>JAOXNO010000020.1:40114312-40130625 GCA_028565335.1 Limnodromus scolopaceus | reverse complement strand
GGGGGGGTGGTGGGGGGGATGACACCCCCTGGCCACTTAAAACCCTCAGCCTCTCCCACCGCCGGACCCCCCCCCCCCCCCAGACCCTCGGCAGGGATGGGTTCTCCGCCGTGTAAGAGGCGCAAAAGCTTGGAGCAACGCCCGGTGGGTTTGGGGGTCCCGGTTACTTCAGACAAGGTGTCTCTCGTTACTAGTGTCCAGCAATTAACTTTTGCAACCAACCTGAAGGTTGTAACCACTTTCAAAAGTTTCGTTTTCAAAAGGTTGAGTTCGTAAGCTTCCTCTGCCGCAAGCTGCAGCATCTTGTAACCTGTTACTCTGTGTCTGGAGCACTAGGAAATTAATTGGATGTTTTCAGAAGAATAGACCTGATTTTAAAATATTATAAACTTTAAGCATCTATTTTGAGGTGGCAGTTACTGCTTTGTTTCACCTATTCTGTTGTATTCAGGGCTCCAATATTAATCTCTCAGGCTGCCTCCTCAGTCCTTGGCCTCTGTACTGCATGTTTGTAGGGTATAGGAGTAGAAAATAGATGCCAGCTGAGGTACCAGAAATACCAGAAGTAGGCAGCCAAATGCCTTGTTCAGTGGAGGTGGTCTACCAAAAAAAAAAGAAAAAAGAAAAAAGAAAAAAAGAAAAGAGCCTTAGGAAGACAAAAGGTGGAGAAAAATTATTTTTTTTAACCAAGAGAACTGCACTTCCAGAAACATATTCTTCTCCAACAACCTAAGTCAAAGTACATCAAGAAAACACATGCTAAGAGGATTGCTATTGAGAATATTGGGATAAGAGTCCATGGGGCCAGATATAACCAAGGATAACACAGTGAGTGTCCTCTGAATTCCCATTTGAAGACACCTGTCTTCATCAGGTTGTTAAGCGGTGAATGAATTTGGCACCAGGGGCACTGACATTGTCATGCTCAAAGCTGGATTGCAAAATTTGTCATTACATAGTTTATCATTAAAAGACCTTTGCACTTCCCACTGTGCTGACACTATACAAATGCATAGCAGATTATCTTTCCTACAAACTCTCCAGATAAATGGTGGGAGGAGAGAAAAACACAGTGGGAAAGCACAGAGTGGATTTAATTTTGGTCTGCTATGGGCACGTCACCAGCCTTTTTCTTGCCTTCTTTGCATACAAATGCTTTAGGTTACTGTGAAGCAAGTTTAAAAAATAGTAAACTTACTGGGTCCATCTTACCTTGACTTTCCTATCAGCTTTGTCAGGCCATAAAGAGCAACCAAAATAAAATGGACATGTGAAAGTGCCTCTTACAAGCTGATATTGGTAATTTCTTGTGAGAGGTCTTGTAGATCAAGGTGACTCCCAATGAGATGACATGGGTTTTTATTGTATTTCTAAACTCTTTAACATGAGTAGCTAGCAAACAAAGCAAAACACAAATTGGTCTTGCAGGTTAATCTAGTTTGGAGAAGAAACTGGCATGAGACTCTCACACAATTCAGCTGGTTTACAACACTGTAATACTTCCTGCTTCCTTAAACAACAGAGTAATAAATTTAGAAAACCAGCACCAAAAGTCTTTTAAATTAGCACTTGCAAAAGCCCTCTTAGGAAGATGTTTCTGAGGGTGATACTGCTGTGCTTATTAGGGCTGCAGCTGAAATGAGCTGTATTCCAAGCTGTGACCCCAGGCAAGGAAAAATGTCTTTGTCTGTATGAAGGATAAGGCTCGAGAGAGAGGCTGGGTTTGCCACTGAATAACAAAAGAGGGAGTAGAGCTGAGAAACAGGGTGAACTTAGACCTAGCCCTGCAGAGGTAAGCTCACTTGCTCCTCCTGTGAACAGAAGAGTGAAAACAACTTTTCCCAGCAATAGCTACTGCGCCATACAACTCGCCTCTGCCCCTGTGGCAGCAGCTAGCTGGGTGCCACTGTGTGCTGTCCTCCAGTATGCTGCCCTAGGTATCTACGGGCACTTCACTCACACCAGGCTACACGCAGCCTTTGGCTTCAAATCCTGAGCTCTTCTGCTGGCTGCTACCCAGACACACATACACTGCTGTCCAAAGTAATATACAGTAGAGCTCACTGTTCCTGAGAAACGCTTTGGTTGCCTTCAGTGCGCACATGGGCTGCTCCTGAGAATCTGAGGCTGCTTCAGCCCTGTGTTTCCATGAAAAATCTCAGGGATTTCCTCCAGCTACCTTACATAAAGAGTGATATGTAGTTCACTGGTTTCAGTGAGACTTAATCCAGCCAGGATTTATGCCTGAGAAGAAAACCAAAAACACTGACAGTTTCTTCCTTTAGCACTTTTAGGGAAAAATGTCAATAGCAAACACTGTTAATGATAAATTTATTGCCATAACTGGGATCCAAACACTCTAACGTTTTATGATTTCACTTTTAAAAGAACTAGAGGTCTCTTCTGCTTTTTCCAGCTGCCATGTGGGAGAGCATGGAAGCCCCTGGAGAGGGCTGGTTGAAGAATTGTTAACACCCTTCCGTCTTCCCAGACTTTTTCTTGTTACTAGTTTGCAAGTTACACGTGCATGCCCCAGATATTGACATGGCTCAAGATGAGACCTTGGCCAGCTGTGAAAAAATGAGTCATTCCTCCAAGACATTACAAGAGGATTACCCTGATCTACATTTAGTTTTGCGGGTATGCAGTGGGCTAGGCACTTTAGCTTGTTGGACAGAAATGTAATGCTCTGTTGTGACTGTTATATACTAATATAATTTAAAAGTAATTGAACTAACTTGCTCTTTTTTGCAAAATGTTTGAGGAGAGAGATTTAGCTTCTTACAAATTACACAAGGTTTTGTTTGAACTACGTTTTAAAATAAATCTCAGCTTTAGAAACGCCTTGAAATCTTCATACCTGTATTAACACATTTGCATCAAAGCACATAATTACTGTACTTTGATCTACTGCTGTTAAAAAAAAGTCTGTCTCATCATTCAGCAGCTTTTCAGACTCTGTTTGTCTTCTAAATAATTGTCTTCTGGTGAATTATAAAATTAGTCTTTAGGCTGAGTCCTGAAGCCAAACAACTTCAGAACTAGAAGAATAATCTGTCAACGTACAGGGACAGATTTTAGCAGGATTAGATTGTCTTCATCCTCATTAACACTTTTGCTTTCTGATCTTTTGTTTCACTTAGCACACTATACAAAGCAAGAATTCAGCACCTTGTTTCAAAGTTTCAGAACACCTAAACTGACCCTGCAGCATCTGAGAAGTATCAAAAAAAGGAACTTGTGCCTCCTCCCGCTTTCAAAAAATAGCTGATGGGGTGCATGCCGCCAAACAGAAGCTCCTATCATCAGGATTGTGCTGAGGTAACTGTCTGTGGAGCCTGAGCATCAGAGTACGATAATTATTGGTCTGCTATAGAAGTGAATGTTCTTATTGCATTTTGTGGTCAAAATGTACCCTGTATGTAATTTGTAACATAGCAACTAAGTCAACGGAGAGGCAAAATATAATTGATTTATCTACTATTGAGTGATTTTTGTCTGTAAAAGAAAGAGATGAGTATGCAGCAAATACTTGGGATTATACAGAAAAAGAAAGAAAGTGAAGCATATTTATTCTTAAGTGTGAAATTAAGTTGAGAGCTGGGGTTAATCCAGCACAGGCTACTTCAACCACCAAATTTTCCCTGAAACCTTTGTACCATCAACATCAACTTTATTTTTTTGAACTCCATCTAAAACTGAAAATTACCGCACCCAAAAAGGGGAAGAAGCAATGACCGTACGTACAAGGTCTATTTCATTTACTGCCATGAGCATTCACTCTGCCCGTCTCGGACAGAGCTTGCAGCCTTTGATTCCCAAGTCTACAAAGGCTTTTGAGGTACAAGAGGCCTTGCAGAGAGATCTAGACAGGTTGGTGCATTGGGCTGTGATAAATGGGGTGAAATGGGGTGCATTGGGATGTAATAAATGCGGGTCCAGATGTTGGATTCTCCACCTAGGACAGAGTAATCCCGGGCACAAGTCAAATTGGGAGAGGAGTGGCTGGAGAGCAGCCCTGCAGAAAGGGATCTGGGGGTGCTGGTTGCCATTAAGCTCAATGACAGTCAGCAGTGTGCCCTGGCAGCCAAGAGGGGAAACCACATCCTGGGGTGTGTCAAACACAGCACAACCAGCCGGTCAAAAGAGGGGATTATCCCGCTGTATTCACCGTTGGTGCAGCCTCACCTTGAATAGTGTATGCAGCTGTGGGCCCCACAGTTTAAGAATGATGTTCAGGTCCTTGAATGCCTCCAGAGGAGGGCAATAAATCTGGTGAAAGGGCTGAAAGGAATGTCCTATGAGGAGTAGCTGTGGACTCTGGGTTTGTCTAGGTTGGAGAGAAGGAGGCTGAGGGGCAACCTCATTGCTCTCTACAGCTTCCTGAGGAGGGGAAATGGAAAGGGAGGTCCTGAGCTCTTCTCCCTGGGATCCGGTGATAGGACACATGGGAATGATTCAAAGCTGCATCAGGGAAGATTCACGCCGCACATTAGGAAGCATTTCTTTACTGAGAGTATAGTCAAACCCTGGAACAGGCTTCCTAAAGAGATGGTTGATGCCCCAAGTTTTTCAGGTTTTTAAGAGGCATTTGGACATAGTCCTTAACAATTTGTTTTAACTTTTGATCTGCCCTGAATTGCTCAGTCGGTTGGATCAGATGATCACTGTAGGTCCCTTCAAACTGAAATAGTTTATTCTATTCTAGTAATAAAACAGCATTTCTAGTCATGATGTCATCATAAAACACTGTACTTAACCATTTTTAAAAATTGTCTTGCTAATCTTTTCATTCCTAAAACCTGTATATTATTAATGACTAAACATTTATCTAATTTTGCATTGCTAGCAGAAGATAAAACCCTCAAGATGTGCAGACAAAAATAAGCTGTCATAAGGAGTTGAAGTGAGCAGTTACTATTGATTTCCTCTTTAAAACTGTCCACACATGAACACCTTTCCTGCTCTAAAGAGGAACAAATGGCTCCTTTTTCCTCCTTCAGCCTTGCCTGAGAGTGGCGACGAATAATCCTGGTGAGTTCAGTTGTCCAATGTGCTTCCACTTAAGCTGGAATTCATTTTCTTCTTGAGTGATTTGTCAACTCTGAACCATGATGAGTAATCTCACTTACAAACATAATTAATAATGTGTGTATCCAAACCTACTCCTGTAAAATAGCTTACTAATTGCAACGTATTAACAAGCAGAAGCGTTTATAAGCTGTATGCAGGACCTATTCATGTGTGCTAGTGTACTGTTAAATAGTAAAATCATTGTTAAAGGTTTTGTGATCAGGTTGGAGGAAGTCTACTAGAAATACAAAAACAATATCACAACATTATTATTTCATCACTTTGTTCCAGAAGACACTAAAACATAAACATATATATACCGTGAGAATTAAAAAAAAAACCAACAAAATCAAACAAGATGGTAATACTGCTGTGCATTAAATTAAGTAACCAGCTTATTTAGTCACAGGTACATATTTTTATGGATTACCAGATCTGGAATTGAAAAGGAATTTATTTCTATGACCTGTTGACAGGAAGGTTCCTCTTTCCATCCAAAACAGGATTTCTAAGCCTTCTAAAAGTGGCAGTGTCCTATTTGGGGCATACAGCATTTCCAACTTCCCAATAATTCCTCTTAGAGAAGAAGAGGGAGAGGGAAGCGAGGGAAGGAGGAAGGAGGGGAAGAAAGGAAGGAACTTATCAATGATAAATATTACATAGATGTGCATGTCAGTATTATTTACCCAGGTTCAATCTGAGAAGTTGATAAAAGCCCCTTTACCTTCCAAAAAGGCAAAGACAAGTGGGAAAAACTGGGATTTTTGTCATTTAAAGGTTGATCAAAATATTGTTTCACAAACGCTTCCCAACCTCACCCCTTTCCTTTTATGGGCTTTTATGAGATGCTGCCTACTGGCTAAGAAGCCTATAACCTGGAGTACTTGTCAATATCCTCTGTAGGGACCATGGGACATGTCAAAAAATATGATTTCCTGAGACTGCAAAAGAACAGATATTAGCAGGCCACAATTTTTCCTATATCCATTTCCTTAGTCCTAGTTTTTGTCTACATTTTTCTTGTGTTTTTCCAGAGGATTTTCGATAGTGTGAGTCTTCCTCATAAAATTACTATATTATCTTGCTTGCTGATTTTGAAGCACTCAGTGGTATAATTTCGAAGTATTACATGTGCATGCCATATTGTCACCCAGTAAATGTGTTTATGATAGCAATTTACTCTGCTGGACATGCAAATTTCCTAGACAGGATTTTTATTGCTTTTTTGGTGCAGATTTGCCTTGTATCTACATTTAGAGTTATGCACTGTCCACTTGTTTGCACCACTTTTGTGCTTGGCATGGTTTCTCTCTTGGTTGAAGGAAACCCATGATGACATTGCATGCAGGAAGCCACATACAGGTCTCTGCCTACAAAGTGGCTGTAAGGTCCTTCAGCAGTTTGCTTTTTTCACACGCATGGCTTTCTGCCAATAAAGACTAGGCAGTCCAGGATGTTTCTACAGAAATCTGGTTTCACTTATCAGCTACAAACATATCCATCTGGGAACCACTTACTAGGTGTGGACACATGGTGCATACTAAAGACCAGCAACTAGCATGAATTCTGTTGCTCGTAAACACGACTTCTAAATATGATCCTAGAACCACATCAGATAGCATCAAATCAAACCTCTATCCCTTTGAATCACACCAGTAAGTAAGGTGGGATTCTTAAGTCATTAAGGACATCATACCACCCAACATCCTTGTCACTAAATTAGACAGCTATATGTTTGATGGATGGACTATTGGATGGGTAAGGAACTGGCTGGATGACTGTATCCAAAGAGTTGCAATCAATGCCTCAATGTCCAAACAGAGGTCAGTAACAAGTGGTGTTTTTTCAGGGGTTTGTAGTGGCACCAGTGCTGCTCAATATCCTCATCAATGACATAGTCAAATTGAGTGCACCCTTAGGAAGTTTGCAGATAACACCAAACTGAGTGGTACAGTTGATACGCTTGAGAGAAGGGATGCTATCCAGAGACACCTTAACTGGTTTGAGGAGTGAACCAATGTGAACCTCATGCAGATCAACAAGGCCATGCAAAAGGTGATATGAACCAGGAATGTGCACTTGCAGCCCTGAAAGCCAGTTGGGCTAGCAGGTCAAGGGGAGGTGATTCTCCACCTCTGCTCTGCTCTGGTGAGACCCCATATGGAGTATCACGTCCAGTTCTGGCATCCCCAGCACAAGAAAGACATGGACCTATTAGAGCAGGTCAAGAGGAGGCCCACAGGAGTGATCGGAGAGCTGGAACACCTCTCTTGTGAAAAAAAGCTGAGACAGTTGGGGTTGTTCAGCCTGGAAAAGAGAAGTCTCCAAGGGAGGTATTATTGTGGCCTTTCAAAATATCTATTCTTTCTTATATGTATCTTATGGAATTATTTCTTGCAAGAAGTACAGAGAAAGACTTGTTGCTAGGCCCTTTAGTGATAGGACAAGGGATAATAGTTTTAAACTGAAAGAAGCAAGGTTGAGGTTGGACATAAGAAAGAAATTCCTTACTGTGAGAGTGATGAGGCACTGGAACAAGTTGTCCAGAGAAGCTGTGGATGTCCCATCACTGGAAATCTTCAAGATCAGGTTGAAGGGGCTTTGAGCAATCTGGTCTAGTGAAAGATGTCGCTGCCCGTGACAGGAGGGTTGGGTAGATGAACTTTAAAGGTCAAAAAAACCCAAACCAATCTGTGATTCTAAACATCTGCCTGCTTCTGAAGACACCGGTCTTCTTTTTTCAAAGGTAGTAACTGTGTTCACAATTTTATAGTGTACTATTTCTCTTGAATTCCAATTTGACATCCGGGAAACACAGTCGCGTACTCCATACTGTTGTTTACTCCTCCAGAAGGAAAAAGGCATCACACAAACCATCATAAAGCTTCTCCCAAAACGAATACCAAATTGTCCTGTTGGAAATGCACCTGAAAAAGCTGTGCAGAAACCGTACTGACTGGAGCATTATGAACATGTACACAGACAGCATACCACCACAAAGCAGAACACTGCGACGTGGAAACATGTTGTAGACGCCTCATGTTAGTGTTAAGAGGCATTGGATCACTTCTCCTTTTTAGCCAAATATTGTCCAAGAACATTGTTTCATCATGTTTGTCATTCTTTTTTTCTTCATCTCATTTTTTTTGACTAGGATCACAACTAACAGCTCTTTTTCTGTTCTGCTTTTATGTGACTCCTATTTATTTCTGCTGCTTATGAATACTACCAGATTCAGGTTTGTTTTCAAATGTGTTTGTTGCCTTGCAGCATTCAAGGATTTCTGTGGTTTGTACAATGTTTTCTTCAGACTTCCTTAAAACTTCAAGTAAAATTCCCATTAAAAAAAAAAAACAAGTGTTTTTCAACTTTTCACATTAATAATAATAAGATATTTCCTTTTTCTTTCAGATTTGAAGCTGTAACACTATAGTATAAGGTGTTAAACTATGATGTGTTCCATGGTTGTTCACCCATACACACAGAGAAATTTTTGTTAAGAAGAAGGGGCAATTGTGATCCTGTAGTCTGATCATCTATGTAATACGCACCATTGGCAATGCCTGGGTTTATACATGTTTGGGTATGTCTCTAGGAAGATCTTGATACATAATTTGCCAGTAACGGAGAATTCGTTATGGCCTTTAATAAGATATACCAATTTATTTTTATTGTTATTTATCTTTCCTGGCAAAAAAAAAAAAAAAGGAAGATTACAAATCTTATTTGTAATTTTAATTTGTTTACCTTGAATTTCTAGACACAAAATGTTTTTATAGCTGCACTTTCATTACAATCAAACAGATTCCTCTCTTTGACAATCTAAATAGATTTTGGTTTTTGTCTTTCAATGTGTAGCTCATTTCCCCAACCTTAAACGTTCCTTACGGCTCTTTTTTTGATCCTGTCTAATTTCAGTGTCTTTCATGGACATTGAGAACTGGGCACGATATGCCAGAAGCAATCATGCTAGTACCAAATGCAGAGATTATGTAACGTCCCTATTTATACATCTGAAACTAGCATATTTTCCATTTTGCTTGTGCTGCTGCACTGAGAAGTCACATTTTCTTGATTATCAATCACAGTCAATCCTACAGCACAGCTGCTGAATAAATACATCCTATATTCTTTATTCCTAAGCATACACCTTATATTTTGTTTTGTTGAAACATGTACTATTTCTTTGAATCAATGCAGTTAAGCTGTCCAGATCACAGAACTGGACTCTCTATTATTTCCTGCTCTCCTTACCTCCACATCTTTTTCAAAATTTACAATAACAATTTTGTGTTTTCTTCCAAATGACTTATGTAGAGCCAAGCAGTGGTATCTGCACGGTTCTCATAGAGACACACCATAATTTAATTCCACATTTATAGTATGCCTAGAGATCTGCCTGCTTCTTCATATGAGTTGATGGGGTGGTTAGACCATGTATGGTACCCTGTCTTGTGTTTTATCTGATAAAACATATTTAATAAACATTTAGTGTCAATTTTTTTTCTGAATTTTCAACATTTTGAAAACAGAATTGCTTATTTATTTTTTTTTTTATCACTTCACTATAGCAGAAAACTCTTATTTCCAACCAAAAAAACCCAATCAAAAACACTAAGGTGGTTGCTTTCTGTGCTTTTTTTTTTTTTTATCACTTCTTTCAATGCTAGTGGAAAAGAACAGTGGGATCTCCACTCCAAAGCATCTGCGTGGATCATCTGGCACACATTAGTAAATGTCAGCTCTGAAATGCTTTCAGAATGAGGAAAATGTATGAGGCAACCTGTCAAGCTGTCACAGATGAGGCAGATTGAATGACAGCCATCAAGGATTTGGGTAGTGAGGTTTGTTTAAGAGCCAACAAGATTAAGGCTTCTTTATACACTCAGTCCCTCACTTCCCCTAGCATTAAGTTCCCAAGCTCTTGACCTCTGTCCCCAGAATGGAGGTCACGGTGCAACAAGTACAGTTGGGCAGAAAGTCATGTAGATTCTTTCTGTGATGCTGCTGGCAGTTACTTCTCTTGAGTGTTACTAAGGATGCTGGGCATCCCCTGACACTCATCTCCACTCAGCTCTCTGATCTCTGGGATGTTCTCACTCTTCCAGGATGTTTCCTTCATCCATGATCTTCACCTGCAGCTTTCTAGGCCCCAGCTTTCCCAACCTGAATAGTCTGAGTGCAGAAGCAAGATGTGTGATCAGCCTCTTAAGTGGTGTCTCATGACCCTTCCTCAACTGGAGGATTCAGGACATGCCACCTGTGTTTAGACCAGATGTTATCAACGTTTACAACTGTCCCCCATGCCAGTTGCAACTAGCAAGTAGCAGGCTTCTACTTGGGAGTGTGAAAATTCAGTTTTGGACATCTACTCACATCCACACCTGCATCTAATTATTTGCCACCTGCTAGTATTCACAGCTAAGCTATTTTTTGATCCATGGTACCAGCAAGACTGTTTTTGTGATTCAGAAGTACTGTCGTGACTCACAGGCCCTTTTGCTGTGCAAGTATGATGCCTTAAATAGTACACTCTGGCAGGCAAAGTGGCTTGACTCCTTTGAGAATCTTGGTCCCTGGTAAGTCACACTCATTCACACAATGTAAGTGTTAAACTGCTGTATTTTTGTAGTTTTTTGGATTAGATAAAAAAAAAAATCTAAGACTTCGTAAAAGGCAATTAGTTTATGCAAATCAAATGGGCTCCTGTTTCTCAGTCTTCCACACAATCAGAGTTGCAGAAAAACAACCAAGGCACCTACAACAGATTCTTCATGAGTGCTTTATCATCTGGGGGAAGAGCAGTTTTTTTTCTACTGCCTTGTCAGTGTGAGAGAAATGGATGCCTGGAATAACAGGCAAGTATCAGCCAAAAGTACTATCTCTGCTCCGGCTGTGTCATTTGAGAAAGAGGATGTCTACTCTTTGACTCTACAACCAGTCTAGTTTTGATGTATCCCTACCCTAACAGCTCCCAAGGCAGATACTGGCAGAAAGACCTGCTGGGCGGAAGGAGAAGAAAAGAAACTCCCATACATTCCCAGGAGAAGTTCTGTAACTCCCACAGCATCAGCATTAATTTCTAGTTTTCTTCTCAAAATAGATGTTAGAGAAAATGCTTCTCTCTTCTTTTTGCCTTTCAGCTGTTTTTTTCAAGAGATTTAGGTAAAACATTACCTGCTAAAGAGCGGGAGAGTGGCACGAAGAGCTCATAGCTATTCTTGCAGCAACCATATACCTCCCAAGGCTGCTAGATCAGGAGTCATGTATGTGTCTCGTTCTTCAGGGGAGGCTATGGGTAGATGGATTACAGGATAAAGTCGTATAGATTTTGAAATTGTATTATAACTGGGACTACGGTATTGCAGCAACAGTTCACGAGAAGGAGGGCTGTCTTCACCATGCAGAAGTGGATTGCCAACATCCAGGGAGAATACCAAGCAGCCATTGATCACCTAGTTGGTGGTCTGGGATAAAGAGATGTGTGGTAAATTTGGGTCTTCAAGGCAATACGTAGGAGGTTTCAGAGGTCTTTGCACAGCACAGCCAGTGTGTCAGGGGACACGGAGAATATGTGTCAGGGCTGTTCCAGAGCCACGTGCTAGCAAACCATAGCAGGAATCTCCATGCTGCAGAGATGTCAGATTTGGTGTGTCACACCAGAGAAACAATGCAGAAAAGTCAAATACCCAAGCAAGTTTCTGACTGGAGAGTTTCATGAACCTCTCAGCTACCCCTATTGATCACTTGATGAGAGTTGTGATCCTCCTTAGACTTTGACCTCAAAGTGTGCCTGTTGTACATTTGGGAATCCTGAAGCATGCTGGAGCTGGCTAAACTGAAACAATGGGTAGTGGTTTTGAAATGATTGCTGTCATACCTCCTGATCTTACATTGGCTATGTAGCTGCAAAAATTATCTGTAAAAAAGTAGCAACTCATAACGGACTGGCACAGGGAGCCCAATTTGTATCATTCAGCGTACCTCTGAACAGTGAAATTTGAACTGAAACAGCCAGGCTACATTGCCATAGCTAAACTACAAAAGAAGAAGTAGTCAGCTGAGGATGTTTTTAATCTCAAAACGAAACTGGGGGTTACGTCTGTCTATACTTTAGGCAGTAAAGTAGAAATACAAGGTTTCATGTGATTAAATCTTTTTTTTATTACTAATAGGGACCTATTTATTTCTCCAGGGAGAAGATTATAAGGAATGTTTATATTGTGAAACAACTTTGTACAGTTACAGAGTTAACCAGAAAAGCAGACTTGTACTTCACTTTCTAGGCAACTTAGTTTACCTAGCTTTGAGATCGAGCAGATACCTTTTTAAATAACCTATAATGGTTAAAGGTTAAGCAACTGATCGGTTGAAGATTGTACTGACACTAACAGCAACCTCAGTTCACGTGCCTTAAACAAAAATAGCAGCGCTCACAAGTATTCGTTAACTCCTCACTGCCAAACACTTTCATTCACTTCCCACATGCAGCCACCCACACTGTGCATAACTCATTCCTTTAAATCATGCTCAGATGCACCGGATTAAATACAGTCTTGAGGTTTTTTAAGGGTGATAACACACTATATACTGTCACAGTGAAAGTCTGTCTGCTAACAAAATATCTAATTTCACAGAGGGTACTCAACTTGCACGTACAAGTCTAGTGCTTTTTGGCCTGAATTTTTTTCCTATTTTCTGGTTTAAACTTCTGAAATTACATATTTCAC
Source organism: Limnodromus scolopaceus (assembly GCA_028565335.1). NCBI lineage: Eukaryota > Metazoa > Chordata > Aves > Charadriiformes > Scolopacidae > Limnodromus > Limnodromus scolopaceus. Next base: position 40,117,822 of record JAOXNO010000020.1, on the reverse strand, counting down.
TTTGCAACAATTCTTTTTGTTGTCCCTGTCCGATCTCCACTGGGTGCTTGCTTTCACCTCCAAAAACAGAAAGAGTTTTAATAGCTTTCTGCCTAAAAGACTGCCAACTGAGGTATAAAAAGTTACAGAGAGGTGGTTTCAATATGGAGGATGTGAAACAGCTTACTATTCTAGCCCTGTGACTCCTGCCACTAAAGCATTTTGCTAAAGGGCTTATGAGTTTTCTACTTAAGAACTGAAAAGTTTAGTTTTACCTCTGCAAGAGAGTTCAAGGACTGTGTAGGGAGACAAAACTGAGGTCACCCTGGCCCTTATAATAAAGTGTCCTCCACAATTAGTTGTTCTTTCAGCTAGTTCTTTGAGCTAATAAGTTGTTCTTTCGTAATCATTGTTCCCTTGGACTCAAAAGCTACAGCAATTTCTGCCATGTCAAGATCTGGCATCAGATCATATGACTGTTCCCTAAGCCATTTCAAGGCCCTAATTACAACAATCTGTGGTTGCATGAACTTTAGATTAAGATTCTTGGTTTTCAGTAATTTGAGGACGAGAAGATAACAGAGAAGAGAAAAAGCTGTTCCCCTCTTTACATGCAAGCTAAGTGCCTCATTTCCCACTAGAAGTTCCACAAGTGAAGGTTGTAATGCAACTCTCACCTGCTATGCACCCAAATCATAAATCTCTGCAGCTGTAATAATAAGGGTTGTTTGATTAAGACTGCATTTATAAGTTTTGTGACTAGTACAATGAATAGCACAATGAAAAAGGACCAAATAAACAAGTTGGCTATGTTTTTCTGGAAAAAAATTCAGGCCAGTGTCCTTGAAGAAAGGGTAGGGAAGTTTTCCTTAATATGATTCATGATTCCCTTCTTTCTCTCTTGGGACACTGGGTAAAACTGCTTCTTTGTTCTTCCGCATCTCCCTTCTATATATGCATAGGTAGATGTTTGAGCAACTGACTGATTTTGTATTTGAAAGACGGTGCTTGAAAGATTAGGGGCTGCTTTTTGCAATAGGGAATCTTCCTAGAGTTACTGAGTATGTCATGAGTGTTTCCATACCATCCTTCTACTTCACAATAACTTAATTTTAGGTGTGTTTTTAGTTAGCTAACTATTCAAGTGTATGATTACATTTTAATTCCAGTTCTTAGTAATGGTAAAGGTTAGTCCTTCTTTTATGTCCTATATCAGCTCATAAAAAGAGATCATTTTCATGGCTATACTGAATTGTCCTTGCAAAGACCCTCAGTATTGTGTGACACTCACAGGCCACCCTGTCTCATAGATCGGTACTTAATGGAGCTGAGCTGATTGCAACTAGTTGAAAATGAGGCCTTGAATTTCCAGTCAATCGTCCTGAAGGCTCACTGAAAGGAGGCATTCAAGATTCTAAAGTATCATTATGGTTTCTTCCTTTATGATGTTTTTCTTCCTTAACAAACCAATGTGTTTTATTGAATCATGACTTTGCCGCTCTTATTCAATATAAAGAAATAGTGGGAAAGCACTTCGCCTTTCACTATCTGTAACTATATGGAAATGAGAGTGGCTACTGCTGCTACTAGGCTGGTACATATTGACTATTTCGTAGAATGATCATTCATTGTATCCAGGGAAACTCAGTAGAAGATAGCAAAAGAGACATTCTGCATAATATGAACCTTAAGCATTCATACATTATGCAAGTATTTCAGCAGCCCACATAGCATAGCCTGCATACAAAAGAATAAAAGAAGCAAAAGAACATTCCTGTTGGGGGAAAAAAAAAAAGAAAAAAAAAAAAAAGAGAAGAGTCAGGTGATCTTCCATCTAGCCTTGGGTGTTACAAGAAGTTGGCATTGGCTCATACTTTCCAACCATTGAACCTACGATAAAAGTCTAAGCATTTCACTGCAGGAGTAAATATTATATAACTCAATATGTTGAGTTCAGCAGAAAGTCTCATTTATTTCTGCACAACATAAATTCCTTGGATTAAGAGTTTTACTGAGAGTCTTTCTCCTGCAGCAACAAATACAATCCAGGAGAGACGCAATAAGGCAATAACAGCATTTGGTGCTGGCATAAAATCAGCTCAGTGCAGTATTTACTGGTGCTGAGGCAGTAGGCATTTCAATGGAGCCATGACTAGTCAGTACCAATGGCTCCTTCCTCCTTCTTATACTTAGTATTGTTTGCTTCAATCAAAGAATAGGACTTCAAGATAAATGGCTGCAGAACCTGCTCCTTTCTTTAATGTCAGCTGTACTGAGGCCTGCAGACAGAAGAGCTTGCTGCAAAAAATCCATAATATAGGGGCGAACATTGATATTTCACTGAATGAAGGGCTTCCATTCTTGCATCAGAGCCCATATGAACAAACCTGTTCTACACCAGCGGTTTTGATCTATTCACCTACTGAATTACTTTGAAAAGCAGAGCTGATTCTGCTGTGTGTTTGCTGGGCTGGCTTAGGTGTACGTTGGTAACTGTTTAAGCCAGTAGGACTTGATATGTGAATGTTATGACCATTTCAATCATTGCTCCCACCAAGGCACATTTCAATTATTGCACTGTATTCAAAGTAACACGATCCATGCCATTATTGAGGAACTGATGGAAGGATTAGCTCATAAATTTAGGAACTTGTCATACTGCACAGTAAATGAAAAATCTCAGGTACGAGCTTAAAGACAGATACTTCTCATTGTTACAACCTAGGATAGCTTTGTACTTATTTTAAATGAGAAACATTAAGCTTCTTCCTAATATATCTACAGCTAATGTCATCCTAGACTGAATTCTATAATAATTTAAAAACTTATTATATAATTGGTAATATAGTGGATCTCCTCAATCACCGAGATCAGCCAAAGGATATCATCTCATGTAGTCCCATAAATCCATGCAATATCAATTCCCATCTTAAAGCTAGGTAAGATTTCTGTCCTGACTCTTGTGAATTGGCAGCCATTCCAGATCCTCATTCCTCTAATGGGAAGAATTTTCCTTCTTATTTCTAGTCAAAATGTATTCATGGACATCTCATAGATCAGATCAGAAAGGTCTCTTAGTTTATGGATGAAGTAAAATTCTCCAAATACAAATATATTCTTTCCATGCATCAGCAGGTTTGAAATCAGATTGATTCCTGTTAACCATCAATTATAAATTATTTATCTTTTTTTTTCTTTCTCTTCATGCAAAGCTAAAATTGTAGTTAAGTGTCCCCACTATTATTACTGCTTGCTTTCTACCAGTTTCCAAATTTAAACATTTCTATAAAAACTCACACACTTTTTATTTGCTTTAACTTCTACGAAGGGAATGGTAACAGAGAGATGAATGCCTCCAAACCATGGTATCAGGATACAAAGTCTCTGTAATTCTAGGCTTTGAATCATAGAATCATATTGGGTTGGAAGGGACCTCTGGAGATCATCTAATCCAAACCCCCTGCCGGAGCGGGTCTACCTAGAGCATGTTGCACAGGAACTTGTCCAGGCGGGTTTTGAATGTCTCCAGAG
>JAOXNO010000020.1:40097423-40110990 GCA_028565335.1 Limnodromus scolopaceus | reverse complement strand
CATCCACAACTTCTCTGGGCAACCTGTTCCAGTGTCTCACCACCCTCACAGTAAAGAATTTCTTCCTGATATCTAATCCAAATCTCCCCTCTTTCAATTTAAAACCATTACCCCTCATCCTATCACTACACTCCCTGATAAAAAAGTCCCTCTCCATCTCTCCTGTAGGCCTCCTTCAGGTACTGGAAGGCCATTATAAGGTCTCCTTGGAGCCTTCTCTTCTGCAGGCTGAACAACCCCAACTCTCTCAGCCTGTCTTCATAGGAGAGGTGCTCCAGCCTTCTCATCATCCTCGTGGCCCTCCACTGGAGCCGTTCTAACAGATCCATCTCCTTCTGATGTTGGGGCCCCTGGAGCTGGACGCAGTCCTCCAGGTGGGGTCTTATGAGAGCAGAGTAGAGGGGCAGAATCACTTCCCTGGACCTGCTAGCCATGCTTCTTTTGATGCAGCCCAGGATGCGGTTGACTTTCTGGACTGCCAACATGCACTCATGGCTCATGTCGAGCTTCTCATCCACAGACACTGCCAAGTCTTCTCCTTATGGCTGCAAAAAGGCTCCAGCTGAATTTTTGGCTTCCCTGACACTTCCCCTACATACCTGGGCAGTGTTTCTTGATTTCTCCTTTTTATCCTGTACTTATCCCTCACCTGTACACTGCCTTTTCAGGTTGGAGCTGTGCCATGACTTTCTTGTTTTGCCAACCTGGCCTCCTGATATGTCTCCTTATTTTCCTGAGGATGAACCATTCTTGCACAAAGACAATGCTGTCCTTTAAGGCCGTCTAGCTTTGCTGGAGTCCTTTGACCTTCAGAGCTGCCTCCCACCCACAATTCCTCTGAATAACGCAAAGTATTTGCCCTTGAAGTCCAGAGTCTGTTCTGATGCTTTCCTTCCCTTATAGGGAAAAAATTCACTATTCGTGTTAGACATATCTGACTCTTTAAAGAACGTCTGGACCAGCAACTGTAACTTCAAAAGAATGCCATCTTCAAAATGCTTGTTGTGAAGTTTTCTGCTCCTGGAAAGAAAGAAGAACACATTCTGTTTCTAGAGAATTATTATTTGCTTCTTCATTTTTCCTATATAATCACTCCAATTTTCAATGACAAGCATGAGAAAGGGGAACAGCTATAGAGAACACCTAGCATAATCACTACCTAAGTTCAAACCGAAAAATGTATGTGCAAGCATTTGTCCTCCACCAGGAACTTTTTGTGAAACAAACAACTAATTTCCTATAATTATCTCAGCTAATTTTGTCTAGGAAATAAATCTGTGCTTCACACTTTCTGCAGGGTTTGAGGTGATATAGCAGTTGCTTAGATAATGCTAGTTTCCCAGAACTCAATAAGACACATTGAATACACAGAATTTGTCAGCTTGATATTTCTGACATTATTCTCCTTAATTTTATTTTAACACAAAAGAGGGTTGCATTTCCTACTTTAATGTTGGACATACAAACATAAAACATAATCATCGAGTCACTAGGTACTTTTATTTGTTCATTTATATTACATGATAGAAGTTGCCCCTCAGCTGGAGTTCACTAGATTTATAGTAGTTGAAAAAGACATTTAGGTGAAAAGGGGTATTTTCCAAGAATGTTTCTTTACTGACCATGATTTAAAGTAAAACAGTGAAACCTTCTTGCATCATGAGTTTTACATAAACTTAATTTGAAATCACACTGAAAAATTTGCACAAGACAAGGCTGAGAATTCAAATAATACAAATTTTTTATTTTGGTTTTGGCTTCTGTTCTGTTGTGAGAGTTTTTTAAGGGCCAGTTCCGTACAGACTTTCACAATTCCTGTTTTATACTTGTCACCGTAAAGCCATACAGACCAACGATCTGTTAATCCATCCATCCATCCATCCATCCATCCATCCTTCCGTCCGTCCCATCATCTCAGATTCTGTTTCTTTTCCTTGATCCAGACCTGGCATGTCCAGATAGCCATACACTATTCCTGCTTCGTGGAGACCAAACAAAAGGTCATATTTTTTCCTATATTCTGGAGTTCTAGGAATGTGAATACTCTTACAACAATTAGCATTTGGCTTGTTTAGGGTAGAAATGGCAGAAATGAGGTCTTTGCACAGTACCTCAGAACAACTAATAGGATTGCGGAGCTGTCACAACATGTAGCCCTGCAACACACTGTTGCCAGCGCTAATTACAGGCCTTATGTTTTGTACCGAGTTTGCAAGGCCTCAGGGCTGAACTTTGTCAGACTTGTGCTGTCTGAACTTTTTTAACCTGCAGCTTTGTTTTATTTGGCTTAAATGTGAAAGCAATTTCTCTACCTGACCAGGTGCTGATGACCAGTCTGTTTTATTTGAGTGTTGTACGACCATATTTTTATGCAGATAGCAGTAATGAGCAGTTATTCTATGCAGAAAGGGATATTTACACCTCTGACACAATGATGCAGTGTTAAGAAACCCAAATCTGGTGCACTAGCAGAGGCCTCGAGAAGCAGAGATGCACATTACAGAGCAGAGCAGTACAGGCATGGGATGGTAAGAGGTGGGGCAGAGACTTGGCACTGAAGAGAGACCCTGCAGCTATAAACAATTCTCCTGTGATCAGTTAAATAAATGGTCTGCTTTGGATTTAGAGAACTGGTTTTAGAGGTAACAAAGAGAACAAACAAATGGCAAGTAACATATGTAGAGGGCACCTTATGTAGTAATTTTGGATGTAGTATGGTGCTACAGACCACTGAAGAAAGAGGAAGAGGTAGAAAAAAGCATGTTAAAAATGTGTATAAGTGACCTCAAGTGCATCCTGGGGAGAGAAAGAAGAAACCAGGAACATCAGCATCATTTTCCTCCCAAAGGACTCAAGGGGGGCTGACAACTGTGATTGTCCCCTCTAGGAGTCCAAGGCTACTAACTTTTAGATGCAGAGGAGCAGTGGAAAGGTGAGCATAACACCAGGTGAAAGGCAATAGAAACTACAGAATGTGTGTGTTTCACTTTTAATTTTGTTATTACTGAGACTTTTCATACAGAAGTAATTCAACTGCAATATTATTCCTTCATTTTCTGCAATAATTAGATCTAGATGACTAATGATTCTTGAATTAGATTTTTAAGATTTCCATCCTCCTAACAAGAAATTTCTGGCTTTACTTGTATATAAGATATGATTCCTCTTTCCCATAAACAAGATTTTGAGCATAATGCTGTACTAGCTCCTAGCGGACAGAGAATGGAGACAACTTGGAGGGATTTGGGCTGGTTGCAGCAGGGGTTGCCTGGGGTCTTTGATGAAGCCTATGCTGTGATGCTGGTCATGGGTCCATGATGAGGTCCCCGGCAGGGGCCATAGTGAGGACCCACCACACATCAGCTGCCTTCAGCCAGTCATAAGGTGACTTCTGACCTTTTCCAGTTTTTGGAAACACGGTCAGGGAAAGTTAGTCCTAATACATCAGAAGGTTTGCTGTACAAGGCTGGGTTGTGGGTACAGTCTTATTATTCAGAAAAAGCTACAGTTAGACCAACTGGAATGATTACCAGCACTTCTGATACCAGCATTTTTGAAAGCCATCTGCAAGGTTAAATTGTAATAACAATGTAACCATGGTAATCATGATAGTGTTTCTATTCCATTAGTTCTGTGAAGGTTTTGAATATTAGCATGCATAACACTGGAAAATAAATATGTAAGGATAACTAAAACAAGCTGTAAAAGACACCATTTGTGGGAGGAAGGTTTGTTCCTCAGATATTCCCTGTGGTAATGTTTATCTAGGGTCCCTGGTGTACTAAATCATAAAGGATGTTGTGGGGACATAAACAACGGGCTGATATAATGGTTAACCACCTGTTGTGTAATTTGTATTTCGGTGGTGTTGCAACTGTTATTATTAGGTGTCTGTGGATTGCCATGATGGAAGCAGGCAAATCTCAAAGCTTCCAACATGCTTTTATTTGTGTTAAATGACTAGGCAATCTGTTAGCAGCTGAAAATCAATCATTAATCAAATATATTAGTCAAGCCTTACGTATACTGTTCCACATGTCTGCTGCTCCTTTTCTGGCCTTTATGTTCACAATCTTGGCTGGCTTTTAGTCTCTGAGGTCAGGATGGCCAGGCTCAGAACCTCTTTGATGAATGAAAAGAGAAACAAAATTGGCTGGCTTGCCCCGAAGATTTCCTCCTTTTGTCAATCAAAACCAGTTCATTATTGCTCTTCCAGACACGTGTTATTGGTTTGCCAGAAGGGCGTTACCCATTAGGTGGCCATTATCCGATTCCTTTTAATAGTTGCACACTGAATGTCATTGCCTTAGTTCTACTGATTTTATGCAAGTACAGTAAGCAGACAAACTTTACAAAAACTATAACTTCTTGGCCTGCATCAGTCAGTCTTTTGACATGTGTGGCTGCAAGGCAAACAGAACAAAGTCACTAACAGGTCTTTATTCTGTAAGAGAGGGTAGCATTTTCATTTCATTAATAAAGCGTGTCAAGCCATGCATAGCTTTTGCCTGCATTAAGGCTGTGACTTAAAAGAATTTCAAATGAGGCCAGACCCAACCTCAGAAAAAATATGACTGTCTAATTTGGAGCTTATTTGGTGGTCAAAAGATGCTACAGAAAGGGAAAGAATAAAAGCCCTCCCTCCCACCAAACACCTCCCCCCAGAATCTCCCACACCCTACATTCAGGAGAATTTGATGAAACATTGGGTAGAATAGGAACATGAAAACTGTGCTCAGATTCCAGCACACATTTTCTGTGTTCACATCTTTTTTTCTCTGACTCATCCCTTTAAGTCTATTTTCATTAACCAGCCATGCATGTTTAGTAGAGAAAAAAATACCCTCATTAATTCAAAGACTGGTGTAATTTTTAAGCTCTTTTTTATTATTTTCATTTTTAATATCAATTTTCTTCTTTGTAGCTCAGGGAGTGTGGTAAAAAAAATTAAGTTTCCACTTAGAAAAAGGTACTATTACACTTCTCAAAAATTACTTCACCTTGTTCAAATGGAACAGGAAAACTAGTCAAACACATACTTGTTTTCCACACAAAAGGGCTAGAACACCTACAGGCTAGGGAGTTTGAAATGTTAAGCACCTTAACATTTTTTTAAACTACAGGAATTGGTTCAGATGTCTTTTGACAGGTAGCATACAACAGAAATGCTAAATGGCATGGATGTAATTTATTACATTGCATTTGTGATTTGCAAGGAATAAAACAACATGGCCATTTCCAAATTGTTTTGCGTCATAATCCAAAAAAAAAGAATTGGCTTTTTAGATATATGGCCTCTTTCACCTGGTAACTTAAATTCTGTTAAAGCTCAGTAATGAGTGCTTCCGTGGAAGACTTAGCCAAAGCCAAGAAGTGAACCATCAGGCAGCAGGAAGTATTTGCAGAGATTTTCCTCATCTTGGGGCTGATAGGGTTTGGCATACTCCCAAAAGAATGAGAGCTCAGTTTATAAGCCTTATTTTTATCCCAGCTCATGCATCTCATTTTACTCCACACCAGTTTTGGGCATAGGCAAGGGGACGTGGTCATGTAACCTGACCCACTTCTGCTGCCTGCCCACGAGCTTGCATCCCAAAACCAGCACTGTGTTCACAACACACATGGAGAAGCACAGAGAAGTCTTGTCTTTCTTTATCCTGACTGGACCCCAAAAGACTCCTTGAGCCCCCAAAAACACACTGACGTCCCCACCATCCTTTCTTCCACTGCTACAAATTTCAATTTAAATTGGCCAACAATGAAGAAAGGATAATTTATTGTGTTCTCATTACTTAGAACAACAAAATATAATTTTTAACAACAATGCAGACAACTCCTGTAAGCATTGTGTAGGGTCTACCACTCCTTCAGGAAAATATCTTGTAGCTAGTAGCACCCTTCCTTTGTCTCTCATCCTCTACCAAAATGCAGTAATATGGCACTCTGTCCACCTCTCGTGTTAATCCAGTCACAGCCCCAAGGAGACAAACCGTTTGACTATTTACAGTCAGATCTGGATTACAGCAACAGACAGCCTCAATTTCTATTTTGCAGTCACAGTCCAGCAGATATTTTAAACACAACCTCCCTCCTTGTCTGAGGCTTTCTTCAATGAAGTACAGTCAAGTGAATCTTTGTCCTTTTTACAAAAGGCTGTACTGAAGCTACCTGAAGAAATGTGTTGTGTAGATATACAACAAAATCACTATGGGACCTCTGTTCTTACCTCATTCTCAAGGTTTTTTTCTTATCTTTTAGAATAATTGCAGAGCAAAGATTGTTAAAGACCTGGAAGCTTCTTTGTAAAATTATTTTGGAAAATGGTGTCACGGTTATCTTGATGATTCAGTTTCTTCTTCATTCTGACAAGGCTTTTTAAGATAAGAGAGATTTTCAGATTAGCCAATTGCAATTGAAAAAAATAGGAGTATGTTTGATGTTGAGTATAAAAGTAATTTTATGCAGAAGTCCTTTTTTACACTTCCAAGAGGTATGCAATTCAGAAAAGCAAGGGAAAAAACAAAAAAAAGGAAGTTACTTTCCCATCAGCTGACCTCAGCCATCATGTTGATCCTAGACCAGCTAACCAGGTAGAACAGTTGCTGCTCCAATTTCATCTGACAGAGACACACTAATTGATATATCTGAGTGCACTTCCTGGTAAACAGAGCATTTAACAAGCAGGCGTCCCTTTATTGTAAGGACCCTTTACAGACATATGTATTAAGGGTCGTAATGGTAACCTGTAGATGAGATATCCCACTTTTATAGTGGGGCAAAAAATGTGGAGATCAGTCTGTGATCTTTCATGGAGTGAACATGCACAGTCCATGCTGATGTACATACTGTAAACACCAGAAGTACAGAAAAATAACTTTTAGGTGTTCAATTGTCAGTGTTAGGCTTGATTCCTCACTGGACAAGAAAGCCCAGTATGCATCTCCAAATGAAGTAAGCTGGTGCCCCTTGCTCAGGAAAGGCTCTTGGCAGTGGGTGGGAGTGGTGGCAGTGTTGTGGCTTGACCAGGCTGGGGTGGAGGGGGGACTCCTTCTGCTGCCATCTGTCCCTGTCCCACCTCCCTCTGGGCACTGCCAGTCATATGGGTGCTTTTGAAAGTCTTATCTTGCATGTAGAGAGTGTCCTTTGGACTCATTTGGTCAGTTTTTCTCTGATTTGCCATCAGAATTGCCATGTAGATAGGAGATTAGAGATAATCTGCTGCATGATGCAATAACTGCAGTTTGAAGCGAGGATGAATTATAAGAAGCTTGGCTATTAGCGTCATGTTACAGAGCAGTGGAGTTATTTTGGCAAGGTAACTCTTTTGGGGAAGTTAAGGAAGGAGTAAAGCTGTGAGAGATGACAGTCTCAGAACCTGTGCAGAAGTTAAGTTTTCGCAGTCACCATGGTTACTTACTTCTAAACCAGAAACAGGAAGGGAAGGTATAATTTATTTCTTGTAACTGGCCTGCCTCACTGAAAAGATTGCATTCTACATTGGCCCCACTTCAGTAAAACTGTTCAAAGGAATGGGCCTGCATTAGATGTGAAACACCACAGGCATTAATCAGGGTTCCTGAACTCTGCAAACAGCAATCATAAGAGAGAGGAACTGATAACAGGAGCAAACGAAAATGAACCAACCAAGCCAAGGCTTTTTTTTGTTGTTGTTTTGTTTTAATGTGGCACAAAAATGGATTGGATTTGGTTCAGAAGATGAAATTAGACTCCAGTTGATTGTCTGCACAAGGCCAAGAGAACTATTTAGGCTTTTAAAGCAAGTTTTTTGTTGTGCACAGAACATTTTCTAGGCCTTCTGCATTGATGTGCTTGTTCTTATAGCTGTCTTCCACATTAGGAAAAAAATTGCTAGTAGGGAAATTAGTGTCTGAAAATTCTGATTAAGAGAATATTAATGAAAACAGTATTTATGTTCATGAATTTCTATCTACCAGTGAAAGGAAGACTGTCTTTCTCTCTTCTTTTCCATTTGCTCAAATTCTCACCGCCTCACCCCTAATTAGGAAGGAAAAGAGCTGCTAGTTCTGAGAGAGGATTTTTCTTCCACATTTATTCTGCTTGAACTTAGGAAATTCTTCAACTCCAGTTCTTCAATAGGTGTGCACTTAGCTGAGAAATACCTATCTAAAAATTAAATTTTCACTGACAGTTTCAATGAACTCACGCAAGCAGCAAGAACTCCATGTTGTAGTTGCATTACTAGCCTATTAATACACCATTTGGGTGCCTTGCCATTTTAAGTGTGGCACTTGTTACTAAACAACTTTGTTACTTTGCTATATATTTTCTTACTTAACTAAGAAATGATCTAGAGAGGAGAACACAGTTTTCTTTTACTATTTCCTACCTGATCAACTATGTTACACCAGTGATTTAAGGCTAGACCACATTGGTAATAGGAGGGGTCCGGCTGCACCAAATGATGCGAGGCTAAAAATGTAAAGTCCAGGTCTGTAGAGAGCTATATTATCTTTTACTAGATAAAAATTCAGCAAATGACCAATACAAATGTCTGACATTTGATAAGCACAAGTCTCCCTGTTACATGTTATTTTATGTAAACCAGTAAGAACTTGCAGAAAGAAATTATTTTCCTATGTTACATCCAATTCCTAAGTTATATTACATCTCTTTACAAAACATGATTTGCTCCATCTTCATGCGCTTAAGATAAAAATATTTTGTTCCAGATATAGTTTAGTTATGTGGTGGTCTGTGTCCTTTACTGCAGTGCCATTCACAACACAAGTAGCACTGTGGATCAAATTCAAATAATCTTTGAAAAAATATGCTTTCAACATTTAAGAGAGACCTAGCCACTGCCTTATCCATTTTAAAAAACACTAGGAATATGCCAACTTAGAATATCCGAAAAGACATCATTAGATTTATTCTGTGATAATGAATTCTAATTTTATATCATTTAAATATTAATAATTTTATTTGGACATTTGATACTAATATTAGCACTGAATCAGAACCTCATTCTGAAAGCGGTAGCTTTCATATGCATTTTCATTTCATGGTTTTGATTTGCTCTTTAATTATAAATATTTGCATTGTAATTTATGGCACAAATATGGTGACATCATTAGTTATGATTGGGACCAGACATTTGAATTTTGACACTTCTATGATTTTGATTATGTAAAGGAAGAGTTCTCAACAGCTGAACATTGCTGGTGTAGCTAATCCAGTCACCACATTTACTGCAGTCAAGGCAAGTGATTCATGAGCTAAATTGTGAACAAAAATGAACTTTTTGTCTGCTATATCTACCCTCTAAAGACAAACAATAAAAAATGTATCATTTATTTGAAGTCTTAGACTTTACCGATAATGGCTTAACTGCAATTACCTTTCAACAGAGAAGAGCACTGATGCTCACCCCCAGTGTGATGTTTTATATATAGCAAAACTGTTCTGCTGTTACCATAGAAATCGTTTAAGATTACAACAAAAAAATATTGGGGAATTTAGAGAAGATTCAACTGATGCTGTTAAATTCAATCTATTTTGCTTTCAGTGCACAAAACACCCTCAAAAGTAAAAACAGCCAAGCCTCTGAAAGTGTCCTATCAGGGGACCTAAGGATTGTCATGACAAATAAAATTGTGTAGATCATGACCACTGGATAGCAAGCGGGGGTGTGGGTAAGTCTGGTCAGCAACAGGCGGGATGTCCTCCCTGTTGGAAATCTTTGGTACTGCCACTCCCTGGGAAAGGGCTAGAAAAACAGAAGCATGGCTGGTAGCTGTCTTCCCCAACTCCTCTGTGCCTACAAGTCTTACACCATTGGAAGACAGATCCTTCAGCTCAACTTTCCCGGGATTTGGGTCAGAGAATTCAGCTCAGGCATGAACATCAGTTTTTTGGGTTGGAAGCAGTTTTACCCCAAAAATGGCCTTATTTCAGAGTTGAGACGTCCTCTGGAACAATAACCTTTCCACCAAAAAAACTTCACAGCAGAAATATATACTGATACAACAGCTTTCAAAGTAGTCCCTGTGTGATCAGTTTGTAGAAACGCGGTTGTTACCATTTGTGAGCAAATACCCTTGTGAACCATCACATGACAGTAAGACTTCTCAGGAGAAGCAAGTTTTGTTCTAAGTGTCTACAACTGCATAAGGCAGTCAAAATCACCATTAGCACAGTACAAATTTAAAATGCCAGCTCCAGAGACCACTAGATTTAGTAGCAAAACTCCCATTGAGTTTTATGCAGTCTGGATCTGACCCAAGATAAATGAACAATTCCATAATTCTCAGAAAACCCTTCAGTACTTCCAAAACAAAAACCTTCTGCGGTACTGCTCTATGAAAGGCTATACAGACCTTTAATACTAATTAAAACAGGTTGGTGTGATTCTGAATGCCCTTATACACGTGGTTAACAGCCATAGATCACCAATCAGAGTATGAATTGAATTGTGAAAGCAGTAAAGAAGGAGCTTTGTTTTCAGCAGTGGCCAATAAGTAGTTTCCAGATTTCTATTCTCAAGCACTTATGACTGCAATTTGTCCTGTTCATGACCACCCCCATATTCAAACTTCTCCAGAACAGAAACATCCATGAAGTAATCCAGGAACCTCCAAAAGGGGAAAAGACAAACCACCTGCTCTCCATAAATTCAAATGCCACTTTTTGTATACGAATATCCAAATCTTAAACATGCAGCACCTTATAGGTGTAGTTTTCCAGAGTCTTCAAATAGCTAATTAATGAAGGAGACAATAATTTTTTTAAAAATACAGGTTCAAGTCTTTCTTTTAAGAAGAGCATTGTTTATCATGCATTTTACCCCTTAGTGAATACAGCAACTAACTTTTAGTGAGAGACAAACATGAGATTGATACATATGGATCCCCATGTGTATATTCACATAAATTTTCTTACAAATTTGTTCAGTTGGTACCTGTACAGGTCTGTGTTGACAATTTTATAATAATTTATATTTTTGGCACTCAGACCTGAGATTGCTGCAGCACCAAGACAACTCAGAAAGCAAACTCAGTATGTAAATACATGGGTCTGGCTGGGATGGGGCTGATGCTACACAGTAGCCCATATGGTGCTGAGATTTGCATTGGTGACCAAAGCAGTGTTGACAGCACACCCATGTTTTGGCTGTTGCTGGACAGTGTTAGCACAAGGTCAGGGCTTTCAGTCTTTCACATCTGTCCCCCACCAAGAAGAAGGCCAGGAGAGGGCAGGAGGCTGGAAGGGGACATAGCTGGGACAGATGACCTGGATTGGCCAAAAGGATACCCCATACCGTATGATGTCATGCTCAGCAATCGAAGCTGATGAAAAGGAGAAGGAAGGAGGAATATTGATGGTCTTTGTCTTCTCAAGTAACTGTTAAAACATGACGAAGCCCTGCTCTCCAGAAAGTGACTAAACATCTGCCTGCCCACAGGAAGTGATGAATTATCAAGGGTTTAGGCTGGGCTGGCCATTAAATGAACAAGAGATGTTTTCTATTAGTCCCTCTCCCTTCCCAGGAGGAGGAGAAAGAATAAGGGAGAGAGATTTATGGGCTGGACAAAAGAAACAAACCAAAAAATCCCCAAACCTAGAACAGCTTTAATGAAATATTAACAATAAAGAGAAAAGATAATAATATCAATAAGAACAATATTTAAATATATAAACACATACAAACCCCAGGGTGGCAAGCACTGGGGCAATCACAGGCTGGACTAAGAGGCAGAAGGGAACTGGATTCAGGAACACACAGATCAGGATCAAATGCAGATGAACAGATAGAGTCCTCCTTGGACGTTGGCCATTGAAGGAGAGAAGGCTGACCCTTTGATCCCTCAGCTTTTTTACTGACCATGGTGCAGCTGGGGTGGAATACACTGTTGGCCAGTTTGGGGTCACCCGGCCTGACTGCTCCTCCCCACAGATGTGACCCCCCTATGCTTTTCTGCTTCAATCCTCCACCACGGTACAAAACAAAGTTATCTGGCTTTGGTTGTTATAGCAATAACTACAAGCAAGAGCTTCTCTGCATACCCTTTCTTAATACTAATTATAAACATCAGGCGTTATCACTGCCAGAATCAGACACTGTCTGAAAAACATACCATTAATTTCAGAGAGTGCATGCAGTTAGAAGAGACTTAACTGAAAAATAAAATTGCTGAAAATAAAATTGTTTCTGCTCTGCCTCAAATCAGGACACAAATGAATTCCTCTTTTTGCTTTGCTTGCATATGTAGCTTTTGCTGTCTCTATTAGTCTGCCATTATCTCAACCCACAAGGCTCCTTGCCTTCCTTCTACTTTCTTCCGTGCCACAGGAGAGGGGAGCAAGCGAGCAGCCGCTTGGGCATTCGGCTGTTAGCCCACCACAGTGAATGCGCGGGTACATACTGAGGTGTAATTCAACAGAGGAAGCCAAAATAACCCTTTTTCATCTGCTCGTGTTCTGGGCTAGCTGAGCGGAAGAGTAAAAATTTTTCCATTTTTCCAAGAGTTCTGAGGAAATTGACTAGCTGAGTTTAACATATAAATGTGCAATCCTTCCTTTGGTGTGATTGTATTTGGTTTGTGCAGTGTTGTGATTGTTGTTTTTTTTTAATTTGCATGATGGAGTCGTGGATTACAAAATAAGCATGCTAGCGCTGACTGTGGAAAATTCAGTATTTGTCTATTTGTGTTACTGCAGCTGCAGGTGTGGAGGCCAGTTTGGGAAGTATGGCCTTTTAAGCTTTCCCTAAAAGCAGACTCCAAGTTAAAAGCAGAATTCCCAGCTCAGGTGGCCGCCCTTGATCCCAGCTCCTCTCCTGAGCAGTTTACTAGAAGTGTGGATCATCCGGGTGGCAGCTGTCTGCACGAATCAGGGAGAGCTGGATCCCTGAGAGGTAAAAGCCAGGCCAGCCAGCTCCGGGGTATGAAAGCAAACAGCTTTCAAGACACCCAGCCTGGATCCCTGAGATCGCTGATGGTTTTTCAAGCCGTTATCACCACTCAGTGTGAAGCCAGCTCCCAAGCCAACTTTTTCACTTTGTTATAGTGACACCTGGTGTTGTAAAAAAGGTTCTTGGAGAGAGAAACGAGAGAATGTCCATAAATGTAGCATGAGAAAGTCTTGCTTCTTTGCTCAGCCATTCACCATACATCACCAGCAAGCAAATGATGTGCCGATTTTTGAACACGTGTAGGGTTTTTACAGCATTGTTGTCTTTGTTCCACATTTATTAAAAAGAGAAAAAAAAAAGACTTTTTTTTTTTTTTTTTTTTAGGATCCTTACTCTACACAGAGTCATACCTCTCATTTGGTCATGTATACAGGTTTATGGTGGGCAGCAAAATCAAATGGGTAAGGCACTGGAGGATGTAAGAGTTTTGGGTTCTGCTGCTAGTCTCTTGCTGGTCTCGTAGCTCCTGTGACCTCATGCATTTACCCTAACTGATTTACACAGTATACTCCGGAATAGCAACTGCCACGCAGATTTGGGGCCCTTAACTATAATGGAGTAGCAAAACACTCCTTCAAATAAAAATACACACATAAAAAAAACCCCAATGACAGT
>JAOXNO010000020.1:40062998-40097416 GCA_028565335.1 Limnodromus scolopaceus | reverse complement strand
AGTAAGTCAAACATGAAGCTCAGTGGACTATCTTGATATTAAATCAGTTAGGAAAGATATATTTAGCCACCAATATAGTTTACTCGAGATCAGTAAATCAAGCTCCCTTATAACTCTACTTACTTTCAGGAAGGAGCAAAGCAGTCCCAGCTGCAGAATAACACAACTCAGTGGTGGTGGTGTTAAAGCAGTAGCTTTGTGCACAACAGAGCTATGCTCAACACTGTAACTAATGGTAAGCATAGCTTTAATATGAAGGGGGAAAAAAAAAAAAAAGTCGTTAAAAAGCCCCTCAAATTAGAGAGCTGAAGTGGTGATAACTCTGTATTTTGTCACTGTGAATGTCTCACTTCAGTTCCAGGAACGGGATTCTTAATCTGAATTATTCTCTCTAGGTAATTGCCAATCAGGCCCCAGGAGAACAGTACATTACAGAATAGTTACTCTCCTTTACAAAGTTTCATATAAATTGCTTTCCTTTTCACTTCAAATTAAGAGAACTCAGACAGCAACAGGTATCTCGCTCCTTAGAGCCTGCTTGCAAATCTCATTTAAAATGATAGGGGGCACTAAACACCAACTTCTTGTCGAGCTAATTACGGTAAAACTGTAGGTTTATTATTTGGATTAATTTCCATGCACATTACAGTGACAGCTGGAGACTGTGAAGATGAAGAGAGGCAGTTGCAGCCTGTGTGAACCTCTGTATTTCCATACTCACAAGCTTGGTGCTGTGTTTATTTCAGTTAGAAGCTTTTTCTTCTTCTTCTTTGGTTTTCTTTTTTTTTTTTTTTTCTTTTCTTTTTTCTTCTAAATGGCATTTTGACAGGCCTGGCTTGGGCACCCTGCCTGACACCCTCAGATACTTGGCAAAGAACCCTCTCTTCATTTAAAGACTAGAGGCATATACATTACCCTTCTTTTTGAGCCACATACTGTGTTCTCATTAATGGCAAGCAAAACGTCTCTGCTCAGTGGGAGAACAATGCACACTTTTAATTCCAGCCTCTATAGTAGAGAGAGGTCTGGACTGCCACATACTCGGAGTGGCAGGAGACAAGAATGCCCAACACGACACATTTCTGAAGCACGCAGGGTAAGTGCTACAGTCCACTTTTTGTCACAGCCAGTCAGCTGTTAATGCGGGGTTTTTTTAAGTAGTGTAGGCAGCCATCATCTATCTTTGGTCTCCGCAGACCAAAGAAAGTGAAAGAAGCCACTGATTGAATGTGGTGATCCAAAATATAATTCTTTCTTGATGCAGAGAGATCCACATAATGTCAGTACTACTTATACCCAAATGCAACTCAAGCTAATACAAAAGCTGGAAAGAATAGAAAACTTTCTGCCGAAACACAGCAAAAACAGTATCTCTGAAGTTCCAGTCACTGCATAGTTTTGAGATGGCTTAATCCTTCATGTAATACTTTCCTAAAATAGGAAGATTTTGGCATAACACCATCAGTCTTGCTAGACATTTATACCAAATTCCTTACGATCTTTTCAGAGCACAGGATTACAGTTTTATAACATAAAGAATATATTATGGTTTTTCTCCAAATAATGCAGGTGCAAGCTTGTTGCATTCTGGGAGGTTCCATCACTAACTTATTACAAGAAAGACTGAGCGAATACTGAAGAGTTATTGTCCTTTGAGCACGAGATATTAGCCATTCCCAAGGAATAACTTTAGATCTTTGTCATGTAAGCAATAGTAAATCTGCTGTTGATGGAAGAATAGACGTAGTCTGATTTTATGGGGCTTATTTTTCCTTGGAAATTGAAGGTTTAGGGTTATTCTGCATTTCTCTACTCTAACAAAAAATACTGTAGGGGCATTTTATCCTTTTCCCCAAGACCTGCGGCTTCATTTCACTTCATATACATCTCACAAACATCACTACATCAAAGCAAGCAGTTTGCCCTATGGTTCTGGCATCAACTCTGTTGCCGTTACTGGGATTAACCCAGAGTACTTTATTGTTGCTGCCAGTCAGAGGCTGTATCAGCTCACATTCAAGCTAGCAACTTCAACAGTTCCACACCTCAGAACCACACTGTGGGAGAAAGATAGAAAATAACCCTAAAAATAATAAAATAGGGAGGAGAAAGAGTAAGGTCTGTGAGAATAAAAAAATAAACTGTTGCTCGTGTAGTTTGCAATTACTGATTTAATAAATGCTACAAGTTTCAGTGCTGCTACATATACTAATATGTAAACTATGGATGCTTGGGACAGATTCTTTTTACACATTGTGTCACACTTGCTCAGGTAAGATGTAGGAAACTGCAAGCCAAGTGCAAGGAGCGTGTCTGTGACAAACATGAGATTTAGGAACGCAAGCTGTCCTAAAAACAGAAATTTCAACTGAGTGCCGCCATTCGGGAATATGCATAATCCATATATTTTTTGTACAAAAACATAGTCTTCTGTGTTGCAGTTTTAAGAAGAATATTAAAATATTTGGTTTCATATAATAATAGAAGTGCTTTAAAGCACTCCAACAGATCCTTTTAGCTTGGGTTTCTAAAGCTATATCAAGGCGAAGGGAAGTACAGATGCTACACATAGGTGAAATTCAGGTAAAATGAATGTGGATGTGGTTTTCAGGCCCTGTTTTCAAGCTTCTAATTGATGACTGAATTATGAGTCCTACCCCTATTATTACTGATAGTTGTTTTCTCGCTGACTTCAGTAGGAAAAAAGATAACTCCTGCGTGATTGCATCTTTATTATTTTAGAGGCTCCCTCAGGAAAATCTGCTACCCAAAATACAGCAAATATTTAATTTCTAATCTGCTATAGGTGATTTGTCTGAGAACATGTTCTTAATCTCTGGACAGATCTACCTCACTTCAAATACTAGAGTACTTCCAACTGTTTTGAGGTTTAGAAACCCTATTTTACATGGATGCGATGAGAGCATGTATGCAGTGCACATACTTTCTTATACAGTTTTACCTTTTAATAGCTTTCAGATAAAAGGTAGGCAGAAGAATGAAGGGAAACAGATGCTGACAGTGTGCATGACCAGCTCCCTAAACATCTGATTATTAAGAATGTCTCTCCGTGCTACTTAAATCCTTTCCTCATTAACTCTGCAAGTCAGCCTGATGCTTCCTATAAGCAGAGGTAGTCTTGCATTTTCCACCAGCATCCGTTTACTTGTGAGAACTCCTGAACAAAGAAAACACATATATTTGTAGAGCTAGAGGATTACAAGGTGGCTCTCTTTTGATTACCTGCTATATTTTCCTGTTTTTTCCTTGCTAATGCTATGATATGCATCTCAGCATCCAAGTACGTGCCCATTATCGGGAGAAAACAACCCATCCTTTTCCTAATTAACCAGTAGTTCTATAAACCTTCAGAGGCTGGTATTATTTTAGTACTTTAGAGGAATACTGATTAATCAGCAGTCAGGATGAGAACAGAAGAGCCCAGCCCATGCAAAACTAGAAGTAACTCACTGGGCTGTGTTTTTTGTATAGCCTGATAATTCAAAACATTTGATGATAGGAAGTTTCAGAGATGCCTGTGAACTTGGACAGGGAAGACTCTTAAGGATTTATGCTAGGAGGCAGCACCGTGTCCATACCGGACTCTCCTCCTACTGCAATGAATCCAGATCATCTTAAGACATCCCTATATATGGGAATTGTTTTTCCGGAAACCTGTACAAGTAAACAATGACAAGTTCTGACAGCTCAAGCCTATGATAAGCATTTCCTCTTATGAAGTGAGAATCATCTTGCTTGTCTGCTGACAGTCCATTATCTAATTAATTACTGTCAGTGTTGAGTCACTAAATGAGGATGGGTAACACTCCTAAGGACAATCAGTTAACAGGAATCCAACTGTGTCAGCAGCATCACTACATCTCCTTTATTCTTCAGATGACTAATTATTAACATCTGTCATTCTCTTCTTCAGTAATGTATTCTGTAAGGACCCACAAGGTTCAGTTAAATTCTTGAAACTCCCAATCAGTCATACTAGACCCTACATCTCAATATCCTGCAAGCATGGCGGCATAATTAGTTCCCCTCTTTTGAAGTTTACGAACACAAATCCATTCTTCTTCGTGAAAGAAGAGGCAGAAACCTTTCAAAATCTCAATTAAAAACTCTAAATATGTAGCTAACCTAAAGATTGTCTCAGAAATCTGATGACTTCTGATCTCCTTCCTTTTTTTTTTTATTTTCTCACATAGATACGATTTTATTGAAAATCAGGGTTTAAAGGGTTCTGTTCCTGCATATTCCTCTGTTCAGCAGGTTCTTCACAAAAAAACCCCCTTGAAATTCAGACCTACTACTTAAGAGTCTACAAAAAATAATCTTACTGTAATTCCAATATGTTCTAATTTCAGCCAAAATTAAACAAGAAAACTAAAATTGTTCCTTTTATTCCTGTTAAAGGTGTCTTCGATAAATGCAAACTCCTTTTTCCTATAACAGCAAACGCGCCCAACCTCCAAGTTAGCAATATTGCTAGCTGACTCACAACCACCATCGTGCACGGTTTTAGTTGCAGCAATCATTTCCAGCAGCCTATCTTTTAACCACAGTTATGACCAAAGACAGAACGCTTGCTGGAATCCAGAGCTGTCTTCAGAGAGGCTGGACTAACACCAGCCAGGCACCACTGCAGCTGTGCTCACCCACAGCAACGTGTCCTCACCTGAAGTGTCAAGTGCCCTCCTGAACTCTGAACAGAGCACAGAGCTGTGGGATGTGAAGATGTTAGCTACAGAGGACCTCCCCTAACGTTTGTGCTGTGCTGCTACATGATGTTTATCTGTCTGACACTGCTCTTCCGCGGTACCGACAAGTTGTGTCACCACTTTGAGAAGAGAGCCCTTCCCCTTTTTTTCTCATTATACAGCTCCTGCCAGTTCCATGACATGGTTTCCTGTCGTTTCAGGATTTCCTCTCACCTTTGGGGAAAGGGCTAGGCCATTACCTAATTTTTCCAAGTGGAAGAACATTTCCCATACGTATGTCACTTTCAAAAGCCAAGTTCACTTTTGATGACGCTCATGGTCTCCCCTCCAGAGACACCCTTTCTGAAGCTGACTCCGGATTACTTATTAACTCCCCTCTACCCCCCGGCCCCGTCATCTGCAGTGCGTACGGGGGATATTCTGTGTTTACTGTCTTTATTGACGTCAACTGGCAGGACAACAGGCAATGTCACACTAAGTCAGACATCACTACTATCCTGCTGGGAGGATTTATCTGTCAATGCAACATGACCTTCAGACCAATTTCCAGTCATTTCTAAATGCACCAGACAACCTCCTTTTCTGCCACTAAGCACCTCTTGGTGCTTTGCAGCTTCACTGACTCTTCCAAGACAAACCACTGCTCTTCTACAAATTTTAAACTTCTACATTTCTTGGGTTTTATTAGTTGCCGTTAAGTAAAAAAAACCCAGTATATTTAATCACAAAACTAGTGGTTTAGCTTATACACAACATGTTTATAGGGTGGGCAGAGAAAGGAGATAGATTGTTTGGGTCATTAGTTCTAGTCTTTTATGACTGTGAACAACCACATAATAAGCAACCCCAGAAGGAAACATAATACCACCCAAACACTTAGTGAACTTTAGACTTTGTCTAAGTGAAAAGCCACAAAAGTCATGATGCATCACAAAATGGAAAAGAGTAGACCAGCAGAACATTTTTTAATAATTTACTGCTAGTGTTCATCACAGAACGCTTGGCAAAAATCTACCTATGCAAAAGATCTACATGGGACTGAAAAATTAAAATAATCTTAGGGAGTTGAATTCTTCAGCTACAGAAGGACAGCATGGAAAAGGAAAAACAACAATAAACAAAAAACCCACAAACAAACAAACAAAAAACCAAAACAACGACAAAAAAAGAAACCAAGCAGACTACTAGCCCTTAGAGATCATTAAAAAGCTCGTTTTAGATATTAAGATACAAACTTACAAATAGTTTAGAAAAGGTAAAAGGGTGTTTTAATGTACAAGTGAAAGACAGATCTAAATAAATAAAATATAATAAAAGACAAAGCTTATTCTTAAGGCCTGAAGTGTAGTGACAAGCACCTAAACAGTTAAGAAAAAACAGTAAGAGCTCACTGCTCCATGACTGATTACAAGAATTTTGCTGCTGCCTATTATTGTCTATACTAAATAAAAAAGTTTTCCCGTAAGTCAGAACAGTTTCTAGGCTATTGCCTCCTGAATGTCTTAGTATTCCACATCTTGGTAACTAGATTTTCTTTAAAATTAAGGTCAACTACAGCAGCCACAGGGTGGCTATCTCTACCCAAAGGATAAAGTTTCAGTATTCTTCCCATTGGGGGAGGGGGAAAATAATCCCAGAGCTGAAGTCACTCACAATTCATTTGTAGAAGGTAGTTTGGTAATCAAACTTTTCTGTGCCCACTACTGCAAACCAGACAGAACACCTAAGCAGATGTGCAGCTGTTATGCAGCTAGTAAAAATGGCACAGTATATCCTAATACGTTAAACCATTTAATTACTAGGAAGGACATTTCCAGCTTTATTTATAGAGGTAGCAGACAATACAAAAGAAATCAAACCAGCCTGAATCCCCTAACAGATAGTTACTGTAAATTCAGGTAAGTTCTTCCTAGAGCATAATCTACATTGAAATAACCCCTAAAAAGAACTGAAAATCAGGAAGAGAGTAATTATATAAGCACCACTACACTACACACGTGTTTTCATACCAAAGCAAACTACGTTAAATCTGCAGTCAAAGGAAAAGAACGCGTGAGACTTGTTATGAGAAATTCTAAAAAGTCTTCAGGTTTTTTCTTTTCAAAACATTGGTAGTAACAAGGCCACAAATCTGTAATGCATACTTATATATGGTAAATAAGCATTAACTGCTCATGAACTGTACTGCTGGTGGCATTTACGTCCTCTTTTTTTTCACAGAAAAGAAACAACAGGCATAAGGGTAATGACCACTTGGTATTTTGACCCTGTTTGGAAACTCATTGACAGAAGTTGCAATTTTTTCCTCCAGCAAACTATTATAGCTGGTTTAGCTCTTCCTTTTTGTGACAAGACTCTGTATTTACTCTTGACTTTCATGTTGCTTTTCAAGTGGCAATACAGCAGTCACATAATATTGAATTTAGAACAATTACATGTAGAGGCCTTATTCCAGAGCAACAGGAAGTTATATGCATGCAAGAAACAACTATGCTTAAAGATTTAATTTCCGAATATTTTCACAAGAAATACTGCTCTTAATACAAAAAAAAATATATTTATTTATACAAAACCCCTGACAAGCATCATAATACCTACTGCCAACATTTATTTTCAAGGACCTCAGATGTAAAATCAGGTTTTCAAAGCAGTTTAAGGTAAACCTTGGTTTACCAGTTTTGATTACATATGGTCTCTCATATAAACTCAACCTTTTAGATCTCTGTCCTTTCAAAATTCATCTTTTTAAATTGTTCTTCAAGCACATCAGAATCTTCATCACTGTCTGTATTACTGAAGTTTGTATCAAAATCCAGCTCATCCTCCAATGCACTGCTCTCTTGGCCATTTTTAGTAGTCGCGCTCTTAGTTCTGTCTTGTCCTTTATCAATCCTGCAGAAAGGAAGAGGATATTATCACCACCCACATTTGGAATTTATTTTTCTTTTAAACAAGAACGGGATCAAGGGTAGAATATTCCACTGGGGATGGAAGGCAGCAGGGAGATCGGGAGGAAGAGGAGAGGTACAATAACCCAAAGTTACTTTCACGTTGAATAGGAAAGAAATAAAAGACCATAAAGCTAAAAACGTCTGTGAAAAGAAAAATAAGATATATGAACACTTTGACCAACGAAGCAACTGCTGGCCAGTTGTCACAAACTAACAAATTAAAACAGGGTGCTCCATAAAGAGAGAACTCAAGTAAAAGAATTTAAAAAACCAAAAGCCTGCTAAATATATTACAGTAACTGTCCTCAATATCAGCCCTTGTTTAGTTTTTCTGTTCATTAGTAACTGAATCATCAAATGACAGACAAAATGCAAACAGTAAATTGGCTTATGCATATTTTATAGTGCTCTATACCAAAATCCATTTTGAAGTCCTTTTTTCCTAAGGAAGATATGCAATTTACCCTTTGGTATTAAAATAAAGTGTCTTTTCCAAGTAAGACTTTCTTTGGCCCAGCACCACTAACACTAATAGGCACTTCAACCCTAGTTTCAGCAGAAGTGAGGGTAATGACTCCTACTGATTCCTGTCAGGATTATTCAGAATATGGCATAAAGTACAACAGCTTCTTGGCAGTTTCAAAACAAGCCTTATTAAAAGTGGAGAAAACTGTGCAGTACTGAAACTATGTAACCCATGTGCTACTTACGGAATTACTATTTCCTCCTCTTTTCCACATTTAGCACAAATTTCTAGTTTACCAGCACATGGTCGACAAATAATATGGTAAGGATCTTTTACAGTCTTCTGTAGGCACTTCACACTGTGAAGAGAAAGAAAACATGATTAAAAAAATAGTTATGGACATTTATTAAACATTCTGTGTTCAAAACCAATGTAGACATACTTTTCAACAGAGGAACAACATGTTGTAGGCCAGTTTCATATGAAACAGTGTTTTAGCACACAGCACTATCAAAATCATTGCCTGTCTTCCCTCTCCTTTAACATTAAAACAAGAACTGAAGAAGAAACATAAAATCAGGAAATTTTATATTTGAAGTGAAAAAAGAATACTTTCCATTCATTTCAGTACGTAGTTTTACTTTAAAAGCAACATACCCACTTCTGGTTTAGCAATAAAATAAAATAAGAATATGGTATAAAAGGTGCATATATTTTACAAATCAAAAGCTTCCAATTCAAACACTACAATGTCTTGCTCTTGAACTTTTTGGAGTAAAGCAAAGCCAGTGCCGGACTTTGCTTTCTATGAACACAAGCCTAAAGGAACTGTATTCTGAACAAACCCAACCTAATTCTGTACAGGTTTCTGGCTGTTCTTTTTCAAGCTATGATAGAACTCTGTAGATTAAGTAATTTCTAAAATGCTATGGCCTAACCTTCAGCTGACATCTCTAAAGCCTCAGGTTCGTGGAGAACAGAACTCAGAACTACATACCCCATGTAATGCAGCTGTCCTAAAAGTCACTCTTTCTCAGGCACTCAAAAGTCTGTCAAGAAAGATTTAGCGCACAGTTCTGAACAGTGGATTTGCAGACTTGGCTAAAACAGGCTAAAGAAAAACATCAAGTGTTTTTGAATGCCTTATAAGGAGAGATGCACTAACTAGCATCTAGCAAAACAGAATTTTTACTCTCTCTCTAATCCCATTCTTAAGCACTATAGCCTTCTCTCTACTATCCTCATCTAGGCTCTGTTTCACTTTCATTATTAAGATGTCCAATTCCTTAAAAAGCTGTAGAATCACAAGAATTGCTGTAGGACACATATGACAAAAGCAAAGTCTGAACTGGCTAGTTCTGGTCTTCCCGCTCCCCCAGGAAAAATCTACAGTTAGATGTCACTGGAAATATGTATTTAGTTTGGGTTTGTTTGGATTTTGTTCTTCTTCTATGTTCAGATACATTAGCATTAAAAAAAAAAGTCTACAGATCTTCCCAGTCATCTCACAGCAAACAGAGGCACTATCAACACAAGGTAGATAGACTTCTTTTTTTTTAATAATTTTCAGCTGTCCCACAATGCCACTTTTTCTATTTCCAGTGTTTCTCTGCTTTACATGCTTTTTTGTTTATTGGTTGGTTTTTTTCATTCTGTTGGGAGTAGGCAGAGATGAGGCAAAAGAACCAGATCCACCACCACCTGATTTGTTACAGCTCCTTACTTTTAAACAGAATGCACATAGTCATTTGAGAAAGACTTAAAAAAGACAAATCCCAACTTTATCTGTGATGAATAGAACCCACAATGTTTATTTTGAGAAACAGTGAGACTCCTACCTAATCATACAGCCCAGCTGTAGTTTCCTTGAATTCAATGTTTCGCTGTTGAAACACTAGCTGTAAGGTAGGGACCTCTGCAGCTGTGCAAAGTAAGAAGGAAGCAGAGTATCTACTACAGAAAATTAACCTACCACAAACCTATACATTCCAATAGTAGAGAACTGTATGCAAACGATGCTAAACATTTAATATTTAGGATTATAGTCTCATATCTAGAAAGAGAGGACACGTTAAGTGGTAATGAAATGTATATACTGTGAACGTTTTGTAGGAAATGAGGCCTCAGTAATGTCTTTGTGAACTACAAAAGAAAAGTGCAGATTCCTCTAGTACTGCCTTGCAATAAGGCTTTGGAAAACTGTGTCACAACTGGTTCAGGTTTGACTTTTTGTTCAAGAGGATACACGGACGTTTTGGAAACTTACAGGCCCACACTTGAACTTACAGTTCAAGCATTTTAACAGCAAAGAGGGAAGTGGTCGCTTTTCCATTGTGTTTTGTTTTCAAAATTTGAAGATGAAAGATTAATGAATTAGGAAACTAATATTGCATACATATCGTCATTGCAGACTCCAAGTTTGAAGTTTAGCAGCTACTACTTATGAGTTTCCAAAGCTAGAATATTTTCCAAAAAGTTCACAAACTACACTATAAGCAATTAACACAAAGTATTTTAACTCACCATTTTTTAGGTTTTGATAGTAGTTTATACTTGCTGAATTTTACCCGCCACTCCAAGATACCTTTGCAATGCTGACACACTCCATCATGAAGCTTAGCATTTATTTTCTGAATAAATAAATAAAAATTAAAATCAGAACACATTGAAGATTTCCAACTTTTATGAATATAATCTTGCTTACAAAGCATTTCCACCCATCACATGATTAATACAGTATTTAGACAGATGTTTGCTTGATATTAACATAACCATTTTATATATATTTACTGCTAGTAATTTTCTTCAGTGGAAAGAGTGCTGAGGTAGCCCTTTACCTCGAAGTCCTTTATCTTCATTATTATTATCATCATAATTTTAATAGTTACTAGTAGTACTTATTTATGTTATTACATTGTTGATAATAGATCATTATATATTTTTTTTTAATCTCTAGACATTTTACCAAACATATTTAAGTAGAAATGAGCCCTGAAATGTCTTTTTTTTTTCCCAAAGAACATAAATCAGAAGACTTAACATTTAACTTATTATTGCTCCAGCTACCACTATACTACATATTTTAAGTAAGTAGTCTCCAGATTTTTTTCTCTGATCACAATAAAGTAGAACCCACACATTATTTGTAGTCTAATCATTCAATATCTCTTTCATCATAAGCTTCCTTTATGAAAAAGTAGTACATTTTTGCTCTCAAGTAACTAAGATACAATCCTCAAAAGGGTCATTTAAACTATGGTATATTTTCAAGACAGTGCAAAGTTGACCTTAAGATCTTCTACAACATTTCAGGTTTAGTTTGCTCAGGAATATGAATGTCAACTGGCCAGAAGTTATTTTGAGATAGGAAGTAGTACCAAACTACACTGTTATCTTAAATAACAAGCAATATATACTTCTACATTAAACTTACTTTTATTTCTTCTCTATCTAAAAATGTCAGCAGTAAGTTCCCCTATCATATGGTTGTGTGTATTCATTCATAATATTAGAAATGGAAATTTCACAATTAAAAGAAAACGCATATAGCAAAAAAAAAAAAAAAAAATCTATTGTGCCTTTTTTAAGACAGTTTAAAAATGGCTCCTGTACCAAGATTACCTTATGAACATAGTCTAAACCACATCTATTTCTTAAAATACCTAAAAGTTCATTGGTACAGATTCTGCATTAATTGGGATTATAGTTTATGTTATTCTTTTACAAATAAACTGAAAAGTTATTCTATGCATGCAGTAGCTTCTGAAGTAATTTCCTGGTTTTATGATCCACAAGAGCTTCTCACTAGTCCACAAAGTTCTACTTCAATACATTAGACAAAAGAACAAGTCTAACTTTAGAAATACAGTATCTTATTCTATTCCGGAAAATGTATATGGCAGAGGAAATGCTACTTATGAGTAAGACTATACTATGGGATTTGTTTCCCATTGTTTCTGTTTTTAGTAAACTTCAACCATTCAGTAGAAGTTTTCCCCTGGTGTGCTTAACTAACGGTGTAGTGGTTTTTGGCTGGTTCAGTTAAAAGTCAGTAAACTTTTTTCCAAATGATCAAATACAGACTTGTCATGATAACAAAAAATAAAAAAAAGAAAGAAACAAGGTTTTGCAGAATGTTTGAATACTGAATACTGAAAGAAGTGGTTCTGATGTCAGCTATGCATTATGAATTAAATTCTCCAAGAAACACAAACGTATAGCTAATGTGGAAACTTTCTGAGAGAAGAAAATCATTGGTAAGTTCTTGGCAGGTACCTTTTAAAGGGCTGGCAATTCAAATTGCTGTCAGCACTGACTGTTCATTCTTTCAAAATTCAAGCAATTTGAAGATAAGCCTTCTTTTCAGTGCTTGACTAGCACAAAGTAAGGCTCAAAGTATTACAGCCTGAATAAGCTTCTAATAACCTGCAAATCAGACTGAACTTCTCAGTTCTCACTCTCACGATTTGCATTAATTAGTAATGCAGGAGGGGAGAAAGACACAAACACTGTAATTTGTATTCCCAGGTGTTCTTTACTGTGATCAACTATTTTTAACATTGCTAAGGCAGAACCCAATAAACGTCAAAAGACTGCAATAGTTTAATCTGAAGACAGCTGGTTGTCTTTCCAAAGGGAGTTACCTTCCTTGCTGAAAACTACCTCATTTCCAGTAATACATCCTGACATCACGGCTGAGGGCTGGGGACGGGAGTCCTGTTACTAAGTGATGCAGGGACTGGCTCAGCAATTCGTTAACACACTTGGAATGCAAGAGGCCACACTCAGAACTACATGTGGCATAAACAGTGCAGAACACGAAACTAGGAACTACTTTCACCTCTTATCTGAAGGAAATCTGAAGTTCGTCAAACAGGCAGCCTATTACAAATTCTGCTTAAATTTTGCTAAGGAACAAGCAAATATGCATAATTAATTCCAAATAAGTTTTATAAAGCTTTCCTTCCTCCCAGTATGCTTATCATCTGGCTCCAGAATACACAACAATCATGCAGTGATGAACTTCCTTTTTATTTTTGCTTTTTCTCAGACAAACTAAAGTGCAGACCATCCTAAATTTCAAAGACCCCTTTTCATTTTGCTCATTGTACAGATCTTTGCATGAAAATGCAACCTCATTGCAAGGCCTAGAGAGCAGTCATGTGGCATAAAGAGCATATTATTGGGACTTCTTCACTTTTGCTCTAAACAACAAAGCCCTGCATCTTACCTGATGCGCTCATTGCAAAGACTTTGTATTAACACAGCTCCTCTATATTAACACATCACCACTGTAAAATGTCCCTAGAAAATATGTAACACAAAAAAAACTCTAAAGTAAAGTTAATGTAATTCGATTGCACAGCAACAATCACATTATCCATGTAAAGGCAATGAATCTCTATCACAGCTGGTCTGTGTATTTAGACTACTTTTACAGTCACACTTGAACAGTTCCATTTTCTTGGTATGATCAGCACACTTCAAATAGCTAGTGTAAAGACAAAAATTATGAACATCAACCAAAATACTGCCAAAGAGTCTTTTGACACCAAATTAGATTGTAGCTATGGGGATCACATTTATGTGTAAATAAAAATCTTGATCAGGCACAGAAATGCCTGGACTTTTCAACTTTGTCACCTGTAGGACCACAGATCTTACATAGCATCTCAAAGAAACCACATGGTATCTGCTCAGAAGGTAACAACTGGAAGCAAGACAACGGCTTTTAAGTTCTAATTTCCTCCTTCTAACACACAGAAAACAGTCTCCTCCTCCCCTTCAGCGATTTCCTGTATTTTTCACTCAACATTGGCACTTCAGGTATGGGGTGGTGTAGTTAATCACTGGCTAAACACATCTGAATGCGAGAGAGACTATGACTCTACAATCCCTCTACTAGGCTGTTGATTTAGAAAGTCGACAGAGAATGATGGATTGATATAAAGCAAACAATCAGGGAGATGTAAAGAATTTAACCTTGACTTGTAGTCACCTTCAAAGTTTAATTTGCTCAGAAAAAAATGCCTGATATTTAAATGTTACTATTACTAAAACAAGTTGATAATTCACTGTGGTTTTCTGCATTAAATTTAACATTTCCTTTGACCAAAAAAAAAAGTATAACATTTTCAAAAGCAACGCAGACTTGAAGAAGCAAAGAAAGCTGTCCTTAACTTAAGATTTGGATAAGCTGTTTTTTGAGATTTTTGAAATCGCCAAAGAATGTGAGAGTAAGTTCTCCTGAAAAACTGGAAGAGAAACTTTCCTGGTATCTCAGTTCCCAGTTAGAATAGGGAAGTTATTAGTTAAACAAAAAAAGAAAAAAAACCAAGCTTCTGGTGCTGACTTTTCTTATTCATACTCGCTTTTTAATGTATTTTGTACATTGCTTAAACTTTCAGACATTTGTATTTTCTTCCTTTCACCCATTTAATAGCTTTCTCTCCTTTAGGGGTACAAAAACCAACCCACACAAAGAGCTGAACAAGGTTTGTCAACTTTGTTATTCCCTTCCCTTTTCTACCCAGCTTTTATGAAGGTAGTTAGCTCTCATACACAAGGAGGTGGTAATGCTTACGGTCCGAAATGATTTGTTGGTGTGAGAACTACTCTGACAGGTTAGATTCTGTTTCTGTCACAGCAGTTTCTCTATTATCTATTTATGCTCATTTCCCTGTTTTTGTCAATAGCTCTTTCCTCTTTTCTTTCGCCATACTTCCTTCCAAGGACAAGTTCAACTCATCCAGTGCTTACAGTATGTCTATATATTCCACAAAGAAATGACAGTTATGCAATATAGACACACATAAACAGTCTTAAAGTATAGAGTCACAAAATATTCCATGTGCATATTATATACACACTGTCAGGTCAACTGCATTAAGGAAACAGCATCCTCTGTATGTTCACGTAACCCAATATTAAATCATTTAACACCCCGCCAAAAGCAGTTCAGAATGTATTAAAGTAAACACATGCACCTACACCTACTAACTTGGCACACAGAATAATCCCCAACTTAAGCTAGCATTAAAGCACTCACAAGCAAGATGTAATGATGGGGTTTCAAAGAAGCCTCACTGTCTGTTTGGAAGTTTCTAATTATGTGTAAACCTATGGGTATTTTGATTTACTCTACTGAAAGCAGACTCCTATTGCTGAGCACACATCAGTGTCTATTCTGCTGTAAATGAACGCAATGCCAATGCCACCCATAAACTTCCTTGTCAGAAGCACGGCTGATAGTACTTCAATCAACAAGGCTCAATGCAGCATTTCTGAATAACTACACTTCTCAGAAAAACAAAACTCCACAGGATCTCCGGCCCATGACTACAAAGCAGTTAGAGCAGATTAGCGCAGACTAGTAAATGTGAAACTGTGACCAAGACACCAGCTTTTCAGGCTTCTAACACACATTTCACAGGCGGTCTTCTAGTCCAATGGTGATATTTGGTCTGGGGTATTTTAACACCTCATTGGGTTCTTTTTGTGTGTCCAGGCAGGCAGGCCATTGACTGCTCTTATCATGTTGATTTGCAGTCTCTGCTGAGGGTTGTAGCCTCCTTATCTTCTGGTTTATGCTTCTTGTGTGCCTGCCCTTTCGCTAGAAGAATACGCAAAATTCCGGGAATTGAAAAGACACAGACTTGGGAAAACACTACCAAAACACCAGTGTGTTATGGACAATTTCCTTACACTAAAAGACTAAACACAGCACTGTACTAGCTGCTAGGAAAATTACTACCAAATTAACTCAATTGGGGCCTAAAGGCTTCAGAAAATCTAGCTACTCTTGCTAAGTAAAGTTAGGCAAACAGCATAAATCATACCACATAATAACCCTAAGTAATTTACTCTAATTAAAATTTACTTATTTGAGCTAAACACCTAACATCTCTCAACACTGAAGAGAAGTATATTTAACATTTTAAACAAAGCCTTAACATTTTACCTACATCCATACTGATTATATATGGAAGGCTATATGGCTAGCATTTAAGGCCCTTTTGTGTTTTATTGCTATGGACTTGAAAACACATGAAATCAAAAGCTTTCTCTAAGCCCAATTCCAAATAGCCATCTTAGAGAGCAAGATGCTTAGCTTTTTTCAGAGCAGTGACCATGGATCTGAAAACATCTCAGTAACCAGCAAGAGAACGTACACACTTTGAAGGACCAACAGCCAATTCCCACTCTTCTCCACAAAGAACTGAACACACACACACACACACACACACACGCACGCACACGCTCGCTCTGTCTCCCCTCCCACCCCAACGTGTCCACCCTCCCTGCCCTGAGTCAGGTTACAGTCCAGAATAGGTGTTATGCTTGCTCCTCTTCTGCCTACAGGAAAGGCTATAACCCACACCTGAATGCCCTTCGGAACCCAGAATAACAGGGGTGGAGAGAGAGTGGACTTTAGCCTACCGAGTTACTCTCTTGCAGCAAGAACAGAAACTAACCAAACTCCAATACTGTTATCTGACAATTCCAGTTGGCTGACAGTTTATCTCTATCCCCCCTCTGAGGTTCAAGTCATGATCACTGATTCAGCATTTAAGCTCTACATTCACCTGTTCTGTTGCTACTGCCTTCACACAAGTCCTGACCAGCGTCTCTACCGAAACAAGTTATTTATCCATACAGCCAGCTGAAGAAGCAGCTGGCATCAACACTATGATAAAGCTCAGGTTCAGAGTTAATAACCTCTGAAATTTAGGGAAATGCAGATTATCATCTGGGGCGAACTTAATGAGAGGAAAGAAATGGAGAAACAAATCAGTCATTTGGGTGTAAATATGAATCACTTTGTGGTTTACCATCTTATTACAATGGAGTTCTAAATGCTCTCATTGAATGCCATTTGCTTTCATCTCTAGAACTACTCAAGCTTCCATGTTGACTTATGTAATATACTTTACATAAAATGTATATTCATATAACATAATGTATATTCCTTAGCTCAGTGCCACAAACAGCTGTTCTGGAATATACTATGTAAAGCAAGCACCCATAAACAAATTCCAAGATTCAGTATCTAACAACACAGTGTGTCTTACCCTGTCCTGGCTCTTCCTTCTTCGATTCATCCTAGGATGCAAGCTTTCCCATCACTGTTGTAGGCAGTTGCCCAAATACAGCAGAGAGGCAGTGAACTTCGCTGCAACTAGCCTATCCCAGCGTAATGCTTTAGTAAAGACTGATCATTCGGGGAAAGACAGATGGATCTTTCAGCATGTTCTGCAAGTAATCATGTATATGGGCTTTAAGATTAGAAAATTGGATGCTAAGATCAGTGTCAGACAGAGAGCACAAAACCTTTCAAAAAACCACAAAACAACTGGATAGTGACTGCCAGCAGGGAAAAGTCAAAAGACTATTAGATCGATTTCCTCTGCAGATACTGCTTCTCCAAAAGAAGCAGCAATAACACTGCAAATGACTACCTCAACTCCACCCACATTACGACCTGAAGCTACTGTAGTTAATATTCAACATTGCTAATGCAATGCACAAATGCAGCAGGATAAAAATTTTAAGCTAAAAAGCACTCTGCAGCCTTTCAAGATAGTATTGCATTAGGCAGTGCAGAACAGTAGTCAAAGATAGGCCAAATACCTAAAAAAAAAAAATAAATTATAATTTAGCAGTGATTTACAGAATTTCCACCCTCTTTCAGCAGCTCTGAGCATTCTTCTGATCTACTGAGCTAGTGAGAGGTGGAAGGGAAGAATGTCTCACTCCTATATCTGTCCCTGTGATCAAATTGCTACTATTTCTTCCCTTTCCTCATCACACCC
Source organism: Limnodromus scolopaceus (assembly GCA_028565335.1). Classification (NCBI taxonomy): domain Eukaryota; kingdom Metazoa; phylum Chordata; class Aves; order Charadriiformes; family Scolopacidae; genus Limnodromus; species Limnodromus scolopaceus. Next base: position 40,079,460 of record JAOXNO010000020.1, on the reverse strand, counting down.
TAAATGTCTGTGGCACATCTGACCATTCACGGCTACACAAAACAGAGATAAAAAACTGTTATCATTCAGTATAGTCTGTATCTGAACTATGACATTAATCAGCACTTCACTTCTTTTCAAACATCTCAAATAGCAGAAGCGGGCCTAGTCATCATTATAAAGACTCCTGTGTATCCCTTTGCACTAAAACTTAATCCCTTAGCACTAGAATTTGTACATGACAGTTTGCCAAAAGAAAAATGCACCCTTGCCTTTTACCACACACTATCTAATGCGTCTTCTTCAGGAAGCTTCATCCCTGTGTTCAGCCATCTGCATGAACTGGCAGACACAGAAAGAAAAGAAATCATTCACGTGAAATAGAAAAAAAAACCCCACAGTTACATATTACAGTTAATGCCCACAGTGAATCCTGGCTACATTCAAAAGCTTTTAAAAAAATTTATTTATTTGAGTGAATGGTACTGTGTATCCAGTTCTATATGATATAAAATATTTAAAAAGGAAAGAAAAGCTGCCATGTGGATAGTAGAGAGATTAATTCAGTCACAAAACTCAAGTTAGAACTCAGTTTCTCTTTGAAGCCTTTTCTGATGAACCAACTCTCTAGGATAGAGGCCAGACAGGAAAATACTCTATCAGAGATCATGCAGTGACTCACACAATAAATAACAGAGGTGCTGCTTTGAGTCCCAGGAAAGCAGCCTGTTCAACTTGCAGAACTAGTCCTACAACATCTGAAAAAAAAAAAAAAAACAAACCAAAAAACCCACCCACAAAAAACCGAAAACCTCCCTCTTTGGTGCCATTGTTTTAACTTACTATCTTTTCTCCCTCTTCTTAGTTCTTTTTGACAGCTCAGTCAGGTTCAGCTAAAGGGATATTGACATAACAGCAACAACACCAGATAAGCATTCTAGAATGCTCATCTTGTCTTTTGTTTTATTCATCTCTTTCACTGTAGCTTTTAAGAGAAAACATCCCACTTCCGCGTTGTTACTGCTCAGGCACACTGCTTGGTCTTCATCCTCTCCCGAGCTGCTATTACGTTACCACAACTACAAGCGTAGAGCACGCTCCAAGAATATATGGTAAACCATTACCTTCTCCTTACATAGAAACAACAACAACAAAAAAGAGAGCAATGTTCTTTTGTCACAACAGCGTGAAAATATCAAACCATAATAATGTGTGTAACAAAAGCACTGACAAAACAGCTAAAGACACCTTTCTATGACACTACTCAGAAAAGCCCCTTAAGATTCATTTAAAGACTTAAAGCAAACACGAGGTTTTTTCAAATTGTCTTAAAAGTAGGCAAAGTGAAACTCGATAGTTAGACAGATGATGGGAGGAGTTGTTCAAAATAAATTCTCAAAATATTAAGATGTCTGAAGCAACTTGCACATCGTCACAGACTTTGAGAACACCTTTCAGGAAGTCACACAGAGAACACTGCAAGTGGAACGTTTACTTACTGCACTCGCCGCACAAAAGCAAATGCTTTATTTCAATCTTCCTCCTAATAATTCTTTGGCTTAGTGAGGGCCTTTCATGCCATGCATATGATTCAAGTATCACACAATGTATTTTCTTACGCAACTGCCTGAGACACGGGGCCGGGTGACAGCTGACCGGAATGGCTTGTTAGGGATTACTCCCCTCAACACCTCAGCGAACGGACCTTTTGGGCAGACCCAGGCCAAAGCTTTCTCCACCGCTAAAACGAGGAGGTTTCTCGGCTTCCACTGCTGCATGACTTCGTTTCCCACCCTGCAGCTCCTCGGAAGGCCACAGAGGGACAGCCCGCCGCAGAGGCCCCTATGGGCCCAGCAGGCCGCCGCGCCTCCTGACCACGCTTTCGCCGCCAAGCGCCACCCAACCCCCTCCGCCGCCCCAGGAGGGATCGCCGCGCCTCACGCATCCGCGTCTACCAGGCAGCGACCTGCGCGGCCCGGCCCGGCGCTCTACCGGGAGGTGAGCGGAGGGGCCGGCGACCGACCCCGATCCCGCCCCGCGTAACGGTGGCCGCCCCGCCGCCTACCTTGCGCCGGGCGCTGGTGTCGTACTTGTCGTTCCTGAAGGCGCGCACGTTCTGGTACCGCTGAGGCCGCGTGCGCGACACGTTCCCCTTCTCCGAGCTCATCCCCCGGGCAACCACCACCGCCGGCGGTGGCGCCTGCCCCGGAACCGCTCTGCGTCCCGCCCCGCCTATCCTTCCCGCCTCGCCATTGGTCCGGATCCGACGTCTGTATCACTCCTCCGCCCACCACGGTTCGCGGCCGCTTTGCTTCTTCCCGCCCACCCGCCCTCAGGCGGAGCCTGAGTGGCCGGAGAGGCGCTGCGGGCTGCGCCCCCATTGGTGGGCTGCGGCCGGTCCCGCCCCGCCTTACCGCTTGCCCCTCCGTCGCTGAAGCCGCCGCTCGATCCGATGCAGTCGCTCGGCGAGGCGAGGCCGGCGCTGCCGCTTCTGTAGGCCGCGGGGAGAGCAGCCCTGCCAGCGGGCCGCGCGTTCTCTGACCGCGGGGCTGCGGGCCGGGGCGCTGACAGCTGCCCGCCGCCGTTACTCAGCACAACCGGCACCCCTCCCCCGCGCCGGCCCGGCATTGGAGCGGCGGCCGTCGGGAAAGGACAAGGCCGCCGACGAGCCGAGCGCCAGGCGCAGGTACGGCCTCTGCGTGTGTTCCCTGAGGGGAAGTGAGGGGGGAGATGGCGGGGAGCAGCCGGCCCGGCTCCGGCTGGGCGCTGGCGGCGGGGCTGCGGTTCCGCAGGCGTGGCGGCGAGTCGGCCCCTCGGCAGGGTCCGGCCGTTTCTCTTCCCTTATCCCTGGGCCGTCTTCTCCGTCCGGGGCAGGAGGAAGGGCTTTTCCTCAGGGAGGGAGGCCGTTAGGCTCCCCGACCCCAATCGGGTAAGGGGGTGGCGGCCCGGGCGACCCCCCTTCCTCTCGCCCGCGTCCTGGCTGCGGGACTGGGGGCCGCTGCCCTGCCACCCTCGGTGTCGCCGGCCTCCTAGTGCCCAGCGTGCTGCGGAGACGGTTGTCCCGGGGCTCCCGCTTCCGTGGTCTTGCCGCGGGTGCCTTTGTTCAGGAAACGGGCTCGCTGACTTGTTAAATTCTGGCTCTTAGCGGGTCCAAATAGTGCCTCCGTGTCAGCGTTGTTGACTTCTGCCAAGGCCTTTTTAGATACAGACACCTGAAGAGTTCCTTTAATTTTCGCGAGCCTGATTTAACGTGTTTCTTTAGCTTCTGCTGTTGATGGGGGGAGCGATGCTGGCCTTGAAATTGCTCTCAGGTAGTGTTAGTTTAAAAGTTTGAAGTGTTTGGCCAGAAGGTAGCTAGAAAAACGTCTGGCAGCAGAAACTAAAGTAGTACCATCTGAAGTAGACGGGTTTTAAAAGCGAAGCTTCTTGTTAGTGATTGACCGACTGGTGCGGTGCAGCGCCAGATTGATGCGCTGAAATACAATCGGGAGCTTCAGCGCCTGTCAGAGTGCAGGTGGCTTTAGCAGAGCAGTTCCGCGGTGCAGAGTCTTGCTTGGAGCATGCAAAACATTGTGTAATCCCGCTTAATCCCACAGCTATCTATCTGGGATCTTCAGAGGGTTTGCTTGTTCTTTAGGTGAGAAAAAATGGCTGGGGTTTTTACTTGTTTTTTCCTGTATTCCCTTTCTTTTTTTCAACTGTGCCATTAGGTTTTGAGGTACACCAAGCAACCAGCATAAGAAGAAGGATGTCTCTATACACAAGTTAAGCTTTATAATATTGCTAGAATTGGTGAGAATAGTAAAGCTGTTTATTTGTTTAAAATCAAACTAACCAAAACGAAGTTTCGTCAGGCTTCTCTGGTTTTGTGCAGGCTGTTTTGCTCTTTGAAAACTACCTTAAAGAGTTACTTCAGGGTATTTCTTGGTATGGCTTTTTCATTATTGAATAGACTTCCTCTGTGTTCTTTTCCAGACCTACTGTGTATTCTTTCTTAATAATTCTATTAGCTTAATGCTTTTATATAACTTAATTGAACACTGACTTTTTTCACTGAATGTTTTGTTACTTTAACTCTTGAAGTAGTTGGAGAATGTTTATGCCCTTCAGTTCCATTTTTAGTATAATGCAGGTGTTGAAATAAGCGAGTGCTTCAGTAGCGGCTTGAACTCAAGTTTTCATTGAATTGTGTTCAATGAAAGGGTAAGGGAAACTACTTTAAAGTTTCTTATTTCAGCAGTGTATAAAGAAAAATTATGATTAAAAAAAAACAAACCCCACACCCAAACAGCAAACCTCAACAATTTGAATATCTTGCCTACTCCATTTAGAGCACCACTAATAATTTACAAACCAGCAGCTGTATTTACAAGTTTGACTTTGTTCTTGTGAATAGTTCCTATAAAATAGGTAATTTATTTTAAATATACAATTTGAATAATTTATATTTAATGTAAATATAAGATTTTTAGATAAGTGTTTGCAAAGGTTGGGCTTTTGAGGCTAATGCTTAGTGAAGTACTCAAAGATCTGCATAATATGAGCCACTCTCTTGTTATAATTTGCAGAGGGAGGAGGATAGGAATAATTGCTGTTGTGAAAGAACTACATTTGTGTTATCCTAGGAATCACAAAATAAATATTTGAGGTGTTCTTTCAGATTAGATAGAGTTTCCCCCCCCTCTTTTGTCAGCCTTAAGGCAAAAAGGTTAATTGCTAAAGAGTGGATAGAAATTACTGCCTGTGGGCATTTTTACATTTGTCATTTTCTACGTTACTTTCTTATTTATGAGAGAGTTAAAGAGATAAATTTGATAAAGTGATCTCACGTTCCTTTTAAGAGCTATTCCAGAAAGGGGTAGGTGATGCCACTTGGGTCTGGTTTATTTCTTAGCTTTTCTTGGTGCAAAAGTGGAAGTTTATCAATTTTCCATTTTCTTCCACAGAATTTTCCTACTTAATTTATATGAAAACTGCAGGATAATCTTAAAGGAGATACATATATTTCTTTTACTATGTCCTTTCTGTTGTTAGTAATTCTACCAGCAGCTGTGTTCGCAAAGCAGCACCGATTTATCAGTACTACTTACTTCATCAGAAATAGTTATGCTTTTGGGATGTGTTGATCTCTGTGTCTGATGATGCTATTGTAATAAACACAGAGATTTACATCATACCTACTCAGAAGGTGTTAGACTATAACTTATGTGCTCGCAACATATCTTAGGCAGACGAGTCCCATTAAAGTTATTCATCTGTACTTGCAGAACTGTATGCTCAAGGTAATTTGTGGTCAGTGTTGGTTTTGCCCCAGTTTTAGTAACAGTGCAGATAGAGCGTACATGAAGCCCATTTGTTATTAGAGTACTTTTTTAATCAACTTCACTTGGGATACCTTGTTCTTTTTCCATAAATTATATTTTACACTTAATCAAATAATTGATCTCTTAAGACCATTGATCTCCAAAGCTTTTACCAAGGCTGAGTGATGCTAAATTAAGAGGGCTTTGTGACTTTTAATTTTTATGGTACTAATTTTTGGCTGGATTAATCACTAAGAAATCATGTTGCGTATCTTCTAACATTAAAAACATTTTAAAAAAATAACAAAAAATCAACACTATTGGGGGACGTAGCAATAAGTTTAATCCCTCATTGAAGTATCTGAGCAATATACCTGTTGAGGAAAGATAATACTTGTTTAGTTGAAGTTAAATTATGACATCTAGTGGATAACTACTAGGCTGAAACGCAGATTCGGTTGAACTTTTAAACACTGATATCAGAATTACTCTATACTCCCTGGGGACTCTCTCACATCCTGGTTTCATTCCAGATCCGGAGCTTAAGAACACACTCATGTGAACACAATGAACCACAAACTAGGTCCAGTATAATGGAAACATTGTTTGCATTTAGTGGAAGGTATCCTCTTAAGGAATGTCGGTAGGTGTTCTGTGTCAGATTTGTTCAGTTAGTCATGCTAGGGATCTGTGTTTTTCTTGGGTCTTCTGAGTGAAGAAAGTAGCAAGTAATTTTTTAGAGAAAAGAGTTGTTGCTAGCTATGATTTAGATGGAGAACAACTCTGACATCAGAATCTTTAGTTTCAGTAGCCAGAGTTTCCACTGGATTAAATGAACATTATATAAAGTCTATGTTAGAGTCTAGTATGGGGGAGAAGTAGTACTTAAGCCATGGTCTTCGGCATAAATCATGTGGTATATGTGGCAACAGCCCATTTTTAGCAAATTTAAGCTATCTCAAGGCACAGTACCACCTCATCTGATTAACTGTGGTTACTGCAGTACTTTGCTGTGTGTGAATTCCACAAGCCAGCTTCCAGTCTTCTGAAATCAGTTTGACAAATAGCAAATATTTTTTGAGTGAGATCATATTTGTAGTGTTGCTGGGCTGTTTATAGTTATAAATGATGTAAACTCCTGTTTTAATTCTTTCTGACAAGTGGATTGGGAAGCAAGTAAGAAATTCTGTAGCTATCATTGTATGTTGGAATAGAGCGCAATCTGCTGTTCCTGGGCAGAACAGACTATTGGAGGTACATATTCCTCTAAATTTTCCACATAAAGTATTTCCATGCCCCGCCACCCCCACCCTGAATAAATTGTAATATCTAGTTTTGCTCTTTGGCTTCTCTGCAAAGGTGGGAACTTGGAACAAGTTGGTTTAATGGTTTCTGATAGAAATAGAGGTGTGGTTGAATACTGGGTGAAAAGCACTTCTTGAATTAAAAAAAAAACAACAGTCTATTGAGGCATCACCAGCAGTTGCTCTAGGCAGTGAACTTGAACTTACTAAGTAGAGGTGAAAGAAGTGGCTCCTTCAGTCCTCTCAGCTGTAAAAGTAAAGTAGGAATATAGTATTGAGTTTTTCCTGTGGGTAAAACAGCCCAAGCCTTTTGCCAATCCCTAGACTTCTTCCATAGACCTTTTTCACTTCTTGTCCTGACTTGCAGGTTAAAAATAAACTTAAAGTCCAGATAATCTCACCTGACAGGGAACAGATGAGGTATTCCAAATTTGAGTGACTACTCGTGCTGATTACATAAATACATGAGGTTTTTCTTTAGCTGGCAGAAATGTGGTCATTTATTCAGGATCTTCATTTCAGAGACAATGTACCTTTTTATGGGAGGTGGTCAGTACAACCTTCCTGCCATCTCCTCTAAATTGGTAGTGTTGGTTACCCATATCTAAGAATCTGTAATTTCCCTTTCCCTCACAAAAAATCTGTTTTTCACTCAGGGTGAAAGCACTTGGCTGTAGCAGTCTTGTCAAAAAGGAGAAAAAAAATCAACAAACACGAAACAGAGGTTTTTGTGCCCTACAAAGAAGAGTAGTATTCCAAGAACGCTCATGCTGTTTATCGGACTGTTGCTGTGCCTGTGTTTACTGCTGTACAAGTATACTCTATGTAACATTGTATGCAGTATGCATTCATACTTTATCACAGGGAAGAGACCATTCACAGATCCAAAATACAGATAGGTGTTCTGTGATCTGTATTCAATGGTTCTTACAGCAGTGTCCTTGAATCTTTTCTGAAGAGAAATTTATACAGGCATGAAAGCTATGCTTGTATACAAGTTAGAGAACAAACTTTGAAATATGATCTAAATATCACTAAGTATTGTAGTTAGCAGTCAGATTTTATTGTTGGATTATCCAAGTATTTCTGAAACGACATGGGACTGTGGTTGTCACAAATCAGCTTGGTTTTTTTCGCATTTGTAAACTTGGATCTAGCGGTCAAAGCTGGTACATTAAACTGTGTTTCTGTTCACAGTGACCTGGCAGGAGCTGAGCTTGAGACCTGTAGATAGATTTGCAATGGAAAAGTTGTTTAAGTTGAGGTGAAACACCAGATGCCTTAACACAAGGAAGGTATTATATAAATGCTTATCTTACATGTGCTAGCAATGCTAGCATTGCTCTTGTCCAATTTCATCACTCTTCCTACCTCTGAGAAAAAGTATTGTCACAATAAAAGATTTTTTTCCTCCTCTCCCTTCTTCCTGCTTAAGAGAACACAATGCTTGCTTTTCAGAGCAACTGTATCTTCACCTAGTTTGCTTTAGGTGTATGTGTATTTACTTTTTTTTCTCACCTACTCTGTTAACCAATGCTTTGAATTGATATTACAGATTATAATGATTTGCCAAGAATTCATGATAGAACATTTAGTTTGGGATGGTTTTGTTAATGCACAGAATAAAACCAGTGGTATCATTAATATAATAACCAATTCCTAAGTGCAATACAGAAAACTTTAGCTATTAATTTCTTTGAAGGGTTTTGAAACATTTATGTCAGCCAGTATGTGGAGCGAGGAAGAGTTTATGGCTGTATTTTAGTGTACTGAAGGTCTACAGTGTTTGCTAAGCCAGCAGAAGCGTCTTGTTTTGCTTTCTAAGTTTTGACCTTTGTGCACCTTTTGTGCTGCTGATACTGCTTGCAGGAGCCCTTAACTCATGATTGCAATACATATTCTCTGTATTTAGGAAATGTCGTAGTGATTTTTTGCTGCAGAGATCTACATAGCCTTAGTACCCTGCAAATACTGCAACATATTTTAATTGTTTTGTATAACACATCTATTTGTCAATGGGATGAACAATTTTCTTAACAGCTAAGATGAGGGACTTCCTTTCCTCCAAAGAAACTCCAAAACTCATGCTTGTTCTTTCTTTGGGTAATCATACTTCAGTATCTGTCAGAACCTAAGAGTTATCAGTAGTCTTTAATAATATGCTCATTCTAAAGTAGTTAATGATATCAAGTAAGCTTTTATATAGAATTTTACATATATATTTATGTCTATGTTTTGTTAAATGTTTCCACTAAAATTATCTGTTATTTTCTAGAGAGGTTAAGTTTACATTTTCCATGAATTTTTCTTTTTTTATAAAGGATTGTAACTAGAAACTGATACCATTCTCTCTTCCTGTTTCAGACTAGAAGATGAATAATCTTTCCTTTAGTGAACTGTGTTGCCTGTTCTGTTGTCCACCATGCCCAGGGAAAATTGCCTCCAAACTGGCATTCTTACCTCCTGATCCCACGTACACACTGATGTGTGATGAAAGTGGTAGTCGCTGGACTTTGCATCTCTCAGAGCGAGCAGACTGGCAATATTCTTCTAGAGAAAAAGATGCCATTGAGTGTTTCATGACTAGAACAAGTAAAGGTAACAGGATTGCCTGTATGTTTGTGCGTTGCTCGCCTAATGCCAAGTATACTTTGCTCTTCTCACATGGGAATGCTGTTGACCTAGGTCAAATGAGCAGCTTTTACATAGGACTGGGTTCACGGATTAATTGCAACATATTCTCCTATGATTATTCTGGATATGGTGCAAGTTCGGGGAAGCCAACAGAGAAGAATCTGTATGCTGACATTGATGCTGCTTGGGTGGCTCTTAGGACAAGGTAAGACGTTAGTTGACATTTTTTTCTTTTATAGCTTGCTTTTCAAATGGTTGTACTTAATCTACATTGGTGGTTTAAACAGAAATGCTGCATTTTAGAATTAATGGATTCATATCCAAGCTGATTGGTGGTGCCTTATGCTGAAGGCATTGTCAGTATTGAGCAGGATCAGTGTATAGTACCAATATACTACAATAATTGGAATGGGATGAAATTTAATTAGGTACGTTTCAGTATTGAATGATTAGAGGATAATCTTTATTGTCACAGTTTAGGATCTTCTCAGTTGGAAATATCAGAAGATTGGAAAAAACTTTAATAATTGATTCCCCAGTAACTGAGCTGCTGGTGTGATGTGGGTGAGAGAAAACACAAGTTGGTTTTTCAGATAATTCTATCACCTACTTACTTTGTAGGGAGAGGCAGTAGAAAAGCTGTTATAAGCTGTTATAAGAGAACCTGGTGAATCTCTGTTTGGATTTCTGTACAGTGTTCAGACCATCTTTGTTTCAGAATTCAGACTGCCAGCTCCAGTATTTCCAAAGATAGCTTTCTATATAAAACAAAAAAAACCTCAGGAATTTGAATAAATGGTGTTAGCTCAAATAGGTGAAAAATGGACAAGAAAAATAGTGCAAATTTGAAGGTTGTTGTTTCGGCAATTTCTGTATTCCAAGTCCCTGGTTTTAGAGACATAAAATAGACTGTGGAGACATTCTCTGATACAGGTAAGAATCCCAGGCACCAAATAAATGCAGCACTGAATACCCACTTCTTAAATTTGAGAGCGTTTTTTGCCATGATTAGTTCCACTTAAAGCAATATTCTCCTTGTGTTACAAGTACCCAAACTAGAAAAAGATTATTTTTTTAAATACTATATGATCATAAGAATAGAAGTTCACAAAAAAAAAGAATGATCATAAGAATAGATGTTCACCAAGGTGTTGGATTTTTGCACCAAAAAGCTGTGAAAACCTGAATTTAATGTAGAGCAGCATGTTATGGTTAAATAATTGCAAGGTAAGCATGCTTTTTAATAAAGTAATATCTTGGATGTGACTTAGTGTAAGGACATGTGTAAAGACTCTTTAAATCCTGGAGACTGTCACACTGAATTTAGAACTTGATCAATGTAGTATTAACTATTTTCCTATTACTTTGGATTATCCCTTTTCAGTGTCTTAAATGCACATTGTCTTGTATTTCTTTTACATTGTAATAAAGGGGTGATAATTCTTTTTAAAGAAGCATATTCTATTCATATATAAAAGGTGGAAGAATGCTTACTATCATAAACTTCATACAACCACAAGGGACAGGTATTCAATCTTGTATATTCAAAAACCCGTGCACTGTGTTGTTAGATTAGGTTTTGGCATTTCTTTTGATTACAGTGGAAAGTTGAGATATAACTGGACTTGTGTTCTGTAAGCCAAGAGCTGCAACAGGTGCACTGATGACTGTGATTTGTAGTTGATAGGTGATGTGGAAGATAGCCATGTGGCAAAATACACAGTAACGCTGGCCAGAAACATAATATGGTTTGTGAACAATGTGGAAGACAGTCCGAATTGTTTAAACGTACCGAAGATGGAAAAAATAGATGGTGAAACTTAATCATTTGTTTATGTCAGTTTACAGGCTCTGTTTTATGAACTAATTTGTGTTTGTTATCTCTTCCTCCCCCTGAAGGATTTCTGATTGAAAATGTAAAAGCATATGTGATTGGAACTTGAATTCTCTCCTCCATTCTTGAGTGGTCCATAGTATACCTTCCTTAATCAAATAAGATTGTTCATTATAATATGCCATCTGAACATGCCCTTTGCTGAACAGGGATTGTTGGGGTGGAACTCTAAACACATGCTCCACCTATCTGCTTTTCTTCCATTCAGGAATTACCTGACCTCAGTCCCATTTGCTGTCTGCATTTATTTTTTGTGTCAAAACCACCTTTAGAAATAAGTAATTCTGTAGAGCTTGGATTGGTCTGCCCAACTTGTGGATTTCACAAACGTGAACTGGATTTTTTCCCGTTGCTGAAAAGTGGTTGGTATTAGTAGTTTCCACTGCAGTGCTTTCAACGATTTTCCAATTGGCATAGCTGGTCTTGTCCTTGCATCTGACTGTAGCAGGGAGAAGTTCAGCACATGGCTCTGGATATACTGGCTTACACACTTTGGTTACCAGTCCACGGTATTCTCTTGAGCCCTGACACAGTGCTCAGCTGTGTTTAAATACTTGATGAATATCTGGACCAGAATGGAGCCTTTGAGCATTTGCTGCAGCACTGAATCACTTTTCTAGCATAGTCTGTTCTGTCAGTGTTACACTGACAGCATCTTTAATGTTTTATAATGCGAGTGTTCTGCAAAAACAAATTAATTCGGCGGATTGTTTGCAGGATAGATGTAAGTATAGCTGTAACTCCTTTGAAATTCCTGTTGATGCGATGAGAGAAGAAAGGGATCCTAAACTTTTAAACTATACCTCACAGAGAGTGATGAGATGAAGAAAAGAATGGAGGTGCTACCTTTGGAGGTTGATTACGGCCACCTACAGTTCTCTGCATTCCCTGTTCCGAGAAATGGGATCATAGGACCCAGCTTTAAAAGATGAATTGTGGGTAGTTGAAATGCTGATGAGGACTGCATTCTACAGTCAGCACAGCTGCTTGTGGTGGAGATGTGTTAGTGTGTTAAGTTTTGTATCTTGGAAGGACAATTCAGATGGTAATCTCTAAATTGGCACAACTGTCCAGTGGGGACTAGACACCTAGAGTGAAATAGTCTGGAACTAGTATTGAGGATGATGGTGAGGTTGGTCCAACACTACTTTCTTAAAAGTTGTAGCTCTAAGAGTATGTGAATATTGTCATTCATGTAAATGAATACAGAAGGCTAATTTGGCAGCAGATCAGAAGTAGTAAACAGCAGATGCAGTTTCTGAATTGTCTCCTTATTCTTCACCTGCTTTGAGTATTTTAATAGGAAGCAGTAGCTATCCATGCAGATGCTGATTGTAGAAGGCGGCCAGGTGATTCACTGCCATCATGTTTGGGAAAGTTGTGCTTTATTGCATATTCATGTGCATGGGACTATGTAAAAGCTGCAAGTGAGGACATTCTTTTTCTGACTGTCATAGCTACCAAGTGTCGAAATGCCAGGAGTCATTTTGGGATACGCCTGTTTTCTGCTCTCCTGGTCTCTGAAGGCCTTTGATGACACCCTAGCAAGAGTGGAAAGGTTTAACCAGCCCCAGGCAAATGCAGAGCGAGTGGCACTCATTCAGAAACTTGAAGACTTGCTGGAGTTGCCTCATGGACAGATTTACCTTTAAGAAGCCAACAGCCTTTTCATTATTGCTTATCATGGACTGTATAATAATGGAAGGGTAAATCTTACCATCAGACTGAGTTGTGAAAGGGGACAGAATGTCCATAATTCAAACAGCCAAATGTAGGAATAATATCGGATCTATCTGAGTGTCATCTGAAAGTGTTCTTTTGAGAATTCATAAACTACCTGTGGGATTTTTTCAATTATTCAAAAGTGGGTGTGTGGGGGGGTGTTTTCTAGAAGATGAGGTGCCTTAACATCAAATATTTAGAGAGAATTTAAGGTTTTATTTAAATTGATAGGGAAAAGTAGTTTAATTTTTCATGAAGAAAAATCTTGCCAATAAAACAAATGTCAGTAGGGTTGTAAGGTTTAGAAAAGGCCAAACCATCATAAGAGAGACAGAGAAGGTGCAGTTTGTTAATAGCATAGTAATGTGCACGGTCAATGGGCTTGCCTCATAAAACATAGTTCCCTTTTTCTTCTAGCAATGTTACGTGTTGTATACACAAGAAGGGTAATGTGCATCTGAGTTGAGGAAGAGGTGTACGCTCATCAATCTTATTCATGGCCTGGAATGTTGATAGTTAGAGGTGTGGAGGATGTTGATGCCCTTCATGTTCTGCAATTTGCAGCTGTAATTTCATGTGTTATGTGCATGATGACAAAAGGTTCCAAAATGTGCATTAAAAATTCCCTCAGGGTGTTCCCCCTTGTTCCTTGTGCCCCAAGCACTGCTGTCAGTTGGTTAAATGCATGTGTTGCAATAGCTTCACAAAGACTGGCCTCACCAGAGCAGCTACAGCACCTCTTCATTAGTGTAAACCTGAGAGGTACTAATGGAAATACATCCTTCTAAGGTTGATTTTACTGATAGTTTATTTTACTACTGTAAAGTGAGCGAGTCTTCTAGATTAACAGCAGTTGTTCAGAAGTAAAAAGATAAATTTTTTTCTCTCTCCCTTAAATATATGTAAAGGGCAAAATGGCAGATATTCTAAGAGCCTGCAAGTATAGATAGTATGGTAATTTCAGCTGGTATTTGGTTGTTAAAGGTAACTGAAGTTTAAAAAAACAAACCAAAACCCAAAACCACTCATTACAGCCAGGCATGCATTTTGTCGTTTGCATATTGCACATCATGGTAATGTTATGTATATCCAATAAAAGTATATAGTATGATGAATATCCAATATAGGTGATGTGTGATATCCAATTAAAGCGTACAAGGTAAGGTCGAATGGGGCCTTCAGCAACCTGATTTAGTGAATGACGTTCCTGCCTGTGGTGTGAGGGCTGGACTAGGTCATCTTCCAACCCAAGCTGTTCCATGATTCTATGAAAAGAAGAGAAGGCAGAGGGAGGGGTGCAAAAGTGGTGGACTGCCACTAAGATAAGTGCTTAGTAAAGTGCAGAAAAGGTCTTGTTACAGAGACAGAAAGAGAAAGGAAACCGTAAAAGAATTTCTGCTACAACACACTGAATTTTGTCACAAAGGGGGGGAAAAAAGAATATTTCATTGCTGCTTAGCAGTTTTTCTTTTCTTGCCAGAAGCTGAAAAGATCATGGAGGAGTGTTGAGGGTTGCCTCTTTTACACCCACCTATATTTGATCAGCGTATGTAGGCTCGCAGAAGAAGATACTGGCTTTATTAGTTGCCCTATGTACCTGGACCCTTATTTAAGGGAGTGATCTGATGGAACAGCTACAAAGATTTATTGGCTTGCTTCTTTCTTTAACCCACTAGTGACATGCCATTTCTTACTTGGACATGAAGAGAGCCAGCACAAAGGAGCAGAAAATTAGTTGCTCTCTCTTCTGATTAATTCAGTATCCAAAACTAGCTGGTGAAGCCAAATGAGCAACATGTGGATGAAGATGCAAATAGGAAAGTGGTTCTCTTCTATTTGGCAATAGCTTAGCTTAATAGTGACATTAACCTGTACTTTTGGTGTGATGATAGCGCAGAAGTTTGCAAGTTCTCAGGCACTCTGTGTGGCTGCTAGCAAGCTTATGTCAACAGAGGTACATTTAGCTCTATGTAAAAACTGCTTTTCAAGTTTTATGTGCTTTCCAGACAGGTAGCCCTTATATGCATGAACACAAAGGATGAATCGGGTGTCAGAAGGAATTGAAATCTCAGTTGCTATGGGGAAGAGAAGAATGTTGTGGACAGCCTTTAAACTGCAGAATACATCTATCTTAATTTTCATGCCAGAATAACTTGTCCTGAGGAACAGTGCTTTCTCTGAGAAGATACATCTGTGCATAGCTACTTTAAAGGTTTCATTCCAAGGTCCTTTCTGGTGATTAGTGCTTAAAAAAACCCTCACCATTACCACAACAAGCAAACTGAAGGCCTGTCTATTATGACACAAGTTATCTGAGAACTTGAGTAGACAATAGTGTTTACATTATTCCTGTGATCAACATAATGAGCGTTCAAAGATAAGTTTTTTGCAGCATGTCTTTGAGCTCTTGTCACCAAAACAGCTACTTAGAGCATATAGCTCTGTAACTGTCACATTTCCCTTCCATGGGATGGCCTGTAATTCTTAGGCATTGATTAAGAGAGCAACACTACTGCCACTTTTTCTCTGGATCTGGCCTTTCCTCATTTGTGAGACTAAGTGTGCAGTCAACTAATAATTTTCTATCAGGGTTCTTGGAGTTCACAGGAGTGCTGAAAGGAGTAGAAGAATTTTATGAATAGAGAACTTACCAACAGTTATCTTTTCAAGAATTCTTTCATTTTAGATTGGAAGGTAATACTTTTGGGAGCAGGGAACTGAGGGACAGTTGGGCTCTTCCTTTCCCCCCAAACTTCTCAGAAGCCTGTTCAAAAGAAGAGGGAAGACTGGAGACAGACACAGCACATGTTGTTCTCTGTTTTCCAAGCTGCTTGGTTTGGTGGGTTTTTTGTTGTTGTTGTGGTTTTGGGGGTGGTGGTAGTTGTTGTTGTTGTTTTGGGTTTTTTTTTGAAGCCAGGATATTCAAAAGTCTGACTAATTTGAACCACCACTTCTGGTGATTGGCCTGACTATTTTAGTTTCCAGACTGTGAAACAAATAATTTCCGGTGGGTGCTGTGAAGGCAGTCTGTTTGGCTGCGATGGAGAAAGGATTATTTTGATCCAAACATAGTAAATGCTTTTTTTGGATTATTTTGTAGCTAACACTTAGCTATCTTTAGGCTGAAGGACTTGGATCTGAAAATACGGGGAAGAATAATGAGAAAGAGGAGAATTTATGCTCCAAAACATAGTTTTAAGTTTTGCTTTAAATTTCTGTGGACTAGCCTGCATCTTATAAAACTCAATTCTTGAGGAAATGCGAGTGTGATAATTTTCAAGGTTTTTTTGAGAACTATGTTAAGTCATAATGTGCTGCAAACTTTATGCCATACTAATGATGCAAAGTGTCAGGTATTAATGTGAGTTTTGTTCAGATTATATGAAAGGGATAAAGGCCATACTGTACTTCCAGAATGGACAAATGTGATTTGAATTTGAACTGGGGGATTCATTGTGAAAGGGTAGGTGCTAGCAGTTCTCAGTTTCAGAAGAGATACAGAAATAGTGAAGACCTTCTGTTTGTTTGGTTTCAAAGCTTTAATTTATTGTATTTTTTGTGTGTTGGACTTTTGAGAAAATATTTGTTAATCAGAATGATGGAGTTTTTTTATTTCAGAGAACTGT
>JAOXNO010000020.1:40051634-40062898 GCA_028565335.1 Limnodromus scolopaceus | reverse complement strand
GAGTCTTAGTGTTCTAGAACTCTTAATTTGATTAAGATCGTAGAAACTCTTTCTGGGAAACACTGATAGTAATTAAGTAGTCACAATACAGATACATTCATAGAATCTATCTGTGCTTAAATAAAGAGATGAATAGTTAAATTGAAAATGTTAGCTGTGAACAGTGGATTTCAAGCCTTAATTTAGAAAGCTGATTGGGGTGCCTAATGTGTTCTGCTACTGGTACTTACATTGTAGTAATACTTAAATGTTATTTTGTTCTTGAAATCTTCATAATTTTTTTTAATTAAATGTTTATTACATACTGATGTACTGATGTCCTGTACACACAGAACTCGTGGATTTTTGGTTTTTTTGTTGGTAATTTGAGTGTCTTGGTATATGTAAAGCATCTTTTTCACTAATGCTCCTGATTCTAAGGCTTTTAGACTTTCTTTATTTTAGTGTTTGGTGACCTACAGGTATCATACAGTTATTCAGCCATATTTGTAAGATAATGGACAATTTTTCATTACCTCTGTTTCTCTGACTTTACTGGAGGTATGTGAAATGTACTAGTTTGAGAACTCTTTTTTGTATGTGGGTGTTATTACTTAGCTCTCACAGAAAAGATGCATGCATTTATTGTAGAAGAGGTAATGACTGCACTTCCCTTCATTCAACTGAAAGCAGTTGGTTGTCAGTCCTTTTAGGATTATAGTCAGCTGGCAAACATTAAATGTACCTTGGGCTGTTACACAGTGGTGTTAGGCTGGTCTGTTCGAACTCAGGTGAACAAATTTCTGATAATACATGAGAGAAATGTTTGGGGGTTTTGTGTTCGCTGGGGTATTTTTTTTGTTGGGTTGGTTTGTTTGGGGTTTAGTTTTGTTTGGGTGTTGTGTTTTGGAGGGTTTTTTGGTTGGTTGGTTTTGGTTTTTTCTTTTTTGTAATGCAGTGCAGTGTCTCTTCCTATTTAAGGTACTTCATTTCCCAAGTAAGGATAATAAAGGTACCCTGATAGATACACTTTTGCAGTCTGAACCTGGACCGAGATAATTTTGTTAGTATAGATCAATGTATCTTCAGCTCACTTCTGCTGTGGCACTGTTCTTTACAGAGTAATGTTGTGCTTTTCCAGTGTTACTTGCGAACCAGCTGCTCTTTGTACCTACGCTACTGCAGAAAAATAATTTAGATAAGTGTTAACTAGATGTTTCATTATTCTCCTTTATCTCTGTTAATTACAGAAAAAAATGAGTGTTTTCATCTTACTAGGAGGGAGGCTTTGATTTTAATTTTGTAGTGCTTTTTGTGCTGTCTTAATTCCGGGTTAGGCTGGGTATTCCCCTTGCTAGTTTACACCTCCTAATCAACTGTGATAAGAAAGAAGCATCTTAGCTAATACAAAGAATGCATAATATCCTGACCACTGTCTGTATGGGCAGGCTCTAGGTCAAACTAAATTGCTGAGCAGTATTATCAGCTTACAGTTTTTATCAGGTATCAGAAGAGTGAAGCCAGTCAAATTTTTGCAGACTTGACTATGCTCCATTTGATGATAACAATAGAGCTAGTACATCTGTAATTAGTTCTCTGTTGTGGGTACACTAGAGTTACCAGTAAAGGCTTTCAACCAGTGCACGTCACAGCTGCATTCACAAATCCATATTTAAAAAGAGTAACCCCATATTTCAGTATTATTCAGGCATAAGGGAAAAAAAATAGTGTAAATAGAGTAAGTAATTGTCCATTTAATTCAGGAATGTTATAGAATATACTTGCTTGATCTTCTACCGAGCTCCTGTTTCATGACTTATTTATTTTTAATATAAATTTTCATCTTAAGAAATGTTTTGGAGTTTTTTTGCCTTGCTGTGTAGTGATTATGTCTGTTTCACTTTATATGCTACTTTTGTTAACATTTTTAATTTTCTAGGTACGGAATCCGCCCTGAAAATGTGATTATATATGGCCAGAGTATAGGAACAGTACCATCTGTGGATCTTGCTGCTAGGTATGAAAGTGCTGCTGTAATTCTTCATTCTCCACTGACCTCAGGAATGCGAGTAGCTTTTCCTGATACAAAGAAGACCTATTGCTTTGATGCATTCCCAAAGTAAGTTGTAGGATTTTTTCCATTCTGCATGCATTTTTCTCTATTACAGAAGTTTCAGACTAGGGAAACAAGTAATATAGCAAATTCTCTGAAATTTCTTCCAAAGGTTTAAAAAGAACAGTTGGAGATAAATCAGAGTAAATAACAGCAATGAGGAATGTTGGATTTGAAGGAGTTTACAGAACTTTGTAAATCTGCTTGGTTTTTCACACCATTAATTATTTCAGTGGGTATCTGGTAAAGAATTGAGTAGTTTTCCTATATGTAATGCCTATATCACTAATTCTAGCAAGCAGTTGTATTCCATTGAGTTGTTAATCTGGGTGACTGTGAACAAAGTCTTCTGCGTATGTTTCTATAAATTGTAAAGACTGGAAAACCAAGTAGATCTTAACAGAAGAAAATTCCTGTCATGTGTTTCAGAACTATGCCACTAGTTGGCCATTACAAACTGGTACACTTTTCTCAAAGAATTACTTTTATTTTGAACATCTGACTTTTTTCCCCATAGATAGCCAAACTTTTAGTGCTAAAATTCTTTCACTTCTGATGAGCACTTTTTTACCGAAACACTCTGAAGTAGTATTTTGATCAGTCCAGTGACTTTGATATTTATTTTTTTAATTGGACATGATAATGAACACCACTTTTAGATGGATTGCTCTGTTATTTGATCCTAATAGTTTCCAGTAGTGTTTTCCTTTCTGTGTGGCTTTACATGTGCTACTGTAATGGTTTCCAGGGTGTTGAGAAGATTTAATTTTCTAATGATTTAAACAACTTCAGAATTAAATCATTTAAACTACAATGTGTAATTAAAAAGTGAAATTAACAGCCTGATCCTTCAAAAAGATTTAATAAAGCTCCTTGTGTTCATAGATATAATCTTTTTTCTTACAGCATTGACAAAATTTCTAAAATATCATCTCCTGTGTTAATAATCCATGGGACTGAAGATGAAGTAATTGACTTTTCACATGGCCTAGCATTATTTGAGCGTTGCCAGAGACCAGTAGAGCCACTGTGGGTAGAAGGAGCGGGCCATAATGATGTGGAACTCTATGGACAGTACCTTGAAAGATTAAAACAGTTTGTGTCACAAGAACTAGTGAACTTGTAATTTTCTTTGTATAGTTACGTGCTTTTTCATTTCACTGCAGAACTGCACGCCTTGATAAATACATAACATAAAACCCGAAGGTTGTGTTTTCAAATCATGTTGGTTGCCTTCATTAAATATACAGGTAATGATTTGTCAACACAATTAATGAAGGTTTTAATGCCAGCATTATAAACTGGAATTACATGATCATGCAGTCAAGCTTGGCAGTTCATATTTGTGTGAGACCTTTTTTTCTTAGATGTAAAAAAAAAAAAAATCAGAGTACTGTATGAAATTTTAATTATATAATAATATCAAATGCTGTAAAAGTGTTGCCAAATGCTTTAGCATATCAAAAACAAGTTTATAAATATTTTTTAAACATCTCAAAATGTACTGTGACTTACTCTGTTGCACAGGTGTAAATTAAAAAACAGACTTTAAGCAGTTGTTCTGTAAAAATGTAATAGCCATGAAATCTGAGCAAATACTGATGTATGTAATAAGAATAGACAGTCACTGGAAATGACTCACACCCTGTTATAGGGGGATGGAGTCAAAATATATCTTTTTCCATATTTTTAATCTTTTATGCTTAGTTTTACTTTAGTTGTTTTGTTCATGTGTTGCCCCTTACCTTTCAGATTAAACAAATTTACCCACTCATCTTTTCAGCAGTCCTAATCTTGCCAAAAATAATGTCACAGGTTATCATTGTCGTAACATAAATATCACTCACGTGATTGCTACTGAGGCCACTAAGTAGTTCATTGAAACCAGTAAGACTTTTAGAGCCTAGAAGGCTTCCTGGACAACATAATTTCAAACAATGATTGCGTAGAGATGCAATATTTCATTAAAAAGAACCTGGAAGATTATCCAACTTTGTAATAACTGCAAACTTGCAAATTGTTTTATCTGATCAGACTTACTTTTGGATGTTTAGTGTAAAAAGCTTATTGTTTTTGAGTATTGTCTGGAAATATTACTAACTGCGCCGGGGTGGGGTGGGANNNNAGGGAAAAGAAGAGAATGTTGACATTTTTCTATTAACTCATAGTAAAATAAACTTTGTAAGTTGCCTTTCCCTTGAATGCATTTTGCTTGAATAAAACTATGAAAAATAAATTTAATTATATGTAGCCTATTTGTAAACAAAGTAATATTCCAACAATACACACTGTGCTTCTAATTTCAAGGGCCTTATGTAGTTTAATTGTTCTGCTTGTTTTTTGTGATTGAGACTATTGTATATTTAAATGTATCTTCAAGTATTGTGAAGATTTTTGGTTAAGTTGTGTTGATTAACAGTAAACAATATTGCACATGCTTGCTGTTCCTCCTTTCCTTTTGTTAAAAAGAAATAGCAACACTTGCTTGTGATATCAAAATAATAAGCACCTCCCCATTTACACTAGGAAATCTGAGAACTAAAGCAATAACCCTTTGTTACAAATTGTCAGCACACTTATTTATCTGCAACTGCTGGACTGATCGCCCTCTGACCCCCATGCCTGATTTACTTCTTACTGGTGTTCAGCATACAGGTTTTCTGCTGCAGAGCTATTTAAAAATATTTTTCTGTAATGAATTCAAATTTAGCTTTCTTTGAAATCATCAGTGACTTCTTGTCTTGTGCTCTTTGATTTATTAATTGAATAGAAAGAAATTTGAATTTGTTCTCAAGCAACTGGGTTCTTGTTTGTCATCTTGATCAAGTGTGCTTCAATGTGTTCTAACTTCAGATTAGTATTCAGGCACAATAATATTAAAGATTTTCATCCTAATCCAAGATTTTGCAATTGGAAGTTTGCTTAAATAGATAGTGTAGCTCAGCTTTATTACGTCATACTGTATGCAGAGCTTGATTTAATTTTCTTACTACCTTCCAGCCACTATCTCTGATTTAGATGGAAATCATTACCATTAAGGGTTTAAGTGCTTTCTTTGGGATGAATGAAGTCTGTTTTGAGAGTCCTCTTCAAAAATTCACAAATAAAGAATGTAGAACTGCAGTGAAAAGTGATGTGGATTGGCTGATAGCACTGCAAATTGCGGGCAAAAGATCAAGTGTCATCACAAGAACTATCTGAGTGTGCCAGGGAATATTATGGCACCCTGTAGTTGAAAAGATAGAAAAGGTGGCATTGCAGTTTTGTTGCTTTTGTTTCTGTGTTTTGTTGAAGCAGAACAAAAGGCCTGACTAACAGTGTTTTGTCTTGGGTAGATGCAGCTGTGCTGGTTTACACTGGTGAGTAAAGGTTCTGGTCTCCTTGGGACCACTTATGCATGGTTAATTATTGCAGTTTGTTCTGATTTGTATTTTACACCTAGATTTTTTTTAAATGAGTTGTTTACTGAAGGAATTAAAATTGGTTTTAAGCAGAGCCTAGCTTGTATTGAGAATCATATTATGGCAACAAACTTATGAACATAAAGCAACTCTGAGCTGTTGCAGCTAGGCGGAAAGCATTTGACACGGTGGTTGTCTTGTCTTTAAACCATCATTTTGGTGAAATTGACAATGAGCTCTTGTTTTATGTTATAAATACAATTGTCTCATGATAAATAAGAGTTGATTCAGCATTCATTAAGAAGACAATGTCTGTATTTTACGGAAAAAGAAAAGAGCATTTTATGAACCGCATGGTCTCATTCCTTTTTTTTTTTTTTCTTTTTCTTCAGGGCACAAATACTTGACAGTAAACTGTCTTTTTTAGTTCTGGAAACCTTGGCAAATCAACTTTTAAAAACAACCTAACTTGTGTAAAAGATTACCTTCTAGAGGTGGGGTCTTTTGGGACAGGCTTTGCAGTGTCGCATTCCCAGCCACACATTTAGGAAAAAAAAAAGTTCCCCCTCTTCACTGTCTGCTTGTGGCAGCAAAGAATTCTACTGTGTGTTCAGTTAGCTACTCTTATTGACTGATTTTGAACATGCTTACCTTTTCATGGTTTTATTTTTAGTGAAAAAACCTTTGCATGTTTACTTTTGAACTCTTTAAATTGAATGACATTTATGGAAAATGAGTGTAGCAGGGCTAGGTACTTGGTACTTCTTACTGTGGAATATTCCAGGTCCTACAGATACAAATATGTCACTGTATAGTAGCTGTTACTAGTATTTTAAAGACCTGGTTTGAGAACCAGAGGAAAAAGAATCTTTGGATGCTGATGGACAACAAGCTGACCGTAAGCCAAAGCACCCTTACAGCAAAGGTGATCAGCAACATCCTGGACTGCATTAGACAGAGGCTTGCCAACAGGTCAATGGAGGTGATCCTTCCTCTCTACTCCACACTGTAAATGGAGACACATCTGGAGTGCTGAGTCCAATTTTAGGCTTTCCAGTGTGAGGAAGCTACATGTGTACTGGAGCAAGTCCCATGCAGGGCCACAGTCATGGCTGAAGGACTGGAGCATCAGCCATCGAAAGAGGGTCTGAGAGAACTGGGGCTGTTCAGCCTGGAGAAGAAAAGATTGAGGGGGGCTTTTAACTGCATATGTGAATATCTGATGGAGGAAGGGAGCGGAGGGAGCTAGGCTTTCCCCAGTACTGACTGCTGAGGACAGGAGGCAATGAGCACACACTGAAAAACAGGAAATCAACTGGCAGTCCCATCTTTACAAATATTCAGAACCCAGCTGAGCACAACCCTGGGGAACCTGCTGTAGGTGACCCTGCTCTGAGCACAGGAGTTGGACTGGGCGATCTCAAGGGATCCCTTTCAACCTCAGCTGTGCTGTGGTTTTGTGAAGCACAACATACAGATCCTTTAGATGGTTGAGAGTATGCATATTTATGTGCCATCACCATACACCAGCTCTGAAGTGGAGACTGAGTTATAAGAATTATCTTCATTTAGTGCTCCCCCCTTTTAATAGTTTATTTTTCAGCAACAGAAAGCAACAAAACAGACCACTACAGAAAAAGGCCTTTATTTCTTAATCTAGAGACCACTGTTTGATGTGCTGTTGCTGAGACTGACCCATTAATACCAAAAATTTATACCACAGACAGTGTCATCAGAGATTACATTGCTACCCTACTGCAAAAGGAAGATTGAAAAGCTAGATGTGAAGTACAGGCATGCCATCCTGAAAAGCAAAAGAATTGCTTGAAAGATGTCTTAAACAATTTCAAAGATGGGAACATTGCATTCACAGCTACTGTTACCCTATGTCCTTGGCAAGCAGCAGACAAAACTGAATGGAGATAGGGTTGTCTTGCATTGTTTTAATAAAATTAGTTAATAAAGCTTGTTTTACTTCACTTGAATAGTGTTTGAAAAACAAAATCGAAAAGTTGTTTATATTCTCATTGGGGGAAAAAAAAAACAGGTTTTCAGGAGCTACTAACTGTGCATCACTGTTGCTCCCCTTCAGTTAAAGATTCAGATAACATTAGACTACTAAAAGTTAGTGTGAAAACCCATTAAGCTTAAGTAGCTCCTGATTGAAATTTTAGCATGAAATTGCCTTAGAACTCTTTAACATATTGAACTTCTTAATCAAGATGTGTTGAGAGAATATTAATTGTAAAACAGCCATAGACTTTCTTTCCAACAGTTTCGCTGTAAAGAAATCCTGTTGTATGATGATAACAATAAATTCTATGCTATGCCTTCCCTTTTTTTTTTTTTTTAATTGTTTCTCAGGTAAGACCTCTTGTTCTTTCTTTCTGTGAAAGGAAGTAAAATTCTACCATAGGTCTGGTAAAATGGCAAGGAAAACACCTTAAGAAAGGGGATAGTGAAAAAGAAATGTTCTCAAAATCTCATTACTCTGCCAGCAAGGAAGGGGCCATCCTTAAAAACAAAAAAAGTATTTTGGCATCAACTTTTCCCTGGAGGTAATAGTAAAGTGTTTTAGTCTAATAATCTATTTTAATATAATTAGAAAATCTCAGAAGGGTTTTGTTGCCTAGAAGTTTTATGGTTGGTAAATGAGGCATCATACAAATGGTTGTAATTTTAATGTTTCATTTTCAATTTATTTATTTTTTTGCTTACAGATAGCAAATAATTTTTTAACCTTCAGCACTGAAGAGAAGACATAGAGGAGAGATTACTGAAGATGAGACAGGTAGTTTACCTTCCTATTATGCTAGAAGCTATGCTCATCTCAAGTAGGTAGCTGTGCCCTGTCTCCTAGAGCACAGGGTATATTCATACGAATGGAATCAGACTCTTAGGTTATCTTTTTCTTCCAAAACCACAAAGCCACAGATGTTTTTGCCTGAAGTTTTTTTTATTTTCTGGAGTCAGCTAAATAGTGGATTTAATATATTGTTTTAAAACAGACTTACAGCAAAGATCCAATGAGCTACAACAGCTTTTTAAGTCATTTGATCACTAACTCACCTTGTATTCTGAAGACATGTAATGGCAGCGCACGTCTTTCTCAAGAATCTTAAGCATTGCAAGAGTCCTTGGTTGGGCAAGTCATCTGCTTTTAAAGATCATACAATATAAATACACTTTAAAAGTAAAAGGGTTGTATGTGATCCTAAGGAGAGCAAGGAAAGTGAACTCAAAATCCCCAGCAGATGTGTCAAAGCATTTTTAATGTGGAGACACATGTGATGCATTGTGATTTTGCCCCAGATCTTGATTAAAAGTTTTCTAGGTCCATTTGGTAGGTGCTGCATACTTTTCAGAACTGGAACAGAACTGCAGTGGTCACTGGTTTTAAATGACCTCCAAGAATGGTGCTATTTTATTATGGAATCGTAGAATCATTGAATGGTTTGGGTTGGAAGGGTCCTTAAAGATCATCTAGTTCCAACCCCCCTGCCATGGGCAGGGACACCTCCCACTAGAGCAGGTTGCTCAAAGCCACATCCAGCCTGGCCTTGAACACTTAGAGGGATGGGGCATCCACAGCTTCCCTGGGCAACCTGTTCCAGTGCCTCACCACCCTCACAGTAAAGAATTTATTCCTTATGTTACTGTCTATATTTTAATTCATTAGAAGCACATTCACAAGAGATTTGGGTAATAAAATCTAGGTGCTGACAAGAGTCATTGGGGTTTTCAGACCTTTCTGCTACCCAAAGTGGCATGTAATGGTGCTAAATATAGCGTTTACTTCTTTATTTAGTATTTGGACAAGTCTTTTGTAGCATGCTGCACAGAGAAGGGCAAAGTATTTTGTGGTTGACTCACCAGAATTCTGTGCTGTAGTCTCATTTATAGTTGGCAACAAGCTCAGTACCTGTCAGCGGTTTTGTGGCCACTCAAGTGATATAACACAGACTATGTGCTTGGAGCCAGAATAGGACGTTAGATGAAGAACTCAGTCTTGAAAAAGTGTACGACACACAGGCTGTATTTTCTCACAAAGGCAAGAGTGTTATGTTGTAAGGAAAAATTGAGATCACTTGAGATTTTAGCTCTGAAGAGTTAGAGAACTTCAGAGACGTGAGGTATTATAAGGCATGACAAAACCGTGAGGACTGGCAAATCTGAATATGCGGTCCTGGGGGCACTTCCAGAATAATGCAGTTAAGGTAAATGTTAAATCTAAGCCATGATCATTTCAGACCATGCTGTTGCAATGCATTATTGTGCTAGACATTAACTTAGTAATGGCAAGAAGATGCATTTTGCATAAGGCAGTGTTAATGAATAACAAAATCACTTAGTATTTGCCCATAACTCTCTGATGTGACATTTATGCTTGCTTTCTATAGAAGTTTGCATAAACAGATTTGTTTACATGGATGTTTGGGGAACAGCTTCTCTAAAAAACATATGAACAAGAGTGTTCCTGTGTCAAGAAAGTATTATGGCTTTCTGCTTATTGCTTTGTCAGTGTTGAACAGCTCTTCAGGGCCAAGTGGTCTCTTTTTCTTTGTGTGGTATGTGACAACTTGGCCACCTATGAGAAAGTACGTGTTTAATAGTAATTTTGTTGTTCTTTTATTTAAACTTTATAACTTGTTCTGAATTACAATTCAGTGAACAATTGGATTTTATTAGTAACCAGGAATCACTGAGGTATGGGTATGTGTTTCTTTAAGTATTTGATTAATATTTTTAAATACACATATATACAGATATTCCATCTATCACTGCAGAAGACTCTGTTGGATATATAGCTGTTGTACAATTATGTAGTTTCATTGGAGTCAATCATCTGATCATTTATGATAGCCAAGGATTTGACTCTTATTCACAGTGAATGATTTAACTGGCTCCAGTGCTTTTCTCTGCTTCCCATTTATGGCTCGTAGGGGTTTTTTTCTTGTTACATAGGTTTAATTGAAGAAGAAATTTGTTTATGATGATGGGAGCTGATCCACTCTGTTGGGTTCCATGAAATTTACAGACATCTGTTTCCACATTTAAATTTTATATTATTGCAGCTTTCTGCACTATGTAGACTTCATGTGGAGCAACGAGATAATGGGTGCACAGTAAAGTTTTTACTTACACAAACACATGAATTTCTTCTATGTCAGTTTTTCTGCAGTAACCCTGTGACCTCACCCACACTAAGTCCAGGATTCCTTATTCTTCTTTCCTTTAAATGTATCACAGTTACACATGGTTCAGAACATGCAAACTGATTAGCAACTAATGCACAGAAAAAGCTTCCCTTGGGGTAAATTTTCTTAAAAAGTGCCCTAGTGTGTCAGATAAGTTGTTCATCTGTTTTAGTATTCTGTCTGCAACAGTGATAGTCAGAGATTCAATTTAGGAAGAACCTGCAGACCTGGGTACTCTCTGTTATCAGATCTTCTCATACTTCAGTGGCATCCTGAATTTCAGAACTAGCAATGTTAAAGGGTACATCCAAGCCTATGTCCTTTAATATCCATTTCTCTTTTGTATGCAAATTTGCTTACCCCCTTTTTGAACTTCTTGATACTGTTGTTCCATGGCTACAAATCCAAGAATTTCATTACTCACTCTGAAAGCAAGTACTTTATTTTTTCTGTCTTAAAGCCATCTCCTAAAAATTTTGCTCGTAAATGAGTGTCCTCCATTTCATGTTTGCAGGGTTTGGTGAACCATTCTGCCATCATCTGACCCATTTTACCCCTAGCAGATTTCACTCC
>JAOXNO010000020.1:40036215-40051534 GCA_028565335.1 Limnodromus scolopaceus | reverse complement strand
CCATCATCTGACCCATAATACCCCTAGCAGATTTCACTCCATTTTAATTTATAAAGCACGTGGTCCCACTCCTTAATCATTCTACAAGTTACTCCTGAGGAGATTCCGATTGGACACAAGAAGGAAAACGTTTCACAATGAGAACAATCAAGCACTGGAATAATCTCCCCAGGGAAGTGGTGGATTCCCCAACACTGGGCACTTCTAAGATTCAGTTGGAGAGGGTGCTGGGCCATCTGGTGTTGGACTGTGCTTTTGCCAAGAAAGATTGGACCAGATGATCCTTGATGTCCTTTCCAACCTGGTGTTCTATGAATTAAGTTGTCCAGTGCTGTGTCCTGTTTGAGATGCAGTAATTAGAGTGCACAAAGAAACTGCATTACTGAAAATATGTGCATATGCTTTCAAAGAGAGAAGCCCCAAAGTGTATAAATACAGAATCTAGCACTTGTTATACATCATGAATCGATACTTCTATAGACAATTTTTATTGACTTTTGAGACTATTAGTGTAGAAAAAGGAGATGACAGTTTTGTTTCTGCAATAGAATCATTCAGAAAAAAATATTGTCAGAAAGAAGTATGTAAAAAAAGGAAAGCATTCTCTCCAAAGCTCTTAGACGTTTTTGTAACACAATTAAAGCAGTAATACCATATATCAGCATATATTTTGAGGACTAATTTAAATATTAATCTTTAACTTCTTCATAAAGTTAGCTGAAATGTACTGTAATAGTTTGATGTGATATTTTTGACTAAAGGTATACATATACATTGATAATTCCTGTACTGGCCCTTTCATTTAACTCTAGGAAATTTTCTAAGAAAAAAAAAAAAAAATCAAGTGCCTTAATACCTGCATTAGTGTTTTTTGGTTCTTATGCCATTGTGCATGTTGAAACACCTAGGGTAATGACCTTTTGAAAATTGCTGCAGCGGAGGAACAACTAAATAAATAATCTCAGCCTTCAAAGGCTTTTGACCACTAAGTCGCATGTTGCCAGACTTGCTGTATTGATTGCTGCTGCAGCAATACTCGAGGTGAAATAACATGATCTGGCATGTAATTACCACCTGCGAGGACAGGAAGCCTTCCATTGAGTTTCGATCGTCTTGCTCTTTAGCTACAGCTCTCAGATGCACGCTTGCCTGTTTCTCACTGCAGATCCTGACCTGCTCCCATTTTTCACCCTTGCACTCCGTCTAGCTGTCCCTCTGCTCGTGTCGGTGCTTCACAAGGCAGTACGTCCTCCCAGAGGTCTTCCAACCTGCTGCCAGAAGTGGATGAGGCTCCACTGGCTGCATGCCCTATCCTGCATTTCAGTGGCACAGGGGACCTCAGGCAGGAAGGGACTTGTTGCAGCAAATGGTCAGCTATTCCTGCATTCGTTAAGGGGAGATTTGCTGCCAAGGGAAAGGGTAGCCAGAAGGCTAGAGGAAACAGAACACTACAAAGGCATGTCTCTACTCCCAAGTATTTCTCTTCCATCTTGTGATGGGAAAAGAAAATAACAGGAAAGAGAGGATGTGGAAAATAAAAAGTCCCACGGGGGAAAAGAAACAAGGTTAAGTTGGGTGGGGGGGGGAAGGAGGGAAGAGAGGGAGGACAGGGAGGAAATAGGCAATGGGAAGGCCCAAAGAAGGGTCTGTAAATGGGATAAAACAGGCTTGCGGTTAGGTAGAGGAGGGCAAAAGAAGTAGAATGAGACAGAAAAAGGGGAGATGCTGGGAGTATGGACAGATTATGACAGAACTAGGCAAAATGAGAAAAAGGAAAATTAAGTGACAAATACAAAAGGAGCTAGGAGCTTCTGGCTTTATAAAATAAAACATTTTCGAAAGAAAAATGTAACTCATCCAAATGGGAGTGGAGAAATTAATAGATGGAGAAGTGCCAAATATAATGAAAAACAGAGGGGAAGAAGGAAAACGGAAAAATAAAGGGAAGCAGAAAGGAGAGGAGGGAGGGAAACACCCTAAAATTTACTTCTTTTTTCCAATTCTTTTATTGAGTTGTATGTTCTTCAGGAATCAGATTATTCTAATAAAAGAATTAAAGTGGATGTGACGATGGCACATCCTCTACTCTTTTTCATTGATACCATTACTGTACGAGGGCTAGGCTAGTGGTCTCCAAATGTTTTTTATCATGCTTCTCTATCAGTAAAACATTTTTCAGCATGCACCACTAATAGATGTTTATTTCTTTATTTGTAAATTATACACATGTACTATTGTACTAATACATTATATACATTATAATACATGCACAAAAATTGAAAATAAAAAAGGATGAGATAAAGATGAAAAAACGACTATTTTAAAAAGATTTTATTTTATTAATGGTAAAAAACATATATTCCTGCACCCCAGAGGATTGTCTTGGGCACACCCTGGGGTGTGCTCACTCTCCCCCCCACTTTGAAGACCACTGGGCTAGACCCTAATGCAATGTCTAAAGCTTCATGAGGAGCTCTCTACAAAGCTGCTGCTGACATTTCTGTTGGCCTTGGTGATACCACAAGGTGCAGAGTTGTCTCAGCTTTTTGTGGCAGTGAAATGTGTTTCCAGTACTGCACAGCAACAGATCGTGATATAGCTAGTTAGGACAGTCAAAATCAAATATACCATCATTCAGTCTGACCACACCTCAATTTTCTAGGTTCTTGTCATCTTGTTTTTGCCAGCTACAAGGACAAAAATTACAGTTCTCAAAAAATATGCACATTTTATTGAAGGCAGTGGTCGTAACTTTGGAAGTTTCTAGTCCTGCTACAACCAAACTAAACCTAAAAGTGCGTACTAAAGACATTGAGAATTTTATTCTATTTAAAGTCTTTCACATTTTTCTAAGATTCTTTGCAGCATAGGAAAAGTAAATTAAACTGAGTTGTGCCAGTCCTTTGAATTAGACCTGCAATCATGCTTTCAGTTGCACAAGTAAGATTAGACTAACTGCTTCAGGGATAACTTTATTTACATGTGTTGACTCTTAATTTTTGAATGTATTTAATGTAGCACATTAGCGTGACTTTCAAAATCATACTGGGCTTTCTTGAGAAAGGAAAGTCTGCAAACACCTGCCTTCATTTTGTCATCTTACTATGTACTTTCCTGTGGAGATTCATGTAACAAAGGTTATGGGAAGGTAACGGCTGTAAGAAGATAAACATAGATTTCTATTTAAAGAATATTTCTTTAGTCTGTTTAGCAACATTTAC
Organism: Limnodromus scolopaceus; assembly: GCA_028565335.1. Lineage (NCBI taxonomy): Eukaryota > Metazoa > Chordata > Aves > Charadriiformes > Scolopacidae > Limnodromus > Limnodromus scolopaceus. The sequence continues at coordinate 40,048,313 of JAOXNO010000020.1, read as the reverse complement.
ATTTAATATTTATAAAATTCATCTTTATATGCCTAGAAGCAGCAATTTTAAGCAGTAACAAAAGGCAAATGTTGACAGTGAAACAAAAGTATGCTAAAACAATGGATTATTGAAAGATATTTTTAGATTAGATTACAATTTAAAGCTTTCTAACTTTCTTTATGCCCTCTGCTGACATACACCTGAATTACCAGATGTTAATACACTTAACATGCTAGGCTGAAGAACCTTCGTTACAGGCAGATTAGCTGATACAGTCTTCAGTTCAATGGAAAGGCTCTGGGTTTGAGTGTTGTAGGAATGTAGGAGTTTATGCCAGCATGAAAACTGGCAAATTATATTATCTTCTTTGGATGAATTTATACTTATGTTTCAAATATGTACTTGCAGTTTAGTGGTTTTTTCTGACTTCCTTATCATTTTACATGTTTTCTTGAAAGAGTCCATCAATGGTATTGACTATCCTTGTTAGTGACTTAAGGACCAGAATGGGTAGATCCCAAAAAGATGTGTTTAATCTTCCTGGGCTTGACCTTTCTGCTGAGGTTATCAAATAAAACAGTAATCATTACAAAACAGACATTGGTTTGTATAGAATTGTACTGGGAAGATTGCTTGTCTTCAGTATGCTTCCCCACAGTGGCATCAGGCAATTCCTCTGCGCTTTGTTTTTAACTCACTTTATAAACACAAATCCATCATTCTTTTCATCTGCTGGAGCACTGGTTGAAGTTGACTCAAAGATAAAAGGGTCTGTATCCTGTTAGCTGTCTGCTACCCTTTAAGTATTATTTAATGACTGTACTGTTTGTGAGACAATACTGGCAGAATGTTAGGAAGACAACACTGCATTCTGAAATAGAAATGATATTATCAATGAGATAATTTTAAAAAAAAAAATTTCTTATAGAGCTGTGTGGAGATAGTGTGTCTGGAATTTAGTTCCAAACAGAATGCATTCTGTGAAGTTTTATAAGAGATCTGTTTCCCTGAGGATGTTTATGAGTCCTTTCAACAAGGAAGAACCAATGAACTCAAGCCCAGCCCAATCCGGTATATTAAAAACATATGTTTGACCACAAAAAATGCTGAGATTATCCCTGTGTTTAACACAAGCCTCATCCTTTTAATTTGCCTGCCCTGTTTTGAACCTGTAAAGGACAAATGTTGTATTGCCCAGCTTCAGCTTCAAAATGGAAGCTAAAAATACTTCATTTTTAAAAGAAAGCTTAGATTCTGATGGAGCCATAGCATTCTAGAGAGACTAGAGAGTCTAGAGACAGTAAGACAAACATTTAATTAAACTTGAAGCTAATGAAAAAGTCATAGGAGCTCAACACCAAAGATGCTTGAGTTTGCATTTTTCCTTATGTGCTGCTACTTGCAGGACCAATTCTGAGATTATGTGCTGCTACGTGCTGCAGGACCAATCCTTTGAGGGGTCAAGGAGAGGTGCCCAAGGTTGTAACTGATGGGTACCTTGGGGTATGTGACAGGAAGGATCACAGCCTCTGTAATTCCAAGCCTTCTCTGAGTTTAGGAGATTTCGGTGCTACAACTAGAAGATTAAATATGTTGCTAAATCAACCAGACATCAAATATTGTGTTCTCATGCATTAGATTTGCACAGTCCATAGTAAGATGCAGATTTTCTGATCTGAAATACCTCTCTAACTTAAGTTCTAGCTCAAGACTAGTCCAAAGAAAGGAACATGCCTGTGAAGTTTCAGGTGTTGTCAACTGCATATGAGAAAGTCAGCATTTTATTGACAAGTAAGAAAGAGAAAGCTTGTAACTGTATGCCTTCCTCATTTCGGAATCATTTGAAAATTTGGCTAGTGAAAGGGTAATTGTGTATACCAGGATGGCAGTGAAATTCTGTTAAAGGGAAGAAGAAATCTCGTATTCCAGGCAAGCGATTCCAGATAGCAAGTATCTGTTCCACTCCAGGTTTCTATTGGAATATAGCACTAACCAAGAGTGATAGGGAATTATCAGCCATGCTAACTTTTTTTTTGCCTTTTTTTTCCAATCAGGAGTATAGTAATTACTAATATTTCCCTTTAAAATGTGATTACTGAGCTTCAGGTTTAGCAGCCATGAGACATACGGGAGCCATTCACATCTCATGCCTTTTGTTGTACCAGTCAGCAATCTCTGTTATTAAGTTGATATGCAGCCTGTATTTTGAAACTTAATTGTAGAGCTGCAGGCTTTCCAGGGCACCTATTAAGACTACCTGAATATATTTGTATTGTATCTCACAAGAAACTTAAAGATACTCAATTTTAGATACATCAGATAAAATGTGGTCCCTTTTTGGGGAGACAAGAGAGGAGTGGTAAACCAAAGCTTAAACTCTGGAGACCAAATAAAGCCATACATTTCAAAAGAAAAGAGGTAATTGCTAGCAAATAATCTTATAGACTTGTATCTAGCAACATGTGAGTATTTGCTATACAGTATAGATGGACCAGACAGTACTGCTTCAAATTTAATATTTGTGAAAAGAGATTTGAAATAACAGTATTTGAACACATTTGTGTACATTTTCTCATTTTAGTTCATTATCTCTGCATCAAGTCAACATTTTGCACTGAGGAGGATGTTTTCACCGTGAAAGGGATTTCTATACTGTCTGGCTTTCACACACTTTATGATTTATTGTCACATTTCTCTGATTCTGAAAAAGTGTTTTCTTTCCCTGGTTACTTGTGACAGACAATACAAATTGTGAAGCTGACTAGAGGTAAGCTGTTATCAAAAATTCAAAATAAACAGGGAGAAGCCTTTTAAAAATTCTTTCAACTAAAATGGCACGTCACAAAGATGAAGCTACTGTACAGTTGCAGTGGGTTGACCCTGGCTGGCCACCAGATACCCACCCAGCCATTCTGTCCCTCTCCCTCCCTAAGGACAAGGGGAGAAAATAGGTCGAGATAAGGACAGGGAGAGATCACTTAGCAATTACCACCATGGGCAACACAGACTCAGCCTGGGGAAACGTCCCAGTTTGAGCAACACAGGACTAATTTCTCTTTTAATGCTTGGGAAAAGTACACTTTTGGAAGACTCTAGTGTCTGAATTTGTGAAAATATTTGCTTTATAGCCAGCTATACTGTGTGGGATTCAAGGTCTCAGTGTTTTCGAGGCTTGCCAGATACAGGGATGAGGAGGAGCAAGACCTGGGCATTTGACCCAGGCTGGCCAACAGGGTTATTTCATACAATGAACGTCACATTCAATATAAATTAGAAAGTTTGCTGAGAAGTTCTCTCTCTTCTTTAATGGCAGCAGTCCAGAGAACTCCTTGCCCCAGTGCCGGACCCCTGAGGCCTTCCCTTCCTCCCGAAGCCATGGCATTCACACTGTCTGATATATATCCATTTGCTGTCCCTGCTGGGAGTGCACAGCTTCCCACTGATAGAATTGGCTGAGTACAATCCTTGGATATTTTATGTTGGTATCAGGATCAATATTTGTTCTTTAGTGTTATTAATGTTAATTATCCAGACTTACTCTATTAAATCTGTTTATATTTCAACGCTTGGGTTTCCTTGTTTATTCCCAATTCCCTTTCCCGGTTGGGGAGGGGTCATCATGTGAATAATAGAGTAGTCTAAACAAAAATAAATTGTTGTGAGTTTCTCAAACCATAACAGGAATTTAATTTATTACCAATCAAATTAGAGTAGGATAATGAGAAATAAAACCTAATCTTAAACAACTTCCCCTCAACCCTCCCTTCTTCCCAGGCTCAACTCTTTACCTCCTTCCCCCAGGCAGCACAGGGGGATGGCGAATGGATGTTGTGGCATGGTCATCACACATTGTCTCTGTCATTCCTTCCTCCTCAGGGGGAGGACTCCTCACACCCTCCCCCTGCTCCAGCATGGAGTCTCTCCCACGGGAGACAGTCCTCCATTAATTTCTCCAATGAGAGTCCTTCCCACAGACTGCAGTTCTTCACAAGCTGCCCCAGTGTGGGTGCCTTCCAATGGGTGCAGTCCTTCAGGAACAGACTGCTGCAGCGTGGATCCAACATGGCATCACAAGTCCTGCCAGAAAATGTTCTGTGTAATTCAGACATGGAGAAAACTGCTTTGACAGATATTATGCTACCTGTATGCTCAGCTTTAAGTTTCAGCTGAGAAATCACTATCTAAAAAATCTTTGCTGTCTGAGTTTTGGATGCATTACGCAAAAATATGAAGTATGTTCCCAGCTGTAGCCCTTTTTTTTTTTTTTTAATTGGTTAGGGGTTTTGTTGGTTTGGGTTTTTTTGTTTTTATTTTTCTCTTGCTCCATGCAGCTTGCTCCATGGAATTTTGTGGAGGTAGGACTTAACGATAAAATTTTGGTGTCAGTCCAACGTGTACATCTGGCTTGCTTAGTAAATGTGCTGCTACTGCAATAAAATAGGCAATAGGGGAAAGGAGTAAAACCAAAAACCAAGAAAGAAACAATAGGCTGGTAGCAAGAGAACTTGAAGGAAAATTAAGGGGTCAGCAGAAAAGAACTTTCCTAATCTAGTGGTATCTGTCCTTAAGTGTGTAAAGAATGGCAAGCTTGCACTGAGAACACTGTCTTGCCTTTAGCATATTATATACTTTATTAGGTATTTTTCCTGGTTTTTTTTCCGTCTCATTGTTTATCTAAAATTAAATGACAGTGTTTGAGGAGATAACAGGGAAGCGGCGTTCTACTTTCTTAAAAAAGCTGTTGTATTGCAAAGATTATAATTTTTGCATTGTTCGTATTTTGTAACTGACAGAGATTAGGATTATACAATTAATCTGGAGGACAGTTCCTTTTTAAAAACTTACTGATCTGATCATGGTAGCATATGGTATTTAGAAGTTGTTGGGAAATCTTAAGTAAAGTTTATGTACACAATTACAGGCTCTTCTAAACAGCTGCTGTTCAGAAATAAGGTCTTGGCATTACAATGAATACTACTAAGCAAACACCAGCTCAATATTTGGTGGAGGCCAACAGAGCAAGAAGGCTTTAGAGATGATACGGAGAGAGAAGACAGTAAAAAGAGAGCAGATTTTTTAACCCAAGGTTCCCATATTCTGGAACCTACTGCAATTCTGATTCTGTCATCTTTATAAAAAGCTGCAGCAAAATTGGCAAAAGAACAATAAAGATGTCAAGATATGAAGCAATTTCCAGGTAAGGGACAAAGAAATATTTGTTTTTAGCATGTTTAGATTGGAAAAGAGCTAAGTATGGGAGAATGTGGTGGAGTGGCATGGAGAAGATGAATAAGGAATCACTGTTTCTTTTAACATAAGAACTAGGGGTATCGTATGAAATGAGTAAGCAGAAACTCTGAACCCAACAGAAAGAGGTACTTCTTCTTACAAGAAGCAGTTATGCTGCAGAACTCCTTGTAACAGGATGTCATAGATGCTAGGAACTTACGTGCATTCAGAAAGCAACAGATTATTTTGACAGAATCTGTCAAAAGAAGCTGGTAAAAAGAAATATATCAACAGTGACATAGCCAATCATTGGAAGATGGGGAAGTAGTCCACCAAGTGTTAACTTTTTTTTTATACTCTTGTCATCTGTTGTCATCAGCTACTGTTGGAAACAGGCTACTCTACTAGATGAACCTCTACTCCGGTACAGGGAGTCCAATTTTAACGTCACTTTATGATTTTTTAAAGAAACAAATCTGCAAAGCCAGTAATGGTGATTGCACTTTCACCTCAAGCTCTTGTTTTAGGAGCTGACTTCGAAAAAGTGGCATGATTTTTAGAATTATTGAATATCTCAACCTGAACTGCCAGTTGTTTAAGGTGATATGTGTTCTGCAGCACTGCAAATGCACCTCTGAGAATCAAAGGATTTGTGTCTGATGGGCAAAAAACTACTTCTTGTTTTTATATTTGGCTGTCATTCATATGAGACACTTCAATTCCTGTGTTTTATGAAAAACAAAAGGTCAGGATGATATCCTATGCAGGGAACCCAACAGATAACTTTTCCTGTAACAGTGATTAGCTTTTGTATTTGTTCTTTCCCAAAAGGAAAAATGTTCAGTCAGCCATTTAGTGACACACTGTGTTGACAGAAAAACTGAAAATGTACTGGAAACAAACCGCTTCAGTTTTACATACACATATGATTGCTTTGGTAACAAGGTAAGCAACATAACATCCTTATTCTACAATAATACTTAAAAATGTGTCAAAAGTTTTCACTGAATTTTAGATCAATTTTTATAAAAAAGTATAATTTTGAGGACTATGGTCTGAATATGTATCAGAGTTGAGAGCCCAAAACGTTGTACAAAGATTTGCATTAGCAAATCATCTTATGCAAGAAATGTGTCTTTCAATGTTTGATGGAAAGTTCTGTTTCAAACTTGGATTTAAAGGATTTAATTCAGGGAAATGAATGTTACTGTGGAGTCCTAAGGTTGCAATTTACCTATTACATTTTCAAAGACACAAAAAGGATTCTTACCTGCATGCGGTTCTTCTTGGAGGGAGTGAGCTACCAGCAAATACAGGTTTTCAGCACTTTTCACATCTGTTTTTGGCAACAATGTAGGAACATTATAGCTTTGTTCTTTTTCCAGTGGTATTTGTTAATGCTTTTTAATTATGTAATATTCCTGAGTATTTCTACTTGTGAAAGTATTTATATTGTCTCTTCAATCAGATATGTAATAAATAAACATAAGAGCAAAGCACTTAAAATGCACTTCTACAGAAGAAGTCAGACTTTCCTTCATTCTCCAAGATCAAAGCAACACAATTTTGTCCTGTGTCTGGTTTACTTGTATATATCTGCTAATGTGAATGCAGGTCAGAAATAAGTGGTTTAAGCTCTGCTCTTCTCCTTGCATATTTCACAGAGACTTAACCAAAATCATTCTCTGTTAAGGCAAAAATAAAGAGAAAAAAATTCAGGACATAAATTTATTGCATAAAAATATTATGTACATAAATGTAAATTGATTACACCAATCACATGAGGTGAAACACAAAATAATCATCAATATTCCAAATAGTCTCAACTAAAGTCTGGCAAGCAATTTGTAGGAAATTATGTATTCAACAATTCTTAGTCTGCCTTATGGATTGTGGAATGTCTCATAATCTGCTGTATATCAAAAAAATTCTGACAGATGTGTAAAGGTCTGTAGACTGTGGTTTTTGACTTATGAGCACAGCACTCCAGACTCAACTCTCATGGGATTGACTAGCCTAACAGTTTATGTGCTTACATATTGTTTATGTTTCTTGACCAAACGAACAAATAGAAATAATAGTCCTTATGGTTTTGTTTCTGGTAACTCATTTAGCAAGCAGTTTACATCAATATTTCCATTAAATGCAAAGCAAATTTGCTATTACAGTTTGCTAGTAAAAATGGCATAAATGTCAACCCAACTTACATTAAAATAAATGCTGAAGTGACTTGGAAAGTGGACACCTTTCAAGGGAAGCCTTCCCAAAGAAAAAGTGTTTAAATGTAGAAGGTAATCACAATCATGTTTGTAATAACATTGAACTGAAATGTAAACACAATAAGAAAATATTGTGTATGTTTCTTAATGTAAGTGGATGGATTGTTTTGGTAGGGAATTGTGACTTTTATTCAAATGATATTAAAAAATAACTCAATATTTATTGCATTTTGTCTTTCATCAAACTGCATTTTAGGAGAAATACAAAAGGTATAATACAATTTCCTTGTACCCATATTTGTGTTGTGTTGTTTTTTTTTTTCTTTTTCCTTTGTCTCAATTATCTGCTCCTCTTCATGTTTTCCATCTATGCATATTTGGTTCCTCACAGTTACCCGATTCACTTTTGCTCTTTGTATTTATTTTCAACTGTTCTTTTCAAAACCCAATTTATGAATCCTCTTTCCAACCTTCAGTGCAGTCTATACTCCATTCAGTAACAGGAATACTGAAATTATTTTGCTGTTTCACTGTGAATGTCTGGTTACAATGGAGAAAATCTAAAAGACACTGAAATTTTATCATGTTTTGTTGTCGGGCTTCAATGGTTTCTCAAATTACCCAGAATTTTGAAATTCAGACATGTTTCTCCACTGTAAAATTTTTAATAACAGCCAAAGTGAGGAGGAAGAATGAAAGGTAAGATCTAGGAAGAAGTCATTAATGGGTCATTAAGGGAAGCTTTAGAGAAGTTGATGAAATCCTTGAGACATCCAAAGCAGATACTGCTGTCTCGAGGCCACACTCCTGCCAGCATCACTGTTGTGGGAGAGTTATTGGCAGTGATTTAAAAGACTTTTTGTGTAAGATACGTAAGGACTGAACCCAGACTTCTGAACTCCTGACTGAATGTATTTGCCACATAACACAGTTTTTTTGTTGTTTGCTTTTAATGTTATTAATTTCAGTAATAATAAATGAATCCTCTAGTAACTTTTCTCACATTTTTTCATAGACCTGGAAAAGAGCAAATGAGTCGTATATGGGTCTGTTTTCATATGCATAAAGAAAAAGGCATGTTCCTTTGATGGGCAAGGGAAGACGGTACACTAGAACTGTTCCCTAATAAAACCCAGTTACAAATTATCTCTATGTTCCATCAGTATGCATTTTAAACTCTTGCTTTCTCCTTTAAATTGTTGTTATATTTTGTTAACTGCTGTTAGCTTTGGTTGAAGCACAGTATGTCAAAGTAGGAACAGGCTTTTACCAAGAGCAAACCTCCGCTCAGCCTAGGCAGGCTTTGTATTATTTCAGGAATTTAACTTTTTTTTTTGCCACCCGATGTGTTAGACTCCCAGAGAGGTAATTAAAAATCCACGTGTTTAGTATGGTAATTTAAAACACAGCTACTATATGGAAAAGACATTACCACAGAGTACCTGGGACATATGCCAGAAAGGCTTAAATAAGGAAAGATATATGTATGTTTGCTCTCTTATCTCAGTAGGCCAACAGTAAGATTTGCTAAATCACAAGGATCTGGATGGGAATTCAGAGAATAGGACATAACTTTAACTAGTAACTGGATTTACTTACTGCTGTCCCACCCGTCTCCCAGTACCTCTTTTTGTTCAGAAGGACAAAAGTTGGCTTCCTTTTCCCTTATTTTGAAATCATCAGACTGTAGTGACTGCATCAATGACCTCTTTCAAGTCTACCTTTTGCTATATTTAAGCTTTGTGTGGTACACTTGGCCAAGGTTTTGTCTGCTTAAACCCAAAGAAGTATGACGTAAGAAGTCATACGAGGTGGAGATGTAATGCTTTAGTGAACCATTTGGGTTTGATACAGAGATTTCGAAGATGCAGGTAATCATAAAGTCCAATCTTCTGGATACTTATAGGGTTTAGGGATTGTTTTATTCAAATGTATCCATCACTTTAAAATATTGTAGCTGTTGGGTGATAATTCCATTCTAGAGACCAAATGTTTTTACAGCTGACAGATATTTGTGATTTGCTTAAGACTGACTAGTATGTGTTGCATGTGTTGTCTAAAATACACACACACGCACATACATACATATATAATACATGTAGCTTCAGACCACTTAAAGTATGTAGAAGTGTCTCTCCTTTATGCCCCCGTATAATAGTACTAGCAATCATCTACCCAGCTGTCAGGGACACGAGCTTTTTGCAGGCTTATGAAAGAGAATGTTGATCAGCAGCCTGTGTTTCTTCATCCTGTACACACGTACATAAAAAGTAAATACTTTCTGTTACTGGACTCCCATCTTTCCAGTGGATAAGTAGTGCTTTGAGTTAATTAAAAAAAAAACAACAAACTGTTTGAAGAATAACACATTTGAAGAGGTTAGTTCTATTTACTTAACGAGAACAGAAAATATATCTATCTGGCAAAATCACCTTTTCAGATTTTTTTTTGTGGAAGTACTGCATTAAGTAAAAATAATTTCTCAAAGGAGAGGAAAGACTTTACCCTAAATAATTTATGGAACACAGGGATTTCCACAAGTTAAATTGCCTGAACATTTTCCTACAATTGGCATTCCCGAGGAATAATTCAGTATCATTTTTTATACAGGGTTATATGAGGAAGGATAATTTGAAGTGTTTTGACATTAAAAAAACAACTTTCAGAAGGTCAGATGTACTAAAAACAGTGCATGCAGTAAAAACATGCTTATTTGCTGCAGTTTCACTGTACATGAACACAATTTGCCCATCCAAATAGACAACTGAATTAATAATTAGACATGTGCGTTTCATGGACAAATACAAAACTTCATGTGTAAAATGGGTGTCAGGTGCCATACTAATTTTTATTTTTTTTTTTAAATGGGCTTTTTTTCAGCTGGTATAGTTGAATTTCACATTTAACAAAGACAAGCTATCTTCCATTTGATTGCAGTCGAAGTCATTGGCAAATATAAATACACAGATTGCATGTGCATTTGTTGAAATGAGGCAAAGATTTATAATCACACGTGTTAGAAGGACTGTGCTCCTGGGCATTAAAAAAAAAAAAAAAAAAAATTAAGGTAAACTAGAAGGAATAGAAACATGAGACATGATCCAAGCGAAGACGAAACTGCCTTATTTATACACCTAAGGGCTTCCTTCACTGTGATGTAGTGAGAAGGGCAAGTTAGGAACTGTCCCAACCCCTTTTGTGTTGGGACACAATCTCTGTCTCAAGTGAAGTATTACTCTGAATCTCAGGCCTGAAGCTCAAGCTGTGCAGTGGAGCTGCAGTCGCAGTCACCGCCTGAGTTAATGCAGCTGCTCATTCCATCACAGTCCCTGCGTTCAGCAACTGCTGTACTGTGGTGCAGTGGTTTGCAGTCGTACCACCCTGAATGCTGCAGTCCTAGTGAAATACTACAAGCAAATTATCCCAGCCTAATCTCTTCAGATTTCAGACTAATTTAGGTTGATTTGCAGTTTAATATTTAGTCACTAGATGTCTCCATATGCTGTAAGCAAACCCAGGCTATGCTTTCTGGTAAACAAAGAAGAAATCACTAGAACTAAAGTTACGTGCGGCAGCGTTTATAGGAATATAAATGAGTTATCACTTCGTTTCCTGCTGTCTGGAATTTTCCCAGGGAAATAGTTATGTTGGAAAATGCCGGCTGTATTTCGCAAAACATTTCATTGAAAGTCCCTCGTATCTGATCAGGGCGCCTTTTTCTTTCTTTTTTTTTTTTAATTTTTTTTTTTTTTTATTTATTTGCAATGAGTTTGGCCCAACCTCGGTGCTCTGGAAACGGTGGGAGGTCCCAAACTTAAGAGAAGCCCGTTGTCAGATCTACATCAAAGCTGACAGCCTGGGAGGCTGAGGTGCCCTGGAGCTCTTTGCTGGGTCCCCGGCAAAGGTAAGTCCTGGAGCCTCACAGTATCTATGAGTTTCTAAACCAGTTTGATGTTTTTTTGCTGTGGAACAGATGTAGGGGCTGGTTCCTTGAAATTCAGAACATTTTTGGGTTTAGTTTGATTTTACTCCAGATCAGACTTAAAAAAAAAAAAACAAAAAAACCCACAAAAACCAAATTCCCGGAAAGCGGAATCAGATTTTCCAACCAGATCTTTTCACAGGTCAGAGACTTTCCCGGGCTACGACTTTTGTAAGTAACTTTATTCTCTCATTTCCTTGCAGCCCAGTGAGCCTACAGGTAATGATAACCGCCCGGTACCTTCCCGCTTTCTCACCAGCCTTGCCTCCCACCCGCTCCGCGTGTCCGTCCCTGCCTGCTGCCCCCACGGGGACAGCACGTTGTGTGTCCCCCCCCCTCGCTGCCCCCCTGCTCCTTTACCCGCTCTCCCACAACGGGGACCTTTTACACCCCCTCCGGCAGCACCTCTGCGCTTATATCGTGGATGTACTTTTACATACATATATATATATATATATATATACACACACACGCACACGCGTTTGTTGGGTTTTTTTGGTGGTTTTTTGTTTTGGTTTGGTTTTGTGGGGGTTTTTTTGTGTTTTTTTTCCACTGGACATGGGCATCTAACGCTGTGTCTGGTCTTTTAGCTGCAATTTAGCTTTTTTTTTTTCCACGCCGCCCGGAGGACGGCTGCCCGGGGGGGGCAAAGTTTCCGCCGCCCCAGCGCCGGGCGCTGCAGGAGC
>JAOXNO010000020.1:39967376-40035487 GCA_028565335.1 Limnodromus scolopaceus | reverse complement strand
CTGGCCCCGGCCGCGGCTGGCCGGCAGGTGTGGGCTCCGCGGCCGGGCGGGGGGCTGGTGGCAGGTGCGGCGAAGTGGGGGGGAAAAAGGGGGTGAGGGGATTGCCCGGGTTTCCTTGCTCGTGTGGGCGCTCCTGATCCCACGCTCTCGGAACGGGGCTGGGATGCGGGGCTGGGCTCGGACGGTTTCCACGGCAGTGGCTTCGCTGGGACCTGTCCCCATCGGCATCCCCCAGCGCCCTGGGCGGTGGCGGGTTGCCTCTCCCGTGCCCGGTAGCCAGCAGCCGGCTCCCACTTGCCCAGAGGCTTGGAAAAGACGGAGTGGGTGTTGTGTACCTCAGCCCTCTTTAATCGGAGAGGGTGCGCGGTGACGAATGCTCTGCCTTTGTGCTACCTCGCCCCTTCGATGAGGGGTAGGAGCTGAGGATGCTGTCCTAGTTCGTATTTTAAACGTCAGTGACACGGATTCTTTAAAAGGGAAGCGATTTTGTATTCCTGAATAGTTATAAAAATGAATTAGTGCCTGGGGCTGGACAAAGACAATACAGTAAGGAAGATAAAGCAGTACTTTCACATTTTTGGGTGGCATCAGTCAACTTTTGACGAATCGCAGAAAAAAAATTGTAGCAGCTTATCTATATGACCGCTGTGAAATGGCCCATGGGTAGCAGTAGGGAGGAGGGGTGGTTCATCTTTGTTCTTAGGAGTCTGTAGCTCTCAGAGGTGCTTTGTCTACACGGATCCTGCGCGCTGTCTGCATGGGTGTGAAATCCTGATCTGCCAGGTCAAGTGTTTTGGGCCTGCTCCTCTTGCTCTCTCCCTACTAATACGGCATCCAGCAGAGTGTGTGCCAGAGCTCGAGCTAGGCAAAGTGTCCGGAGGAATAGCAGCTTTATATAAAGCATAAGTAATGCCTCCAGCTATGAAGGGATTCAGGAAGAAAAAGCGGGGGGCGGGTGTGGGTGGTGTGAGTGGAATGGAAGACAAGAGGACTGCTGTGAGGTCCTTGCTGAAGTGAGATTGCAGAAGTGTCTCCTGAAGTTTAGCCGTTCTCCATTCTGAACAGCAGCTGTGGCGTGTGCCGTTTTGAGGTGTGGATAGATACTTTCTCAGTGTAGGGTTTTTTAGTTGTGGACGTTAACACTGTAGCCCCACGATATTTTGTGGGGAAGGTGGTGAGGATTGGCTGCAAGCTTTTAAAGCTGTTCATCAGACTTGTTGCTAATTGGTGGAGACACTAAGCGGTAGAGGATGTTGACCCCTGTGTGGAAAAAATGTTGTTTTCAGCAGGTCCTGTAAAATCCACTAAAGGTTTCCAAGCTGTAACTGGTCCTGTGACTGGAAGAGTTACCATTTCGTGGCACAGTTCACATTTCTTACAAGTTGACAAACCAGGGGATGGGTCAGGAGAACAAAAAGGTGATTTTTCCTGTAAAGCGTGAATATAAAAATAGGTACAGTATAAGGAGATCCTAGAACCTTGAAGAACAAATTGTGGGATTTCCTGTGTTATTGCTATTTTTTAATTTATTTTTTTAGGTCTCAGTTGATACATATTTGAATAGCTTGTACTGGAGGTTGGGAGGTTTTATTTCCTTGAATGATGATAAGGTGCAGTGGGACAGGTGCTTTTCAGTCTGATTTAAATACTTGAAAACAACATTCTTATGACCAAAGATGCAAATAGGTGCCAGCATTCCTTGGACAATCTGGACTGGAAACTGCTCTTTAGTTACAGATAACATTAATTGGCTTTTAATACCAAGATCAGTCATTAACTTCCTTTATCATGTGTCCAGCACGTTGCAAAAAAAATCTTTAATATTAAACAGTTTTAGCACACTGTTTTTGTGCATTTTGAAGTCAGTCAGTGCAGCTTCTTGGTGTGGAAGTCCTGTTTGCAGAAAATGAGCAGTGTTCTGCAGGTTGTTACTTTTCCTCCGTGACAGGTAAGAAAGATGGGTATTAGAAATGTCAAGGATGTTATTCAGTGACCCTGTTACGTTTATCCTACCTGTGTGAGGTAGCCCTTTGCTTCTTTACTCTTGGGAAGATACTGACCACCCTCTTATGCTGGGATCAGCTCCACCTCCTCTTTGTTCTGCCTTGCGCAGGCAATGGAGGGGGAGGGGGGGAACCTGTTCCTTGGTGTTTGCTGGAGGCTGACGCTACGGCCCCCATCGCTGCAGAGGTGCACCCCCGGGTTACACCCCTGCCTCACAGCTAAAGGAGCTCCTCAGCTGACAGGCCACATCATGCATCTCAGCAAGGAAGCGTGTCCCACGGTGCTTGGAGCAACTCTGTTCTTCGCCTTCTGCATTCCTGCACCAATGATTTAAAACTGATGAGAGAACCCGGTGGGAAAACTATCATCTAGTACATCTCGCTTTCTGCATTTTAAAAAATGTGATAGAAGCCTAGTCCAAAGAATACTGGAAAAGTTCATTCTTTGCATTAGCAAGGCAGTTCTATAAAATCAGCCAAAGTATTCATCAAAATGTGATTAAAATCTGTATTGTAAAATACAGTTTCTTGGTTGGAATTGAATCGTGATTAGACTTGATCCACTTCTAGCTTATTTTTACTAAAAAGGGTTTCACTACTGATTTAATGGAGGTGGTTTTGGCAAGACAATTGGGAATGAATTGTTTGTAGCTGTGGGTGTAGAAATCCACAAAAATGTTTTCTTGGAATAATAATACTGAGAAAGGAATTGGAGAGGGGGTAGAAAACTATATACCTTGAAGAAAGACGTGAGGGAGGAAAGTGATGTATTTGCCAGTGTTGAAAGGAAATACTGAAGACATTAAAGAATGAGTACTTTAGAGCCTGTAACTGATTTTATTTGTTGTAAAGCAGGTTAACAAAAGGGAACGTACTAATAGCTCTTCTATTTTTTTGGTGCATGGGATTAAGAAGGAGGAAATAAAAAAAAAAAAAAAAAAGGAAAGAATAACACAGTCACGCAAAATGACTAGCTATACCTGGCAGGATATTGGAGGGCTTGGCTGTTGGGTGCAAAGTTCTTGGAGTTTCCTAGAAAGGAATTTACCACAGTAATCCAAAATATGAATGTAGCCACCAGCTCAGCAGAATACAGACTTAATGGTGGATTAGAAGGCTTTGTTTTGCTTTTTGAAGACTTGCTTCTGAGAGATCCCAAATTCGCTGTTTGTGATTTTTACAAAAGGAAATAATGGAAAATGTTTTTTTTTTCTTTTCTAAAATTGTACAAGAGGGTTTTTTGTTGCATACATTAGATTGCTGTACGTTATTCACCAAGCTCTTGAGTCATGTGGTTCTGTGACTCCTGTGATACCTTAGAGCTGTAGAGGATGTTGGCATTCAGATATACAGTCAAGTTATCCTGCCTTAGCTTAGCTGGAGAAACTCTTTTCACAAGACTATTTCTTTTAAGCCTGGTATGTGCCCCGCCCTTCTGCTGGAGGCCACCATTTCTACAGCAAAATGAAAACTGTTCCTATGTTTCGGCTACGGTATGTCAGTCTGGCAAGCTAATTTAAGCCATCAGGTAAAGGTGTATTTTCTGCTGCTGATGTCAAAAGATGATTGCAGTGGCTGAGCTGAGGGGATATTTGGCCATTACAGGAGGAGGTGAATTTGGAAAAGTCAGGGCAGAAGACAACAGCTAAATGAGACCTTAAAGCATAGTAGAAGAGTGGCTACATCACATCAAAGTGTCCATCCAGACTATTACCCAATGTCCGACAGTGATGAGTAATAGATGTCTGGTAAAGATACTGCATGAGGATGCTACTGCTTCCAGCCTCTAACAACTTAGGGTTCAAGGACTTCCTAAGCTCGAGGCAGCATTATTTACCTAGCAATCCTTGACTGACTTCTCTTCTGTGACCTTGTTGCTCTTTCGAATTCTTCTACATAAATTCTTGAAGTCCATAGTGTCCACTGAGTCAGGTTCAGAAACCTCCCTATTTCTGCTTTTTTTTTTTTCTTTTTTTTTCCTATTGGAAGAGACATGAATAGTCATTTGCATTCTCAGCGCTACTTCTGACTGTGTGGACCTGTGTCATATATCCTCTCTCTTAGTCATCCTTCTCCAAGATGAAGAATCCTTTGGGGGTTCAGACAGCTAAGAGGTGCTGATGTCACAGCTGTTTGCTCAGTGGATGCGATTTGGAGCTCTTAGCTTAATTATCTTTTAATGCAAACTCATCTAACTTGGCTCACACAAATGCAGGACAACTCTAAAAGAATGTGGGTGTGCAGTTACAGTAATTCAGCTTCTCAAGCAGCATTATTTTCTTTGTGGCTGATGTACAGTTAAAAACTGCAGAGACAATCCTTCAAGTAAGCAGAATAATGGGTGGCATATCATTTACTGAAATTTGAGTTGGTCTGAAAAAAAACCCTAAGACTATAAGAACTTGAGAGCTTTACCTGAGAAGACAACCAGGATAAGTACAAAGAATCAGGATGAAGAATAAATAATTGCATAAACTGATACGGAAGAGAGTATGTTATGCTAGTGATTCATGTTTTAAATAAAATTTAAACATGACAACCCACTGATTATTAAGTGATTCTATCAATACATTCAGGGGTTTCTTGGAGTACTTATGTTTATTGACCAAAGCTAAATATGGGATCTGACTTTTCCTTACCGCCTCTTATATTTTGTACTATCATATATGCTTATAATCTATTTATGAGAACTTTTCTAATTTGATAGAAAGAAAATAGATATCTAATCTCACCTTCTTCCTCTTGAAGGGACTACAGGGTAGAACTCTGTTTCATCAGTGTTTCAAGTACTCAACTCCACTTCTCTAAAGTGTATTACCATTACATAGAAAAATTTTCTGCAGTGAAGTCCTGAGCTGTAGCTGTTTTGGATGGAATTTGTGTTCTTCTAGAGACTGCAGATATCTGTAGGTACCATTTCTTATTGTGAATATGAGAAGTTTAAAAAAATTCTTTTTTCGTGTTTTTAGTTTTTATCCGTACAATCTTCTTCAGGTTCTCTTAAGGTCAATGCTGCAAATCCACTACTTTTGCGTGGAAGCTGTTGACTTAAACAGAGCTATTTATTTGCTTAAAAGTAGACTTGTACTCAGATGCATTGCTGAGCTGAGGGAGACCAAAGTGTTCTGTAAACTAACCCTCGCAATGTCCCTGTGAGGCTAGTGACTGCTTTTTTTTCTCATGTTACATGCTTGGGGCCCAAATAAGCTGTGACTCACGCAGCAAGCTAATGGCAGATGCATAATTAAAATACAAGTTTCCACTCTTGATCTCTTATGCAAGTTATTAAGTCTTAATTTCTCAAAATGAGAGAAACAGTAAAAAATATTCCATTTGCGTTGCCTATTTCAGCATACGTGCCATATTTCCTAGTGTGCTCTCTTGGATTCTCTGTGTTTAAATCATTGGTTGATTCACTTGTATGCAGAGAACCAAATGATTTCTGAATAACTTCCTCCAGCAGAACATACTATTGTTTTAACAATGAAAGAAAAACAGAATAGAGTTCCCCAATTTGTAAGTGATTTATAAAGAATAACTGTGTTAAAAAGAAAGAAAAAAAAGAAAAAAAATTGAAGTCACTCTAAGTGTCAGGCATCATTTTAGATACAAAGACCTTAAATATTCTAGTTTCTGGCTTATGTTTCTTTGTTTCAATGGGCAAGATCTGAAGATGCTAAAACATGTTAGAGCAGACTGAAAATAGCAGTGTCTTGATGTTGGTTAAGAACACTTGGCTGCTTGCAGGTTAATGTTTAGTGTCCAGGAATTGGAAAAGACCAACATGTCCCTGCAGTTTCAAGATGCATCTCTGCAGAAGAACTAATAAAATCCCTAAATATTGTATATGAACTTTATGAGAAGTTAGATGTTTCATCTGCTGTATCGAATGCTTTCCTGACAATTATGTCAGCGAAACCAAGTGCTGCTGCAGAGCTGATTGACAGAAACTGTGGGTGAAGGACAAAAGCCCAGTTGTCATTGGAGAGGGGAACCATTTTTCTTATACAGAATGTCACTTTGCCTCTGACCTTTCAGCCTCATCCTTAATGGAGATCTACCAAATGCTTTCAGAAAAGGCCGGAAACTGAACTCATGGCTCTCCTGTATGCTGCAAGCCGTGAACCTGAGAGTAGTTTTGCTCAGCGTGCTGTAATTTCATACTTGCTCCCACAGGCAAACTCATATTCCACAGGCTACAAATTACCTGTGTCCTTCCCTTGGGAAGCAATCTTCTTACCATCCTTTCCCACCTGCCCCAGCGTCCTTTCTAATCCATAGATAATAACAACATAGTTTTGCATGTCACCTAAACATATGTAATTATACTTTCCCTACTCATATATAGGTTTAAAATTTGCTTCTGACTCGGAGAGAGATTAGTCTGCTCAAAATATTTCATTAGACCAGCTGAAGAAGATTTCTTCTATCTACAGATATTGTCTTTTACTGTAAATATGCATGCTTGCACTTCTGTCTCTTGATCTGTGGTTCTTTGGAAAGATTTGTTTTAGGAAATACGGTCCTCAGCTCGAGTAGTTTCCAGTGGTTGCGTATCAGGCAATTTTGTGCATTTTCAGCGGAAAACTTCGCTAAATTAATAGTTGCTAGACAAGAAATTCAGAAAACCTGGTGCAATAGATCTTATTTTGAGCAACGTTTATAATTCTTACCGTATTTGTTTCTCACTGGCTGTTGCTGTTTGTCCTTCTGAAACTGCTGGGCAAGGGAGAAGACTCAGTGGTGACATATAGCAAGCAGTGTAATCGAGAAAAGATGTTTAGAGTTTTTACACTTTTTTTTTTTTAAAGTCAGCTGGGATTTTTTAGGCTGTTAGGTACATGGTTGTGATTTCCAGCAGTTACTTAACTATGTTAATGTGTTTTACTGTGCACGTATTCTTTCCAGCTGTAGCAGACGCGGGTAGAAAAGTAGGTTCCTACAAACATGCTATTATTATAGTGAATAGGTGTAATTTAAAAATAAGGCAGCGGAAGAAAATGTGGAACCAGATAGGAGAGCATGTGTCTACTGGAAACCATTAATTTTCTTAGTGGTGAGGTTAAGATTTGTTGAACTGGGGGCTTCTAAGGCACTTGAAACGTTGTCCTGAAATTAGTGTCTCCGTTAGAGTTGACCAGCTTGGAGGCTTGTAAAGGTGTGCATGTAATACTTCAGGAGTTTTCTTTACACCACATTCTGTTCCATAATTGTAGCTACTTAGGAGCTTTTTAATACTGACTCCTGGTCTCTTTCCCTTCCCTTGGGTTTCTCACTGCCCCTTGATCTCATACCAGACAAGTGCCTGTGCCAGGAAGGCAGCAGTAACCTGTGGCTCTATATTGCATGGGGAAACGTTTTTTCTTACTGTGTGGTTTTCCCCCACCCTTCCTCAGTCTTTTCCTTAATGGTGATTTCAATACTGTGAGATTAAATGGTATGGTAATAGGTCAGTGCTAGCTCAGGGCAACAGTACTGAGGTTTCTTCTAGTTTCTCTTTTGTTTTAACACCTGTGAAGTATGCATCCTTAAAACATGCTTTAAGGGAAGCATTAATTTCTTTGCACTGTATGGGGGTAAGTGTACTTTTTTTACAAAGTTTTGAGAAGGCGCAAGAAGGTGCGGGAAGTTTCTAGTGCATTTGACATCTTCCACTAAACATTTGACAGCAGAGAAGTATGAAACATCTTGGTGTATTTCCCACATTTTGGGTGGTGTCAGGTGGTGTTTTGAATTACCTTGTGAAAGAATTCCATTCCTTTTGCAGGAAATGAGCCCCGAACTGAGTAACAGATAAGCATGCTGCTTGCTTCTGAGCACACTCTCGCGTCTCAGGAGGTTCAGATGTTGTCCCATGGTTGTACAGTGCATATGTTTCCAGTTTCTGCCAGTGTGGAACAATGTGGGCTTGTATGAATGTGTAGTAGTGGCACAAGTTAAAAGTGGTGAAGGAATACGTGAGGAGATTGGAGATGTTGCAGCCTGTTCAGTGGCTTATTGCTGTCTGCCTGCTGGGGTTTGCTGCCCGCACAGCTTAGGTGCTCTGTTGGCAGAGCCAGACTTGTAGGTAGTCGCTGTTTTTACTGAGATGCTGTGCAAAATAAACTTCTTTTTTTTTTTTTTTGAAGGTGATTTAAGCCGAATTGGCTGATGCGATGAAGTACTTGCTTGCTTGTGTTGGCTGTGGGTGCATAAGCAGAAATCTGGGTTATGTGGAGTAGCACTGCACTTGCAAAAGAGTGACATGCAAATAGTGTAGCCTTCCAGCAGATGGGTATTAACAAGTACATAGTGGGATGGAGCATCTGAGACGCTTTAGCCGAATTTGTGCATTGGAAGCTTCCCTGGTAGTGGTGAGCTGGCAGCACATACTTATGTGTGGCCCTGGCTAAAAGCTGTGGTGCGTAATGGATTTAAGGATATTGCATAGTACCTTGTGAAGGCTGAAGGGCGAGAAGTTTGAGAATACTGAGATATTTGCCATGCCATTCTGGCAGGCTGCTAACAGATTTGTAGAGGTTGAATTCTGTGAAGCTCTGTTACATAAGGTAATCGGTTAAATATTGTGTAAGAACTTGACTTTTGCTGAAATCACTCTGAAGCAAGCCGCAAACTAAGACGCTGCGTCACGCTGTATATTCCAGTGCAGTTGTAAAAGTGGTGGTGTTCTTGTCTAGGACTGCAACATCAGGAGGAGATGCCCAGATCACAAGCTCCTTTAAGAGGACTCCCATTTCTGTGGGTTTAGGAGAACCTGGTGACAGAAGCCAGTGCTCTCTGGTGTTTTTAATCACAAATCGTCTCCTGTGGCCTTTTAATATCAGCGTATAAACATTTTTGCCTTTTTTTTTTTATATAGAGGAACACAGCACAGACATAGTTCAAAAGGAAATGGCAAACCTTGGGTGGAGATAGCATTACATGGAAAAATTCACTTGCAAGGAAATGTGGTATTTAAGTAGTTCAAATGTGTTCTTCCCTCCCTTCCCCCCCCCCGCCTTGCATTTTACTCAAACTGTATTTATGCAACGAAATAGCTGCATTCTCTAGGGCAGAACTGGTCATATAGCTGGTCATTACACTTGCAGTTGTGTGGTGCTACCTGAAGACTTCCACGGATTGGAAATAAACAAGTCATTAATTTGAATCAGATTAACGTTATGTCTTAATTTTAAAGAAAAGCCAGTAGCTGCTCGCCAGGATAGAGAAGGTCTTTCTTTCAGCTAGACAATTTCAAATAATATAGGAAGAGGGAAGAAAGTGTTGAAATAGTTACTCCTGTTGTAGTGGAAAACTATACAGTAAATCTTTTGATTGTGCAAAGTATCTACTTATGACTTTGTTTCATTATTTGTATTTTGTAATGGGTAGGACAGTGATTCTGCAGTCTCTTTTCCACCTGTCATTGGGGTGACCTGTGTTTGCCCTTGAGTGGGACAGATGGAAAACTTTTACAGTTTGCAAAATGAGGCTTGCACGCAAGGGAGAATGCTTTGTACAAAACAAAATATCCTTAAAATACGAAAAAAGTGTTTTTGATGTCTATTGTAATGAACAACTTTTTTCTTGAAAGGGCTAGCAGTACTTTTAAAGGCCTGAGTAGGCAAAATAGTGGTAAAATTATTTTATAAAAGTAAGTTTAAGTTTTGCAGAACCATTCTGGATTTAGTTGATATAGCGAAGCAATTAACAAACATTAACTCTTTGTATCACATTGTAATGAACACTGTGTAGTCATTTTGTCACTGTGATAGACACATGCCCTATCTGAAAACCTTTTAAACCAAGTTTAAGGAGTTGGTGCTCCCAACCATTAAAAAAATCTCAATGCTGGATATGCTGGATCAGATTTCTTTAAATTTTTAATCAAAAAAGGCGCTTCAGTCTTTGCTTCAGCTAGACATAAATACTGTCTTTGAATCAGTTGAAAAGTTCCTTCTCAGCTTTTAACAGCACTTCTGAAACATAGAAGTGATTGAGTTTTCACTGCTGAAAGATGACTAGTTGAGTGTAAAACATGTGTTGAAAGCAAACTGTTCCATAATGCTCATAATGCATTGGGCAGTTAAGTTTGAGAGCAGGGGATTAGGCTTGGGAAATAGTTTCTCAAAGAACAGAAAGGAGAATGGTGAAAATCAATTTGCTACAATGAACAGGTGTGAGAAGCACTGCTGGAGGACTTGGCATAATTTTTCCACTGGAGGATGGCTACTCCAGTTAATGTTTCAGTGCCTTTATTGTCATGCCGTGTACATCTGGAGATGCATTGTCTCCCATGAAAGGGTAATCCAGCTTGTTCAATAATAACAACTCTTTTGCCTTGAAACTGTGAAGTATCAGATTTTGCAGCATGTGAAACAAAAGGCTCCTTTGCTGCTTCTCAGAATAAGATTGCAGTTGTCACGTTTCTCCTTCACCAGCGTGCCTGGCACTTCAGAGTATAGCTCAGACTTCCCTTTGTTAATGGAAGAGAAAGAGGATCTTTATGGTCTTCCATTATTGGTAGCTTTTATTTTCATAATTCATTTTGCTATTTAATATATGTGACTTGTACCTAAATCCCCTTCAGGATTTGGTTTAGAAAATTAGGTTTCTGGTAACTGAAACTTGAGCAGCCTTCTCAAAACTTCTCTGTTAATATAAATTAAAAAAAAAAAAATATTATGCCAGCTTTGTGAATACTCCATACAATACAACACAATTGACCAGAAAGCCTGAGAAAACAGTCAAATGCAGTTTTGTGTGTCTCAAAGCAAACCAGAGAAGTGTGCTAAGTTAGAACTGCTGGTGAGGACGGGCCAGGCAGTGGTGGTTTTGGCAGGCTTTCCTCCTTGGTTGCTTCAGAAAAAAGATGGAAAAAATACTAGCAACTGGAGAAAAATAGTAGCACTCACTTCTGGGCGATAGGTAGAGGTCTGTAGCAGTCGTGTTGCATCCAGGCTTTGTGTCCTAACCCGGGCATCTCAGCAATGAGAAAACCCACGAGGTTTGCTGAGCAAGATGCATATGACTTTCTTACAGGACCATTCCTGATGCGCTTTTACTGCAACCGAATCCCGCTGGGAGCAGATCAAGAGTTTGCGGGCTCTGTGTGCCTCGTCTAATTAAAAGTGCTGACTAAGTTGCATCAGTGTGAATATAAATAAAATATGTTTGGTATTTTACACATAAAAATGTAAATGTTTTTTACTGCTTCTAGCACGGAAGGAAGGCTTGTATCTTTCAGCTTCTTTTCCATAAAGGAAAACAATGAGGAGTTTGTTCAGCTTCTCCGTGCAGAAGAAATACATGTAGGCATTCTTTGCATAACTGTGGGGAGGAAGGGGTTGCTAGCTTTCTCATTGTTCAGCTTGTTTCTTAATCACATAATACAAGTTAACTGTGAAAACATTTTGTGAAAAATACCGCATGGAACTGTTGAAGAAATACTCTGTGCTATACTGTGTTCCCATACCCCAGATGCTTTTGAGTTTAATTTTGTTGAAGATGTATATGCTATTGTTTCAAGCGGTTACACCATGGCGAATGATCAGTAGCAACTGAGTGACTGATAATTTGGAAATAGCCACGGATTCAGTGGCTGTTCTTCTTAAGAAGGCATGTGGCTTAAAATATTTTTTGTTGTTGTTTACTTCTTTCCTTTTTGGTTTATGCATTGTACTCTGTATTACATTACATTAAGCCTGTCTCTTATTTTTTTCCCTCTGTGTTTGTGTGTTCCAGTGACTTTATAACATGCAAGACACTGATGCCAGGGGGAGCTCCCCTGCTTTCCTCCGGCAACAGAATGGGAGCAGTCACAGGTCTTCGGGGTACATCCCAGGGAGAATTGCCCCTCTCCGTCCCCCGCCGCCATCACAGAGCCATGCTGCAGCCGAATTTACCTCTGCGAGACAAGAAGCCCGGACAAGACTCCCATCCTTACCAGTGGATCAGCACCGCCGCCAGGCAGAAGCCACCAGGCATAAAAACACTCTCATTTGCTTTGCCATTTCTAGCCTTTCACTTTTTGTTGCACTGGGGATTTTTTTGGGAATAGCTTCAAAATATGCTCCAGATGGTAAGTTCCTTTGCAAACAAACTCATCCTAGAAGTTACTGTCCCTGTGAACGTAATTCAGTAATTCAGGATCAGCATTAGTGTTAAAAGTTAAGTGCAAAAATAGGACGCTTACTGCAGTTCCAACATGGAGAGAAGCGGTGTCTGCGGGCTAGGATCAGCTCCTTTTACTGTTATCAGTGCCACTTTCATAGGTTTTTATTGTGAATTATTTGATTTACTTACATGAAGCAAAAAGGTATAGCAGTAAACAAAGACTACTGGTGAGGGGGAAAGAAACGTGAATGTTGTATAAGTGTAATTATTTTTGTCTGCAGAAGACGCTGTCTAATGTGTTCACAAATTGCAGACAAAATGAAATCCTGTCTAAGTGGTAACCGAGGAAGGTAGTAAAAGGGTGTTGAAGTAAAAACATCTAAAGATCTGTGAGAATTTATACCAACAGTGTGTGTTTGCTTTATTTATACACAAATTGGGCAGGGACCTTTTTCATCTATTAGCCCTGATTTTTTTTTTCAGCTGATCTTAGAAAACTGGGCAACTTTCACGGAATTTGGAAAACCTCCCAAATGTGTCAGTGGTTATAAATCATCAACAGGTGATGTGATTAACTGCTTATCACTCAGTAC
Source organism: Limnodromus scolopaceus (assembly GCA_028565335.1). Lineage (NCBI taxonomy): Eukaryota > Metazoa > Chordata > Aves > Charadriiformes > Scolopacidae > Limnodromus > Limnodromus scolopaceus. The sequence goes on along the minus strand of JAOXNO010000020.1, from coordinate 40,022,796 downwards.
ACATCCCTCTGGCCAGATACTGCTAAGAATTGCTATGAGGTGCAGTTGCTAAAGGTTGGTAGCATAGTTTGGAGATGGGTTGTTTTGGTTTTTGGTTTTTTGGTGTGGTTTTTTTTTTTTTTTTTGTCGTGGTTTTTTTTTTTTAATGCCGAAGTCAGGTTTGTAAAAGCTAAACAGGTTTTGAATTGAAACTGTTGGCTATTATAACACAACAGACTTAAACTCCTCAGTGGATTTTGGCATAGTAACTCCAAAGATTCAGTTTCCAAAGTGAATGCCACACAGGCTGAACAAATTAAATAATCGATTGAAGATTCCAGATGATGGTACAAAATGAATGCTCACATCTAACAGGAACACCCTTGATGGTGGCACTCTCATCTTGGGTGAAGTTAGTGAGTATTCCTAATAATTATGAAGGAAACAAACAAACAAAAAAAAGCAGCTGAGGGAGTAGTAAATGGAAAGGTGTTTGGTATGTCATGATCCAGATCACTGGTAACAGAGGTATGTATCTGCAGTAAGTACTTTGGTTACAGTCAAGTTCAAGAGAAGGCTGAAGGGTGACTTAGCCAGTTGACACTGAGAAGTACTTTGAGGGGAAAACCACCTTTCTGTTTTTATACCAAGACTTCAACTTTTAATTAACTAAAACTTGTAGATTTTGATGATGGCTTTAGTAGAAGTGGGGTGTTATCATGTGCTGTGAGATACATAAAATAGTAGTCCCTTTATGCTTCAAAAGCTGATAATATGAACGAGAAGGCTTGCCGTTTTTAAAAGTGTAAGTGGTTTTGGAATGGTTTTGCTTCATCCGCAGTAGCACATTCCAGAGGCATTGAGTTGTGTGGACTTTTTGCACTGAATACATGGTCAGCACGTGGTTGATGGATCAGCAGGGGTACTGGGGATGTTGCAGGAAGAGTTGCTGTGATTTAGGAGATGGGCTTTTTTGTCTACAGTAATGACTAACATAAGGACTAAAGAGTAACCCAAGGTCGTGACTGCTTTCCTTCAGTGTCCCACTGCTTCTCGGTGAAAGTCAAGGCCAATTTTCATCATTAATTGTTGTATTGTGTCTTTCTGAAGTCTCCCTGCATTATCCTTTAAAAAAAAAAAACCAAACAAAACAATAAACTTGCACCCACAGAATCCTTTGGAAACCCTGACATAAGAGAAACTTCTGTAGGCACCAAGGAAAGTCTGGCTGAAACTTCAGTCTCGCAGTATTGTTGTTACAGCAACTCTCCAAAAGTCTCCAAACAGGTTGAAACGTTCATATGCTCAGATCCAACCTAGCACATGTGGTGCTGCAGCCAATGACACTAGTTCCAACGAAGTGTGTTCTTCTTAAGGGCTAATTGGAAATCCATATTGTCAGTACTTTTGATGGCTGTTTAAAAGGCAGTAGAGGGAATGTGAAACTTAGTAGTAATTGCGTGTAAATCCTAAACCTCCGGCTTACCTTCCCCAAAGGGAAAATGATACTTGTCTGCATTTCTCTTCCTGCCTGTCAGCTGGTTTCTTTTTTCCTCCTTGCTTTTATCTTCCTGTCATCATCTGTTTTTTTCTAAGGAGTCCTGAACACTGGAGATCAGGGGGAGCACTGGAAATGCAATTTCCTTCCCCATTTCCAGGGCCTTGTGCTGCAGGGTCAGGATGACAAGCTGGGGAGATTTTCAGGGAAAAGTTCTACTTGGCCTTTGCAGTTCTCGGCTGGAGCTTGCCCAGGGTAAACAGGATCCTCAGAAAATTTAGCTGCCAAACTGTGATAAACTTCTGCTGAGCATAATATAACACTGATAACTTTTTCCCAGAGGCCTTAAAAACTCCAGACTTGGTGGCTAAGCAGGTAGAAAGCAACTATTTAACTACATCTTGAGAACTGTTTCCTGCCTTTTCTCCTGCCAAATTTCATATCCTTGCTCCAGCGCATGGAAGGTTCTAGAATTATTATTTTTTTTTTTTTTGGCAGGGTGTTTTTTTGTGGTTTTTTTTCCCCACTGTTTGCAAAAATATCACTTTCTCCTCCCTTCCTCCCCCCAAACTCAATTAAAAGCTACTAAACCGTAAAGAGAGCTGACCCAGTTCTACAAAAATGCTCTGAAGCAGAGGCTTGACTTGGAAAAATTTTCAACAGGAGTGGTTAAATTTGGCAAAGCCATAACTACCAGAAGTTTTCTGATCTACGCTTCTGTTTTCATTTAACCTTAACTGAGAAGCAATGACTGTGGTCTGTAAAATCTGATCAGTAATTTTGGAGGTAACATATGATGAAGTACTAAGTATTTGATGTTTCCCGGTACCCCACTGCAATTGCTAAGGGAGAATTTCAAAATACTTATGCTGAGCACATCTGATCTGCTTGCCAAAAAGTTGATGCACCGTGCTTCAGAAGCACATTTGCATTGTATGAGTGCCTATTTCTGATGCTGATGGCTTCCTTGATGGATTGTAATGTACAGTAGATATAAATATTACTCTTTTTTTTTTTGTTACTGTGCTATAACTCTTCTTTCTGACCCAACAGAAAAAAATTACAGTTACTAGTTCTTCTCTTCTGTGAATCACGCTAAGCAGAAATCATCAGGTTGCTGACTCATGGTTTCCTCACATTGCCCTTTGCTACCAGCCAGGAAATACATGTTTCTTCAGAGAACTTGTGTGTGCGGTGTCTAGGGAAGGGGGTTTAGTGACTCTGCATGAGTCAGGCAATAGAGTTGCATTTATCTGGGGAGAGCTCAGCAGTCTTGCTAATTGTGATGCTTCTTGCTTTTTGGCTTTCCCTAATATGCTGAATTTAATTTCCTAAATACTGTCTTCTTAGGATCCCAAAAAAAGATTTTCTTTTGTTTTTATTTTTATATTACTGCTTGGATGCCTTTTGCCCTTATACAGTTCTGCTAATTTTTTCCCACTGGTAGTCAAATCTTGGTTTATGTGGGTTTCCTGAGTTGGAAAGGATTTGAAATGTGGAGAGTAACACCAAAGGAAAAAGATTTCTGTCAGCAAAACTAAGGCTGGTTTGTGTTAAACTTGTGGATAGGTTTCGTTTTCTTTAGATTTTGCAAGAACGGACTATTACTAATAGCGTCTTGCCTCTAAAGTTGCACTGCAGATGTGTGGGTGCTTTTCTCCAGAAGATAAGAAAAGGCTATTCTGACTCTTACTTTCAGTTGGGCTGCTAACCTGTTTATTTTGGCATCTTTTTGGTTGTCTTTCACTTAAGAAAAATATTTTCAGTCTGGCTTTGCTTTTGGTAAGAAAATCTAAGGAATATGCTTCCCGTTTTTGTAGTATGTCTATGCTGCTGGGTCACTCAGCTTCTTAATATGCTAAAGATGTGCATGTTGTAAATACCACACTGCTGTTAACTTCGTCTGAAATCACATAACCCTGTCACTTCTTGCTGCTGCTTCTCCTTTTCTGGCCTTGTAGTGTGGTGTTACTGCCTGTGCAGTGCCAAACCTTCGTCAGGGTTTCAGCAAGGATTGCGTGTGTCTCTGCTCTTGCATGGTTTATAGCCTGACATTTGAAGCTGGCTTTCTAAGGACTACTGCCTTGTCTTCCAGGAAACTGCTTTAACCAGTAAAGTATAATAATATACTAAATAATATACTATCATAGAATCATAGAATGGATTCTTCTCCCACTAGACCAGGTTGCTCAAAGCCCCATCCAGCCTGGTCTTGAAAACCTCCAGGGATGAGGCATCCACAACGTCTCTGGGCAACCTGTTCCAGTGTCTCACCACCACCACAGTAAAGAATTTCTTGATATCTAATCCAAATCTCCCCTCTTTCAATTTAAAACCATTACCCCTCGTCCTATCACTCCATTCCCTGACAAAGAGTCTCTCCCCATCTCTCCTGTAGGCCCCCTTCAGATTCTGGACAGCTGTTATAAGGTCTCCTTGGAGCCTTCTCTTCTGCAGGCTGAACAATCCCAACTCTCTCAGCCTGTCTTCACAGGAGAGGTGCTCCAGCCTTCTGATCATTTTTGTGGCCCTCCACTGGACCTGTCCCAACAGGTGCATGTCCTTCCTGTGTTGATACACTAAACAATATACCAAAAAATATACTAAACGACCTTTATCCCTTACCTGCAAACCTGCACTGAAAGAAGTGATTTGCATGCTTGAAAGCAAAAAGGGATCAGCCTTTCTCGCACAGGGAGAGACCTTGAGGGAGAGTGAGATACTTGGGTGCTTTACAACCATGTTAGCTGGCCTAGGACACCCAGCGCTCAGTGTGACTCCTAAGGATCTGAGTACTTCCCGCTTCCTTCTCCTCATCCGTTGGAGTTGATGTAGAAAGTCTCCAAAAAATCAGACGGGATTCAAAAATACCTGTTGTCAACAGTTGACAGTTCAGTCTGTGGTCATCAGTAGTTTAATGCAGTATAAGAATGCCTTCCCACCCTTGAGATTTTAGCCACCTTTCAGGTATCTTTTGGCTGCTTGAGTGCAAATGGTAACATCAGTGTCTGCAGTATTGTAACCACAGAAGGTGGTGGCAATCCTTTGTGGCTGACTGACTCTGCCTTGCTCATTTTCATCCTAATGCTGACCTGATCGATGTGATGATGCTTGTTGTTTTGTTTTTGTTTTTTTTTTAAAGATAAATTTCACATTGTGTTGCAGAGAATTGTCCTGATCAGAATCCTCGTCTTAAAAACTGGAGCCCTGGAAAAGATCCTGAAAAGAGAGTTTTTATCAAAAAAGGGGATTTGTTTCGTCTGAACTCAGATGCTACAGTACACTCTATAGTTATACAGGATGGAGGTATGAAATGGCAAGATGAACATCATGCTTCAGTTTACTGCATAGTTTTTACTTCTGTGATTACATGAAAAATGTATTGGAATTTTAAGTTGCTGCTTATTGATCAGTTCCCCTGCTTTTACTTTTCAGCCTGCTACAAGGCCAGGAATATAATTAGAAAGATGAATGAAAGCTGTAGAGTCTTTTCAGTGGAGCATTGATGTGGTTTTCTGTAGGATATAGTAAAATAAGGGTTGTGTAATAGCCTTGCTTGTGCAAGATCTGATTGTCTTCTGATGGGGACTGTGGTATTTTAGTAATTCTACCATAGTGACAGAAAAAAATAGGAATAAACTGATGAAATTCTTAGAAAGATAAACCATAATTAGTTGGAGTTACTTTCCCAAATATTCTTAAACATATATAAACATAATAGCTTTATTAATGGATGTGGAAAATAAGTCTGTAATTTTTCTGTTGTTCTTATTGCAGAACTTGGTTCTTTGAGTCTGTCTGAATTTTGCTTTGACCTACATAAATATTTTTTTTCCTTTAGGGTTACTTGTTTTTGGTGACGATAAAGAAGGTTCTAAAAATATTACCTTGAGAACTCGATTTATCCTGATAAAGGATGGTGGAATGCTTCATGTTGGAGCAGAGAAATGCCGCTATAAATCCAAAGCAACTATTATTTTGTATGGGAAGTCAAACGAAGGTGCTGATGTGCCAGAATTTGGCAAAAAATTTATTGGCGTGGGCCCTGAAGGAGTGCTGGAGTTGCATGGGCACCAGAAGTTATCATGGACTCTTCTGTCAAAGACTATGTATTTCTCAGGGCTGGCCTATGGTCATTATACATTTGAAAGGAATTTTTCCCGGGGACTAAATGTGAGAGTGATCAATCAGGACACAGCAGAGATTTTGGAAGTGCTGAAGTTTGATACTCATGAATTTGCAGAAGAAAGCTTGAAGCTCCAGAACTTACTGAAAAATGGAAGTCCTGGTCGCATTGTTGCTATTGCTGTAGGAGACTCAGCTGCTAAAAATCTACTGGAGGAAACCAGAGTGACTATTCAAAATCTTCTGGGAAGTAAGTTTGTCAGAGGATTGAGCTACAGGTAAATAATTTATTTTCCTTCTGGTGCTGAATAAAGATTAGGTACAGATTCTGCCGCCTTTGGGGGATTAAACTTTGACAGTGTCTTTCTTAAAGTCTTTGGAAGATTCTCAGTGTTGCCCCTAGTATTGCGGTAGTAGTATTCAGGGTGCGGTATTTTGATAGTGCAGAGACTGACAGTTACAGATATCTGTGTGATAGACTTTATTACTTATTTGTAATTGCTCTCTTTCACTATTCTTCACAGATCTGTGTGCAGGAAATTTTTTGCTCATTCGAAAGTACAGATAGAAAACAGTTGCTAAGTGAAGGTTTTAGTGCTTTTTATGTTTGAAGGTGCAAGGAATGGCAAGCTAGAATCTGAATACAGGGAAGGGATGCTAATCCTATATATCAAGCAGAGTCTTATTCATACATGTGCACTGCTGAAAGTACGTTACCCCTCCACTGATTCTACAAGGGAACTGATCTATAAAAATATTTTGTTATTTAAGTATACCTGTAAGGTGTTTCTGTATCTTTTGACTGCTCTTTTCAGATGGTTAGGGTTTGGATGGTGGGGTAGTAGAAGAGATATAATAGGAATTATTAAAGCAGGAAACTTGAACTGCTGTGCTGTTCATTTAGTTATTGCAAAGTACTTTTTGTGATGCATGTTCTGAACTTTGTGCTGCACAGGGTTAGCAATAAAAGCAGAAGGGACAGAAGGGACACTGAAATCTCCCAACTAACTGTCAGTCTGTTCTTCAGCTTCCATTAAGATGGTGTTGTATAACCTATTTCTATTTTCCAGTATTTTCCAGGAAATTGGTCATTTAGTTTTTCCATTCTATTTTTACCCCTCAGTATCCCCCAACATCTGGGTTCCAGTTAGTTTCCTCCCTCTGCTTTGGCAGAGGCAGGCTGAGGCGTCAGTCAGGATGGTGTGTTCTGACCTTGGTTCCTGTCAGGAGCACCTTTGTATCAGTGGCTTTGTAAGCATGCGGTCATGGGATGGAAAGTACTTGCAGCGCTGCCTCTGAAGCAGTTTGGTCGGAGCTGCTGAGACCTGGATGTCCCGTAAGACGTACCACCTCCCAAAAAGCAGGGAAGCCCATGTGGTGGTTATTCAGCCACCCTGACCAGCCAGCGCCAACCTGGCCTGGAAGTGTAGGTTTCTGGTGTTCGTCTCTGACTGTGACCTCCACTCTGGTTTATCTGAAATGAGGAACTTCAGCCTGCAGCTGGGAAGAACCAGCCTTTCTTCCTTCTCTGATGAACTGTTTGTTGTGTATTTTCATTAGTCGGTAGAGGCTCTGTAAGCACATCAATTTGACTTGATATTTTGGCATGGAGGTGAATACTCCTTTACATCCCTCTCCTCTTCTGCCTTTTCCTGCAAAATAGCATGTATTAAAATATCTTGATAATTTTTTTTAAATGTTGGTATGTGAGTTGTTCAGATTGTTTGCTGCTCCTACTGAGAAGCGGGCCCAGTATATGCAATTCTTATGAAGAGGTTAACACTAAACAGTTTCATTTGGCTTTTTATTCCCCATCAGTAAGAACATAATGAAGCCACTGAAATAAAGGCAAATGGATTGAAGGTGGTTTTAATATCTGACTTTGAATCAATCATTAGCAACAGACAGTCCCACTAGCTGACACTGTTTTCACTTGGGGCGAATGATTCAGCTTTAATGATGCAAAATTGTTCGGCTTTTTAATAGATGATCTCGACTACTTCCTCTGCACACATAATTATGGCATTACAGAGCAGTAATGGACATCAAAATAGTCTTGTTTTTTTGAACTTGGTGGCAGCTTTCTGTGGCATGTGGTGTGTTTTTCATTTCCAAAAACTTGGATGCATTGAGCAGAGCTGTAGGAAGGGGATGTACATCCAGGACAGTTCCCTGCTCCATGCCAGTGTTCAGCCAAGTAGGTGTTCAGCTGATTGATTGGGCCAGTGAGGAGGAAAAGCAAAAATCCTTGGTCTCAGCCTTCAGAAACATCAGTGACCCCTCACGCAAAGGTTGTGTAACAGTATGTAGTTCCTTTTCTGGGTGTGAGCATCTTAAAAGATTCAAAATATACTGCCTGTCCAGCACAGCGATCACCAGCAGCTGCTGCTGGCTAGTTCCCTCCCTCTCGGCTGATGCACGGGTGGACTCCTGGGACTCCTGGCCACCACTCTGGAATGCTGCTTGTCGTGGTGCCATGGTGTCAGCAGGCCGCAGCAGGAATGTTGGCATCAGCTTCTAGTCCTCCTGTGCCTGGGTAAAGCTGTTTGGGAGTAGGATCCTGTATCGCTTCTCTAACTCTTCGTATATACTTTTTAGGAAAAGTGTATCTTGTTGGTTGTTGTACTGAAAATGTATCTGAAGGTCTTCTCTATTAAGAGCTCTTGTATTTGCCAGTTGTGTATAGGACATCCAATTATTTTAAATTATGTTTCTTTTCAATGAGGTCTGCATGTTTTTCTTCTGCATTTTGAAGTTGCGTTTTAAAACTATTTTGGAAGAGCGAGTAAAAGGGTTATATATGACTTCTGTGCTCCTTGTCTTGTCTTTTTCCTGCTCATAAAGAATTTAAGGACCGTTGTTTGAGCCAAACTGTCCAATAAGACCATTATATTTAAAGATGTACTTTTGTTTTTCATAGGCAAGCCTGGGCTTTCGTTGGTGTAATAGGTGGTGGAAATTCTTCCTGTAATGAATCAGTGAGAAACTATGAAAATCACAGCACTGGTGGGAAAGCTCTTGCTCAGAAAGAGTTTTTCACAGTGGATGGTCAGAAGTTTGTTGTGAAAGCTTACAGCGAGTGGAACGACGGTAGGACAGCATTTTGTGATATCCTGCAGTTGGGGAAGAAGTAAAAAATATTGTATGTGCTTTTTTTCACTGCAGCTGTTGATTGCAATTTAAATTTGAGTGCTACTGTAAGTTTTTTGGGTTTTTTCTGAGGTGTTTTTTTTTTTTCCTTACTATGGATGAGTGTGAGAACACAGTTCTTCAGTACAATGTATTTTCTCTATTTGTGTACAGTGTGTGAACAGCGTAACATTAAGAGTCCTCATTTTTAATATGTTTAGATAGATATAAGGGCTCTTAAAAAAGGCTGAAACATACTTTTTTTCCCCCGTTCTTTCAGTAATTTATCAGTCATGTATATTTTAAATCTAAGCTTCTGAGATGATTATTATGATACTAAAAAGAAAATTTGATGTAAGCCAAGAGAAAAGTTTTATTTTTGTTACAATTTTCTGTTGTTGTTTGACGCTGAACTTCACGTAGCTTTTCTCATACCAAGTTGAATCTGTGGTATAAGGAGCCTGGAAGGACTACCACCCATTTGCTTTTATCCTTTATTGATTTTTGTATTTAAGATATCTTTGATCTGAGTTTTGCTTTTTATGGACAGTCATCTTTTTCTGTTTGTAGAATTACTAAGCAATACTGTATTTGTCTCAGAAGAATTTTTTTTTTAAGGTAGTTGGATATTTATTTGTTAACTAATTGAGCTATTTGATAATACCCATTTACTGTTCATTATAGCCCTATGAAAAAGTATAGATATATTTAAAAAAAAAAAAAATTCATCAAAATACATCTTTTACTTGCTGGTACTGTAGAGTTATGGTCAAGAGTAAGCCGCAGTTGCTGAACTTATGCAAATCCATCACAAGGCAGTGAAATCGTATGTGTGTAATTTGGCCTGTCAAACTGTTTTCTTATAGAAACATAGAATCATCTAGGTTGGAAGCAACCTTTAAGATCCTTTTCCCCAGCCATCAACCTACTCTGCCCAAACCACCACTAGACCATGCCCTTATTAGTTGTGAATAAAAAAGGAAGTCCCCTTACTTTGTTTTGCCCTTGATTACATCAGTCGAGTTCAAAATGGCAGAAAAATGTCACTTGAATCAAGTAGAGGTAGCTGGACCTACAAATTGTTGCCATATGATATTAGGATTTAAAAAAAAAAAATTTATAGATTATTTTTTTTTCCTGTCACTGTTTCTTATCTCTTCCATTTGTTATATTTGAGATCCACCAAACAAGCAGGCTCTAATGGTATCTCGCGCTGGCATGTTTCAATGTTTCAGAGCAAAATTGTACTTTAGAGGGCTTTAGCCCTGTGAAATCTCATTCATTTCTTATTTGTAACTTCTTCTTGGAGGTGGTTTCATATAAAGGTGAATATAATCTTATATTGTGTTTACTTTTTTTTTTTTTCTTAATTAGGTGTCCCAATTTCAGGCTTCCAGGTAGAAGCTATAGGTGGAGTGATACTGAATCTTCTGGATGATGTTAGTAGTTGGGAGCCTGGAGACCGCATTGTGGTCGCAAGCACAGACTATTCAATGTATCAGACGGAGGAATTCACCCTCCTTCCCTGTCCAGAGTGTACCAAGCATCAGGTCAAAGTTAAAGGTATTGACAGCAGTCACCACTTGAATATTCATGTGAAATACGTATTCACAGTTACGCAGCCAGGACGGTCTCTTTCCATGGGAGCAGTAAAGAACAGCCTGTTCACCTACCTCTGTATTGCTTTGTTGCCATATACAGGAATGTGTCCTTCTCCTTGCTATAAAATGGCTCTGCGTTATGTCAGGTCTCACTCACACTATGCTAACTTTTCTTTCCCCTTTCTTACTATGTTCATTGAACACTTCAGTTTTCTTCCAACGGGATCGCGCTTGTTTTCCTTTCTTGGCTCCTTTCTGTCTTTTCACTAGTTCTCTTTATATGTGCTTGAATGACTGTTGTGGTCATTACCATTTCCTTTGCCTGTAGCGCCCTTCCCATCTTTTGAAGTGTTATCATTATAAATTTTTCTGTTGTTATTAAAAAAGGAGAAGGGGGGAGGGGAAGGGAAGGGAAGGAAAAAGGCAATGTTTGAACTTTTTTTTTTTTGTTTGTTCCTTTTGCTCAGTTGCCCCTCCCCCCCACCCAACAGCAAAATGGTTATGAAATAGGTGGCACTTCCAAGCCTCTGCTCGCACAGGATATCCTTGAGTAGTTGCAATCTGTTTTTCCTTTGGGTGTGATGCACGCAAAATGGCCATGCATGTTGTTGACCGTTTCCTTTTTTATTATCTGAGTCATGTTGCCTGACTTCACAAGAGCCTCCCGTGGGATGAGCTCCCCTGCTCTGCCGGCATCTGTGTTTCCCTTCTGCCACTTCATGCCCCAGCCATGCCAGCGCCCTTCTCCCTGGTGATCCGGCCGCCTTTGGTGTTGAGCTTCCCCTCTCTCTCCATTCTGGTGGGCTGCAGCATCAGTTTGTAGCACAGACTAACGCTATTTTGCAGTGTTGCCTTGCAGCAGCCCATCAGTGCTCTTCAGGGCCTGGTTTTGTCCCATTCACTTCTGTACAGTGTGACTTCCTCTTCTTCAAACCACTCTTCTCTTTCTTCATTCTCAGCTTTCTGTGAATGTGCTTAAACTTTCTTGTTCCTCCGTGTCTTAAGGGGCTGACAGTTTGTATATGCAGTTTGCATCCCACAGCATTCGCTAGCATGGCTCAGGTATGGGTTTTTCCTGCATTGTGAAGTCCCAGATACGGAAAAAGTGTATCTAAGTTCACCTGATTATACATCAGAGAATGCCAGTGTGTGTGGTGTGAAGCCATAGAGCTGACTTAGTGCCACTGAGCGTGACACTTCCTGCGTTGTGTTCTGGTGTCCCACATCGTATGTGTTATTGAACATGGTATTTTAAAGAACAAGCTTGGCTTAAATGTTGCAGCATGAAGTTTAAGAAGGTTTTTCTCACCACTGAATAGCGCGCATGCAAATTCTGTTTCATCTTGGAAATCACGTGCTGTGAAAAAGCAGCTGCTTTTAAAGGATATAATATTTTTTTTTTAAACAAGATTTACAACATGGCATAAAATACAAAATATTGGCCTTTTTTGGAAAGTAAAAGCTATTTGAACTATATATAGATCTTTAAAAGATGTTAAAGGAGATGACCTGGCATTTTTTGTGGGTTTTTTTTTCCCCCTCCTAATATCAAGTTTCCTTTGTCATAGTTACAGATACTAGTTAAAAAATCCCCAAACCACCCTATATATTTGTTCCTCAAAGAATGAATTTTCTGTGGAATGGCGAACTTGACATGCTGAAACACTTGTCATCTTTTGAAATTATTTCTTGTACTTTTTGTAATGTTTTTAGCTATTCTGGCACTGTCGTAGTGAGAAAGCTAAATAATATTGTTTTGCAGAATAATCTTTCTTTGCTTGATTTATGTATGCTAGTCAAATATAGGGAAAAACAATAGGTAAGCCTTCAAGGAGAGGAGTGCAGTCCCATTTACAGACATCTGTTGTCTTTTTAAATCCTCAGCAGGAGGTACAGAAATAATACCACTCTTGGTTCCGCTTCATATTGCGGTAATGACCAGTTTAGGCTTGTGTCCTTTTGTAAGCTTTGAAGGGATAGTCACCATCTGTATTTGGGGTATTACTAAACTGGGGGGGAGGGGGAACCAACAAGGGGGGGAAAAATGTTTTAAAAAACCCAAAATACATAAATACCTTTTTTTTTAAATTTACAGAACCAGGTAATTTTCTTGGTTTGTATAGAGACATAAGAAATTGGTTGTTTCTTTGGAAGAACTGTCTCTTCCTCTCCTCTCTTTTCCTTAGAGGGGGGAGGGAGGGGCCATCTGTCATTCTGATTGGTCAATCCAGTCAAAACCACGACAGCAGAGTATGCTGTTTTCCCTAAATTTTAGTTTATGTGTCTTCAGAATAGCTGTCTAGGAAAAAGCAAATTTAGTTAGAATAGCAAATCACTCTTTCTTTCAGAGTGGGGTGAATACAGTATTTTCTAAAGGTGTTTTGGCCTTACTTTCAGTTCCTAATTTTTCCTTGGAACAGATTAAGCAGCTAGCACGTTTTCTTTTAAAGCAAACCTGCATCTCTGTTTAGTTAAAAGTTTTCTAAATACCGTAGATTAATTTAAACTTTTCTGTGGTTTTTATCCATTCTTTTCAGAAACTATTGGACTGGAATTAAGATGCACTTACAAATAAAATATTGGGATTTATTTAGGATTAGTTGTCCTACTGAAACAAAAATTACATAGATGGTGCTTTGGTTTGGAAGGAAACATGGAGTAGCATACTTGATTTGTCATCCTGCAAGATGTTTCAGTATCATTGAGCCAACCACAGTCTGGAAAGGGTGAATTTTCTTGGTGTTAGCTGGTTAATATTTATTGTGTAACAAGCTTTTTTGCATGCTTGACATAGGAAAAGCTAAGAGAGGACAGCACGTGAAGCTATTAGAATGCAGGGGTTTTGTTGCTGCAATTAGCTGGCTTACATAAAATAAGTTAGTTTTTAATCAATGACAACTCCCTTTTCTTTTTTTTTTTCCCTTCAAAACTTTTTTTTTTTACAGAAAATCCTCAGTTTCCTCATGTAGGAGAAGTTATTGATGGAGTGGACATGAGGGCAGAAGTTGGAGTTCTTTCAAGGAACATCTTAATCAAGGGAGAGACAGAAAATACTTGCTATCAAGAAAAGGAGTGTCAGTTCTTCAATTACGATACATTTGGTGGACATATCAAGGTCTGGAAAACATTTTAAAGTAACTTTCTGTCATGTAAAGGCATATTGAGGATAAAAAGATAAACTTGGAGGTATTTGAAAACTTAAAGTACATCAATTCATGCATTTGCTCTGCGTAGAAGTGACTTCATTCTCAGCTTTCCCAAAATTACATTTAACTCAGCAAGACAGTGTACGGAATTGGAGGAAGGGATATCAATGCATTAAATGTTGTAAGGTATCCAGCATATATTGCAATCTTGTAGGGCGGGGATTAAACCTTGCAAGTGACGTCCGTGCATGTGCATCCTGTAATACTGCAGAATAAAGTTTGATCTCCCTTTTCTGTCTTCCCTCCTTTCACTGCCTTTCTCCCTCCCCATTCAAATCCATGAGGATTGAACCCTAGAGATCTGCCTAATCTGAAACTGGGCACTTAGAAAAGCATGGAGAGGAAAGAAACTGAGTTGGGTCATGGTGATTTTTTTTATTTAATTTTTTTAAAAATTGAAAGTAGTAAGGTTATGTAAAGGAAACTGCTTCTAATTTCTTGTATTACCACAAACATAGAGAAATCTGAGGGACAGTAGTGTTTTAGAAACTAGTATTTAAACTTGTATTCACAGATGTTTTTAGGGATTGAGCAGCAGTGTATCAGCTCTTCACTGGTGCTGGAGAAGTTTGAGTCCTTGTATTTTAAATGCAAATGTATTTGCACTCATTCTGTGCTGGTCACAGTTTAAATTTCTCTTCCTAGTGTATTTGGATGCAGATTTCAGTTTTATAGTGGTGGACATAATGGTGGGAAAGAAAATGTGCCCTTTTCCTACTGCGTGGCAGCTTTTGTTTTGTGGAAGCCAAGTAGGTGGGCTGAAGGCACTTCTTTGTATTTAAGATAATGTAATGAAAGAAGATAATGACAAGCTGTGAATCTTGCAAAGCGTGACCTTGATTGCCACAACAGTGCAAATACAGCAGACCCCTCAGATGTCTGGAAGACAGAACAGAAAACAAACATTTTGAGTCATCAAAGTTGTTAAACGGTTCCCAGGAGACTGTTAGGAGTAGTTGAGTAGCTGCTGCCAAACCTAGACTTCAGCACTAAAAGCATTTTCAGCTTATGTTAATCTTGCCTGCTCAAGCAGAGGGAGCCTGGGCACTAGCAAATGTTTATGGCCTGAGGGGTTTTGATCATCCTGGATTTTCAGCTGGTCATTGGGACAACAGCATAAAAGGAGGCTTAGTGGCAGTGAGGAGAGGCATTGGTTTGTAGTTTTACGACTGCGGTAGTGTCTTTAAATGTTGAGACTATCCCCCTGTTTTTGACCATCCCCCTGCGTTTTAGGCATACAGACCTTAGGAATGCAATTAGAGAACGGGAAACAGTCCATATTACTAGTTTCCCCAGAGTACAAAGTACCTGTGAAAATGGTTATTTCTGTTAAATGCACAGTACAGGTAAGTTAATGAAATAATTAAAAAGGTTTTTTTCGCAGTTTAGCTCCTTGCAGTTGAGCTGTTGCACTTGATTTCTGTTTTATAGTAGGTCAGGTGGAAAAAAATACTTTTGCTTTCCTGTGTTACTTGTACAGACCCCTTTTTACTTTGGATTAAGTAGCATTACTGTGAATTTGTATGATTCTGAAGGCAATTTCATATCGTCCTTACCAGTGGAGTTCCTCTGAACTGCTGTGCCTGGTTTTGGGTTCCCATTGCAAAGAAGATGTAAATGCACTGGGGTGTGTCCAGTGAAGGTGGTGTCTGGGCAATACATGATAATGATGATGATGAGTGACGAGTAGCTGAGAGAACAAGGCTTGTTCAGTGTGGAGAAGGTGCAGGGGAGGGAGCTTGTTGCTGTTGCTTGTTGCTGAGCAGACACTGGGGAGTTTTCAGAGGCCAGAGCAATTCTTGGAGGTGCACAGAGATAGGACAAAAGGCAATGGGACCAAGCTTCCACAAGGCAAATTCTGCTTAGACACCAGGAAAATTAAAGGGAAGAACCAGTTGATGTCATATGAGCATCTCTGTGGCTGGAGATACTCCTTGGGCAATGTACTGAGCAGCTGCCTTTAAGCTGACCCTGTGCTGAGCAAGCCATCGGACCCAGTATCTCAACAGGTTCCTCTGAATCTGTCTTTTTCTGTGGTTTTATTGAACTAAGCCTGACCCAGGTAGGCTACGCTGGTATAGTTTCAGTATAGACATGCCCTGGCATGAGTGACTTCCATTTATTTGGACAGTATGTGCTTATACATTTAGAATGTTTACCATGTTAGGTGGTAAATACCAAACAGTGAAGCATGGGAACATGTCTGGTGAAAATTTGCCATGTTTTAGCCAGGTGGAAGTTTAGCTTTTACACTTATTTTTGAAGGATACTGTTTTGCAAGGCAGGATACAGAGCGAGACAGTAACGGTTGTTCTTTTATTGTGTTGGCCTGTGGTAATTGTGTACGTCTAATTTCTGTACAGCTGGTTATTAACTTAAATTTCTCTTGGTTAAAAAGCAAATAGTTGGTTATTCATTCTGGACTTCTCATTGTATTTTTCAGATTTTGAAGAACTTTACATCTGTTCATCTCTCCTATGTGGAATTAAAGCAAATGGGCCAGCAGCAGATTGGGAGTTACCCTGTTCACTTTCACCTTTGTGGGGATGTGGATGAAAAAGGAGGATATAGTTTTAAGACTTACCTAGAAGGTCTTTCCATTCATCACTGTTTTTCCAGATGTGTGACTGTTCATGGAACTAATGGCTTGCTGGTAGGTGCAAGGAGAGTAAAATATGCCATGTTAAAATGTTATAAAGAGCATTTAGAGCAAAAATAGTCCCCTCTGTTCTTCAGCTTTAACGCTCAGTGATGGTTTTGTACTGCAACGAAGAAATTAACAAGTGCAAACAGTATCTTATTTTTAACAGATCTCACCATTCTGTTTTTTCAGATTCTTCCACGCAGTTAAGCTCTCCGGACATAGTAGTGTGTTTGTAAGGGATAAATAAAACTGTATGCTTGAATCATCTGAACTGCTGATACTGAAGCTTTGCTCTGCAGCTGGGCCAAGATAGTAAAACTAAATGGTACTTGTCAAATAAATCTCAGTAAATGCTATTGCTACTGACATAATGAACTTGTATTTCTGCAGATAAAGGACACCATTGGCTATGACACACTAGGTCACTGTTTCTTCACAGAAGATGGCATTGAGCAGCGGAATACTTTTTTCCACAACCTTGGGCTAGTCACGAAACCAGGCACTCTTCTTCCTACGGATAGA
This sequence comes from Limnodromus scolopaceus, assembly GCA_028565335.1. NCBI lineage: Eukaryota > Metazoa > Chordata > Aves > Charadriiformes > Scolopacidae > Limnodromus > Limnodromus scolopaceus. The sequence continues at coordinate 40,006,092 of JAOXNO010000020.1, read as the reverse complement.
AACAGCAGCATGTGCATTGGTATTAGGGATAAAGTGTATGGAAGTTATGTCCCAGTGCCAGCCACAGACTGCATGTGAGTATTTCGTGGTGAAAAAGTAAAACCAAACCAGCTGCAGCAGTTAAACTGCTGATAAACTCTTGACAATATACAGATGGGAACATTTTTATGTATAACTTAATGAATGCAGACACCTTAAATGTAGTTCACATAGTAGTAATATTTAAAGAAAAGTGTTTAGTCTTTTGTTGAAGAGAGACAATAAGTTCTTTTGTAGGAAGATCGTTGTTTCTTGCAGTACTAGTTCAACAGACTTTTAAGGGTGCATCTTGACTTCTGTGTAAAGGCATGCAATTCTCAAGTTGTCACTACTAGTTTTTCTGCATACTACTTATCTCTTGTAGAAGCTTATTGAAACACTCCATGCAATGATAAACTGTCTGAACAACATTAAATAAAATACTGTGAATTGAACTAAAAAAAGAAGCATTTTTGACTTGTAAATGTGGGGGGAGGGTTTGTGAATTTTATTTCAGATGTGAAATAATGACCTCAGACATCAGTTTAGCTTTTTCTGACATCCTTATTAGAAAGGGGAGATATTTCTGTAGCAGCTACAGCTTTTCCATAATAACTTCTTTCTGAATAATATTTCAGGGCAGTTTCGACATTCTGGATTTCTCATCCCAACAATCATCTTATAAATAATGCAGCAGCAGGTTCACAGGTGAGACGTATGGATGTAATTCAACACAAACTACTCATGCCAATGGTATTTGTAAGACCCGTAACATTTATACTGCCAAAAATACATAAATTTTTCTTTTTTATATATCACAGAATTGTCAGAGTTGGAAGGGACTTCTAGAGATCATCTAGTCCAACTGCCCTGCTAAAGCAGGATTATGAATATGTTCTTTTTATATTTGGCAGCCTATTGGCATCACAAGTGCTGGGTTTGTCTGTGTGTGCATTTAAGAGAGGCAAAAAATCTTTTTTCTGTCTGGAACAGAGGAGAGATCTTCCTCTTTGTATTTCACAGACCTGACAATAGTGCCTATGTGTGTATGCAGAAGTAAATCCTTTATTTCTAAAGAAATAGTGCATTTCACGTTAAGGCTTCTGTACCTTCTGTAGGTTGTCAAGAGTTTACTGTGTGACTGCTCTGCAAGATTTGTCTTCGTAGGTGCAGTCATTGGCATGAAAAATGACTACAAAAAAATGTTCATTGTGTAAGAAACAGCTGAAACACTTTCATTGTCAGTCGTTAGTCATGTGTTTCCCAGCAGCGACTACTGATATGTTTTCACTTGTAGTGAACCTTATATTAGAGAAAATCACATCACAGCTGCTTGCGAAGCTGAACTGCTCAGTACATGTTGTGGAGGAGGGGAGCTGGAGTATGTTCTACTTCTACATTGAATGAGAGGCAGAGATGTGCGTGGTTTTGAGTAGATTTTTCTGAAGAGATCAGTAGGAATGGAAAACGGAAAAGATTGTTGTTGTTGCAAAGGCTCTAGTTCAGGGAGTAGAGTGTGAGTGTGCGTCAGTTTATTCTTAGGTACAGAATACATAATAAACTCTTATTAGTAGAGCAGAAGTCAAAATATTTCAATGAGCTAAAATATCTAGAGTGTCAAAAAAATTTAGAAAATGTTGTTCTGCTTTTTGTGTGGCCTGGCTTTTGTGTTAGGGGTTTGTTTTTTGGTTTGTTTGATTGATTGTTCATTTTTGGGGGGTTTTTTGGACAGACTTTTCTGGTTGACTGCCTACCACTAGGAAGTATCTGAATACACTTATCAAATTAAAAAAATTCTTCCCAACGCAATGTCTTTCCATTTATCCTGCTTTATGTAATACTCCTTTACCGTGTTTCAGCATTGCAGGCTAAGTTAAAGGAAACGGCTTCCTTGGTCTGATGCTTAAAACCTGCAAGGTCCTTTTCTGCCTCTGCAGTACATCCCAATGAATGTCAGTTCCCTTTGTTACCAGAATGTGCCTGGTCAGAGTAACATTTGTGTATGTTACAAACTTTTGCTGCTCTGATACGTCTCCCTTGCATGGATGTAAGCTCGGTAGTATAAAGGGACTACAGCTTACTATGTTCCAGAAACAGAATACTTCAACTGTGTTGGTACCAAATCTGCACTATAGAGCATTTGCTGGAGTAAGATGGAACAATTAAGAAGCAAACAAAATAATTCCAGCTCTGTCGTTACACAATGAAGCCTATTGTAAGGGTGTTTCGGCAATAGATGTTTCTTTTGTTTGAGTTGTACATGGGGGTGGGGAAGGGGGGAGAAAACTTTTTTCAGTATTCTGAATATTTGCAAGTGCTTAAGGAAATTCTAAGTTTATTAAACGTTTTTCCAAGCATCAGGATGTGTTTTGGATAAAAATTACTTGAGTCTGCCAAGCACAAAGCTGCATTTAATTATATGTGAAGTAAGATTTTGGTATTTTTATTAATGGAACATCCACATTTGCTTTGGAATTGCTAATCACCAGCAATGTCAAAGTGTGTCATCATTACAGATGAGAATATGTTACTGAGAAGCAGAATTTCCAGGACTGCTTGGAAAATGACTATGTCCTTAGAGTGAAATGCGTAAAATCTTTTAAGCTGGAGTGAATTTCTTTGTTCAATTTTCTTAAACAGGAGGATGATGACTACTTTGCATGAGAGAGAGCACTCAGTAAGCAGTGTTTCTTTAGCTGCTGTTTAACCCTTTAATGTGTCTTATACGATGATTGTATTTTAATTGTGATTTTATAAGGGCACAGAGCATGTAGTTAGGCAAAATTTTCCATGTTTTTAGGTCTCTGATATGCGGGTGCTGTTGCGATGCCACCTCTTGTGAACCCCGATCTGATTAGAGGGAAACTTTTATGGGTCTCATTAAGCAGATAAATACAGCTTCTTTAAGACCAGGGATGTTGAAGAAGTGGAGAAAATGAACAGATGCTGAAATTATTACTGCATATTATTGGCACAGTGCTCTGAACTGGCCAGACTTCTTGATGTGGTTTTTTTTTTTCCCTTCTTCTGAAAGCTCTTGTGGGTTTTTTGGCTGTGTCATTAAATTCTGATGTAAGCAGAAATGAACAAACCTTAGTCAGACTGTAACAGCAAGGAGGAGAGGAATGGTTGTGACTATTTTACTGTAAATGGTATGATTCTCAAGTAAACAAAGGAAAATCAAGTGTGTCTGATGAAATGTAACTGAAATGCAAGAATTACATTAACTCTGACACTTTTCTGGTTTGAAATACTAGAGGATCTTAAATGTGTGGTGTTACGTGGCTCCACTGAGAAGCAAAACACTTTTTTTGTTTTGTGCGTATTATTCACTAGAATATAGCCTTATTTGCAGACTTCTGCTTTCTCACTGGGCAGTTGTTTGGAGACTTTATTTTGAAAAACATATTCCATTGTGCACAGTTGGTTTGGGCTACGTTCTTACTCGCTTCCTTGCTTAAAATATCCAACTTCAACTTCACATTTGCTTATTTTGTGATTAGATACGTCAGCACTGATAGTGGTATCAGTCTTACTTATAAATGATGTCATTCTCTCCTTGCTTGCAGGATGCTGGAATATGGTATTTGTTCCACAGGGTTGCTACAGGAGATTCTCATAGTTTAGCCATTGAGACCAAGTCAGAGCTTACACCTCTAGGAATCTTCTATAACAACAGGGTTCATTCTAATTTTAAGGTAACGTACTGTCTCATTAAAAAATATTAAAGTTTTTTTATTTGTAACTATTCTATATTAGGGCTTGTCTGTTTACATTTTAAGCTGGTTAAGTGATGGATTCATACTGTGTTTGAACTGTGTGATTCTATCTGGGTCCCAAACAACTAAAATCAATTAATACTCCTTATGAAATACATTTTCTCGGAAGTACCATTTCAGAGGCTACTCCCTTACTAATGGCATTGTTTTCCTGGAGAAAGCTGACCCTTGAAGCATCAAATTTTATTACAGTTGTGATTAATCCAATAACTTCCTGGAATAGCCGTGACTTGTTCTCTAACGTACAATAACTCAGGTGTTTTCACATAGTGATGTAGTCTTTGACTAGGGATTAAGCTTCCAGATTGCTTTCTGGACCTCAGTCATTGGCAAGAGTTAGAGGGTTCTCAACCTATATGCAGACATTCAGTATTGTTTTATTAATGTAACTTTTAGTATCTCTTCCACATTCAGCTAAGCAAGGCTAAAGTCCTGAAATTAATGATTTTATTTGGAATCTAGCTGCTCTGTGAGTATATACATAACAATGTAATGACATTTACAAAGCCACCTAACTTTAAATATTTATTTGTGTTTGAAGTTTACCTAATAAAGGATCAGGATCTTTATTGGATTTTTTTTTTACCAAGTGAAACTGATTTTATTTGACAATGTCTGGGAAACCACGAAATGATGCACTGTTTTACAGAAGTTGTGTTAATGGTTAATGGTTAATTTTTTCAGATTGGAAGTAAAACATACTGCATACAAAAGTGCATTGTAAAGAAAAAAGTGTTTCAGCTGTGTGACTTGTATTATCTTTAAACAAAGGTAGCAGATTATGTTCTAAAATTCCATGTTAAAAGAGCAAACTCCACTGGGAGGTCTAGCAGGTCTGAGGATCTACTCATGTAGGAGCACTCAGTTGTAATCATAATTTGGATCAGACGTGAAAGTAGCTGCAGGTATTTGCATATGCAATTCAGGTTAGATAAGACAAATACTTTCTTCTGCTTCTGTTTTCTCAAGTAAATTGTTTCATACTGGATTATTGAGTGGTAGATATCTTGCAGCAAGCGAGCTTTGAGACATCCTGTTTTTTTGTCGGGTTCTCACAAGTTTCAGGTTGATGAATACTTGGGCAAAAATCAGCTTCAGTGGTGAAGGTAGCTTAGTTTTAAAGTGAAATACAAAGCATTTTTCACAGTGGTACTTTTTTTTTCCCATTTGTGACAATATTTTGAATTCATCACAGGGTTGGCTCAGGGTTGGCTTCCAGATTTTCCAGAACAGCATTTGGAAATAAGTGTAAAACCTCAAATAGAGGTTGTGAAAGAAATCTGAAATGAACTGTAATGATTTTCCATTACTTTTTTTTTTTTTTTTTTTTTTTTTTTTTAAAAAATCCCAGGCTATTCTTTTCCTCTGCCCAAATTGGTATAGACAGATGCTGGTTTTTCCTTAGACAAAATATCAATTGAGCCCAAACTGAAAGATCAAAGAGTACTTATATGGGAAAATAAATGCATTGAATGCAATGTAAAGTTTAAATTTTAAAAATTTTATGTTGACTCTATCTTCAGTTTTGGATATTATGAATTTTCTTTCCTTGCTTGTTTCAGGCTGGTTTGTTCATTGATAAGGGTGTTAAAATAACTAATGCTAGCGTTGATGATCCAAGAGAGTATCTTTGTCTGGACAACAATGCAAGGTAAAGTATATTATCTTTCAAGTGGGTGAAAAATGGCTGAATTCTGACATTGGTCTTATATTCACATAGGGAAAAACATTTTAAAAACAATGTAATTATTTGTAATTTGTTTATAAAATATTAATTATTGTTATAATTATGAAAATATGTATTTAATTATGTATAAATGATAACCAAACAATAAGTTTATTTTTACTCTTTTCCCTCATTTGTTATCTGTTCTGGAAACAACACCATGGTGTGCCTCTAAAGGAGCTGGCTGTTTCTTCTGAGCCCTTGCTCAGGGTACTTTTCAGCCTTTTAGAAGACATCGTATTAAACATGCCCGACTGTCATGCTTAAAGCGTTTTCTGGAATTGCTGCTAGAAGTAAAGTCTCATTTCAAAATCTGTTCTTCTGATTTATGACTTGGTTTTTAGTAATTGTTAGAGAAAGGCTTAATAGAGCCAAGTAATATATTGACTTGCCTTTCGTACTGCTGAATGCTCCCTACCATAGACCTGTGGTACTGTTGTACTGACGGCTATTTGCAGAGATAGTACAATCCACCACGTTTTCTTTAGCTTACAGAGTGAGAGAAGATAATGAGGAGTCCAGGAAAACTCCAGATTATACTGTGCCTGGTTAGTCTTGTCCTGAACTTCAAATCAAAGCCTTGGAGAGTGGCCAAATGACAATATTGGATAACTGTATCTGTCAGCATTTTACTATGATGACTAAGCATTAAGACTGAAAATATAGTTAATAAGATTATCTTTATTTCTGATTGACCTGTATTAGAATGAGGATAGCCAAGTGATAGTTGCAGATGCAGAAAATTCATAATTTTGGTGATACTCGATACGTCATGATTTGGAAATGAATTTGCTCGTTAGAAGTTTTGACAGAAAACCCATATAACCCTTGTGGATTACCTCAGTCATAACAGGTGGTCACGAGGGACATATGAGGAGCAAAATGCACTGTGAGAACCTGTAGTGTGTTGACAGGGTGTCAACAGAAGTTGCGAGAAGCTCAGTGCATGAGATGAGGTACATGTTTCACAACAGCCAAAGAAGTAATGAGGCACTTTGTAACTACATGAGGCCACTAATCATTGTACGTGGAACCAAACTGGAGGGGTTAAAATGTTAGTTGAAGAGCTTGAGAAACAAACATTCACCCATTCTCCCCTTTCTCCCTTGGCGGGAGCAGGGCAGAGCCAAAGTACGAGGTGATTGGGATAAGGGGCATATATGTCTTTACCCGCTCAAAGTGTATTTTTCAGATTTTTTTCAATGTATTACTTTTTTTTTTTTCCTGGGGTCTTGGGAGTAATCAAGTGAAAGCTTCCACCAGTGTTTGATCATACTGTTTCTTCCTGTTGTCTAAAATAGATTCCAGCTATAGCTTACTATACTAGACAGTCTTGGTAGTAATGCAGAGTGTCTGGGTTGGAATAGAAAATTATCTCAGGTGTGCTCAAAGAAGGAGCACTCCTCAACACCAGAAGAGTTTGAAAGATTTGAAGAAGCAGTTGGACAAACCTCCAGCCTTTTTTTCTGTATAGTGCATGTCAGCCCTATGTATCCTTCCAACGAGCTTTAATTCCCTCCATTAAACTTTCGCGTTAATGCTGCAATACAAGTTGGGAGGAGATACTTTGGGAAGGGCAAAAAGAAAAAGCAATGGGATAAAAGGAAGTTAGATGCAGCTGAAGAAACTCAGTGACATTGAGCAAAAGCCTCTGAGAATTACTGGAGAAAGGGAAGTTTTACATTCTTGCTTCGTTATACCCTGAAGACACTTTTCTAGAAATAGAGAACTAGACCTGCACCTGGTTTTGGCTTCTGCCATTCCAAACAGGAAGTAGAGTGGACTTTGCCAATCAGATGAGCATGGATGTTTACCTTTCAGGTGCTCTCAGCCCAACCTATATGACACGTATAAAACAAACAGTATTCTTGTATTGAGTGTTTGGGTTTTTATCTGTCCCAGGTTTCGACCTCATCAAGATGCAGACCCTGAAAAGCCCCGAGTTGCTGCCCTGATTGACAGATTAATCTCTTTCAAAAACAATGATCATGGGGCCTGGGTCAGGGGAGGGGATATCCTCATTCAAAACTCTGGGTAGGTATCTGGAAGCAAACAGATGCATGTCGTTAAGAAGTTTCCCCTGAAGTTTTGTTTATGAAAGTGCATTACAGCGGGGTTGTAAGAGAAGACTGATGCATAGCTCTAACTTCTCAGTGTCTTGAACCACTTTCACACCATCTCAGTACTTTAAATGGAAAAAGTTTATATGTGATTAGACGTGAATCTGCATTAAATGGCAAAAAGAAACTGTGTAATAAAGAGAAGTCTAAAAGTTGGTAGAGACAGTAAATTTATACTGGGGTGTCTCTTGTTTCCCCAAAACTCTAATGTTCCTGTTTAAAATATAGAAAATATATAGAAATTTTTTTTTTTGTTACACAGCAAGTGTTTTATAAGAGTTATTAAATGTGTGGTGGTTGTAAACTCCATTAATAGAAAAATACAGGCTTTTTTCAGTGCATAGCAGGATGTGCTCTTACAGTAGCTTATTGTAGGATAATCTGGAAAATATGACTGAAGCTTTTTAACGTTCTTTTAGGTTTGCAGACAATGGAATAGGTTTGACATTTGCTAGGTGAGTACTTCATGTTAATCGCTTCTGTTTTTTCCTGCCTAGAAGCTTAGAAGATATACATCTGTCTATTCAAATTAATAGGTATACTTTCATAAGGCCCAATTCTATTTCCAGTGGTGCAGGTGAAGTTATAAAGGCTGTAAACTGACACAACTGCCAAAGCTTGCACTTTGATTCAACCTGTGCTTGGTTTTCATAACAATTTGCTACCTCTTCAGCAGAAGGGTTATGTTTGTCCAGGTATTTTTAGTACTGTATGATTCCTTAGGCAGCCTTGACTCTCCTCTTGAATAGTTGAAAGTGAGTAAAGAAAAAGAAGGGGGATGAGCATTTAGAGGGGGCAGAGTCTCTTTCTAATAAAAAAGAATCAAGTAAATTTGGTAGTAAGCCAAAATTGCTGCCATTTGAGTCATGACAAACGGGTTCCAGGATTGCAGGAGCGGGCTGTAGAAGAAAGAGTGCTGCACTACAAAGGGAGAAAATCTAATGCTAAGCGCTCTGCTGGCATTTCAAACGCTTAGCCTCTAATACTGTTTATGACTAAATTTATTGTTCTATGTATCGTAAATGAAGTCTAGACTGCTCTGCTTTAAGAGGACTGTTACAGAAGTAAAAGTCAGACAGAAGTAGGGCTGTTACAAAAGAAGTAGGACTGTAATGAGTAGAAGGAGAAGTAGCCTTGATACAGAAGTAAAAGTGAGAGTATTGGCTAAAAACTTCTCTGACATTGCTTTAATAGTGATGGGAGCTTCCCAAATGATGAAGGTGCCAGCCAGGAGGTGTCTGAGTCCCTGTTCATAGGTGAGAGCAAGAATTATGGGTTTCCAGGTGGCCAAAATAAATATGCAGGAACTGGAGGAATAGACAACAAGGCGCGCACTCTGCCTAGAAATCGGTAAGTAAGTTATAAGTGAATGAAGTAGAAATGATACAAGAAATATTGTATGAGCAAGAAATGTTTTGTACTAGGGACAAGCACTCTAGATGTGGCTTCACCAAAGATGTGAAGAATCACCTCCCTCCATCTGTTGGCAAGACTTCTCCCAGTGCAACCTAGGATACTGTTTGCCTCTTTGCAGCAAGGGCACATTGGCTTATGGTCAGCTTGGTTTCCACCTTGACCTATAGATCCTTTTCACTGGGGCATAGGGTTGTTCCTCCCTAGGTGCAGGACTTGGCACTTCCCCATGTTGAACTGCATGATCCCATCTGCCCAGTTCTCTAGCCTGTCAAGGTCTACCTGGATGGCAGCATGACCCTCTGGTGTATCAGCTGCTCCTTGCAGTTTTGTGCCCCCTGCAAACTTGCTGAGACTATACTCAACACCAACATCCAGGTCACTAATCAAAATGCTGAACAAGACTGGACCCAGTATTGACCCCTGGGGTTGCACTGCTGGCCTCCAAGTGGACTTCATGCCACCACCCTCTGGCCCCAGTCATTCAGGTAGTTTTCAGTTCACCTCACTGTGCTCTCATCCAGCCCGTACTTCATGAGGATCTTATGGGGGACAGTGTCAAAAACCTTACTGAAGTTTAGGTGGACCATGTCTCCTCAGCTGTCAGGCCAGTCATTTCATCACAGAGGTTTATGAAGCTGGTCAAGCATGACTGTTCCTTAGTGAATCCATGCTGATGCCTTTTGATGACTTACTTGACCTTGTGTGCCTTGAAATTGTTTCCAGGATTAGCTGCTCCAGCACCTTCCTCGGGATCAAGCTGAGGCTTACCAGCCTGCAGTTCCCTGGATGTTTCTTCTCAAACTTAGAAGTGACATTTGCTTTCCTTCAGTCTGTGGGCACTTCTTCTAGTTGCCATAATTAATCAAAGAGCAGGTGGTATTATTGTCCTGCTGTATTGGGAAAGGGGCATATGTGTAAATGGACAGCGATAGCTCTTCTTACAGGAAAATCCAAAACAGCGGGGGATTTTTTGACTCATTAGATAAGTACAGAAATAGGAATTCCTTTACCAAGATCTAACCTGCAAGTCATTCTCTTAATGTTGCTTTCTTGGTTCCTCTGACAAGAAATTTATTTATGACACAGATTCAGACTTACCATGGCTTTTGTTACCGGATGCTATAAATATTTGCTTGCATTAACAGGACATTTCCAATCAGAGGCTTTCAAATTTATGATGGACCTATTCACCTTACCAAGTGCACATTCAAAAACTTTGTGCCAACTCCAGACAGATTTACCAGTGCAGTTGGATTCTTGATGAAAAATCCATGGCAGATGACACCAAAAAACAACATTTCTCTTGTGAAGTTTGGTCCGAATGTAAGTGTATTACAAGTTTTCTTTTATTCTTGCTGTATTTAAAATAAACATCCAGGGCCTTAGACCATCTTTTCCATGCATTCCTAGTTTAGAGTTTCTCTCTTGGTTGGAAGTCACACAAGGTGTATCCTTTGTCTTCAGAGCGAAACGTAATGCCAAGGGAGATGCAGGATGTATTGCAATAATGATCTTTTTCATGGCTCATGGTAAAGCTAAAACGAGATTTTTGTAAGGTTTGATATATCCTTAGTAATGAGTTTTCAGTTGCAAATATTAACACTGTTCAAAAGCAAAAGCCTATTGCTAAAAATCAAAATGTCTGTTTTGCCAGATTCCCCAGTCCTTGCTGTAAGGTTTTTAATCAACTTTGACAAATTCCTGTGTCTCTGCAGATGTGCAAGTGTTACTCTGTGCTTTGCCTGGAGGGGAAAAAAAATATTTTAATTGTTGTTGGCAGGTTTCTTTGAAAGCCTTCTTTGGAAAACCTGGTCCCTGGTTTGAAGAAGGAGATCTGGATGGTGACAAGAATTCAATATTCCATGATCTAGATGGTTCAGTGACTGACTACAAGGATACCTTTGTGGGCAGAATGGATAACTACTTGATCCAACACCCCAAATGCATTAATATTACAGAATGGAGCGGAGTGGTTTGCAGTGGGACCTATGCACAGGTTAGTACTCTTGTAGCTTTTTGTTTGGGGCAAATCTGCAACATGAAAAACTTGTTGGAGCAGGGGAAGTGTAAGAAGTACAAAATTACCTACCTTTGGACTTAAAAATTAATTGATGTTTTAAAAATACTTTTATGCATATTACACTTCTCAGCCAGTTGTGTGTATCGTGTTTCCTTCAGCATGCAAACTGGGAGTGCAGTATTAGGTGCTGCAAGGTAAAACCAAATGTGTACACGTGCCAGGACTTTCATCAGTTAGGGCTGCAACATAAAATTCTTTTTTTTTTTTTTTTTTGGAGGTGTTTTCTTCCACAGGAGTTCTGTATGTCTTTTTTTCACAGAGTTGGTTTTAAGGGGCTTTTTATTTCTTCCTTTTTTTTTTTAAATGGAGATGTTAAATACCACCTTCTGAATACAAATCTCATATAGGTGTGATTCCCATTATGACGCCTGTTCTATATGAGTTTGCCCAAGTACCATAGCTGATTCTACATTTTTTCCCCTGCCTCCCTCCTCGTTTTTTTGTCTTTAAAATGTAAAAAATCTCCTGAAGTTTTTCAAATAGGCCTGTTCTTCAGGAGATATTTTTTTATTGCTTAACTCAGAACATCAAATTGCAGCACTTATGCTAATAATGTACTGATTATTCTTCACTATTTCCTTTCCTTTTGCACAATGTCCAAATCTTTCCTCTGTCTCTTTGTCCTTCTTAATATCCTACAGGTTTATGTCCAAACATGGAATGGACAGAATCTTTCCATGACTATTGTACGAGATGAGTACCCAGCCAATCCCATGGTTCTTCGAGGTATTAATCAGAGAGCTGCTTTTCAACAGTATCAGCCAGTAGTGATGCTCCAAAAGGGCTACACAATACATTGGAATGGAAAAGCACCGAACGTCACCTATCTTTATCTCATTAACTTCAACAAGTATGTTTACGTTCTCTTATGTCATTGATCCATAAGGCAAATACAAACACAAGTTATGTCCTGCAGAATTAGTATGTGTGAGAGTTTGCGGCCATCAGTAAGACCGTATCTTGGGTGAGTTTTTTTTCGTAATTACAAATACTAAAGTGTGAAAAGCAAGAGATTAAGCTAGACCTGCACCAGAAGTTAAACTTCTGGCCAGTACAGTGTCTTTATGGAAAATCACTATTTGCACACTTTCTTCTCCAAATGAAGTTGAGCAGAATTGGAGTTCAATAGTTTAGCGTACTTGATTTTGTTGTCAGATGTCTAAAGTACAAAATCAAATATATCCTGAGAGCATGAAAGTTACTCTAACATTAATTAAACACTTTGTGTAGAGAGGAAAAGAAAGATCTTCTCTTTGAGGGTCTGGGAAATTTTTATTTTCCTGTTAATTGTTTTTTGAGTGATCTGTTTGCTGCGTATTGCCATCTAAACTGTTTCTACGGTGAATCGTACATTTTATTTTGTTTTCAGGAATGACTGGATTCGTGTTGGTCTTTGTTATCAACCAAATACAGATTTTTCTGTAGTGTTGGAAGCCTTTCAGAGGCGGTCATCTGCTCTGTCAAGCAAGGTAGAGCGCTACATGCCTGTATCTTCAATGATGGAGCTTGAAAAGAACCGATCGGACAAGAAGTTTTACTTCGACAACAGTACTGGGTAACTCTTTGTAACTTCATCCCATTGGAAGACTTTATTTAACCTTAAAATGTCCTGTTTGATAGTGCTAAAAACACTGACTGAGACACCTGCATAGGAGGAAAGCTGTTGAAAAGGAGAAATAGGAATAGGAAAACCTATTTGAAGGAGTATTTTCTGTGACTCTGAATCTCCAAAATACAGTGGTTGTCATTGAAATACTTTTCCAAGAGCACCACAGTTGCTGCAGTTATTTCCTACTCCCTGCCTGGGGAGAATGTGGTATCTGGTGTGTTGCAGAGCAGTGTCTTTCAGGAAGTAAATTCTAAGTCTTAAAAGAAAATTTGTTCCGTCTTGTTCAACTGAAAAGTCTAGAAATTATCAAAAAGTTTTCTGTTCCAAGTACACTTTAAGAATGTATTTTTGAAAATCCTAATCTGTTTTCAGCCTTCTTGAAAGTACTTAGAAGTCCTAGTCTCTCTTTAAAAAGTACTTCATACAGAGGCCGCTGAGATATGTCTGAGAGGTGTAAGATATAGTCAACTTTGAGTAAAAGAAGTCCTACGTATGTCACTTTTGTGTTTTGCAAATGTTGATCTTATTTGTTCTCTTATTTATTTTTTTTCTGTTATCTGCTACTTTGTCTGTCTGTAGTAAATATGCAGAAGAATGTAGCTTTTGAAAAGACATTTACATTTCTTTTGTCTAAGACCTAACAGTCACGTATACAACAGGAGAATTTCCAGTCTCTGTGTACTATGAGCGTTAATGACCACTACCCCCTAATTGCATTTCCAAGCATTTGCAGCAGCTCGATTACATTGTCCAGTACTGGCGGGTGAAGATGAATGTCCAAACAGTTACTGCTGGGTATCTGCAAAGATCTATGATCAAAGAAAATATTTATGCTCTGCAGCTTGGTTTTTGTTTCCTGCAAGTTACTGATTTGAGGAGTGGTGCATTTTTTTCAAAGCATACGCATTCATAATGATGTCTGCTTTAATTGTGGAGAATTTCAGATGTATCAGTGGAGACTTCCTAACTCTTACAAACTGTAAATATTTGGAAAAAAATGAACAGTGGTGCAGAAGTGAATACTGTAGTTTCTCTGCTTCTGAAAATCATGAAATATAGCTGTTAAGGTTTAACATAAATACCTATCTTTCCAGCAATTGATCTAGATTTTTTCCCCCCCTTTTGTGTAGATTACTGTTTTTATTTCTTCAAGCCAAATATAATAGGGATGGTCACAGTTATTGCTCATCTCAGGGATGTGAAAGGATCAAGATTGTGACCAGAGATTCAGCAAAAGGGATCAGTAACTGCATGGCAAAAGCTTACCCAAAGTACTATCAAGGACCAACTGTCATAAAGCAGATGCCAGTAAAAACTACTACACCATGTACAAAATGCGGCACAACTCAGGTAAAATAAAATAAGCAAAAACTTTCATGAACTGTATTGTTGGGGTTGGTGGGTTGGTGCCTACTCGCTTTAAGGCAGAATTTCAGTCTTTCAGCCCAGAATACTGGACCTACCAGTTTGCAATGATCACGTTGTTAATCTCCTGTACACTAGAAGGCGGGGAGTCCCTTGTAGCACAAAGGTTTCGATTTTTGTTCTTTGAAAAATACTCCTTCGCCTCTCACTGAGTGCTACAGAGAAGGCACATCGGTAGATCTGATGTCTTGTACTACAATATTGTCTATACTCCATGTAGGATAGCTTTGCTGCAGAGATGTATATGCTATTGACCAACCTTTTCTCTTCTTTTTTGGATCTTTGCTTATTAGTATGAACTTGAAATTGCATTATCTATTCTAGCTATACAAGCTGAGAAGAGTACTGAAAGTAAGGAATAAAATGGGTTACACTCTACATATTTATTAGCATTGCTAGGACTAAAAATAATGCTACTGACAAATGGATGTATTTGCTTTGGAGCACGGGCGGTCTGCTGTAAATTGTCTGGAATGATAAAGCGTTGAAGATACATGGATAAGTATACTTAACGTGTTTTGTTTGGTATCCAGATGGTATTCACCAGTGATCCTCATAAAAACTACCTCCTTGTGCAGATTAATTCATCTGGTAAAAAAGAGTTAAGCAGAGGTCAGCAAGCATTCATTTCTGTAAGTATTCTTTATAGTTTTCTTCTAACTGTCATTCCTTTTAGCAGTTTGTATTACGGAAGCTGTACATTCACTTCAACGAAAAGTGTTGGTTTGGTAGTTTAAAAATCAAACATTCAAAGCTGATGTTTTAACCTCAGAAAATGAGGCTCCAAAGCTTTGTTTTGTATTCAAATTGTTTCTTGCTGGAGAGAAAATTTATACCGGTAAGAGGGAGTTAAAAATCTTCAAATTCATGTTGAAATCTGGATGGATATACATTTATTGATGGCTGCTTTTGAAAAATAAAAAAAAAAAAAAACCCAACCTGTTAGTTAAATCCATGTTGTTGAAATTGTTTTTGTGCTGACACATTCGTGAGTTAATGGGATGAATTATTGAAGCTAATAAGCCTTGCTAAACTCCTTCAAAATGCATTTTCTAAAGAATCCAGAGATTTCTGTATTTGTTCTGATGGAATCCTGATAAGCCAGTGATGTGATACTGTATCAAGAGTAGTTTACTTAGAGTTTTCTATTTGGATGCTGAATCCGTATTTGCAGACATCCTCACACCACAAAGCTTCAAGCCTGTATGTGGCTTACATTCTGCAATGTCAGTGTGTTGGCTTGGTTGAAATAGTAAAACTCTTGAGTTATCTAGACAGACAAATGACACATGAGCAACATAACCTTAGCAGCTGCAGACTTCTGTGGCCGTGTGTGGTGCCGTATCCAAACCAGTAGGAGCACTCTGCAGGAAGAAACTGCGCAGGACCTGGGCAACTGCAGAGACAGATTTAACCGTACTATTGCCAAGAAGTTCAGGTGGCTCAGTATCTGAATTTTGGCTGCCTGAAGCAGGAGCTATGACTAAGGCAGGTAGTAAGTCACCTGAAATGTATCATCTCCCTGTAGAAGCCAGGAACTGAAGGCTCCCATGCAATTTCACAAGTTCCACTGAAAGCCTTCCCTCAAGGAGGAAAATGAAGAGATGATAGGGAGAAGCAAGTATTTGTAAGGAAATCAGTACACCACTGTGTCTAAACTAGATAAAGATTAAACTGAATGTGGTAGAATCGCTGTTGAATTAATATTTAAGAAAGAAAGAAGTTGTTATCTCTTTTTTTTTCCTCCCATTCAGGTCAATGACACTATATTTTCCTTCAAGGATAATGGTATACTTATTGTTGTAGTTGATGCCTGTGTTGGCACAGTGTCGGGAAACAAATTATTTTCTGGAGTAGACATTAAGCGTGTAGATGGATATTTAAAATCTGGAATTCCACAAAGGTATGTGTAATGACCATTTATTTTCAGTATGTCCTGTAAGCTGTATCTCTGCTCTCTAATGAGGATTTGAATAATGATACACTGAAAGTGAGCAAAACATGCATTAATTTGAGGGGGAAGGAGAAACACAGGAGCATTTTCACAGACAATTTAGCCTTATTTGAGAAGACAAAGCAACTCAAACTTTGAACACTTACAATTTTCCACTGTTGCCTGTCTTTCACCTTGAATATTTTTTTTAACTAAGCATCCTGTAATAACACTTTGTTCCTTAAAACAAAAATAACTTTTTGTTTAATAAGGTCACTGAAGGACACTGACAAAAGCTATTTAACAAAATATACAGTTCTCTCTCTATTTAAGGAGAAAATTGCTTATCATTAAAGAAAGATTTAAAAGTTAGGGTCAAAAAAACCCAGCATGCTAATATTCTTATTTTGGATTAATATCTAAACTTTATTTTTTAATACAAAACATTAAACTATATTTAAATAACACTTTTCAATGATTTTAAAGTTAAATTTGGAAGTCAGTTTAAACAAGCAAAAAAAATAATCTATGTGGGTGCTTTTCTAGATAGTGCTTCCAGACAGGTTGACTATTCCCATGTCATCAGTACTCTTAAGCAAGTGGACTATGAGACTAGCTAGCTGTAAAAGCATGTAGCCAAATATTAAGAAAACTTTGAGTTTATAACAGCTGCTGCGTCTGCACTATTTCTGCTGCAGGTCTGTCGTTCTACTGAGCACAAGAGGTGATGTAGCAATTCCTAATAATTTATCAGAAGCCTTAATGTCCCTGGGGACAGCCAAACCTCCTTATCTTCAGAGCAATGGTTGGTGGAAACTTTGCACATTTCTTTTACACCCCCTTGGTCTGTGTGTTTGTGTTGGCAGGATGGGGTTCTCACGGGGTGTGTGAAAAGGATGCAGCTGGCGGAGGGTGGTTGCCAGTTTGCATTGGTGTGGGCTGCTGCATTTCAGCCCATGTTGAGAGGTGGAGGATGGGCATCCCTTCAGCAGATGGGGTAGAAAACCTTTTCTGTTACCCTGAAGGGCATTGTCTGAAGCTTGTTGCAAGCAGAGAAATTGCTAGTGGTTCTTTGTGCCTGTGGATTGCAGAAGAGAGCCCCAGGCTTTTTTCCCAAAGCTTGTATTTTGTGCCTCACCCAGTGAATCTATTTTTAAACAATCTCCTGTGCCAGGCCAGTATTTCCTGTTCTAGCAAAATTTGAAGATGAGAAGCTGTCATTATTTTAAGGGATGATCACTTTACAGGCCACATGGGGTAGCTCATGTCCGTTCAGGGCCCTGGCACAAGTTCTGCCTGAGAAAACAGGTTCTGTAATTGTCCTGATAGCTGTGTTTTCAAATTCAGTACTGAATAATGAAGAAGGTAATTGCAAATCAGTATTTCCTTGTGAGGTGCATGTGAAGCTGGGAGTAGATTAATGTCCTGAATAATCTGGGGGAAGAATTTCAGAGGAGCGTGTTGTTTCCTTCCCAACTGGTCCTATGTTGTGCTTGGATGGGCTTGGCTAGTTTGGTAACACTGAGCTGTTTTTGTCACAGGAAGCTTGGCCTTTCTGGGCTTCAGAGGAAACTTTAAACCATCCTGGATTAAGCTGTTTACTGGTCCTGCTGGGCATGGGCTCGTTCAGATAGAAAAGTATATCCCTCTACAACTGGAAGAGTATGGCTGTGCCAGAGCAATCAAAAGCCGACGGAAAGACCTTGAGCTTCTGAAGAAGGCTACACGATCTCAATAAAGACTAAGATGTACATAAAAGCTGGGGAAAAAATGTGAACTAACTTATTTTTTAATTTATGGCATTTTAAACTATATTGTTTTCCAAGTAAATCATGTTATTGTCTGACAGATGTTTGCCAGCATTGACCTCTTGAATGCCAATCTGTGCACCTTCTAGTTGTACAAAATATTAAAGAATTTATTAGTATTTGTATAAACAGGTTTCAGAGATTTTTCAGATGTTTGTATTTACTGTAAACAAGTTCCTTCTGTTTAATACTCCTTTTGTATGTAAGAGGGTGTTCATAAAAGCCTTAAATTTTTGAGAACAGGTGTTGGAGTGCATCTTGGATTACTTGAAAGATTAACATTAAAGTCTCCATAAACAGCTTGAATTGGTCTTTATAACTTACACGTTTGTCCTCAGCTGTTTAGGTGTTTTCCTGAGGGTTTATTTAGCAGTCAGCTCAGTTAACATTCTCAGTCTGCTTTCCAAGGTGTTAAACGCCAATTTCCCATATGCATACAGCTGACTCGAGGGTTTTTAACTGCAGTAAAGTTTTTGGTTTGCTGTATGAAAGATAGGGGTGGTGGTGGGGGATGTTCAAAGATCCATCCCAGGGCTGGGTGAGGAATGTGTGCTGTGCAACTGAGTTCAACCTGGCTATATGTACCAGAATGACATTCAGAGCAGAAAATGACCAGTTCTTTGGGGTCACTGTTTACTATTCACCCTTAAGCATACAAATGTCTGTAAGAGTTACTTCAGTAATCAGCCTGGGTGTTAAGGCTGCAGTCTTGTGTACAGCCTGACTTCAGCTTTTTCTTTTAAGGCTTTCAGCCAGAAGGGCAAAGCTGAGATTGTTATTCTTAATTAGTTATGAAACTAAGCTTCTACTCTTGCAGGGATTTTTTTTTTTTTTTAAGGCTATCCCAGCTCTCTTTTAAGTGAATGGAAGATGCTCTCAGTTCATTCAGGCATGTTATATCTTTTACCTTAACTTCGATTCTTTTAATATACTCATGTTGCTAATTCCTATTGATTTTTATATCAGGTCCATTTGATTTCTTTTGGTTTTGTTGCAATTATTTGATCTTTCTGCAGATAGTGTGAAAATCATTTAGAAGAACTGAGGCACAGCTGCTCTTTGTCAGGATCCGAGTCTTTGAAATCAAATTTCAGAGACTGTAAAGATGCATTTCATAATAGGGAACAATAGGTGCCATAGAGCTGAAATGTAACCATAGTTCTAATAAAACTGACATAGTTCCTTCTTGTATATGTTCTCGTTCATTCTAGCTGGTGTAACGTATCTAGCATTCAGAGATGCTTTGTGCTTTGAATTCAAAATGGACTGGCTGTTGGAAATGAACTATACGCCTGTCTTCTCCAAAGAAGTTGAAAAACTGTGGGGATTTTTTTTTTTTGTGCTTTAAAGGAGAGGAGGCACAGTAGCAAACCTATTATTCTGTTCAATTAAAATATGCTACCTCAGTGCTACAATTAAACTGCCTGGTCTAGTATAGTTTCCTAAGTGAGAAGGGAGGGGAAAGGAGCACAACACAAGAGATGAAGTTAACAAATAGATGACTGATGTTATTTTTATTTTAAAACCAAGCCAAATGGATGATTGTGTATTTTGCAGTTGTTCTGATGCACAGTTCTCTTATAATGATTTTTTTTTTAAAAAAAGGCATTTCGTTAGGGGGAGATGTGGTAAATCTTTAAGACTAGCTGTAATGTTTGGTGTTACTAATGCAGGGCAATGTGATTTAAATGTCCTGAGTGCAGTAGTGATAGTGTTTGGGGATTAAAATGGTTTTAAGGCTTCCACTGTTCTGTGGGTCATGCTCAGCAGAAAAATACTGATGAGATTGTGACCTTCAGGCTTGTGAAGTTGGCCATTATTTAATGAGATTCTACTGTTCTAAGCCATTTTGTAAAAATTGTACTTGGAAGTGTCAAGGGTATTTTGATGTAGGGCTTTCTGATGGTCAATTGGGCCTGAATTTGAAGTGTTGTCTTTTCGTAAATTTAAACACTTGATAAATAGCATAAATAAATTTTTACACCTGACAAGGCAATAAAATCTTGAGTCTCTTCTGTTCTTGTATCAAGTAATTTTGTAATGTGTGTTGTGTGTAAAGTTTATGGAACTTACTCTTCATTCAGAGACATGTTGGGAATACTGGGAAAGACGACACTAAAGGTGATTGAAGTTCTGGGTCTGTCTCCAAAGTCCGTCACCTTAAGTTAGCAGCTCGGACAGCTTTTAACTGAAGAGTTATTTCAGCTTGGTGGGGGCCAGTGCAGTATTATCTACTTGGGCGCATCTTATCCATGTCTTTAGCTACCTAGTGGGGGAGTAAAGAATCATAGAACTGGCTAGGACCAGTTTGAAAGGACCTTTAAGATTATTGAATACAGCCATTAACCTTAAACTGCCAAACCCACTACTAATCCATGTCCCTTAATACCACATCTACAGGTCTGTTAAATACCTCCAGGGATGGTGACTCAATCACTTCCCTGAGAAACCTGTTCCAATGTTTGATAAACCTTTCAGTGAAGAAATTTTTCCTAATATCCATCCTAAACCTCCCTGGCACAATTTGAGGCCATTTCCTCTTATCCTACCACTTGTTACTTAATAGAAGATACCAACTGCCTCCTCACTACAACCTCCTTTCAGGTGATTTCTAGAGAGCGGTAAGGTGTCCCCTTACCCTCCTTTTCTCCTGACTAAACAATCCCAGTTCACTCAGCTACTCATCATAAGACTTGAGCTTTAGACTCCTCACCAGCTTCAGTGCCCTTCTTTGGTCACACTCCAGGACCCCAATATCTTTCTTGTAGTGGGGGGCCTAAAAGTGAACACAATACTTGAGGCATGGCCTCACCAGTGCCGAGTACAGGGCGATGATCACTTCCCTGGTCTTACTGGCCACGCTGTTTCTGATACAAGCCAGGATGCTATTGGCTGCCTTGGGCACACTGCTGGCTTATATTCATCTGGCTGCTGACCAACACCCCCAGGTCCTTTTCTGCCAGGCAGCTCTCCAGCCACTCTTCCCCAAGCCTGTAGCGCTGCTTGGGGTTGTGACGCAGGTGCAGGACCCGGGACTTGGTTTTGTTGAACCTCATGTTATTGGCTCAGCCCACTGATCTAGCCTGTCTAAATCCCTCTGCAAAGCCTTTCTATCCTCAAGGAGATCAACACTCCTGCCCAGTGTGGGGTGTCATCTGCAAACTGACTGAGGGTGCACTCGGTCCCCTTGTCCAGGTGATCAATAAAGATGTTACACTGAACTAGGCCCAGTACTGAGCCCTGGGGAACACCACTTGTGACTGGCCACCAGCTGGATTTAACTTCATTCACCACCACTCTTTGGGCTTGGTCATGCAGCCAGTTTTTTACTCAGCAAAGCACATGCCCACCCAAGTCACGAGCAGCCAGTTTCTCGAGGAGAATACTGTGGGAAATGCTGTCAGAGGCTTTAATAAAGTCCAGGTAAACAACATCCAGAGCCTTTTCTTCATCCACCAAGTGGGTCACCTTATCACAGAAGAAGATCAAATTTGTCAAGCAGGACGTGCCTTTCATAAACATATGGTGACTGCACCTGATCACTGGGCTTTCCTGTATGTGCTGTGTGAACTCAAGATGATCTGCTCTATAAGCTTCCCTGGCACCCATCAGAATGACAGGCCTGTAGTTCCCCAGATCCTTCTTCCGGCCCTTCTTGTAGATGAGTATCACATTTGCTAACTTCCAGTCAACTGGGACCTCCTTGGTTAGCCAGGATTGCTGATAAATGATGCAAAGTGCCTTGGGGAGAACTTCTGTCTGCTCCCACAGTGCCCTTGCATGGATCCCGTCTAGCCCTGTAGACTTGTGCGTGTCTAAGTGCTGCAGCAGGTCATTCACCTGGAGCCAGGCTATTCGTGTTGGTGCCCGGTGGCATAGGACAAGAGGCAGTGGGCACACACTGAAATGTGGGCAATTCCACATAAACAGAAGAAAAACTTCTACTGCACAGGTGGTCAAGTACTGAAACTGGTTGCCAGAGAGGCTGCAGAGTCATTGTCTGTGGAGGACCACCTGTAGCTGACCCCGCTTTGTCACCTCATGCCTGAAACTCAGTGGGATCTTAAAAATGAGGCATCTCTGCCCCAAACTCAGTCCAAAAGGCATTGTAACTGCCTCGTCATGGTCAGGCTTTGTATACAAATAGACTGATTTCCATTGCTTACTCACGTGGTATCATTCTGCAGTAAACAAATTAAAACTTACTCAGCTAGAGGAAGGAAGGTGAGTTTAAATGTAATGCATTATAGCTTTTTAAGGCACAACTGGGCTCACAATCTTGCTCCGTTTCGCAAGGATTATTTTTTGCATTTCATTTTGTAATTGTTATAATGTTTTTAAAACAGCAACAAAGAAACACCAGAAGAATAAAGAAAAAACTTGGAGCAGGGATCAGATTAAGCGTATTATCACTAAGGTACCCTCTCTGGCCGGAGGTAGCACTGGGAATCCACTATATGAAGGGCTGAAGACCAATCCCTAAAGAGCTGGAATGATAGCAAGGACATGCTTTATGAAACGATAGATTTAATTCTGCATATTCTGGGACTGCAGTGACAGCTGAGGCCCCAGATAACTTCTGATCCATGACAAAATAAGTTTTCCTGTTTGGTGCAAGCCCTGTGATTTCCTTCGCTTCCTCTGAACTCTTTTTCATGTTATGTAGGAAGGATGTGCATCTGAGAGCAGTCACTCAGCTCTGACTGAAAGGCCCAGTCCGCTGGTTTGGTGGTAGCTATATTGTTGGGTGCAGTGGTCAAAAAACTGTGTCATGGCCTTAGTTGTTTAAGGTGAGCCTGGTGTCATCCTACTGTCCAAACATCTATGAAGTGCAAAGAAAAGCAGTAACTTCTGAACTTCAAAACTGCATTTATGCGACCTTTCTCCAGTAATTACTTCTCCACCTCTTCTGGTCATACTTATTCTAGCACTTCTGTAAGGTTCTGTCCTTTAGTAGAGTTCACAAGTGTATTTTTCTTTTTTAATGCCTTCATTTTTCCCTACGTTTTGTACTAGTTAAAAATCTGAAATAATACTCAGCATTGAAGTATATACGACCACCTTTGGCTTGAGTGAATTTATGAGCTTTTTAATTATGTGGCCTGGGAGTGCTGCAATTTTGCATATTAAATTGTATTAACAATTGTAACTTGCTAAAAAAAAGAAAAGGCTTGTCTGGCCATTGACTTGCATGACTGGGAATGATGGAACTGACGAGCCACAGAGGTCCATTTCTTCTTTCCTATGTGATGAAAGTCAGAAAAATAAATAGTTTTTGGATACAATAAGAACAATTTTGGGAGAGAGCAATCTGGAGATCTCCCAAGATCAGCCTAGCTTTTTCTGATACATCATTTTGTGCCTGCTCTTGTGTCCTCTCCTTAACCCATACTGAAAATATTCAGAGAGACTTGTGCTTTTCTTGAAAGGCTTGTGGTTGTAGCATTTGGTGTACTAGTGAGAAATTGGCTTGGTCAGATCACGGAGAGATTTCAAAGTAATCAGTCTGTACAAACTTTGTCCTTAAAGGCCAACTTTTTCACTTTTCTGATTTCTATTGTATTTGAAAATACAAAACAGACTTAATTGCCGTGCCTGGGGGGCAAAGTCTTTGTTTCTTCTTTGCCCAAGTTGAACAGGGTGACAGCTGAATATCCTGATTTATAGCCTTTTTCTGAGGAAATGCTCTTAGAACATGCAATGTCCTGTCTTTATATGTCATTTATTCTAAACAGAACATAAAATGGTATTTCAAGATTATATTTCTGTGTGTGCAAGGTTATAAGTAATAATTTTGTACTAGAACTGCTATAAACTGTTAGTAATACAACTATCTTTTTCCTGTGCAGGATTTCCAGTGACATTTTCAACAGATACACTAGAATCAGTTCAGGGTGTGTTTTGTGTAATTGGTAGCTTTTAGGGATGGATCTCAGATGATGATGTGTCATCTTTTTAATATCTGTGAGGTTCTTCAGCAGAATATGGTTTCCTCCATCTGCAGGGTGTGAACTATGATCTAATAAGTTTTCTTGCATCTCTGGTGCAGATGACTGGCGCATGTTCTCAGTAACAGCAGACAATGTGACACTTATCTGTAGTCTTATATTATTTCTGTTTCTGAGAAATGATTCTATGATGAGCATCACTCCATAGTATGTATTGCATACTCAGTAGTATGTATTGCACATTTCTGCTTTTTAATAGTATTTTAATAGTGTAATACAAATTTCCATATTGCGGCATGTTCTGGTTTAAATTTTATTTTTAATATTCCTAAAGTGATATCATATTTTTCTATCCTTCATAATAGTGAAGTGCAAAGTATTAGAAGATATGAGTGTGTATACTCACATGAATCACCACAGCAAGCCCAATTGCCATTGAGTTCCTTCTGCTAGCTAGCAGGCAAATACAAAATAAGAGCTCATGTCAGTCTTTAGTAGTTGGACACAGAAGAAAAAAAGAAAAAGGTTCAAGAAAAATTTGTTTACAATCTCTTTTCCTGATAAGCCATACACACCTTTCTCATTTTGCTTTGTAGGGACAGGGATTCCTCACCAGTTCCCTCTCAGTTCATAGGGGCTGGGATTCTGCTGTGGCTAAGTATCTTGCTCCATAGAATTTTCAGCTTCTGATATTCCCAATGTTTTGTTGCCTGTGAGTTTTTCTGAGTAATTGTCCATCCTTCTCTGTTTCCAAGGCATTTTGGAGAGTGGATTGGACCTCTCCTGTTTTCCCACCCTATTAGCCTGCCCGGTCTGACTTGAGTTTAAAAATGTAATCTGTCTGTTCTAACAGAGTTATTAGCCAAAATATACTTCTTCTATCAAAATCTCTTGTCCCCATGACTCAACATGTTCAAGATCAGATAGATGCATGGAAATATCTTCTGCAAATAAGTATTAGGCACGGGGACACTGCCTGTGTCAAACTGAAGGAATTATCGGCACAGAACTTGTGTAAAAATGTTTATCTCCACTGTCTATTTTTGTGTGCAGTGTTGCTTGCATCGCATTAAACAGTCCCTTTATAATCTGGGAGTCCGGGTGCATCTGAATTCTTCCATAGCTATGATGTTGAATGAACCAGATTAAGCACTTACACTCCAGAGTATAGAATTAGAATGAGTACAAATGCGAAGCTTAGAAATGTTGATATCCACTCTTTATAGGAATAATTGGCTGGTTTTTTTCTGATGATGATTCCGTTTCATTACTTTCACACTTAAGTCATTGTGCACCCTTGCCCCTGCTCCAGGCAGTCCTACACAAACTCCATGACATCATTGTTAATAGTGACATAGTGACATACAAGCCAGTTTCTAAAATGAAGCCAATAAATTAAGTTCACACTAATAAGCATGTGCCTAGCAGGTACTGATTATAAAGTAGTAAACCAGCGTACCAGTAGTGCCAGTAGTAAATACAAGTGAACTGCAGTTCCCAGATTTGTGTTTAATACATGAGTGTTAAATAACTGTATTCATATATTTCCCAAAGTAGATCCTAAAATTACAAAAATATCTCTGCGTGCAAACTGTTTGCCTCTGCCTGTGAAAGCATGGTGTTCAGGATATATGAAAGGGTAAATGACATCATTGCAAATTGCCAGGAATCTATACTGAAGTTGTTAAGAAAGATTGCTGACCAGGAAAAGGACCCAGTGACACGAAGTCTCTGCACAGAGCTTAATACAGAAGCAAATGCTCTGTCAGGAGGACGGTGTGTTGCAAGTTTGAATCAAAATCGTGTTCTCCCTCTCACAGGTGGATATACATCCACTAAAATCAAAAAGTGAACCCACATCTATAGTTAATCAAATTCTGATCAAGCACTTAAAAGACTCAAGCACTCTGTGTCCTCATTGTAAACATTAAGAATTCTCAGAAATGTTATGCAAAAGTAATAAAGTTGAACAGAGACATGCCATTTGCTAGAATATACCTGTGATGTGAAAGTACAAAGTGAGATGACATTTCTCATTAGGCAAAGACACGATCATACAGGTGCAGGCAAACCCTTGATCTCTAAAGATGGTCATTACCTTTGACATCTTTGTAATTTTTTTGTCATCACATAAATGCTTAACCTGTGAATAATCAGCTACATGAGCTTGAGGTCATAGGAACAAGTGTTTGAATGTCAATTTGGGGTTTTTGTTCATGAAAATTGCTGCATAAGTAGTTTGTCAATTTGTACCTAAAGAGAACATTTAATAATTCTGCTTTTCCTTTTGTAGTCTGTTAACTCTTGCTTTAACTTTTACTTCTTGAAAACCAAATTCTTATATTGAATCTGTGAAGCTCCTTCTTATACAATTATTGAATCCAACTGTATGCAAAGTGAGATTTTTGAGACAAAAACCCCCAATGAAACTCTTCCCCAATGTGACAGTGGGTAGGGAGGAGTGTCAGTTTTCTGTGTGGTCACTGAC
This sequence comes from Limnodromus scolopaceus, assembly GCA_028565335.1. NCBI lineage: Eukaryota > Metazoa > Chordata > Aves > Charadriiformes > Scolopacidae > Limnodromus > Limnodromus scolopaceus. The sequence continues at coordinate 39,979,742 of JAOXNO010000020.1, read as the reverse complement.
TCTCTTGCAGATTTGTTTGCATCTTCCCTAGCATTGAAACACTTGGAGCAGTACAGCTTATTTTTCATGTGAGACAAGTAGGTTGTATGGATACAATTGTACATCTTTTTTTTTTGGTAGATGGGAAGCCAATTTTACTGGTACCAAGAAAATGCAGTCTGCATGTACATACATAGTGCATTAGGAATGGGGTACCCAAATCTCCAGGACTGGGTTTTGAATTCCCAAACAGTAATTATATCTATAAATCAATTTCCAGCCAAGTAGCCAAAGCTCATCCAGAAAGATTCTTTCATTGCATGTGCAGAGATTGTCCTAGAGAAAATGTGGGGCCACAGAATACCCAGGAAGACAGCTGATTCCTCACGGAAGAGAACGAGTTTAGGAAAGAAATGTCTGTAAATGCTGGTATGACTTTTCTTTTTCAGATAAAGTATGTCACAAACAGGAATGGGTTCCCGTGCAGGAAATGGCTCTTCCGTAAAAGGGGTCAGGGAACAGAGCGTATTAGGCCAAGGCAGTGGTAGAGCAAACAAAACAAGTACAGCGGCTACTGATTTCCTTCCTCTGTCATGCCACGGCATAATATATTGCAGAGCTGCAGAGAAGCAATTACTCCAGCTTTCAATACAGTTGTTACCTCTGATTCAGACAGAGAGTAATGCATGCTCTCATCTTAAGAGATACTTAGATGAAAAGGTTCCAGCTATGGAAAAAAACAAATGCAAGGAGCTGAATATCTTTGCTATCAAAGTGTATTTTCCTGAGATATTACCAGAAAAAGGGAAGTTCTCTTATGAAGGAAATTGTTCAAGAAAAGATTAGCATATAAGGCTATAGAGTGCTTCGACTGAAGGAAGTGACATTTTTGTACCTCCAGTTAGCTAATGCTCATGAAGCAGTAAGTGTTAGGATGTGCAAACCCCAAACCTACCCCTACTGATTTTACAAGCACTGCCAATAGATGCAAAAAAAGCCCCCCCGTGCTTATTGTGGTCTTGCACTCAGAGTAAACATACACAAGCTCCCACAAGAGCAGCAGACATGTCACACCTGCCCAGCCAGAGCCAACAGCCAGTGAGAAAGAGGATGTGGCTGAACAGCCCAGAAATAAAAGAGAATCTGTAGTCAAATGTTTCTGAAGTGAAACATTTTGGAGCGAGGAAGGCTTCTTGAAGCACAACTTTTCTTGAGCCTTGTAGGAGCATTAAGCACTAAAGGGTACGTCAGACCCTAGAAGGCTTGCAATTATGCGCAAAAGTTGGTGGGTCCCATCTAGAGCCTGAAAAGGTGAGCTGGTAGGAGAGAAAATCTGGGAGGACCAGGGGTGTCTGCAGTTCCAATGTGCTTGGAGCTAGAAAAAGCAGTGGCAAATGGCAGGGAAATGGTGTTGCTTTACTACGTGGCACCTGTCCAGCAGATATTGCATCCTCTTAACAAGATCTCTCTGCAACGCAAAGCAACAAAGAAAGGCTGGCTATCACATTAACTGATTAAGGTGAAGCTGCTATAATAAAAAAGGGGTCACTTTAATTAATGGGTTAATGTGAGCCTCTAAATTGAAATCTCGATGAAGGGAATTAGAATAACCTCCAGGTGAACTTAGTTGGAGCTATTTGCCGAGCTTTGCATTAGGAAACATAAAGCGTGGGTTATTGTGAGCACAGATGAAAGAGTATCTTGGCTGGGAGCACTGGGGAAATGAAGGAAGGATTAAAAGAAACAACACAAATTACTGAAGAAGAGATTTTTCTTGCCTCTTGCCTCCATCTTGAGCATTAAATTCCAGATGTTCCCCACTGAAAATCTCCAACAGATGTCCATCTTCAAACAAAAACCTGTGAGTAGGCTGTTCAGTAAAAATCTGAGTCTGTTTCTCAGCATGACTGAGGATCATGGTTTAATCAACCAGCAAAGATGTTCTCAGATAGCTCTGCCATAGCTCTCTTGCCATTTTACATTGTAATTAAAAACACAGCAACAAAACCTCAGAAGCTGTTGCCTCTTGAATAAAACACAGCAACAATGCGTTGGAGACTAGGAGAAGCTAAACTCAGTTGGGAGGTAGGAGTCTGGTTTTCTTTACTAGCTAGATTTTTTTTCTTTCAAAGCTATGCCTCCATCAAAGTAACGGCTATTAATCCATGGACTCTAAAGAGCAGAGTTGGATGGCAATAACGATAGTTTCAGCCTTTCAGTACCAGATTGAGATGTACAGATGGAGACAGAGGATGGCAACTGCATTGGGATATTTGGTGCCAGCTGATAATTGCAATAGCAGCCTGCTCCAAAAGTGCTGTAACAGACCCTATGGAGCTGTTTGTTCCTAACCTAGTGCCTACGTATCTTCTTTGAATACTGTGCAGGGGTTCAGGCCTCATGCATTTCCTGACACAACACATCAGCAGGGGCCATTTCCACCTCTGTCATCTGAGTTCTTTCTTCCTTGCCTGTTTCAGAGTTCTTCCTCCCAGATCAGTTTTTCTCCAGATGTCAATGTCTAAAGCTCGTTAGTCGACATTAGTTCAGCCTTAAACATCCATTAGATGTTCTTTTCTCTCCTGTTCTTAGTCATTGTGGTTTCCCACACCCATTAAGGAAAAAAACAGTCAGCAAAATGACACTTATTATTAACCCTTCCTTTTCCAATGGAAGGGTGAAGTTAACCAGTAACAAAATAGATTCGATAAAAATCAAGTTTTTGGACTTTCTACTGCCTATTTTGAAAGAATACCCCCAGTTTACCTTTTCTTTCCTGTCTCTATATAAGGGAAAGACATTTCTGCCAGCATTTATGTTTACATCCACTAATGTCAGTAATGCTTTTGAGTTTTTTCGTGAGCCGCGCTACGCAGTTTATATAGCAGAGCAACAAAGCTGGAATCAAAATGGTTCCCAACTACGTTACTGTAAAGGGAAAGCCTAAGGTCACAAACATCTTCTCTAAACTATTTTTATCATTTATTGTTGAATAGGAATTATGTTATTCTTATGTCAGTTTATGGTTTTTTAACATTTATTTTTTCAGGTAGGGCTTTATATTTCAGCAGAGGGCACTGTGACCTTACTTAGAACTCAATCTGTTAATTGGGCTACTTGAGCATGGCAAAAAATTATACCATTTTTCCACGGTGTCAGTCCTTAAATCACAGGGTTATATATGCAGGATTTACTTATTCTCCATTTGAATCACTGCCTCATCCTCACGGCTAAAAGTGAGAAAAAAATACTTCAAGGAATTAATATAGTCTAAAAAAAATAAATCATCTCCTTACTTTTCTGTAGGGGAAAATTAGCTAAATAATGGCTTGGATTTTTCCCTCTAAGGTAACATGGTTTACCACAGTACAACCCGTGGTGTAGGCATTTTAACAAAGACTTTACAGCAGCTGCTATATCATAGGATAACAAAAAAAAAACCAAACCCTGCTTCAAAACTCCCAGACTTCACTGGTATATACAAGTCACTGAAGCACAACCTGCAGTTCTGTGCATTGTCACCCACACAGGCCAAAAGCACCAGACCCACCTACACTGCAATTAAACCTGGGGGAGGCCAGGAGAGACCATTAGACTGGCATCTCTGTTTTCCTCTGGGAGCCGAGCTTGTGCTGCCAGCCTCAGGCAGCCCCTGGCTTCATTCTGGGCTTGGCTCCGGCGTGTCGGCACCAGCACACTGGCTTCTGAGGCTTGTTTTGAGTCTCAACCATTGAGGAAGTAGGTAAGCACTAAGGATTCACTGAAATGAGGGAGATCCAAGGGAAAAACAGGAGAAGAGGGTGTCTGCTACCTTTCTCCCCACTGGACTGGGACGACCAGCGTTACGCCAGCTTTCTCACGACTAGAATGAGAGGCAGTTAACAACGAAAAGATGAGGTCAGAATACAGAAAAGGGGCTAACATAGGCTAGTAACCACATCCTTTAAATTTGCTTTATTGAGTGGATTATATCCAAAAGCTATTTTGTCCGAAGGATGGAGTTGCATTCCTCAGAGGTCATACATTACTTGGCATGAGGTACAATGGTTGCTTTGAGTTCCCCAACTAGGAAAGCTTATTTAAGATAGATATTTCCATTTGGCTTTGATGATGGCATACGTCTGAGGAAAACCAACTTGTTTTCTAAGAGTCTTCTTTCCCTCCATCTCTGGGATTAAACATGCTGTTTTTGTAAAGCAGAAATATGAGAACCAGTCACTTGTGCTTTGGACTACAGGATTATAATCCTAGGTACTAAGGGGTGATGTGATGCTAGAGACCTATTATTTTCTGTAACCTGGGACTCATTCTATATAGTTGACCAGCTGGTGTTGGTTGTGGTCCATTTATACGCTGCTTGTACCAAAACACCTCTGGGAATGTGAGGCTCCTTGTGCTTTACAGGCGTCTAATGCTTATTCTGGAAACAGGTAAGACAAAAAAGGGGACTTTCCTGTGGGCAACACGGTAGAGTCCTACCATGCTGGAGTCAAATGTCCTGAGAACTATTTCTAGCCCCATGGGCACTCAACATAACCGGCAAGCACAATAGTTATGAACTGTTTGCAGCCAAAAGCTTGTGGCAAAATTGCCCACCACCTTGTTGACAGGCTGTCCTACTAGAAGCTGTCAGCAGGATCCCTCTAATGAGACAACTTTTTCTTCAAAACAAACCAAATAAGAGATCTACCTGCACATAAAAGCCATATGCCACACAACAGTGACCTCTAGCTAGTTGTTGTTCCTATTCCACCCAATGCACCCACGGGAAGAGTTGAAGCAGTTGAATTTCTCTGACCTTTTTTATGGCTCTGATTTGGGGGTAAGCATGACAGGGATGCTCTGTGACAATGTGACAACAATATCTTGTTTTTTACTTCTGTTTTTCATTTGACATGTTACCACCCTTGCTGTTTTCACGAGATGATTGATAGGTTTCACTGGGTTGCTCCATTTCCTGGTACCACCGCCCACTGCCCCTTAGCGGTAACCTCTCTGGCCAGGATGGCAAAACCAAGCAACTTCAAGTCCATACTGACCGCAGCGTTTGTTCCTGATTCTAAATGATGCAATTACCTTCATGTTCAAAAGCCTCCCTGTTGCTTTTTATTGTGAGTCTGTAGGTATTGCTGGTTCCTAGGAAAGCAGTCTCGCCTCTGTACACTGAACACTTAGAATATAGCTGCCACTTACTCTTTTAATTGGTTTTTGTGTGTGTGTGTGTGTGTCTTGTGAAATGTACAAAGAAATCCTACCTACCACACCACCTTTTTACTCGTCACCTCCAGGTCTGTATAAAACGTGAGGTATGGAAAATAAGGTGAGATGTTCAACTTCTAAAGTTTTAAATGATTTAACATTATGGTAAGGAGAAGGAGGAGGAAAAAAGATACACTGTGCACCTGTACTGGCTTGAAAAGGAACAGGTGATGTCCATGGTGATGATAACAAACCCTGTCATGACTGGTATAAAACCTTTCCTTCATCTGAAGATGGAATTTATGTAGCCTAGTTGTCATTTATATCTATGGATTTCTCAAAAAAATATATTTTTCAGTTGAGTCCTAATATTTTGTAGCAAATCCATTGCAACAGAAATGAGTTAGAACTCCATTCTGCCAGCGTAAATAGCATTTTGGTCACATAAGATTGCATTTCCTGTGGGTTAAATTGCAAATTGCACCCAGGAAAGCACAGCCGTGCCCTGTCAGGCTTCAGCAGACTGCAGAAAACACTGAGTTTCATGTAATCACGTTTCATGGACATCTGTCTTAAAGGAAGAGGTGGCCTGAGGGGGGGACAACAGTGAAGATGAGCAGCTGTGGTGCAGTGCAGGTGCTGGGGATATGGGAAACACATGCACAAGGTTGGGTGGCCCCATTGGCTACAGGGGTAGTCAGGAAGTAACAAGCAGGAGCTGGGGTCAGCGCAGCATTGCTCACAGTGGCCATGGGCAACCAGGGCTGGTGGTGGAGCTGGCTCTCCAGGGGCCAGGGAAGGGTGTCCAGGTGCCCTTGGGGCAAGAGCACTCAGTGTCCAAGCAGATACCCGTGAGACCTCCCCTCAGCTGCAGGCTCATGGCACATTTCTGCCATGGCCGTTGGCAGACAGAGTTGCAAGCTTCCACAAGGCAGAAGAGTGGATGAGGACTATGGTCGGGGTGTCAGGAAGCAGAAAGATGATCAGGTTCATCGTTTGTTCCCCATCAGCTCCTCTCCTCTGCCCACTCTCTTCATTTCCTCACACACTCCTCCTGCAGAGGCAGAATCTCTCCCGATGTCCATATCAATTACATTAATTATGCTGATGACTCTGAATATACGAATTCATTTAAGCCATCAATCCTATTTGATTCTTTCCTTGCAAACTGTTTAAATTGCTCCTTCAGGGCTTAATCTTCTTCCCTTTACGAATATTGCAGACTCTGTGGTGGTGGCTAGGTTTTCTTTTAAACATGTTACAAGGGTGTTATTAAATTTGGATTATTTATACTGTAATCACTTTTGCCTAATTTAGGTCTGATAGCTGTGAAAACAATTGCCCCTCACACCTAACATTGGCTGTGGTTTCTCATTAAAATTTGTGTAAAAATCCACCAATTGTTGCTGATTTCTTTCTGGTCTCCCCTTCTCCTTCTCCCAATCTTTAATGCAGTTCTGCAGATTTTTGGTTAGCCTGCTCAGCAGTACTTTTCATAACAGATTTTTGTAACATCTGCTGCTGTGTACACGCATTGAGTCTAGCTATTAGAAACTCCCTGGATGACAAAACATACATTTGATTGTGTAATATAAAGGGAGCCAGCTGAAAATTGCGTACCTGTCCTCTGAATGCTGAGAGGCCAGCAAATGTTTGCAGGCCCTGGATGTTGTGATTTAATGTGACTTAATTCTCCAAGCAGAGATTTGTTTCTCTTAGTCTAAGCGGGGTACAAGGCAATCAAGGCTTTATGAAAATTTATTCAATATGGTCACTGGTTAAAGAGAAGAGTCTTCTCTGTGCTGAGGCTTGGAAACTTTGACCTGAAAAGAGTGGCATGGTAAGGAGACTAAAATCTTGAGTCAGCCCAAAAGCAACTGCTTACAAAAGTATGTCCTTCAAACCTACTAGTTTACAATCTAAGCACATGTTTAACCCAGCAGGCAACACTGTATTATAAACGTTCTCAAACACAGTTTAGAGCCAAGAGCAGCAGACTGTGTTTACCTCAAGACCTAGCTTCGTTACCGTGCAATGCTGATGCCATGAAGATTTCCAGGCATATTCTTATAGCATCATAGAATCATAGAACATCTTAAGTTGGAAGGACCCATAAGGATCATTGAGTCTAACCATATGACCAAAAGTGTCGTCCAGATGCTCCTCGGACTATGACAGGCTTGGTGCCATGACCACTCCCCTGGGGAGTGGGAACTGGGGAGCCTGTTCCAGTGACCCTGTTTAGTGCTAGCAGGATCTGATGAAGTGATGACACTTTGAAAAAGCTTTACTTTGGGAAAGGCATCTGTTTTGGCATATATAGCAACTCTATTTCTCAATTAGGTGTTCCTGCTTCATAATTACTGGTTTCATATTATGGTGAGAGTTTTGATGTTGCTTTTACCAGGAGAGAACTGTTAGACAGGTAGTTATTACAATACAAATATTTTAAAATATGTTATTTTCTGCAGGCAAGAGGCACTGTTCAGATATTGAGATATTGTCCAAAAGACAAGAGTAAAAATGGATGCAAATAGATATATCTTTAAAGATACAAATACTTGCAGCATCCTGGTGGTAACTTTGGCTCTCAGTGCTCCTATGCAGCACGCACTACAGCTGCTCTTTTGAGCCCTCATTTGCTCAAGCTGAAGTATCATCAGATTCATGAAATTATCTCCCTTACATGGAAGATAATTACATGAAAGCTTTTGTATCCAAACTCTGTTTTCATCCCCTTGTTGCTGCAAAAGGCTTTTCTCTATTTTGCTCAATCCTCAGTTATCACACATCATATTGATGAGGAAACGTCCTTTCCTGAAAATAAACTTTTCTGTCACATAGCTCAGCAACAAGTAAATAAATCTTGAATGGAGATTTTGGGGAAAAAATCTCTTGAAGCAAGATTTATTTTTTCATCAAATACCTTCAAGCTATTCAAGTTAACTATGCATGTCACTATTCAACTTTCCCTGTTTATGTTGGACTTCATAAGTAATTGAATTTTTTCTAATCTCTATTTAGTTCTGGGGAACTTAAGGAACAAATAATTTTTCCTCTTTTCCTCATTTGTTTTGATTCTCTGTAGAATTTATCTTTTACTCATGTTATTGTTCCTTTCTCCTTGTTTTGTAAAAGACCTAGACACAAAGTTGACTTCTACAGAAGAGTGAACTGTATGCCTAAAAGCTGACCTACAGACAAAATTGTTGGATTGCAGATGATGCAGGTACTTGCAACAGATAAGTACTGCAAAGAAGTGGTATCAGTAGCCCTCGAGTACTAGCATTCTGCTAATCAGCTAATCTAACCTAATCAGCTGTAGAACTGATGAAAGCCACTGTTTTGATGTGTGAATAAGAAAAGGAAAATGATGAGGCTCAAGCCAGAAGCAGTTTATAGGCTGAGTACCCTTAATTCCTCACTGATTTCCACCGATGTCACAGGCAGCCAACCACGTGGGTTTTAATGGCAGCAACACCATAACCATCCCCTTTTCCTCCTGATGCAGATGCTGCTTTACTGCTCAGCACCTTGGGTGCTCTCACCTGCACCCCCACAGCTGCCTTCTGCTCACAGCTCCACACCCTTCTACCCAGGCTACAGGGACAGTGTTTCCCAGAGCCTCCAGTGCAGTATTCTTCCACATGGTTCCCATACGCTGTTGGTCTCACGGCTCTGCACGTGCCCGGCCCTGTGCTGTTGTTACGGCAGGTTCTCATGGGAAGTGGTTGCTGATGGCATGAGATTCCTTCCCCCGTTTCCCTGTCCTGCAGCTTGCAGCGCTGCCTTCCTCTTGGAAACCCAGGAATGCACCTGCACAAATGTCAACAGCCGGCCAGCCGTGCAGCGCCTGCCCACACCAGAGCATGCTCCTGCCAGCAGCAGTGGCAGCACAAGCACAAGCAGCCAGCAGGAAGGACTTCGGGCAGGTCCCGATGAAAACCTGTGGCGTTACTATGGGAAGTTGTTTTGAGGTGTATCATCTGTCGCGTGAGAGAGGTGAGAGAGGACCCCTACACTTGGGAGGATGTTCCGCTGAAGACACACCAGCACTTTCTTCTCTCTCTCTCCCGTCCCCCCGCCCTTTTTTTTTGCATATATTTTCTCTGTAAGTAACTTTGCCCGTTAGAGTTGATAACCAGCAACAGACCCTGCCAACACATCTTTGTGCATGGGAATTGTCTCAACACGTTCTGTGCAGCAACTTTATCGCGCTGCTGTGAATTCTTGTGAAGAGCGTTTTTTTGAGGCCTTCTCAAACTTTGTAAGAATTTATACATATGCTATATTTGTACAGCATGCTTTGCAGCCCTGAGTCTGGAAAAGAAATAAAGATTTTTGAGGCAAAATAAGCTGCACCATCAAAAAGCTGTCACATTAAAACTTGTTATCTAATTAAATTACATGCTGGGCTGCTGCCATCAATGGCTAGTTTTAACCGGTTAGCCTTGCAGTAATGCTTTTTCTCTCTGTCCTATCACGGACCACAGGAACAGCTATCTGATCCACTCCTTCATGTTGCTGTCTACCTCTTGGAGTTCTTCCATAATAAAGGAGCAAAGAGATTATACAACATTTCATTAACAGCCTGACTGAAAAATAGAGATTTATGCCTTCCACTGAAGATTCCAATATGTTTTTCTCTGATCATAGTCTGCTCTTCCCTCTCCTCACTGACTACATTCAAGAAAGAAAACTGTGCTCTCTGTAAGCCTTTTGCTCCAGTCTGAAGCCTGTTTTGGCATAGTCATTCTCCTATGAGTTGGCATATCGCACATTCATAAATCGGCTTTAAAAAAAACACAGACTAATGAACTTCAAGATGTTCTGTAATGGTGCATGCCAGACTCTTGTAAGAAAAACATTTGATGTCAAATGCAAAAATACTGGTGGAGATGTGGTTCTTTCATGACATCGTCAGTTTGTGAAGACCTGTACAAAAGTGAAATTCTTTGATTGATAAAGGCCATGCTTACATGGGCCAAATGAAAAAAATGGCACTTGTAGTTGTGATGCAGCACCTACGGTATCTGCCAACTGATACAAAAGTTTCACTGTTTTCACAGTGAAAGTTCATGCCTGACTAGTGTTTTTTTGCTCACTGCAAGGTTATGTAGACATGTTAGAAAGACAAAAAAAGTTCAGCGTAAGAAGGACCTCCAATCCTGGAATATACTTTTAAGTCCCACTGAAGTTGTCTTGGCTTTAAGAAGAAAAGGGCAAGGAAACATCTTAGAGCTGCCTACAGCCACTTAATGGCCCAGTTGGGGAAATTCCCACTAAATATTAGGAAAAAAATCTTGTTTCTGTAAGGCTTGGCCTGTGGTCAAGTTGCATGGACACCCCGTGGCAACTCCACCCTTGAAACTGTTACAGATGTGACAAGCCCTGAGCAAGCTGCTCAAAGCAGCCCTGGCCGAGCAAAGGATTGGACTAGAGATCGCCTGGTGCCCCTCTGGCCTCCCATCTTCTGTCCTGTAATTATATCAGTGCTCCCTTTCCTCTTCTCTTCACCATGCTGAACAATGCTCCTCCCTCAGCCCCTCCCTGTGCGCCCCAGGTGCCCCTGCCCTGTAACCACATCAGTGGCCTCCACCCCTCATTTATGGACTTCTCTGTAGTGCTGGGGGCCCTCAGGCTCCCTTCCCTCAGCCTGATACCTGTGCTCCTGCTAATGCCGCCCAGTATGTGCTTGGCCTATGCTGAAGCTATTAATCTCAATATAATCTCAATAATAATAATCTCAATATAATAATCTCAATACCATTTAGGCATCCAGGCATTAGGCAACCAGGATGCAAAATATGCAGGACTTTTATTTGTAGCAGTGAAACCCTTTGCTGAGTAATTCTGGTTTGAATTTTGGAAGGCTTATCTTAATTTTTCTTGTTTGCAGTGTAACAACCTGATTTTATATAAATGAAAAGATACACAGACACACATATATGTCTAACTTCAGTCTTTTTCCTTCAAGTACAAACATATGCCTTAGCAATATCGCAGGTGCAGCTACGGAAACCCTTTGAAAACTTGGCACCTTGTGCTGAAATTATTGAACTATCATTTTAGATAATCTGAACATGTTTACGTTGCAGAATACTTAAACTATACAGCTCAACGCAGTCTTCTGGCTCAATCTTATATCTATTTTAGGAGCTCATAATATAATTGGAGATCTTGTGTAAAGACAGCATTGTAGCATATGCATGAGTGTCTCCATTTGGCCAGATCTTAAACTATACTTAGAACTTTACCTCAGCAGAAACAGCAGGAGCACCATAGGAAATGGAAGTATAAGGAAAAATTTTGCAAATTGTTTTTTCTAATGGTTTTTAAATAGCAAGAATTGCTACCTTGCACATGACTTTCAGAACATTTCATTGAATGAGAGTCATCAAATGAACTTTGTAGGTGTTATTAACTCCTATGGGGGCCCAAACCCTGAGTATGTGGTATAAGTTTGAAGCATACACATGATATCAGAGATTTATTAGCAGTCCAATTCCTCTGTGGATAAACTTTCTTTATTTGTTTTGGCATACGTTCTCTCTCTTTGAAAGAAATTTAACAACATCTGGAAAACTGCATGCAATATTTGACAGCTGATGTCCACCGCCTTATTTTATTTTTTCTGTAATATACTGATAATCACAGCTGCATCTTATGCACAAAAAAGAGATTTGGTTTCCTGAAGATATCAACTATAAGAAAGTAAATAGCAGAAATGGTGCAGCCATGGTAGCCTGGGTATGTGAGTGAGGCAAAGATGTTGGAGAATAGTGTATAGTTTTGGGAGAAGAAGAACACAAACTCTCAGGGACATAGCCCTGTTTGGAGTCAAGTGAAGACTTGAGTGAAGACATGTTTGTTCTCTTTCAGGAAAGCTTTTATTACCTGGAGACTGAAAGTTCTCTTCCTCCAGAGTACTCTTTGAATAGGAAAACATGTACTTTCATTTGTATTTCTTTATGAAACCGTGTTCCATGTGTTTTGCTATGTAGGATATTATGTCTAGGCTATGAGGATTTTAAATATAATGTTCTTCTGGGCTGCTCTGTATTATTTTATTTTATTTTATTTTATTTTATTTTATTTTATTTTATTTTATTTTATTTTATTAATTTAATTTAATTTAATTTTTTACTTTAATTTAGTTTATTTTTAATTTAATTTAATTTAATTTAA
>JAOXNO010000020.1:39941048-39960087 GCA_028565335.1 Limnodromus scolopaceus | reverse complement strand
TAATGTGGTTGGACTCGATGATCTCAGAGGTCCCTTCCAACCACTAAGATTCTGTGTGATTCTGTGTGATTCTGTGCTGCTGCTTCATGTCTTTAACACTTGTTTTGCACCTCTGCTTCTTTGCCGATGTGTTTTCTGACCCCTTTGGTTATCCCTGTTCACACCTATCCTTGCTTCCTCTGGCTAGGTGACATTTATGCCCTGAAGCCTTACTTTCTGCCCTCTTCTCCCGTGGCTCCTGCTCGTCTGCACTCAAATTGGCCTTCTCTTGCCTTTGGATGTGCCCAGTCTCTGCCAGGCTGTGGTAACAAATCTGGGTAACAAATGTTCCTGTAATTTGTTGGTCTGCATAGTCCTCCCAGTGCCGAGGAAGAAACAAGGGGGTTAAGTTTATACTGCAGCGATAAATTTGTTGAGCTATTTCCTTGGAAACTAGGGGGCAGGAAGCAAGGAAGGCAGGTGAGGTTGTGGTGGCAGGTTAAGCTTGCGGGGGGTGATTCACAGATTTGCATTTTATCTCTGAGGTTCCAGTGATTCCTTCTTCATATAAACTATCAGATAGGATTAAAAAGAGATATGATAAATAATGCATGGTGTTATTGGCTGAAAAAATATTGCTAGAATTCACTTCAAACAGCATACTCTATTATATTGTTAGATTTTCAGAGCCCTTCCATTAGTGCACATTTAAACATGTAATATTTTCCAATTAAATGTGTTGGTAGGAATTATTCATTTTAATAATTAAAGCATTTCCAGAGCTCCCTGAAGAGCGTTACCATGGAGGATCGGACCCTCTGCTGAGAACAGTCACAGCAGGCTAGTGTACAGTATAGGCCAGCTGCTTAATGTCAGTCGTGCAGAAGCATGAAATCCAATCCTGAGGCACATTAGCATTGGTTGCATATATCTGTCCTTTCTATGGCTGTGTCAAAGTTAGATTTTTGAGGTAGCTTTTGAATTCTGGGGCTTATGGAACCTGCTACTTAAGCACCCTCAGGTTGCAAAGCTGCCTATCTCCCACTGTACGTTATGGTGATGGATTTCTCATTATCTTTGGTTCCTCTTAGCTTGTTCATCAAGGACAAAAACGAAGACTCTTGTGCTCTGATTATTTGCCTTCTCTTTTGGAAGACTGTCAGATCATTGACGAGCTGGCATTGCCCCTCCTTCCGCTAACCCACGTTGTTGGCATTGTCTTCTTTAATGATCAGAAATTAAAGACATCTGCTCCTTGTGGATATTGAAAATCCCATGGCACACTCTGGAGAGGCGGGTTGATGTGACATCCTTGGCCAATATTCCTTTTTCCCACTGCTGTGCAGCACATTGGCTGGCTACCAGTCGGCTTGTGTGGCTGTCACCCTCCCACTAGAAATGGCTGATGCTCTGTGTTTGTGTGTGGGCACATGCAATGAGACAGACAGACTGCAAAGTGCTTTAGAAACAAGAGGTATGATGCAAAATTGAACTTCACTACCATCAGAAGATATTCCGTATTCAAAGACTCAAACCCCAGACTAAGCTGAACAAAAGGAAACCTGGCAAACGACGAATGAAAATGGGAGTCACAGGGGCATGTATCTTTCCAGTATAATAAAACTGTTTCTGTTTTAATTTTGTGTAAATAAAGAAATAAGGGGAGCAGGGAACTAGTTAAGATGCTATGTTCTTTCAGGCAAGCAGAGAAACCTGAGGGAAGATAAAACTATTTTTTTTTAGCTAAGCTAAACAATTAAACCAATAAAATAATTTAAAAGAGTGTCACAGAAACAGCTGTCAACAAAATAATTCTATTGTTATTACAGATCTCCTTGCACTACGTACTTCTTTATCTACAGGTAGAGAAATCAGATGGGTTAGCAGTACTGATACCCCTTAAAAATGTAACAACAATCCAGACCCCCTACATTGTCCTAGTGAATCAATAATGCTGTGAAATATTCAAAGGTTTTCTTGATCTGATTTTCAATGTTTACTTCATACCCTTATATCTTTGGAATGCTTACAAATTAAATTCACAGTTTGTGTTTTTCAGGCTGTGATACAGAGATATATGAAAGTTTATCAACAGTTTGTGGGGAAATACCAGTGGTCAAAGCTAAAATATTTTTTAATAAGTTGGCTTAAAGAAATTCCTTGGCATTGAAAGAATCCTTAGAAAAAAAAGGAGTTCTGAAACCAGCACAATCCCACTGGCAAGAACTGAGAGAATTTTTCATCTTGAAAATATCAACTCATTATATAAAATGAGCTGAAATCTAGACAAAACATTCAGGGCAATTATTTAGCCAATCCATTAACAACCAGAAACCAAAGTCTTGTCTGAATTTGGGACCTGAAAGGCTTAAAAGTTCACAACAGACAGGAAGATCTTTTCCTGCCTACATATAATACTTAGTAGCATGCATTTTTATTTACTTGAGGTTAAACAAAAAGTCTTCCTGCTATAAAGAACTTCATTTCAAGGACAAATACATCTCATTGGTCTTTCTTTTCTGATGTCTTTTTTTTTCCCTGGAGGGTAAAAATACGGAATTAGATGAACTACTCACTGGTGGGATTTGGAATGTTAAACTGTCTTCTCCTGTATTATAACTGATCATTAACGTGTGCACATTATGTGAGTGGAAATGTGGTGGTTTTTTAGTTTTATCTAATCAGAGCCATTGGGATATATGCGTTATTCTACAGTGTACTGGCTTCAAGTCTTACCCTATTTGTGCCTAGGAGTTGGATGACAGGAGTTAGAAGCTTGCTGCTTCAGCAACCAAGGCAAATCAAATCCTAGGCTGCATCTGCAGGATCATTACTAGCGGAGTTAGAGACGTCATCACTCTACTCAGCACTTGTCAGGCTGCACCTGGTGTTCAGTGTCCAGCTCTGGGCCCCACGGTTCAAGAAAGACGCAAACCATTTGGAGAGGGTCAAAGGAAAGCTATGAAGATGATCAAAAGGCTGGAGAACCTAGCCTTTGGGGAAAAATTGAAGGAATTACGTCTCTTCTCCGTGGGGAAGAAAAGGCTCAGGGGGTCTACATCACAGTATTCTAGTACTTAAAGGATGGATACAAAGAGCATGGAGGCTCTCTCTTCACAAAGAACCACATGGAGAAGGCAAGGGGCAATGAGTGCGAGTTGCACTGGGAGAGGTTTCATCTTGACCTAAGAAAGAAATTCTTCACAATGAGAACAATCAATCACTGGAGCAACATCCCCAGAAACATGGTGGAGTCCCCATTGCTGGTGGACCAGATGATCTTTCAAGGTGCCTTCCAACCTGGACTATTCTGTGATTCCGTGATTCCATGATACCCGACAAACCATAAACAGCCCAAAAAAATTTGTTTAGATAAATTCACTCATGTTTTGTTTATTTTGTATATATCAAGCTCAGAACTTCCTCTAGAATGTTATCTTTTCTTTAAATCATACTAAATTTATTTGAGTGTGCAGAAACAAAAAAAAGTTTTCTAGTCAGCCGGATTTCTATGAGACACCAAACACAGCTAGACTCATTTACCCAGAATCTTCACTAAGGCGAGCCTGGATCTAGCTCTGGATTGCTCCTCCGTAGCCTGAATAAGTGCAATCTGTATCTGATCCTCTCTCGAATGCTTCTCTGCCAAAGAAGCAACTGTCCATAATTTTGCATAAAAAGATGTGTTTACCTGCATTTCATTATCACTTGGAAACCCTTACAAAACTGATCCCATGAAGTGTTGGCAATTAATTCTTCATGTTCTTTGTGTTCCTTAACTTATCATTGACATTATCTGATGAAAACAGATTGAGCTGAGCAGCATTGAACTAACTAACAGACAGTAAAACGGGTTTAAAATAATTCTCATTTGCAATTATTTATGTTGTTAAAATCATGTTGCACTCAGAGATGAGAGTGGTGCAAGCAGCTAATGTTACTTACACATCACAGCTTTAGTCTTGAACACTGATTTGCACAATTGATTTCCATCTTCTCAGTGACTCGTCTAGATGCGCAGTTTGTAGCAGGAAGCTCATTCAAGACACTTGTTAAACTATGGTGGAACTGGAACAAGTGAGTCAAACGAGGTGGGGGAAAGAAGCAATTGCTTTGTAAGTTTTAGAAAAGATAATCCACGAAGCTGTTTTACTTGTTTGATCTTCTCTGCTTTTACACTCTGAATACCGCAGCCTGCTTCAGAGCTGCTTCTTATGACAGTTCACACTGGTGCCTCTGAACTGATGAAGCAAGGTCACAGACACTTTGCCTTCTTGTCAGCCTCTTTTCTAATGGGTGAGCATGAAAGTGGCCCTACGACAGAAAAGTCCAGACTAACATCACTTAGGCAGCCAAGTGTTGTTAAAAAGCATGGTACAGAAGAAGAAAACAGAGAGAGAGAGAGAAACGGTCCTGGCCAGCAGGCAGCTTAGTACTCAGAGCTGACGAGCTGAGTAAAACAAAGCAGCGATCTCCCAGCCATGGCTGGAAACAGAGCAGGATAACAAACCATTGCCTTCTTTGCAGCCTAGCGGGTTATTTCTGATACACCTCACAGACAAAAAAGGCTAATCTAAGATAACATCTTTGTCTGTTCATTTTAATCAGGAGCCCCTTCTGTGATCGTTCCAGCTGTCAGTGTATGATCTTCTGGGAGTTCATCCTCTCTCTATACCTGCCATCGCCATGGCTGACCTTTCCCAGCTCAACACGCTCTAGGCTGTCCCCATAGCTGGGACCAGAGGGATTTCAACGCCTTTTGGCTCAGGTATGAGCATATTAAATTAGAAAGTCTGACAAGGTTAAAAACCCACAAACCTCTACCTAGAAAGATCTATCTGTTTGAGAAGTTGTTCCTGATCCTCTAAAGTTCACAGTACAGTGTATAAAGGCAAACCAGCAATAGTTTCACTGCTTCTGTTTTAATCCATCATAGCATAAACTGTAGCCAATGAGTAATGAATTGCCCAAGAGTTAAGTCCATAGAATCATATAATGGTTTATGTTGGGCAGGACTTTGAAGGTTATCTAGTTCCAAGCCTCCCGCCGTGGGCAGGGGCACCTTCCACTAGACCAGGTTACTCAAAGCCCCATCCAACCTGGTCTTGAACCCTTCCAGGGATGGGGCATCCACAACTTCCCTGGGCAACTTGTTCCAGTGGACAACCCCACCACCCTCATAGTGAAAAATTTCTTCCTTATGTCTAATCTAAATCTATCCTCTTTCAGTTTAAAACCATTAGCCCTCATCCTGTCACTACATACCCTTGTAAAAAGTCCCTCCCTACCCCTTCTGTAGGCCTCCTTTAGGTACTAGAAGGCTGCTACAAGGTCTCCCCAGAGCCTTCTCTTCTCCAGGGTCAACAACCCCAACTCTCTCAGTCTGTCTTCACAGGAGAGGTGCTCCAGGCCTCTTATCATCTTCGTGGCCCTCCTTTGGACTCCCTTCAACGGGTCCATGTTCTTCTTATGTTGGGGGCCCTACAGCTGGACACAGTACTCCAGGTGGGATCTCATGAGAGCAGAGTAGAGGCACCAGTTCTGATCCCACAGGAACTCCCTGTATCTTGTATTCCTTTTGTAAGCCCAAAGCTTGAAACTGCTGTTGTTTTATAGCCAATTTTTGAGGCACATGAAGATGCATAGACTGTGGCTAGACTGAAACATAAACAGTAAACATGCTTAGTAGTTGATAACAAATTCAAATACTTGGCAAAACCAGGTATGTCCCTACAAACAGTTTGTTTATCTGAGTTTTGCCACCACTCTTGAACATGGGTCAGTTTTCTATGGAGTCCAGGATCCCCAGTCCTACAAGAGGTTTCTTCACCAAGGTGCAGAAGCTGTGTTTCTCTCTTTGACCCCTCCACTTTCCCATAATCTTCCTTTTGCAATTAGTCACACAATAAACAAGAGCTCTGTAATAGGAAAACACCTTTCTTCCTCACTTCATTAGCCCTTCCTAGCTCATTAGACTGATATCTCAAGCGTTTCCTAACTTAAAAAAACCCCATTATTTTGGATACCAGTTTTTGTTGGAGCTCCACCTGTCTTTTTTCCTGAGCTTCACCTCAGTGGGAGCTGTTCAAATGCGTGAGTCTGCATAGTCACAGTTTGTGTGAATGCCACAGCGTGGGAGAAGTTAAAGATTAAAAGTTTGCGTTCTGACCGAAACAAAATTAAGGGCCTAGTACATCCAATGAAAGTTCTTAGCAGTAAGACACCCTTACTGCCAATGCACACTTTATTCTCTGTCTCTCACAATCAGAAGGATGACAATGGCAGCATTTGTTGGCCGGTAAGGGCAACAAATACACTTTTAAAAGTATTCAAAAGCATTTCCCCCATTTTCAAAGGTAAGGGGGGAAATGGAGAGAAGGGAGACAACGGCTCATGCTCACCAAGAAAACTTGGCCTGCTTGCTGGCTTCTAGTCTCAAGCAAAAACCCTCTGAAGTTAGTGAAGTTCGGCTGCAAAGGCTTTGAACCAGGTTGTCAGGTGGCTGCCAGAGCAGGTTTGAGGAGGTGAGAGGTGCAAGCAAGAGGCATTGGTCCAATTAGAGAGCTGAAGCTCATTTCTATAATGCCCTTCTCTTCTTGGTATCTTCCCTGTTAGCTGACAAGATAATTAGAATATATATAGCCATTACTTACACCTTCCCCCAACTTTGTGGTGCAGATCTGACCTGTTTCTTCTCCACTCACCTCCCCCTCCACCCACCTCCAACTGGCTACCAATCTGTGACATTTTTTGCTCATTTGTTACAGTTGTGCAGGCTGGCCCTGCTGTGCATGGAAAAACAAACTGGCTCATTTCCTCTTTGCATTTCTACCCCATATGCACAACATCAACACGGGGCTCTCTCAAACTATATTACTATAGCAACTGCTCTCAGATATCTCTCAGATTTATTGTTTCAGAAAAAAACATTCAATATTATATAAAAGGTTTTCTTCTGGATGTATTAATCTTTTCCATTTGGCATTATTGCCAGTTTTGGTCCTGCAAAAACAAAAAAAAAAGTTCAGAATTAGAGAATCAATTAAGTCCTTGGGTACCTGGTAACAAATAGTAAGACAAATATATAAATAAACAATAAAAAAGAACAAGGGCCTTTCACTTTCAGACTCTTACCACAGGTGAGATGTTCCACTTCCCTTTTCAGTGTTTGAAAATGAAATGAAATCTAGAAAACCTTTTAAAAGTTACTTTTCATTGGTAATAACTGTACAAGTTATGACAAAGAAGACTCAAGTTTATGAGTTCAGTTTGTTTTTTTTTTATTCCAATTCAGCTACTCAGCCTAATCTTGCAGATATTTGGTAACGTGATTACAAAGACTGATTCTTTGAACCCATGAGGATTAAACAAAACCATGTGTTTGTAGATCCAAGTCTAATACGTGATTTTGAAAAAAAAACTTTCTTAATGTGCTTATTGTAAATTGAATGCTTCTAGATGTAGTTGAGTATCTAATAAGATTATTTCAAGGTTTTGCACTCATTACAGTGGAGGCTCCAAGGTTTTTTGGCTGACGAAGGTCTCAAAAGAAAATGTTGTAGTAGACTTGAATGCATGCATGTACATTTACATACCAAGCAGAGTTTTAAAAGAACATTATTGTGCAACACAAGAAGAGTGTCTTTGTAAAGATGGTAGTGTGAAGAAGCTTGCAACTTACTCCTATATGCCCAGGCTGTCAATGATCATTTTGGCAAGCTTGGGCATAGTAGCAAAGTCCACAGAGAAATACTGTGCTGCTTGAAAAGGGTCACAAATCTTAGTGTAATTAAAAAGAAATACGGAGGAAGATATGTTATATGCCATCTCCTTGTCATATGTTACTGCTGCTGTATTATGCTGAAACTGCATGTCACTCTTAAGACAGCAGTGAAAGGTTTTTAGCAAGGATTATGAAGTTCTGGTGAGGCTATCCTGCGGCTTGCAAGGAAAGAGCCACCCTCATTAAAAGCAAAAACAACTTTCACTTCTACACAAGAGTAAGTATTCATTGCATTGTGTTGTTACAATTTAAATCCAGAAAATGGCTAATGGCAGTCAATGCTTTGTTTCTGGAGTTTACCATTTCCCTTACTTTCACATTAGATTTCAGCATAGCTACATTATGGTGTGGCCATTCTCATTATTATTTTGTGCTTTATACTCCAAAAGAAACAATTTAAAAGTCAGCCCACCAAAAATTGAAATGTAAACCCAACCTTTTAAAAACCCTAAAATATTTTTAAAATTTTTCACTGCACTTCATACATACAAGTGAAAACTATTTCTTAAATAGTAACATGTTCACAAACATTTGAAACCCAAACATTGCTGCATGACTGAAAGACAAGAACATAATAAATAATACAAATAATTTTCTTCCATTGCCACGACAAAGAAGACTGCGAGTTGTGAAGAGTGTGTATTTTTGACAGAACAATTACATTCCTAGCATTCATTGATTTTAGACATATTTAAGGTGGTAGGGAAAATCTAATCTTTTACATCATAAGTTTTTAAGCTTGTTACTGTGCTTTACATATTAATGAAAAGTCTTCATTATTTAGCTTTTCTTACCAATCCTCCTGTCTTTTGTTTTAAAATAAACTGGACCTTAGTTGTTCTTCTCTCCAGGATGAAATCTGGAGAAAGGTCTGACTCACACCTGCTGTTCTGTCCACATGTTATCTTAGCTGTCAAAACCTTCTTGGAAGCAAATAATACGAGTGAGATGAAGACTATGTATCTCCCCCAGAGAACGTCTTTCTTTCCTTTCTTTTTTGTTCAACAATAGTGCTATTTAGAAATTTTTACTTTGTACTGTAAAAAAATAAAAGTCTCTGCAAATGGACAAAAAATGAAGGATTCAACTTTCTTAAAGGAAAAAAAAAAAGATGGAAATGTAGTTGAAATGCAGAAATGGTCTGGACATTTGATACTTGGAATAATTTTTTTTTTTACCTGGAATACAATTTGGTGTGAAAACTCTCTATGTGTGGTACACCTCAGACCTCAGTTCAAAGCCCTGTACACACTGAAAAGCAAATTACCCCAAAACAGTACCTCCTAAAGCTAGTCAGTAAGAAAATACTAATATGAACAGGGACTTTCATTAGAGCTTCCAAATCTTACACGCAAGGCTTCAGAGAGGTGTCTATACATGGTCCAGGAGAAATTCTTAAATGGATCTGGTCCTGGTACCCTGATTTTTCAAGGAGAAAAAAAAAAGAAAAAAAACCTAACTTATAGATGCAGAAAATAACGTTGGGTTTCATAGTATGTAATAGCATCTAGAATTCCCTTAAAAAGAAAGAGCACTCATTTGGCTCCTTTCTTTGCTGTGAAACCCATATGTGTATGAATGGAGTCTGCCTGCGGGGAGGTGCAGACCAGCCATAGGCACCTGCGAGAACACAGGGACAGGCAAGAGGAGCCAGGAGTCTTACATCGCACTGGGAACAGCCTCAGGAAATGTTCAAGGTCTGCTGGGATGGTTTGCAAGAACAACCATTATGCTGGGAACAGGCATAAAGGCTGTGTCCTGCAAGGAAGGAATTTTGCACCCCGTTTCTGGGATTCTTAACATTAAGTAGCGATTGGACAACCAATGCATGTTCTAGCTTGTATAACAAGACTTCATGTGGGAATCAGAACCTGCACCCCCTCCAGGACTCCTGAGCTGCACAGGGGTACCATCCTTCGTTTCTTGCAGTCCCACATGAATCTTGACTCATGTGTTGCAGTGAAGTGGGTAGAGTGACTGCTTTGGGGTGGGAGAGAAGTTTTTGATCCCCTGGAGCAGAGAAAGGAACTGAATTTGGCTTTGCCATGTAACAGGTGACCCTGCTAACTGAGGGAACTGTTTTCCTTCCTTGAGAGCAGTGTTTGCCAGTGTGTTCTGAACAGAGAGATGTCTTGCTGAGACACTGTATTTATATACAGTCTGAGGTATAGCTTGGCTAACAGAGGGCACTGTTAAGGAAGCTGAGGCAGGAATGCTTCTGGCTGAATGTCACAGTCAGGCCTATGTATGAAAAATGTAGCTGAGGTTCTTGTAGCTTCCTAGTATCTAGAAGGTTTTAAGGCTAAATAAAACTGTCAAGTTTTAGAAAGTGGTAGAGAAAAGGGTTTGGCTTTACTGAGTCACTGAACTTTTTCATATTTGATAAAATAAAATTAATTAAAGTCACGGAGGGAAAAAAGAATTCTTCATCCTTATTTCTGTTTCTGCTCAAAGTACTCCTTTTTACTTCACCAGTAAGTTGTTCAATATTCTGAGACTTGTCCGAAGTCATACTAAGGCCAGCTTTAGTAACAAAATTTGATTTTGTTCTTTTGCTAGCAGTGACTTGAAATTTCTTAAATCTCCTTCACCTGCTTACAAAGAGGTGAAATGATCTGGTGAGCATGTTGCTTTTGAGGGCAATAAGCAATGCTTAAAAGCAGAGCTCAGGCTGTAGGGGTGCTTTGCCTGGTAGCCCATGACCCTGAAGATGTTAGAAAACAGCATCTTCTCAGTCTCCATGTAACACTGGCAAAGCTGATTCACTACAGCTTTTATTTATTCAGCCATAAGCAAATAAAGTGAATTGTTAAGTAACCACCAACTGTTTCATTGTAGTTTGCCATTAGTGTGAAAGGTTTGCCAATTTATGCATCTAGCAAGTAATGATACCTATTAGGAAAAGGGGAAACTCTTCTCACAAGGGAAAATTCCTATTCCTTCTTGTATTCAACATGACTCCATAAACAGAGGAAAATTAATCTATAAATAGATCCAATGAACTCATGTGCCACAATGCCTTTAACACCAGTTTTAATAATCATGATCAGTGTCATTCATAGATTCTTTTAAGAACCAGCTGGGATAATAATCACTCATCTTTGAATCCAGCATTAGTACTAGAATTAGGAAATTGATCGTTTTATCTCAGGTGACAGGTGGCAAAACTTATTTCCTCCCCAGGTATCGATTGTCTCCACAGCTGATAAAACACCAGGGCTTCCTGCAGGAGACAGCTCGAGGTGTACAGTGATTAGTCCTCCTTTGCACTCCCCACCTCAACAGGCAGCAATGTCAGAGGAGAGGAGATCAGCTAAAGCCAGTCACGGGAACCTGCAGCAATAACAACATGCAAGAACTCTTAAACTGCTGTGAGGGCTGACTCTTCTGCCTCCACCCCTGCTTTTTCCGCCCCCCTGCTGTAGAAATGCACCAGTGTTGCACTCTGCTGATAGACTTGAACCTGTCGCATCTCCTACATCTCCCAGAATGAGGGAAAGGCAGCTGGATTCATAGCAGTTTGTCTGCGGAGAGTTGGCTGCCCAAATGAAGAATAAACAGGCAAATTTGGTGAGTTACTCCTTATATTTAAAGGTATTGAAACAAAGTAGGAGCACTGTTGTTGGTGATTTTTTTTTTTTAAAGTTAATTTCAGATATTGGGATTGCTCTTTCCTAAGTCTCTAGACACTGTCATGGCTGGGAAACTCTGGAAAGGAAATTTACTTTAATTGTTCCTTCTGAGATCAGGTGTACTGTGGAGTAGAATGAATGCGAAGCCACAAATGTCTGAAAATATCAAGCTCCTTGGCTGATGCAGTGTCAGGGTACTGGAGATGTTGTATCATACAGTGATAGGCTGGTTTGGGATTTGATATTCCAGGAAAAGCAAACAAAATGATAAATACATAAAGGTTTCAAGTCTCTTAAATAAATTGAGACTGTCCATGGAAGCAAAAAGATGAAGTTCAAAACTACCACACAGTTTAATATAATATAATTTTGTTAATTAATTTATAATGCTTAAATAATAAATGCAAAATAAGCAAAAGTTATATTTTTAAACCTATGAAAGAATACTAGTATCCCTCATTCTCTATTCTGATTGTTTAATGTTTAATTCATGTACACAGAGTGTATGCACAGAGTGCATGCTGTTTTGGTCTTTGTTACTTGTAGAATTTTTATACTTTTTCAGTAATGTTTGTTGTACGGGATAGGAAGTATCCACCAGACAAAATGACAACTTTCTTCTGCACCCTGTTCTATGAGCGATATGTGAATGCCGTTCAAGGTTTGACACTTAACTGTTGAGAACTTCGAACAAGGGATATTGTTTTTGGATACAAGTGAGATGTTTTCGACTGGGATTTTGTTTTGTTATTGCTTTGGACTTCACAGTTTTATAATCTAAAGGGACTATTTTATTTATTTGCAATAATTATTTTAATGTAATTTAGGTGATAAAATCATAGAAATAGTCTTGCTCTGTGAAATGTATTTTAAATGGAACATATTTGTTTACGACTAAAACTATACAAATAAAAGGAATTTTCCCACAGAAGACTAATTTGGAAAGGGTTTCCAACTATGGTAAGAGATCTTACTACTTATTAAAAAACAAACTGTGATGTGATTTGTCCTGCTTCATGTGTTTCCCATACTATGACTTTATCAGAACTCTTGGTTTAGAGGCACTGCTAAGCGAGGCAAGTGCTGAGAGCTGTTGCCTGACAGTGGCGGTATTGGTGGGGACTGAAGGAGCCATCTTTGGACAGAGTAGGGGCCAGACAAGAAAATAATAGATATTATGTGAAAGTGCTGCCCCAGCCCTCTAGCATAGGAGAGCAAGGACCTGCATTGGAGGTTTGTGGCTTGCTGTTTTGTCGACACCGTTAAGATATGATGGCTGGGAATGATAACATTCTCATTACTGGAAAAAGGGACAGATGAAATGAAAAATGGATTCTCTGTGTCTTTCCCACTTCTATCTCAGGTTTTAGAGCACAAATGTTTTGAGA
Source organism: Limnodromus scolopaceus (assembly GCA_028565335.1). NCBI lineage: Eukaryota > Metazoa > Chordata > Aves > Charadriiformes > Scolopacidae > Limnodromus > Limnodromus scolopaceus. The sequence goes on along the minus strand of JAOXNO010000020.1, from coordinate 39,947,305 downwards.
TGCAAGCGGAGGGAGTACCAGGTCTGTCTTGCTTTTGTGCAGCTTAGGAGGCAGAGATGTAGAAGCTACAAAGGGATCTGAAGACATCCAGGAGTATTTCCCCAACAAGTGAAAAGCATAAGAGCTTAGTTACTGCTTCTGAAGGATTCTTAAAAATACGCCTTGTGTATGTTGTTAGCTATACTGCTAAAAGTCTCTTTGAAAAGTATACGGGGAGGAGGGCTTGGGGGCAGGACAGAATTGGACATTGAAATGGTTTGTAGTCTCTGGATCCCAAACATACTTTTACAGTAGCTTAAAATTATATATAAAATTTATTTTAAAGATCTCATATTTTATAGTTGAATGATAGAAGAGAACAATTTTTCTAATACCGTTCCCTCCATGCAACTATAAACATAAAATTACCCTTTGAAAGTTGTTGGCTTTTCATAAAATTGTCTCATGGAGGCTTTCTGACGTGTTTTTTGTATATTATTGCACTTTCCTTTTTTAATGTAAAGAATTGCACAAACCCAAGGTATGTGGTGATTTTTAAGGTCCTATTCCTGCTGATTTCAACATCACGTTCTTCACAGCAATACTGTTATGTCACAAATGGTGAAGGGGGTAATAATCAACAGGAGAGTATTATTAAAACAATAAACATAAGTTCACATGAGAACAAAATAATATTAAAAAAGGAGGAGAAATTTTAAAAAAATGTTGTTCAATAGCAAGAATCCTTCTGAAGGCCAAGGTTCCTTTCAGAAAGACATCAGTACATTTTAAAATGGATAGGAATGTAATTTTGAAGATTCCATTTATAATAAGGATAAAGATTAAAGGATTAATTGTTTACATGTTTTGCTTCTAGACATTGAAATTGGTAGTTCAGTTGTGCAATGGCATGCTCCCATGTTAAGTTTTCAGTACAGTCAGGCCAAAATGAGTGTGTGAGTTAGGCAACACAACACTTTCCATTCACAGATTTTACAAGGGTAGATGCCTTCCTGAACCAGTACCAGATGGATCATTTTCTAGACTGTGGGCATAGCAGCCCACTTGCTTGCAGCGATTGCTAACACCACCATTTTGCATCCGTCTGGGTCTTAGTGTGCTCCACTTTCTGATACTGAGCTCTACTGATTGAGTGATTGCCTCCCTGTTTTTGGAGTGCTCCAGAGGTCAGTGCTGTTGCTGATGAGGTGTGTTGCATGGATCTTCAGTGCATACCAAATCATATCTCACTGGAAAATAAATGTTTTACCAACCTGCTCACTGCTTAGGCTGGAGAGGTAATATGCCAGTTTCTGGGTCAGCAGAAGTTTATTAAAACTCAAAACCAGCTGTGGTGGTGGGTATGTGCATGTGGCGTGGGGGTGGTTTGTTGTCTTTAGAAGCAGATGTGAAGTGTTCATGGCATGCAACAGCCTCTCCTCGCTTTTGATACAAATGGCTGGCTGCTGATGGCACTGCTGCTTGAGAAAAACTGTGCTCACAAAAACTAGTTCAAAAGGACTGATGGTGAATTTGCTTTCGTATGATCATTAATTATCTTCAGTATGAATAGCACACAGAGCTGGGAGAACATAAATGCTTCGGAAGACACTGATCTGAAAGACAGAAGGGAAGCAGCCTTTATTGAGGGATAGGGACAGGTGTTTTTTCTGAAGTTCAGGCAGATGCAGGTGCATTTTGGTCTGCCTTAAATGAGACCTTCTCTTGGAAGGTCATGTGCATGAACAGCTTGAAATATATTTTGGGGACTGAATACTTTCTGTGGAAGAAAGGCATATTTGCTATGTTTTTCTGATAAACTTCAAATAAAAAACATCCTCTAGCTACCGTCTTGCATAGGATGGGTTCTCTTGTGACAGCTGGTTACTGTACTGTAATTTCAGATGTGCTATATGAACATGGTGATGAGGGTCACTCAGAGCAAATGGTTCTAGAGATGAAGTTGCAAAGCTTTTCCCTCTCTAAATAAGTGAGACTTCTACAGTGCAGTATTTCTTAATGAGTTCAAATTAAGAACTGAAGTGCCTAACATGGAAATCATCCCTTTCCTTTTTTTTCCTGTTGTTCTCCTTAATTTCTTACAGCATAATGTTTAAGATTCCCACAAGCACTGAAAAAGGTTATTAGGTTAATGAGGCTGTTGTCTAATTACATGTCAGGCCTTCAATTTCTGATCCCAGAGATGCTGAGGCTTTCCTGAAGATCGGGTTTTTTGGGTGGTGCTTACAAATACTAATAATCGTGACATGTACTGTGTGAACTGAGAAGATCCAGGGACCTGCCAGACTTGTCCTGAAACCCCACCACACACTGGACTGCAGGACAGAGACACAGCGAGCTCAAATGTTTGTGATCTGGCTTTGCCCTCTGGTGGCCCCCTCTCGAAAAATTCCCGGGGCTCACAGGAGGAAAAGGCTTCAGAGGCTGAAAAGAGCTGAGGAAATAGCAGGCTTGCATGATAAATGTAATAGTAAGGATTAAAAGCAGAGGAGGTCTTGCAGACATCAAGACTGCAGAGGCCAAGGACAATGCTGAGGAAGAGCTTGAGACAGGAAGATTCAGTTCTCCTCTATTGAGGCAAGCTTAATGAGAAGGAGTTTTGCTAACATGCGGTTCCTTGCTGCTCTGAGCAATGCTTTGACATGACAAATGCTTACAAATGAAAAAAACAAATACTGTTTTATTAAAGCTCAACTCCTTACCTGGTTATGAGGACATATCCCAAGGAGAGTCTCTTGTATCTCAGTAATAGCAGGAACTTTTGGGAATTGGGAGCTTTAATCAGAGGCATCCTCTCACTGGCCTTCAGAAAGCTGTCAGTAGCACTAAGGGGCTTTCATGAAGCGCAGCTAGCCTTTCATTTACCAGGCAGATGCATTTTGAGAGGAGGCAACTGTTTGATTTTTACCACCTGGGCAGTATATGTGCTGGCAGTCCTACATGTGGGAGAATAAAACTTCCATTTCTACTCTTGAAAAAGGAACTAGCATCTATTTATAGCCTAGAAGGGAAATAAATGCTTATCTGAGAACGTTTCAGATGCAAATCAGGTGCCAAGCAGCAATTAGAATAAAGAATGGTGTGTTGCAGTTTGAGAAGGAGAATGACTGTTATAGGTAATATTAAAAAAAAGTCCACAATTTGAAAGTGTAGATGTAGCTTTATTTAATGTTTTTGCTGTTGTTCATGCTACTTTAAATTAGGGACTAAAGAGTTGAACCCTCTTCAGAGAAAGAATGGGTTGTGGTTTTTTCTCATTAATAAAAGATTTTTTAGTTTGGAGGAAAAAGGTTCAGAATAGTTATTGTTATAACTAGCCATATAAAAAGGCAAACAAGATCCTTCCTTTTTACTTCTTTTAGTATTCACAAGCAGAAAGCTGCCAGTTAAATGAAAATCAATGTAGTTACAGGGAATATGTAAATATAGGGGTAATCTGTGCAATAATTCTTTGTGGAAAGATCACACAGGGAAATAGCTACTCATAAATGACTAAATAAAGCCTGGGGCATTGCACAAGAATATGTATTTGGCCATGTACCCCAGTAGAATAATTTTACATCACTTTCTGAAATAGTCTGGGTATAGGAGACAGACCATGGGTCTTAGTCTTGTCATGCTTGGAGACTGCAGTTATCATAGTCGGTAGCATGTCTAGCTGATCTCTCAGTTTGGGTAGTTGTTACATATTTCTTTTGAATAAAAGAGCAATAAAACAATCCTTTCTACCATCCATATGACCACAGAAACCACATAAACCTCCCTTCTTGCAAGCATTTTTTTTTCTCCTGTGTTCCAGATCCTGGCTTCAGTTATTTAAGCCTTGGAAGGCACTGTGCTCTGTGGAAATGAACAGTATAGTTTTGTTAGTCTGTCGGTATCACATCACCTGAAACTGCTCCAAGCATCCTACACTCAGAAAATGCTGTCCTGAGAAAGATACCAAAACACTAATAAAATAATGCTCTGGAAAGCGTTAACTCTCACACAGATCAGCTGCTTGTTGTTTTTACACCAGAGATTGCGGGTTTTTGTGTGCCCAAAATGATGCTGTCTATTCCATTGTAGCAGGGTCCTAGAGACATTTTGTACGATGGTAGGGGAAGGAAAAAAATTTAAAACTGAAATATACATATTTGTGAATATTTTTAAGTCAAGTAAGATCTTTCTTGTACTCAGCTTCGATTTTGCTAGTTTCCTCTTTTGAAACAAAAGAGAAACTTCTTATCTTCTGTCCCAGTGTAATCCCAGGATCCATATTGCTATTGTTTCTGATTCCAACATTAGGGCTACAAAGATGATAAGGGGACTGGAACATCTCTCTTACGAGGAAAGGCTGAGGGACTTCGGTCTCTTTAGTCTGGAGAAGAGAAGGCTGAGGGGGGATCTGATCAGCACCTCTAAATACTTAAAGGATAGGTATCAAAAGGATGGGGCCAGTCTTTTTTTCGTGCTGCCCAGTGACAGGACAAGATGTAACAGGCACAAACTTGAACATAAGAAGTTCCATCTAAACATGAAGAGGAACTTCTTTACTTTGAAGGTGGCAGAGCACTGGAAGAGGCTGCCCAGAGGGGTGGTGGAGTCTCCATCTCCAAAGACAATCAAAACCCACCTGGACATGTTCCTGTGCAACCTCCTCTAGGTGGACCTGCTTTGGCAGGGGGGGTGGACTAGATGATCTCCAGAGGTCCCTTCTAACCCCATATCATTCTGTGATTAAAATTTTTGTCATTCCATTTTAGTAAATAGCTTTTTTTCTTAATATAACCAGACCTGTAATGCCCTGAAATAAATAACTACTAGAGAAATAACCTATATCATGAGAGCTGCTATGTCAATTATCATCCATGTTTTAGGCAAAAATTGTTTACACATTTTAAAATCTTAAAATTTTCAGGGTTATTAAATTAAATGCTAGACAAAAGGATTAATGACTTCTTTAAATAGTCCATTCAAAACATAGCCTTTATTGTTTTTTCAGTCAATTAAATTCTAGATGCTACTTACTTTAAAAACATGCTTTTCCCAGTTGTTGAAGGTAAATAAGCAATGCATTTCTCATTCTTTTTCTCTCCCTTAAACTTTTGTGTTTCTATACGGGTATTCTTCTCCTTCAAAGGATAAAGGAATATAAAGATGATCAATAACTGCATGAATCTAGGCTTATAAAGCAGACATTAAGCCTGGATTTTTTAGGCTGGCTGGTAAAAAAATCACATGTTCTGTACTACATGGAGCACTAGTGTTAGCTAGTGTTTGTGCAATTCATTTTAAAATAAAAAAATAAGCTGTTTCTAATTGCTCTCCTCTATCACTTCAGTTTTCTAAGTAGGTTACTTGCCATGTCTAGTGTACAGCATCTAAAAACACATAGAAATACTTGTGAAAAAGCCGGCAAATGGGTAAATGAGATAAAACAGAATAAGTAGAAAATAAGGAAAGCTAGAATAAAGAATTGAACTGGAAGCTGGTCGTAAGATGTTCACATTTTGATGCCTGAGCTGTTGGAGAGGTTTGAGAATTCAAATATGGTGAAAATTGTAAGTAAGGAAAATGGCTTTGACGGGCACTTGATAGGTGTGGGCAAGATGGTGAGGGGGAGAGAAAACGGAGACTGACGGGGGTACCTGGAAGACCCAGACAAAGAGACACAAGGCAGCCTTCTGAACTGTTTGGGTACCAACAGCTTGTGTTAACTCTTAGGTAGTTGTGATTTGGGTTGGAAGGCAAAGTTCATTCTCTTCCTTCTGTTGAAAATGCATGAACCTTTTGTCTGGCTGTAAAATCCCTTACCTTTTTCTTTAGCCTTCTACTTCTTCCCACTTCTGCTGGTTTCTGTAAAAAATAGGACAGGGACAATAAATTCCATAGCACTGTTAGGACCATTTCTGTTTAACACCTTTATTGATGATCTCGATAAGGACATAGGGTGTATCATCAGCAAGTTCGCAGAAGACACCAAGTTAAGCTGGAGTGTTGATTCCCAGGAGGATAGGGAAGCTCTACAGAGAGAGATAGATTGGACCATTGGGCCAACATCAATGGGATGAGCTTCAACAAGGGCAAGTGCCAGGTCCTGCCCTTGAGCCACAATAACCCCATGCAGCGTTACAGGCTTGGGGATGTGTGGCTGGAAAGCCGCCTGGCAGAAAAGGACCTGGGGGTTCTAATTGACAAGCAGCTGAATATGAGCCAGCAGTGTGCCCAGGTGGCCAAGAAAGCCAACGGCATCCTGGCTTGTATTAGAAATAGTG
>JAOXNO010000020.1:39920357-39939637 GCA_028565335.1 Limnodromus scolopaceus | reverse complement strand
AAGGCTCATGGCATGCAGGATGTCCTCAGGTGTATGTTCTCTTCTACCTGAGTGCCTTATCTTAGAGATCCCTGTGCTTTCCTGAATGATGTTTTGCCTACAATTCCACAGTTCTCTACCTCCATATAGAGGTGCACACTTTCTTTTGTTGGTATGTTTTCTCTTTAATATCCTGGTACAAACTGTTTTATGATCAGGGAACAGACTCTGTCTCCAAGCAGAATGTGTTCAATAAAACAAAGCTGGGTCTTTCAAATGCACATGCTATGCAATGTCTTCATCTTACTTGTAATAACCTAAAAAACCTAGCAGGCACAATACTGCTATTAGCTTCATAAAATCCATGTCACAGAGGCTCTGGCATACATTCTGAATTAGACACTTAAATGGATTTTAGAGCATTAAGCCTTTTGTGACTCATTAACCTGTTAGACAAATCCCAGATGCAACAGAGTAACTTTAAACAAATCTAAGCTATTTCAGCTTCAGGTTAAAGAAAGATCTAAAAATCATACATTTTTGCATTTATGAATTTGGGGAAGAGACAATTGTCATTATTAATGTTAGGGATTCTGTGAACTACATTGAATTGTGAGATGATATTAATGTGTTATGTTGTAAGCATAGCTGTTTGTGTGTTTACAATGTAAATGACAGAATAACACGTAAATCCCCTTTGGAATGGACTGAAATTTAGTAATCAAAACAGAAGATAAAAAATAAGCATATGGCTACACAGTGCATTATCTGCTACACTATGCTTTAATTAGAACTAACTATTCAAAGTGGAAAGTTTCAGCTGCGGTGTCATAAATCTACATCATCATCATAATAAACAACCATATTAAATTTCCCAATCTCTATGGTAACAAGCTCTGTGATTGAAACTGTAAGTATTCAATTACGTGTAGGTAAGTAAGGCACAATACAGTGATAAGAGAAACTTTTTCATGTATAGATTAGGATTTTTCTCTCCTAACTTCTATAGTGAGTCCAACAGTAAAGACTAGCAAGAGAGCTTATTTAACGAAGTGCTTTAAGCTTAAGAGGAAGAGACTTTGGTCCTTCATACAATTTGCTGTAGCATTTGGACAAGGTTTTTAAAATTTTAGTCAAGGCGGCTCAGTCTTCCTACTGAAGAACCTTTTTGTGGGCAGATTGATTTCCAAATTGTGTTACCAAAAGAAGATTGGTTAAAAGAGTTTGGACCTAAGCTCAATTTATGTTGCATAATGCACCAAAAAAGTACTTGCATTTTTTCTGGTGTGGCTTCTTTTTCCAAACTAGAAATTTAAACATTTTCAAAACTGAGCATTTTGGGATAAAGAATTTCCTTGTAAATTGACACTGGGTATGTAACATGTATTACAGGTTTTCTGCTCTCCTGCAGATGAATCACAAAGATAACATAGTTGAGAAATTTTGTTTCTTTTCACTTTAAAACAAATGTTGCTTTGGAAAATATTTGCATACCTTACTGCTATCTGTTGAACTTGTGGGTTTGAGTGGGTTGAGGTTTTTCCTCCCTTTTCTCCTTTTTGTCTCCCAACAAGGAGCAGGATGTTTGTCAATGATGGTTAATAGAGCAGACTTACTGTGGCTTTTGCAGAGGCCAGGTGAGACCAACAACCTTGCAGTGTGTTCTAGGAGTCAAATTTTCCTCCTTCTGACATCCTACTGGCAGAAGGGAACTGCAGGTGTTTCTTTCACATTAGAAATGGAGAAAAAAAAGGTGCAAAGGTCTGCCTCGATTTTGTGATTTGAAACAGTAGAGAAGGCGTTAAGGGGAAAAGTCTTCTCTCCCACGCCTCTCCCACACTCCAAAGCCTGCAGTGTTTTACATGAGTTACCGGGTCAGGATTAAGGCATTAACATGGCTGGCTTGTTGAGTGATTCCTAGGAGTCAATGTGGGTGTCATGGAAACAACAATTGTCCAAGGGTGGGAGGGAGGTCAGAGCACCAGCAGATCCATCTGCAGGTGCATCCATCTACAGTTCTTAATGCAGGTAAGGGTTTATATAGAGGCATCTGTTTCATTAACCATAGAGATTATGAGTACCAATTTAATGTCACACAGCTGCAGCTTATTTTGAAATTATCAAAATCACTATATATCATCTGTACTGACTGTTTAGTTTACCACTAAAAAAAAAAGAATTGCCTTCTAGAATAGGAATAACACATGCATGCAAAATCCAGAAAGAACATACCACAAAAATATCATTTTCCCTAACAGATAAGATTACTTTATTCTCAGCTTTCTCCTACTTTGTTACAAAGTTATTCTGCCAATGTGGGAAGGAAAACTATGACCGGAGCCTTTCACCAGCTCTTCATCCTCTGTCAACTTCTGTCCTTGCTTTCCTGTGTATCCTTGAATGCTTAGAGTCTCTTGGGTCACTTCTCATAGCACTGAACTTCATACAGTTGCCTTACAGAAACAAACAGAAGTATATATTGTTTTATTTTCTAGATTACTCTATACCAATGCTAGGACCAAGGCAGAGATAGAATTGAAGAGCTGCATGCTGTTATTGAGAGCTTTTTCAGGCTGGAAGTGCTCATTCCCCACCCTGAGAGAGAGCTGCCTCATCCGCCACCAAGGAGCACTGAGGTAGCAGAGCACCACCTGGTCGCTCTCCACCTTAGTGGAGAGCGGGCAATAGAGCTCAGCAGAGAAGCTGTTAACAGACAACTGGACTTCCAGGTGGTAGAGCTGACTTTGTCCCTTTCTTCCTGGAGGACATGAAGCTTTGGGGAACCTACAAATGGGTGCAGCTTGGCTCTGCCTTGCTGTAGTTTCATACACTCAGAATTGGAATTGAGAAGGAAAAAGGCTGTGGGGGCTCTACTTGCCCCCCTGCACTCCTTCCCTCAACTTACTTCTCTCTTTAGAGCACAATCTTTCTACACAAAGATCAAGTAAGGAAGTAAGTTGGGAATAGCAAGCAGTTGAAATAGTTGTCAGGTACCTTTTAGTATACTCTTACTCTGGGTACTGTCCAGGGACCTCTTGCTAAAGAAAAATCTATATAAAATGAGTTGGTTATAATCAGAGGTTCATGTAGGCAAGCTTCTAGCACAGGAAAGGGTTTGGCCTCTCTGTGATTTTCTGCCCAGACTCAAACTACACATATTCTTAAAAAGAAAAAAAAATAAAAAATTGTAAAAGGTGTCCAGTAGGTAAAGACCTTTTTGCCCAACACATGTCTTGTCTCCCATTTATACCATAGATACTTACGGTACGTAGGCTTCCCACTCTTGGACTTGTTAGGATGGTATGTTGTTAATGTATCTCTCCTTTCCTATTTCTATTCCCTTTGTCTGAGTGCTGTCCACTTGCTGCTGATTGGAGGTCTGCATTTTCCACTGATACGTATTTCCTGAAGCATTATTCTTGCTAGCAGCAGGTCTATTTCTTATTTAATGACCTGAGTCATTGTTTACTTTCCAGATACCCACATGGTTTCTTCCTAAACAAGGGTATGTTCAGGTTCGGTGTGGTCATGTTTGGTGTGTTCAGGTTCACTGATACAGGTTAGGGGCTGATCTGCTGGAAAGCAGCTTTGTAGAGAGAGAACTTGGAATCCTGGTGGACAACAAGTTGACCACGAGGCAGCAATGTGTCCTGTGGCCAAGAAAGCCAATGATCTCTTGAGGTGCATTAAAAAGAGTGTGGCCAGCAGGTTGAGGGGGGGTCATCCTCCCCCTCTACTCTGAGCTGGTGAGGCCACATATGGAGTACTGTGTCGAGTTCTGTACTCCCCAGTTCAAGAAGGACAGGGAAATACTGGAATGAGTTCATCAGAAGGCTATGAAGATGATCAAGGGAATGGAACATGTCTCTTATGAGGAAAGGTTGAAAGACCTGGGTCTGTTTAGCCTCAAGAAGAGAAGACTAAGAGGGTATCTCATCAATGCTGATAAATATCTAAAGGGCAGGTGTCAAGAAGGTGTGCCCAGACTCTTCCAGCTGTGCCTGGTGACAGGGCAAGGGGCAAAGGACACAATCTGGAACACAGGATGTTCTGTCTGAACATGAGGACAAACTCTTTACTTTGAGGGTGACAGAGCACTGAAACAGGCTGCTCAGAGAGGTTGTGGAGTCTCCTTTGGAGATATTAAAAAACTGCCTGGATTTGTTCCTATCCAACCTGCTCAGAATTCTGTGGTGAACCTGCTTTGGCAGGGGTGGTTAGTCTAGATGATCTCTGAAGGTCCCTTCCAACGCCTACAATTCTGTGATTCTGTGATTCTGTGATGTGCTCTAGTCTTTCTTAGACCCATCGTTTCTGTTAACTTCTTGCTTAACACAGTTTAATCTGTTCATCAAAATAGTGAATAATCAAACTTCCTTCTCCTTTTCCCAGGAGAGGTGAAGAGAGAGGGAAGTAGCATTCTCTGGCATGTAAAGGAAGAACATCCCACCTCTGTGACAGGCCAGCAGATCTGTGGTTGATAGTGATTTCCATTTACTGTCACATACTTCAGGAATCACAGAGACAGAGAAAATCACTGCTGTAACATAAGTGGCCTGGCTGAGCCTAGAAACGCTGGTGTAGCCCTCTAGAAAAGCCTGTCCTGGTTGTACACTGTAAAGCAGCACTGAAGCTCAAAATATCTATGTGTGACATACCTCACAGTCTTCAGTGCTTTAAATCAAAGAGTTGACCCCAGCATTTGTGTCTCTATAGCCACTGTCAGGCACTTGAGTTGTGGTTACTCAGCCAGCGTGTTCTTACAGGTAATTTGATGTGTCCTCGTTTCTTTGTGGGCTTAGTCTGGCCCACAGCAAGAGAGGTTAAAGATGAATCAAATTGCCTTGCATTTACCATAGTCTGTAGCTGGGCCTACAGGCATTTACTACACGTCAGTTTCATTAACCATAGCAAATAGATCACATGCTGAAAACCAGCCTAAGAACGTGCCCCATGGGGGTATGTTGATACTTAGTTTCTTGATTTCATTCCACAGTGAATTCTGGCATATTTTTTTTCTGCTGCAGTTGTTGGGGGTTTTTTACTGAATTTACAGAATTACTGAAACCTTGCTTAAAGCAAGCAGGAAAGTTTTCCTATGTAAAGACATTGGCGTGTTGCGTCCTTCCACTCTCCTACTGGAATGGCCTTACGAATAATGTTTATGTTGTTCTCTGACGTAGCCAGTATCTTTTCTAAGTTCTGGAACTCTGAGCTCCCTTGTGCAAATCTAACGTTAAGCCATTTTTCACTTCTATTCAAACTGTGCAGCAGAGCACTAACTGACATTCTACGGAAGGGATATTAAAATAATTATTTTGCCTTTTTATCCAAAGGCACTAGCCATGATTTCCCTTTTCTGTGTAGTATAATGTAGTGTATCACTGTTAATTCACCCGTGAACCATATCCTTTCCCTCTGTGTTCCGAATGCAAAGAAATCACAGTTCTGCAATGGGTGTATGTCATGATGTACAAGACGGTTACCTTTGCTATCATTTAATTCTCATGAGTTCTGAATACTCTTTTATGCTAGGTATTACATATGGTTTTCTTCATGTAAAACTGCAAGGTTGCCCTGTTACAATGCAACCCTTTTCTTCATTCTTTTGCTCCTGCTCTAATTACTGTAATATCCACATTTAATTTGCATGCAAGGTTATTCAATCAGCTGCATAATTTGCTTTTCAGTCTTTCAACAGTTATAAAATTGGGCCTGTCTGACTGCATGCATGAGAATAATCTCTGCTGGAAATTTACAAAATATAATTGTATGTAGTTGCTATGGTAAAGTTCCTATTAATGAAAAGTTGGGGGGAAGGGGTTATACCAACTGTCATTTTTTCCAGAGTTCATCTTTTTGGATGAATGGGTTCTTCAGGTGAGGATTTATTCAGCTATTTGAATTATCCAGATTGTTTTTAAATATTGTGGGACAAGTGAATATGTGTATTTAATGCAAGTGTATATACCCTACCTGCATTTCTCAACATCCTTGTTTTCATGACAAGGGAGGCAGAACTCTTGAAGTAAACTCTGTACGGCTGCTGCTCAGTTTTCCTAGACACATCTTTTTCAGCCTTTTTTTTTGCTGAAAGGTACCCACTGGCAAGAGACATGGGAATGTAGCTTTTCACATCTTATGCACCAACATGAGGAAAAGACTTCACCAGAAGATCATTAAATTTTCAAGATGTGTAATATGGAAATACAGTCTTTAAAAGCAACCATTTTGGAAAGAGACCAGACTGAAATGGCGACATTCTCCTGGAGACTGATACATGTGTAAATGCCCCCTACAGGAGGTGACCCAAGGAAGGCAGGCAACACTCAATGCAAACCTGTAAGAAACTTTTCTCTCAAGCAGGAGATATCTAAATGGATACAGTGGATTTTTTCCTTAAATGTGGTATTTAGCTTTGCAGCAACTGGCACTCTCATACAGTATTTTCCTGAAGGATGCTAAGGGAGTTTCTTAGGTAATTTTAGTCATACTAAGATTTCCTCTTGTCTCTAAGTTTCTCCATGGGTAAAAGCTCTTAATTCCTTCCAAGAAGAATTGCTATCCTTCAGCTTCTAACCCTGTATGACAGGTACAAAGGGCACCAATGAAATATATGTTACTTTCTGCTTTAAATCGAGAATAGACAGGATTTATTTCACTCCCTTTCTTGTTTAAATCCTTGCAAATGAGGACAGATGTCTTATGAGAGCAAAGCATTAAGTAGGTAAAAACTTGGGGGATTTAAATATGAAATTTAGATTTTGTGTTATATGTGTCTAAAAAATATTTAAGTAATGAACAAAAAAAAAATTACTCGAGCTGTGCTGAAGGCTTCCAAATGAGAAGGATTAACTACAGGTCTTAAATCAGAATAGCTCAGTCATTGCAAAACACTTCTCATGTTGAGTACTATTTAAACCTGGCCTGAAAAATTGTCTGAGGGCCATTCTTACCACCTTAGTGAATGCCCCTTGCTAAAGTCAGTCAGACTCTGTGCTCCCACTGGAGGCTTTAACTTCAACCAGCCCCTGACATAGAAATGAAGGCACCGTGTCATAGAAACTTCCTGTGGTTACAAGAATGTGAGACTAGAAGAGACCTGGCCCATAAAATCTCCTAATTTGTTATTGCAGGCAGCTTGTTCTATGTCATTCATGTCATATGTCACTCATGCTCTATGTCATTCTATGGAGCAGATCCTCTGGGAAATTATGCTAAGACATGTGGAAAGTAAGGAGGTGGCGGGTGACAGCCAACATAGCTTCACTAAAGGGCAAGTTATGCCTGACAAATTTGGCGGCCTTCTATGAGGGCATTACAGCATTCATGAATAAGGGAAGAGCAACTGACATTATCTACCTGGACTTCAGCAAAGCATTTGCCACTGTCCTGCACAACATCCTTGCTCTAACTTGGAGACATATGGATTTGACAATGGACCACTCAATGGATAAGAAATTGATTGGATGGCGGCACTCAATAAGTTACATTCAATGGCTTGATGTCCAAGTAGTGAGCAGTGACAAGGGGTGTTCTTCAGGGATCGGTACTGGGACTGTTGCTGTTCAATGTCTTTGTTGGCAACATGGACAGTGGGATTGAGTGCACCCTCAGCAAGTCTGTCAATGACACTAAGCTGTGTGGAGTGGTCAACATGCTGGAGGGAAAGGACGCATACAGAGGCACCTGGACAGGCTTGAGATGTGGACCTGTGCAAATCTTAGGAAGTTCAACCAGGCCAAGTGCAAGGTCCTACACCTGGGTCATAGCAATCCCAGGCACAAATACAGGACTGGGTTGAGAGCAGCCCCGAGGAGAGGGACTTGGAAGTGTTGGTTGATAAGAAAATCATCATCAGCCAGCAATGTGCGCTTGGAGTCCAGAAAGCCAACCGTACACTGGGTTGCATCAAAAGAAGTATGGTCAACAGGTTGAAGGAGGTGATTCTGCCCCTCTACTCCGCTCTCATAGAACCCCACCTGGACTACTGCGTCCCTCTTTTGGAGTCCTCAACATAAGAACATGGGTCTATTGTAGTGAGTCCAGAGGAGTGCCACAAAGATGATCAGAGGGCTGGAGCACCTCTTTTATGAAGACAGGCTGAGAGAATTGGGATTGTTCAGCTTGAAGAAGAGAAGGCATCTGCAGCCAGACCTTATAGCAGCCTTCCAGTACCTAAAGGGGGCCTACAGGGAGGTGGGCAAGGTCTCTTTGTCAGTGAGTGTGGCAATAGGATGAGGGCTAATGGTTTTAAACTGAAAAAGGGTAGATTTTTATTAGATATTAGAAATAAATTATTTGCTCTGAGGGTGGTGAGACTCTGGAAGAGGTTGCTCATAGAAGCTGTGGATGCTCCATCCTTTGGAGCTTTCAAGGCCAGGCTGCATGGGGTTTTGAACAACCTGGTCTAGTGGGAGGTATCCCTTCCCATAGCAGGGGAGTTGGAACTAGATGATTTTTAAGGTCCCTTCCAACCCAAATCATTCCATGTTTCTATGATTTGACCACTAAAGTGGCTTTGGGAAAGTTGTGGGAAGTTTTCACATTTACCAGAGCTAGTAGTTAATCTTAGCAGCTATACTGCTTCATTTTGCACCAGTAAAAAGGATCTGCAGAAGAAACAGAGCACTAGTCATCAGGGCTGGTTTTTTTTTACCATTTCTTTTTCAGCTGTGAGCCTAAAGATGCCAATACGTATGCAATTTTTTGTCTAGTTTAGCTCTTTTGATCATTCTTTTTTTTTTTCTCTTTCTGCAGCTGCAGGAAGGATAATCTCAGTTAGACACAGTGAAAATAAGCAGGCAAGACAAGCAGGCAAGATAGGAATCAATCTGTGGAAACACAAAGGAATAATAAATTCCTTTTTGTGTCTTTATTCTGTATGAAATGCATTAGCTGTGAAGGATGCTGGTGTGAGTCTTTGCATTGGTGGTTATTTTACACAGAAGTTCTTGAGTACTCTCTCATTCCATATTTTCCTTTTGTGTGTGTATCTTTATTATTTTTTTTCCTTTCAGACTGAAATCAGTAAACTGTCTTCACGCTACACTGGTGAAGTTAATTTTCCTCTCAATTAAATAATAAAAATAAAAGGGTTGCATTTGTTGCAGAACAAGGATGAATGCAACAGTCTTGAAATTATGACAGAAGCTCATAAATTCAATCTTGAAACTCCCGAGAGTAGCTGGTACTTCATCTGTACTTACCTTCTGTGCATTAAACAGCTGTAGAAGACATCTGGAGATCTGTCAACAGATCTGGACAACAAACATTGGCTCAGATATATTGTGATACGTATCAAGATCTCCAGTACCTTCAATAACACAGAAACCTCCCGTAACACATAGTCATAAAAGGCTTAAATGTCTTATAAATTTTTGCATGTCTGGCAATTCCAGGTTTACATACTTTTCAAAAATGCCCCATATTAGTAAGCCACCCTCAAGTGATACTAATCAACATGTAGAATACAGAGTTTTTGCATTACTGCTTCAGCACACTTAAGGAATCAGTGTGGTCTGCGTGAGTGCTGTCTTCAGCATGCCCAGTGTATCAACATCTTTGACGTTGCTTTTTGTGAAATGGCAGTCTTGTTCTCAGTATTTTTACTTTGCTTTGGTTTTTGTTTTTGTTTTTATTTTTTTCCCTCTGAAATCCCAGGCTTCTCTATGGTATGGGACCTTCTTTTTACTGAAGAAACTGAGCAATGATGTTCAAATGTTCTTCATGCTAACTTCTTTGTTCCCCATCTTAGGGACAGTGACTGTCCCTACTTCAGTTCACTTGTTCCTTTCCATTTAAAACATCTAGGGATTAAGAATGTACTACTCTTTTTTTTTTTTCCTTCTTCTTTTCTTCTCTCCTCCCTCTTCCCCCTGACCCCGCTTTTCTTTTTTCAGTTTAACTCTTCAGAGGTTTCTTGGCTTGGAAAAGTTTATGGAAACCTCTTCAAAACTCCTTCTTTCTTGAAAACAAAAATGGAACAGAATCAGGTTCAAAATAAATGAGAATTTTGGTGTACGTAATTTAGAGTTTAACTTCTGAAATGTAGTATGAGCCATTAAGTTAAGAAAATATTGTTAGATTGTGGTTTTTACAGTAAATGAATTATGTAGTGCTTGACACATTGACAGAGAATTTAGGCAGTAGGTTCTCTGATATTTGGAGGAAAATATCTCCTGAGGTCTAGTCTAGAAGAATGTCAAAAGTTTTCATTACTGTAGTATGTCTGAATTAGATTTTTAAATTATTATTTCTGAAAGTTACAAACAAAACCTATTTTATGCATACTTTTTAAATAGACAAACACTTCTGCCTGATGCAGCAGCACAATGAGTATCCAGAAAAATAATGTGTTTGAATTACATTTTTTTTCTTAAGTATATAGAACAAATGTGTTCACAGAAAATAACTTTTTTTTTTAACCTCTTGAGGGCTTCATGAGGCTCTCAGATCATCATAATAATTTGTTATATGGGGACTGCTGGGGATTAGAAGAGGTCAAACTAAGCTATGTGCTTTTCATGCTACCATTACTTCCTAGAATTGCTCATCTGCAGAATCATAAATAGATGTTATGCATAACAAGAGCAGGTGGCTAATTAAAAAAATACTGTAGAAGGTGTCAGGCAGCTATGCAAATCAATGCAATATTAAGAATCTGAAATTTATTTTTTTGTGTCTAGTGTCAAATTAATGCATACTCTTTATTGGTAAATTTTTATTTGTATTTAGCAGGGTCATTCAGTAAAATTAAAAGCAGACTTATGCCCCTTGAATAAGGGATTTTCAAAAATAACTTCCATGTGTATTCCAATATCAGTGCAAGCTGGCATGGCCTAACCACAACTTCTCCTCCTTGTTTTGGCAAGAGATTGCAGGAATTATGCCCTATATTTCCCCACAATCTCTAAAATTAAAATGGACTGGTACACTGGCATGGCCATGCAATGGATGTGCACTATTACACTGCCAGCAACATGGTATTACCCAGCAATACCTCTAATGGATTTTCACTGGTATCTATTGATACACATGTATACAATCTTTTTGGTCATGAGCAAAAAAACCCAACCTCTAATATTCCTTTCAGAACAAATATCCATTTCACTTCCCTTTTTTTATGATGGCAATTCAAGGGAATACAAGGCTTCTTAAATTCTAAAAAAGAACATTTTCCTCACCTCTATACACCATGGCTTTATGACAGGTCTTCTCTGGCATACCATTTTTCTCTTTGTCTCATGAAAGATCCTTTTGGGATGTCTTCTTTTTTCCTTCAGTTTGTTGTCCCTTCTTTTTTTTTTTCAATTTTCCCATCTTCTCCCCCATCCCTCCAAGATCACTGTTTTCTCAAAAAACTAAGCTAAAATAGTATTGTCTTCCTGAATTTTGTCGTGCACACTCCCCCTCTTCTTGTTACAGTAGATTTAATAAAAGATCAGACCTAAAATAACTCAGCTTCAATGTAATGCTTTTATACCTGCTTTTAACATCCGAAGGTTTAAAATAACTTCTCCTGAGACATTACCAGTTCTGAGGTCTTTTTTGAAAAAAAAAACCCTAAGTAATTAATTTTATTTGCTGTATTTTTTATTCTGATACTCTCTGGAACAAGTACATTTATAGCTCCATACCAGTAAAAGAAATCAATTGCTGTGAAGTGTGGCCATGTTCTCATAATTCCACCCTCTACTAGAAGCTCTTGTTCCAGCTACGTTGTATGTACATTGAACCAGGTCCTTACACTGGTATGGACTGATCATTTTAAACACTGAAATTCCTTCGCTGAGTGAGGTAAGCTTTGGCATAAATAAAGACCACTCTTTTTTTCAGCCACTTAAGTAGAGGACTGTGGCACAGATTCTGTGTCCTTTATCTTTTTGCTTCCAATCCAAATCTCCAGCTGGCTCCAGGGACTTTTGGACTCTGAGCTCTGCTTTCTCATTGTCAAATGATCTTTAAGAATTATGCATATGTTACAGGAAAAGCAGTGCAATATAACTCAGTGTGAAATCTTTTGGAAGGAAAATGTGATGCTTGTTTATAAAATCTTAAAGTTAATTTGGCTTTATGCATTCACACTTGTTCTCTCATTGTCTTCATGCACTCACTTGTTCACTCACAGGTACACATACTCACAAGCACCATGACGTATGTGTCCAAGTGGACATGCAGGTCTTTCCATTCATATCTTGCTGCATTCATACACCAACTTAAATATTTCTGTTAAAACCCTCTATAGCAACAAAAGGTGGAGTGTTTGAAAAAAAAAATCCACACTCAAATACTTTGTTTAACTATCTATTCTATAGTGTGTGTCTTAAAAATAGGTTAAAAATTATTTATCTGTATTTCAATGTAACAAGTATCTCTGCTATAAAATCAAAGTGACTGTCACTTTAGTAGAAAAGAAGAACATTAGGTGATAGCAACCATTCTCTTGTTGATATAAATCATCAGTCATTTTGACTATGTGATCCCATTAAATGACATACCAGTACCAAATCTGGGAAAGAATTAATCTGCTAGGAGAACTTGGGGTACCATGGTAACTAATATTTCCAGAATTCACAAATTAAAGTTGGAGTTGAAAAGATGTCTATCATTATTTGTGGAAAATAACTTGTATAGGATAATGAGATAAAGCACAATAAGTCCATTGTTTTATTTTTCATCCCAGTCCTGAGAAAATCTTCTGCCTATATGGTTAAGACTAAAAAAAATCTTTTTATTTATAACTGTGTTGAAAGACTAACAACTTTTGACTGCAGTGTAAGACTTAATAGTTTAAGGCCTACATATGGAACATTAATTGGAAACAGTCCCTATAGGTCCTTTCCCCACTTTGAAATGTGCATAAAATACTGTTTTCTTCTACTCGTTAATTAATTTCCCTCAAAGTGCTATAAGCAAAGGAATGAATACAATAGAGTAATGTTAGTGCGTCTGTTTTGCAAAGGTGTGTAAAGGCTCAAGTGCTAATCTATTTACTCATGTTTATTACTCCAGAGGTAAACTTGTTCATACCCAGCAAGTAATTTTTGTATTCTGGAATTGCACCTAATAACACTATTACAGAATGCAATGTATAGGACCAGCCTTCTCATCTAAAATGTTGGTGATGTGAAAATCAAATCTTTAATAGCTGACACTTTTGTACTTCGTGTGGCAGTACTTATGTATTCATCAGTACTACATGAAACAGGCATGTAGATTCAATAAAAATCACTTGCAGTTCTATTGATTTTGAAGTTCAATATGGGACAAAGTTCTTTGCTGAGTTAAGATCTTAATTTTGTTTGAAACAAAATGTTATGATGTTCAGCTCAACAAAAGTCGTAGTCTTTACTTATGTGAATAATACATGAATTATTAAGCTCCCATCTGCCAGGTGTCAGAATTAAGAATTAGATTAAAAGATCACAAAATTCCTCTAATATAAATTTAATGGCTAAGGTTGGATGGGCCATTTCAATGTTGTTCCTCTTCAGGTCTTCTCTTCTGCAAGGGTGATATAAGGGCACAGTAGCCAGATGAAGCAGTGTTGGAGTCACTGCAGTTCTAGCTTGGCCTTGAGTCTGACAGAAGGGGTAGAAGAATGAGGGCAAACCTCCAGTGACAGATAAAGATCATGATGGTTTTATCTAGAAAGGGGAATTAACACCTTTTGTGGGTGAGACAGACCAGTTCTGCCTAGCAGATAAACACAGACCTTATTCAAGCTGGGGACCTCTCACAAATCTTGGGAGGTCTTCTCTAAAAAGGGGAAAAGGGGCAGTACGGTGTTGCTCATGGGCAATTGTCTTTTAGAAATAAAAAAAAAGTGAGGAAAAAGGTCTTTCAGGTTTACAAAGCTTTCCAGAACTTTTGCACTGAACGCCTCTACTCTTTCCTTAAATAAATAAAAAGGGCATTGTAGGGGCCACAGAACTGCCGTCCACTATACAGGAAAATCGGATAAATTAATTGAAAAATATTGTCCCTCCCTCTTTACCTGGAAGCCTTTCTTCCTTTCTTGCAAACTGTCTTCTGGGTTCTGTGGGGTTCATGCCCTGCTATTCAAGCATTTGGCTGACAGATTCCTGTAGCAAGAGCATTTTGGGCATTAACAGTTTAACAGGGAAATGGAGATGCAAAATCAGAGCAAGGATTCGGCTTTCTCTGATCTGAATGAATTAACCTTGGCACCCCTTCTGTTCCCCTTGGTGCTTCAGTATTTTAACCCTGACAGCCAACCATACAGCCAATGAAGATCCTTTCCTTACAATTTAAGAAACAAATATTTCAGCAATCAAAAACTCTCACAGGATGGAGTCCAGTATTGCAACTTGTTTAAGGCTGTGTCCCAAAACTTTGCATACATTTCCTAATATATAATTACTATAGTGGCATGTAAAAGCAAAAGAGATAAACCTGCACAGGAACACCATAGTTTGCTATCATTTTTTAATTGACAGGAATTAATTGAAAGATAAAAAGTAGCAGTAGGATGAAACCTACTCCTGACAGATACAGAAGCTATTTTTTTCTATCTTTCATGTTGGACATATGGTAAACTAGTATACCTGCTTTTTAGTGAACAATAAAGAGTCATTAATTCATACGATGATGAAAAACATTCGCTTTTTAAATATTGACCAACATTTTTAAAGCCATGTAACAGTTCTGAGATTAATCTAACTATACGATCATGCCTTCCTTAATGACTGAAAGATTAAATATTACGTATTAATACTTGTATTAGCACAAAATTACTGTATAAGCCTAGGATTGCCATTCACGCTGGATTGTAAAAATACAATTTAATAAAATAACTCTGTAAAGGTAAATTGTGGATCTCAAAGTGCAGTTTTTTTGAAACTATTACTTCCTTTATTCTCTTTGAGTTACCTCTGTTTGAGGGTGAAGAAAAGTCACTGACAGTTGTACCCAACAATATGGCCCAACCTACATTGCAGACCAGGGTATGTAGTGGATGTTTGTGACCACGGTATGCAGCAGGTATTTGTAGCCAGGTCTTTATAGCTGCTATTGGAATGCTTTTATTGGTGTCTTCTTTGTTTCGTCACTTGCTACATTGACTTCTTTATTTGTCTCCCTTTATTGAGAGTTGCATATTTTTAACAAAAGCATAAATATTGTGAGAATGCCATGGTATTTCTTAGGTTCTTGATATTTTGACAGCATGGGTTCCGGGAGGAATGTAGCTTCTAAGACTTTATATATCTTGACCTGTAAGGGCCCCTCTCATGAACACAGAATGAGCATCTGTGCCTTCTCTGTAGAGCAACTTTACAAAACATTGTTCGCTTCTTCCATTACAGGCAAGTTGCACAGTCTGAGCACAAACGTTGTGTCATCGAATGTTCTCTTTATGCTGTATTACCAAGTGCTAAATGTGTCTTGAAATGAATATTCAATTTAACATTTCTGTAAAAAATGGGCTAAATTCCAAGTCAAGCAATTCTTTGTTTTCTTCTGAATTTGCTGCCTGTAGTTTATTTTGCATAAGAAGAACAACAGCCTTAGCAAAAATACTGTACAGTGTTTGTTCATGCTCTCTGCTCTCTAAGGTATTACAAATGTTTCTGACAATACTGTAGTGGAGACCGTGACCTTTTGATGCAAACAGACAGGAGAAAGAAAAACTGAGTGTAATTAAAACTTAAATGTTGAAAGTTTGATCTCGCAGTCTGCACTCAGAATGACTTCCCACTGTAGTGGGAGTTCAGCTTGAATAAACGCTACACTAAGGGCTTCTAAGAAACTGTAAAAATCATGCCTTTGTTTGTCCTGTCATACTTTAATGAGGTGTCCAGGCATGTTTTAGAAATATATGTTATTAATTGCCAGTATTTTTCTATACTGCTTCTTCCAGTAGTGAGCCAGAAAAGAAACTAACTGGTTTTAGCGTCCCCCCGTCTAAACACTCCAAGGGAAGAATGATCAGGTAGCTAGGGCATTAGACAGAATTAAGAGAATTAAGAGGATACAGGTTAACATCACCTGGTTCAGTTTTAAAGTTGTCATGACACACAGGAGGCCACTTTAACTCTGTTTTTAAGACATAAATTGCCACAGTGCTTTTCTCTTTAGTACACTATCCTATGATAATGACTCAAGTAAACATGGGGATATAAAGTTCATTTTCTAATGAGCCAGTATAACAAAGTTCTACCTCCACATCTTTCGTAAGATGGAAGAAAAAAACCCACCAAACTGTTTTAACCCAATATCTAGGTTTTTTTGAAACAAGAAGCCTATTTCTATTTAGGTTATAGAGGGTTTTTTCTGTCAATGACACTAGTAGTTTTTAATGTCAAAGGTTTCATCTATAACTTCCAAAATCTAGAGACTGCAGTAGCTTTGTGCTTTAGAAAATAAATTTTACTGTGGTAATTACCAAGAATTCCAACAGAGATATTACCTAAAATCCAGTATTTCAGACATTTTGGTGGTCCAGTCAGAATTTTAAGTGACTTTCAGGGCTGGTTTTGTTGCCTGAGTTATGGAAAAGTGAATGATTACCTTCATTCGTTGTGCAAGCAGTTAAACCTGGTCATGCTTTTTCTTTCAAAATCAAAATTGTGTTGTGTTGGCATCCTGCCTCTCTCAAAAGGTGCTATGATTGAACTAAACAAGCATTTTGTAAGTTTCCACCAAAGAATATTGGTATTGGCTTTGATTTATCTGTCTTAGAATTGTCTACAGAATTGGAAGGTATAAAAAAGAAAAAAACCAACTGTGCTAGACAATACAAACGATGAACTGCAACTGTAGTACAGAATTCCCGAAAAAGACTCCTGCAAGACTTCGTTTCTGTTGTATTTAACTTTCTCTAATTAAAACTCTATAAACTGGAGAATGGAAAAAATTTTCCATAATGCAGGTGATAAAAAGCAGATGTGTATGACCTACTCCTATCAGCAGATACATGAAAGGAACTATAAGACTGTTCCCATTTTAAGAGAAGTGAATAATTTACATCAGCTCTTGGGTTATTATTTTTTCTTTTTCCGTAGAAGGAGGAAACTTTGTGAGGAACCGATTTTTTCTAAAAAGAAAAAAATTTTGGCAGAGAACCTTGCCTTTGAAAACCTGCATCTTTATATTATGAGCCACACTTTGAAAAGGAGAATTCACAGACAACCTTTCTGACCCTCCAATTGTGTAATATCCTTGAAGTAATTACTTCCATAAAAAGGTAATCAAAGAAAATATGTAATCATTGTTTATGTCTTTTCGTGGAGTTGGCAGAGTTTATGAAATAGTTGCATAATTTTATGGAGCTTGAGGTAGTCATGAAAGCATGATCAAAGGCCTAGGAATGAAAGCCATGCAGGTATTTCATGCTCATTATCTACTTGTGATGTAAGATCTTACAAAATGTTCATACTGTACTTTGTTGAACTTCATGAGGTTTCTACCAGCTTGTTTCTCCAACCTGTCCAGATCCTTCTGAAGAGCAGCACTGCCTTCCCCTCGGGTATTTACTGCCTTCCCCCAGAGTGGGATCATTTATGAACTTGCTGAGAGGAGACTCCATCTATGTCATCAAAGAGATTAAACCGTATTGATAGCATCGATCCTGGAAGGATGCTACTAGTAACTAGCCACCAGTTAGACTTTGTACAGTACTTTATGCTGATCATAACCCTGTGAGCCTAATGGTTCAGCAGTTTCCCATCCGTCTTATTATCTACTAATACAACCCATAATACAACCCATATCTTAGTATAGCTAGGAGGGTAATACGGGAAATCATATAAAAGGCTTTGCTATAGTCTAGCTATACAACATCAGCTGCTCTTCCCTTGTCCCCAGAGTCAGTTGTCTCATCAAAAAAGGCAATGAGGTCAGTGAGGCTTGATTCCTCTATGGAAGAAGTATGCTAGTTATTCCTAATCATCATCTTGTTCTTCTTGATCCTGGAAATGGCTTTCAGCAATATTTTCTCCATACTTTCCCATTAGTATGGAGACTAAACCTCAATTAGGATTGAGGTTAGATTGACTAGTCTGCAGTATCCTGGGTCTTCTTTGGCTCTCTTGAATATGGGTGTGATTTCTTTTTTTTTGCAGTCATCAAGAGCCTCCCCTGATTGCCATGACAATTCAAAGGTGAATGACAGTGGCCTCATACATTGACATCAGCCAGCTCTCCCAGGACCCTTGGTTGCACCCCATGGGGTCCCATGGACTGCTGTGTGTCCAGTGGGTTAAGCATGACTTTACCATGGGCACTATCTCACTCTTATAGACCCTGCTATACATGCATCTTAAGTTCTGTATTTCTGCAATGAAAGACAGAAAACAAGAAGAAATGAAGAGTTTTTTCCACTTCCAAAAATATTAATATCATCACACATTCTTAATTACAAATCCTTAGTGCATTTTTAGTTCCAACAAACTATTTCAGCTGAATTATTTCCCAAATGTCTCTGACAATAACTTTTAATTTAAATATTTATAATATTAATCTTGTTTATAGTTAGTTTTTAGAGGGAAAGCACAGCTGAGGAAATGACTATGAAGTACAACTAGACACTTGAACTGGTGTCCTTCCTTCCTTTCCAGGAAGGTACGCAAAGAAAACATGCTGTCTGTCCTCCTCTGGTTTCATCACCTAGCTTTTGAACCTATTGACCAGCTTTACCCAATAAGAAAGAAAAAAAAAGGCAAAAGTCTGATAGTTAGTTAAAATCCCATAAATCTTACAAAACAAAACAAAAAAAGTACTTGTATTAAGTAAAGAGATCTAAATAAGCAATAAGAAATCAGAGGTTTTACACTGGCCAGCTGGCTGCTGACAAGCTATCAGAGTTCACCTAGCTCTAGGTGAGTCAAAACATGTGTTGTTTATTGCCCAAGGAGCCTGCCACGGGATTTATTAGAATAGCTAATAAGAGGTTTGCTACTTCACCTGAACATAGAATGACTTAATAGATATTAATAAATTTGCTCCTCTTTGTTCTTTCTTAATATCATAAGAACAAAATTAGACATTCTGTACACTTCTGTACGAAACTGTCCAGCTCTATTTTCTGTACGGAGTTCATTTTTCCACTCTTTTTCATTTGTTTCTGATAGTTTACATCTGTGCTAACCTTTGATCAGCTCATGTTTCTGCTTGCTTAGTTGTAGTACAAAACACATGTTGTGTACAAGATGCCATGTAATAGGACCATTATAGAATCATAGAATGGTTAGATTTGGAAGCGACCTTAAAGATCATCTAGTTCCAACCCCCCTGCCATGGGCAGGGACACCTCCCACTAGAGCAGGTTGCTCAAAGCC
>JAOXNO010000020.1:39895004-39910427 GCA_028565335.1 Limnodromus scolopaceus | reverse complement strand
CCAGAAGATCCATCCCTAACCTGTATTGGTGCCTGGGGTTCTTCCTCCCCAGGTGCAGGACCCTACATTTGTCCTTGAAACTCATTAGGTTCTTCTCTGCCCAGCTCTCCAGCCTGTTCAGGTCGTGCTGTCCATAGGAAGGCTGGCTCATTTTGCTCATTCAAGCTATTACAGGATTTTCTTCCAAGGAAACAACTCTGCCTTTTCTGCTGGCAAGCAGAAACAATGTTCTCATGAGAAGTTCTTGCTGCACTTTTAGATGAACACAAGGCAGTGCAGGTGGTGTAATTGCCAGTGATGAGTGGGAGCTGCCTGCAACCTCCTTAAAATTAGCTGGCTGAGTTTGTCCTGCGGCTAAGGAATTTG
Organism: Limnodromus scolopaceus; assembly: GCA_028565335.1. Lineage (NCBI taxonomy): Eukaryota > Metazoa > Chordata > Aves > Charadriiformes > Scolopacidae > Limnodromus > Limnodromus scolopaceus. The sequence continues at coordinate 39,910,061 of JAOXNO010000020.1, read as the reverse complement.
TGCAGCACAACACAGCCTGAAGGCCGTCACATATGCAGTGCAGCACAGCAAAGGTAAGGGTCTACTCAGGTTAACTAGTATGTGGATCACTGACTCCTTGATATGCAATGGTCTCCCTGTCAGGATCACTACAGATGGCAAAGGTGATACAGTGACAGCAGACACAGATAAGGCAGGTCCTCATCACCTTCTTGGTTGTCACCAGCAATGTCTGTCAGGCCTCTGCACTTAGTGATGGGGCTCAAGGAGGAGGGGAGCTACCAGCCTGTGATGATGGTCAAGTTGGGGTTGCTCAGGAGCGCTTGACCCACACACGCCGCTGGGACTCATCAGATTGTATGCCAAGGTGCTGAGGAAGGTGGTTGATGTCTTTGTGCAGCTGCCCTCCATCAGCTCTCAAAAGTTGTGGAGATCAGAGAGGTCCCCAACAACTGGAGAAAGACAAATGCCACACTTGCCTTCAAAAAAGGGCGAAAGCCACCCTGAGGAATTACAGACTGGCCAGCCTCCTGTCAGTCCCAGGTGAAATCAGGGACTGAGACCTCCTGGAGCCCATGTCTGGGCACAGCAGGGAGAACGCAGTGACGAGGGGCTGTTGATAAGGATCTACCAAGGGTAAGTCATGCCTGACCCACCTGACTGCTTTCTGTGACAAAATCACGGGGATGAGGGGAGAGCAGCATCTGCCAGCTACCTCCACACTAATCAGTCTGTCGGCACTGTCTCCCCCAATATTCTTGTACCTGGACTGGGACATTACAGCCTGGGAAGGAGGACGTGTTAGCAGGTGAGGACCTGGTTGGGTGGTGAGCTCACAGGGTGGTGGTTATGGGTTGGATGCTGCTTGGAGGCTGGTATCCAGCAGGGTCCTGCAGCGTCTGTGTTGCAACTGTCCTGTTCAACATCTCCACCAGCAACACAGAAGAAGGTATGGAGTACACACACAGACCAGGGGCATGGCCCTGGGTTCTGGTGGGCAGCGAGCCAAGCTGGAGCTACCCATGTGCCCAGGCAGCAATAAGGACCAGCAGTGCCTGGGGTGGTGTGAGCAGGACATGGCCCAAGAGCCAGGGGAGGGCAGGGAGTGTCTCCTCTGCTTGGTGCTTGTCAGACCCTGTCTGGGTGCTGCCTCCAGTTTGGGTCCCCAACACAGGAATACTGACAAACTGGTGGGAGGTGACGGTAGGCCACCAAGACGGTGGGGCTGAAGCCTGTGCCCTGCCAGGAGATGTTGCAGGACCAGGGCTTATTCAGCCAGGAGGAGTGACGTCTTTGTGGGCACACAACAGCATTCTTGGCACCGATGGGAGTGGATGGAGGAGATGCAGTTGGGCTCTTCACAGTGGTGAGTGGAAGGAGAGCAAGAGGCAGCACAGAGGGATTGTGTAAATCAACAGTAAAAAGCCCTTTGAGAATTAATTTACAAGATGCACAGTGGCACACTTATAAACTTATAAACATACCAACAGATGTTATCAGAAGTGAAAATGCTCTTCTTAAGAGAAGCAGAAAGAGGAGTTCAAGCCCAGGGCAGGGACGGGTAAAATAATCAAATGATACTGTAAAATGGGAAGTAATACTTTGCCTGGTCATTCTCCCTCCTGCACCGGCGGGAGGGTGCGCCCCCGTCTCCTGCCACCCCCACAGCTCACCACGGCTCCTCGCTGCCTCCTCCAGCTAGAGGATTTAGCTCGCATGAGCTAGCAAAAGGCAGGTGTCCGTTATATTTGAACGTAATACTTTTCTGATGGTTTCATTGCCCAGAAAGTGTAGCAATAACAAAATCCAATAAAAATGGAAACCAGAAATCTCTGTCAGCGGTGTGACTGGGAGGTGAGAAGAGGGCTTGGGCAGATGAAGCCTACGAGAGGTGCTTGCGCAGGTTGCAAGTCGGACGTTGCTGCCACTGTAGGACTTAACATCATCAGAGGAGTTGCAATGAATTTTACTTCTGATGTAGTTTTACCGTCTTTGAAGGAAATATTAGTTTTTATCATGAGTTTTTGAAAGTTCTTGGTAGCTGAAGAATGCATAACTGGCTCTTTGCACAAGTACTTTGTCATGTATGATAAATTGGACATTTTGTCTAGCTTTTATTTTAGGTAACTGCTCTTTTTTCTTCATTTTAGCATCTATAAAATGAGTTTTAAAATATTCTGTAGTATACAGTGGAGTGTTTTAGGGTGTTTTAGTTTGTTTCTGTGTGCTGATAATTTTTAAGTGATGGCTGGCCTTCCTTTTTAATAAAAAAATGATTTCAAACTGAACATCTAGAATTATCAGACATCCTTTAAATTCTTGAACACTTGTAATTGTATGCTGTGGATGAACTGGTAGTCTGTGACTCGGTGATGTAGAGTTACCATTGTCCCCAACCACTCTTCTTTCCTATTGGACCTTTTATCTATTGTCTGTTCTGTTCACTTGTTGAGGTCTTGCCTGATAATATTGGATTTCATTAAGAAGAGCAAAAAAGTTTTAAATTGCAAGAAATAATTTAAAAGTAAGGAAAAAGGAAACCAAGTGGTGTAGGGAGATGAGAAGTCCCCACACCTGTGACTAGGAGCATGAAAAAGTGTCTAGATCAGGAGACACTTTTTCCTTCTACTGTCTCTTTTTCAAGATCTCTGTGGTATTTTGAGTTGTACCTTTTCTGTGGTATATTTTTTTTCACTATTTTTCTTTTCACTGTAGGAAGCAACTACTGTGAGGCATGCATGTAGGCTTTTGGAATTCGCTTGAAAGCTATGGGGTATTCTTTTATTCATCATAACATAACGCAGATAAGTACTTCTCAAAGTATCCAAGATGTTAATATCAGTTAAGAAAGCAGGAGCACGTCTTTAGACACAACTCGCACTTTTTAGTCTAACACTGTCTGGAAAGTGATACGAGTATCCAATTATAACCTATTTGCTGTGTTTGTAGCTGAAAGCAACTCTTTAGAGACAAATATTTAATACTTCTGCTGAAGCAGCACTTCAACAATTCTGTCACATTTCAAAATGAAAATGTAAAAAAAAAAGTCTTATTCTTTTCTGATACAAGTAGATTTTTCTGTTCTTCTTATGTTCTTTTTGCTTTCAGATAACATATTTCCTTTAATGACATAAAGGAAGTATTGTGCAAAGAATATGCCAAGTAGGCGATCTCCTGTTGCAACTTTTTGAAGTTTTTCATGAATTTCAGAGAAACCGTCTTGTTATAAAACTCTTTGAATCACAGTGACTGCAGAGGTGCAAGGAGAGAAAATAAAATATCAAGTCAAAATACACAACCAAATGAAAACTTTCTGCTACTTATTGCCAGACTTTAAGTGCTTGCTCTCTGGAAATAAAGTGTGATGAGAAAAAGTATTTGATGGTAATGTGTTAATTTATTATAGCTATTTATTCTGTCTTTATTTCTCATTATTTCCTCTGAATGGCAATAACATGATATTTACTGTGACTATTTTTTCAACATTTTACTCATATATTTTATTATCTTTTTATGAACACATGTAAGATAGCTTTATTTTTAGTGGCTAGGCTGAGTTGGTTTATAGATGAGCTCAGGAAAAAAGTAGATTTTATGGAGATAGGTGAAGCTTCAGAGATGTTAGATATTTATGTTTAATCCTATTATACATTTAAGATCAAGAATAAATGAACGGAGAAACATGTATGTATATATTTATATGTGCATATGTATTTCTCAACTTACCGGAAACCGATTTCCAAATCTAAGACTGAGAAAGTCAGAGAAAGTTCCTAGGAGCAAAAGCTTATGTTTAGCTGTATAAATGGTACGCTCTTTCAAGTTGGTCAGGACCTTAACGCTGAAATATTGTTCTACCCATAGAAGGAGCATTAGCAGTGTTAACCAAGAGTTGAATCACACAAGCCGCTTCTTTGTAATTATCATCATCTGCATGTTTTAAAAATTAAAGACCCGGTTTGCATTGACTGACAGGCCTGATGTACATGCTTTGAGGATTTTAGCTATGGAATAATAAAGTCTATGAACTTCATATTCTTTTGGGGAGGAGATTTGCTTTCAAAGCTGTGAAAACTAAAGGCGAAGCCCGGACCTTTTTCTTGAACAAGCAGAGGTGACTGTAATAATTCTGCAGACCTAATACCCTATTATTTGCATTCTCTGACTCCAAGCACAGGCCTCCATTAGTATTTCTTGCACCTCCAGAATGTGCCCTTACGCTGACGTACAGGATATTCTGGCACAGGACCTGTTATTCTTTTGAGTGAATAAGGTTATTTGGGAAGGTGAAGATGGGTCCTTCTACCCACCCTGATGGCTTCTTCACTGGACTAGTTCGTGTGCTGAAGATGCTAATGGGTTCTTCTCTCTGTTTTAAGAGTAGAACTAAGGTGAATCTAGCCTGGAATGTTGAAATTCAGTTCTTGATGGAAAAGCTGAAACATGCCATAGTATGTATCGCTATTTGCTCTCATTTTTTCTTTTCATTTTGAAGGTAGTTGTTACGGAGAACCCAGATCTGCAGTAGCTTTACCTCTTCAGTTTTCTCTGGTTCTGCAAGGCAAACCAACCTTTGTTGTTAAAGGATTCCCAGACACCAGAAGTTTCAAGGTCAGATGTGCTCTAGGGAATTTCATTAGTGGTCCCTCAAGAGAAGAGGATACAAAAAAACCGGAATGAAACAGAAAAGGAAATGTGGCCACTGCATGTGACTGGTTGACTTTAAATTTCCAAAGGGAAAGCTCTGGGTCTCAAAAAGTTGTCATAGGAAATTAGTAAGGCTGTAAAAATACCAGAAATTGTGAATGAAGCTTGGGGACAAGTGGAAAGCTACTGAGGCAACAAGGCAGGCAACAAAGATTTTAATGAGCTCAGCAGTGAAGGTAGATGCAGCGAGGTCCACCTTATAGGCGTGAGCACATTTGTTCTCCCATTTAATTATGAAAATTCTGACAGGGCTGGATTTGATTCAATATAACTGCTCTGGAGATGATGACCTTTTGATTTTAGATATGCATTTTGGTGTGAAGAAAATATTCCTCTAGTGTTTAGGTATTAGACTAATTTTAAAAGGAAATATTAAAAGACAACTGTCAATCATTTACATTGACAACAGAAGAACACAGATATTGTGTTGTATGAAAATACAATTTAATCAGAATTCAAGCTTTCAGCCGGTGTGGACCAGGACTACAAAGGCTCACATTCGTTTCTGCCATAATGCATTTGAAGTTGGTGGAATGTGCCCTGATGCTGAACTTATAAATCCTTTAGATATAAGAATGTACAAGTCTAGGGATACTAGAAAGCTTTTAAAGGGTCACAGTCTTAAAATTAACTCGTACAAGCCGTTAAGAAGGCAAGCCCCTTAGTTATGATTGTTCTCTGTCAGTAGATTTGACAACCTTACTAAAACTCCCTAATGATTATTTCTCTGAGGTACTGAGAGGACTTCAGGGATATTCTATTGCACACTGTTGCATCAATTGAGTTATGATGCAAATAGAGCACTAATGATTTGTCCCTGTGTCAGTGCTGGAGTGTGACTGTATAGAAGCCAGTTCACGTTGCCAAGTAGGTACTACTGGCACTATTCAGACCACAGAGTTTGTGAAAATCTAAGCTCAGTAATTAAGAAAATGCAGAATACAACAGACGCGTTGCAATGGACAACTTTCTTAAATGATGGCACAGTAGAAAGCACTGGTGTCATTAACTGAGACACGGTGTTGTTGATCTTAGGATTTTTCTGCATTACTTAACCGAGAGTGCAACTACCAAAACACCGAAATTACTCACAGAAGGATATTATTCAAAACCTAATCAATGAATATCCCTCTGTTGATATTAGTAGATTGTCAAATAAGGGATGAATTTTGAGTCAACAAAGAAGCACACGTGATTTTGGTCCATCAAATGTTATGAACAAGATGCTCAGAGCTGCTGTTTTGGATTTTGTTTCAGTACAGACACAAGCTCATCACTGCAGACCAAATAAACAATGGCTATGAGATATAAATTAAGTGCAATTCACTGTTTGTATCTCTGTAATCGACCAACTGCTGCATTGCAATTTGGTTGTGGTAGCTCCATGGGAAAGCTATGGCAAAGTGGGAACTGTACAAAAATGTCTTTTAAAGCAGAAGTTTGCCATAGGTATTTCTTCTGCTTTTTAAAAGGGGGAGAGAACAACAACCAACATCCTCACTGATGCATACTGTTGGAGGGGTTTCTCATTTGAAGAGAAACTTAGAACCCTTTAAAGATCCCAATGTGCTGTGACTTAAGAAAAAATGCAGTTCACCCAGCTTCTGTAGATTGCACTCACTAAAATATTCTTATGGTTCTCCTTGCCCATCATCAGCACCTCTTTGTCCCACTTTTCCTGTTTCATCAGCTGTGGGATGAATGGTCTGAACCTCCTCCAGTCCAGTATCCCTTTTTAGGAGTTAATCGTACCTAAAGATGTCAGATTTTTCTTGTTAAGTCTGTGGTTTATCTGTGTGTGTCTTCCATGGACCGTGTTGTGAACTCGCGTGTGTTAACTGTTCTATTCTTTCCCTCGAACAGAGACTTTCTGCAACACTGAGATTACCATCTCTGCATATTTTCCTCTTCCCACTCCAATTTATATATATGTATGTGTGTGTATATATATATGTGTAAAGTCTTCTTGAAAGTTGAGTCATAAGGATGTGTTTATATTGTGCTATTTTTGTAGAATGAGCAGAAGTACTATTATACTGAAAAACGTTGATGGGCTCATACCACTTTTTCATTGGGCTTTATATCTATAGATGAGTACAGGATACTTGAAGCAATGGTTCTGCACCACGACTGATTCCATATCTCCTACCCACTATTTTTCTTTTGATTCCCGTGGCTTTTCCTCTTTTGTTCGTCTTCTTAGAAGCAACAGTGTGGTTAATATTACGATGTCCAGACTGTTACCTGGCTTTTTCTAAGTCAGGCAAGTTAGACCATGGGCTGGAGTTATAGTTGTCTCAGACCCAGCCTGCTAAAATTGAAAGGGCTAGTGAGAATTTCTGGTACTCCTCTATATGGTCAGGGTTCTTGTGACATAAAACAAACCATTTAGTATTGAAACTGGAGACAAGGCTTAACAAAAGTCCCTGACCAAATCTCTGTGTCTAGCTGGCTTTTTCTTTGTCTTGGTTTTGTTGGGGTTTTTTTTGTTCTTGTTGGGTTGTTTTGGTTTTTTTTTTAAGTTCTGGCAAAAGTTAAAAGACTATCATGGCAAGTTTGTATAAGGACATTTCTTAGACCATTTCCAGCTGCTCACTTGGCATTATAACAGGATAGGAATTGATTCTAATACCTGGACGGAGACTGAGATAGTCTCTGATAGAATTAATCTCATAGCTGACTTTATTTAATGTCATGATATTGAGGATAATCTTTAGTCTCATGCTGAAAGTATCAGGTGTATTCCTTTTGCATAAAGGTTAAAATGTTTTTCATTTTCTGGAGGTGGTGAGTCTTAAAGAATGAAATGATACAGTCTTATAAGAGTGTTTTTCTTCACTTAATAGTATGGCATGATTAAGCTATGGCTAATTGTGCCTCCTGTGCTAATGACCTTGCTGAGTATGGTGTTGTCATCATCGGCAGCTAGGGAGATCACCATTTATTACTAGTGGCTGGGGTGTGTGTTCCACTAACAGCTGCATATCTCATTGCAGAATGTGTTCTAATGGAAGGAACACTTCAAGTCAAATTAGGAAGGTTGAGAATATTTCACTGTTCCAGTAATATGAGTAGATGAGATGCCAATACCTTTATAATCAGATCTAGTACACTGGGATTAGGGTCTCAAATTCATTGTGTGAAAATCCGTAACTGTTTTCTTAATTCAATTTATTAATGTTAGAACTTCAGTGGCTGTAATTTCCAGGCCTCTGGATCTTGATGTTCCCCTTAGCGAGAAGACACTGTTTTGCTGTCAGATAGGGAAGGAGGTGATAAGTATTGAATTTTACGGGGAAAATCAGCTGTTAAAATGTTGATTCTGCTGGAATTATTAAGGGCTGGTAATAGATACGCAGCTGATTCAGTGCAGAGGCTGTGGAAAGTTTAGTGAACATGTATCTGGGCATTGTAAATAAGTCCTCCATTTGCCTCCACCAGCCCTTGTTCAATGGGCTTTGCTGATTTTTCTGATTTTCTAAACATCCCACAGCCATAGTTGCAGATGTATTGTTGAGTGTTCTGAAGTCCAGGTATATCTGGTGCACATGTGTAGGTGAGAAATCTAGCACATGCACAGTAGATCTTATATGTCTAGAAAACAAGAGTTTGCAAAGCTGGCTTGTGCATTTGTGGTACATCCGGCATCTGATGCAGTTGGACTCCTCTGGGCTTGCACACATGCGGTACATAACACATGAACTGTTTTCTTCTTGAAAACTCGCAGTCCAGGACAGGATTTTGTCGCAAAAGCTGTAGCTGAATTAATGAATTCATTAATGATCTAGTCCACCTAGAGGATTCCCAGATTTCTAGATAGAAAAGTTTGCCCTAAGCACAGTCCCCCCTATTACTGTGGTTTTGAAGCGGACTCTTCTATTGAGGTGTGGCATTGGCAAAGCCTTAATGCTTTAAGAAATGGAATATGATCTTTACAGATTTTCCAGAGTTACTTGTCAGTACAGATTTTTAGAAGGAAAGTTTAGAGACAAAAGAAAAAGACTTCATTTTGAGATGAGCTTGTTGTGTAAAAATACGATTTGTTTTTTTTTTTTTAATTTTACTTTATGTAACTGTATAAGACCTCTGTGTTTGATAAAAAATGAGTAATGCACAGTTGAAGAAAATGCTTTTACGACTTTCTCATACATGCAAGCAATGAAGTAACATGTTTTCACAGGTGCAGTAGGGGACCTAGTGAATTTCTAAGCATATTCAGAACAAGGTAGTAGTATGTTTATGTGGAATTCAAAGCAAAAGTGAAGAAAAATCTAAACTTTGTTGAAAAACTTAGATTGTGTTTGCTGCTTGACTTTTTCACCTCTGATGGCTACAGTTTCTTTTCACACTTAAATAAAATCTTTGTGCAGTTACCAGCATACTTTTACACACTGATATTGTCCATCTTCTTACATAGAGAGAAACAAGTCCATACACTTCCCAGGATATTGGAGAAATATTCAAAATACCTGAAATACAGATAGATGGCAATGTCACAAAGGTATGTGTTTGAAACACTTTTAAGACTATATGCTAAGTAACCTGGGATAGCAGCAATTTGCAAATAATTCAGAAATATACAGAGGTGAGATTGTGTCCTGGTAGTTACAAATTCTTTCACCACACAAAGTCTTTCAAAATTGAACATCATCTTTGTTTATATCAGAAGTATGCCACTAAGAAACCTCTCTTATGACTGATATCTTTACGGATCAACACAGCTGAAATCTGGAAAGGTATAGTTCTCACTGAAGAAGGAACCTTTTAAGGTTTAAGTAGTGACTTGTTATAAAATATATCCTATTGCTAACTTTAAAATTCCTGGAGGACTGAGGGTGATATGGAAGAAATAGGATTTTTAAAAGGCTCTTCCAAAAAAATGAGGGTTTTGAGGCCCTGTTGCAATACTGCAGGCAACCTAAGCCTGCGTATTTGATTTCTTAAGATTTTCTCTGAGAGTTAAGGATTATAGTCACAATTTCAGGTAGTTTAAAGATCAAAACAAGCACCCTCACTATTTTCAAATTGTTTTTAGAAATGTTTGTGTGCAGATGATGGTCTGCTTTTTCTTTGTCTGCTTCAGCATGATACCAGAAATGTGAGAGGTCAGAAATTCTGGACTAATCATTTGCTTTGTTTCAGTGAAAGAGAGATCAGAAATGAATTGCTAAATTGTTACCCCCACAGAGATGAGATGAAACTGGGAACAGGAATAGTCATCGGAATATATCTTAAAAATCCAAAGAGGATTTTTATGGAGTTCTTAAACAGTCAGTACATTTGAAGTGTATAGATGTTACATATGAAGTACATGCGAAGTATATAGAAGTATATAGGACTAAATTAAAAAGAAGTGCTTAAATAAAAAGTAACTCTTGGTATACACTGTTGTTAATAATTAATTTGTAGGCTTAGAAATATTTATTACAGAATTCTCTATCGAATTCAAAACCTGTCAGCAAATGCCAGTAACAGAAGGAAAAAAATATCCAATAAATCTGTTCTCAACACATAGTTAGGTCTGCCCTTTGAAAAAAAGTGTTATAGCTTTTGGAAGAGAAAAGAAACATAAAAAATTAATGTTTTTGAAGGGCATGTCTCATCACCATTCTTTTTCACTGAACAAAGAGGACTGAAATTTTTGTTTGACGTAGTCATCCACTTACCAGACTTATTGTGGGATGTGTCTGGAGAACATTAGCAATAAAATATTGAAAACTTTTATTACTACTGTAGAGAAACACACAGTTTAGACATGTATAAATGTGTACAAGCTATGACCTACCGATTGCAGCAAGTGGGCTTTGCAACAAAAATTTTATAATAAAAAAACCAATCCAATGGATTAAATCAAATATTCCGACTCTTCAATTATGAATTAGTTTTTTATGTTAGAATGAATCTTTCTTGAGTGTGTGCAGTGCAAAAGTGTAAATCTGATTACTTTTGTGTATCACAGAAATTTCCATTCAAATGTAATTCCATTTGACAGTATCACATGAGAACGGATTAACAAGCATAGACATACAAGGTTAGATTACAGCCTGTAGCAGTAAATCATTTTTTTCAGCCTTGGTGGAGAACACCTCCTGCCTTGCAAATAAGTCTTGAACAGAGTCCTCAGAAAGAAAGCAGAAGCTGAAGATAGTCTGTCTAAGCTGCGTAGAGGGGCAAGCATTAGTCTTCTGGGTTTCAAGGGACTCTCTGCAAATTATGATTTCAAAGACTTTTGCCTGTAATTTCTTCTGAACAGTTTGGTCTTAAGAGTGCTTTACAGGTGCTGGAGTTCCACAGAAATTCATATGTTTTCTGCTGGACTGGAGGTTCTTTTCTCCGGTGGTAATGATTGATTTCACAAAGTTCTGTGTGTGGCCACTTCAATTCTTGATTTAACCTGAATAGCATGGGCTACTGCTTGCATGCTGTCATCTCCACAAAGTCTTCAAGCCACAATACTTGAATATTTCCGATTCCTCTTTAGTTGTATAATCGGTGTGATACTGCAATCCAGTTGGGTTGCTTTTGCTCAACCAGGATGGTATATGGAAGTGAAGCATAACCTGGTATGTTGATGGCCAGGTAATTTGTAACAGGACCTAAACACTCAGCAGACAGAAATAAAAAAATTAATTGCCATTTCTAGTTTCGGCTATACTTTATGTTCTGATATAGTTATCCTATGTAGACTATTGTACAAAACTTGCCTTTGTCATCTATACTAATTCTGGCATCGTGTTAGGCATGTGTATCCTTGAATGCCTGGACCTGTTCTAGGTATCCCAAGAGAATGAGGGCTGGTCCTCAGGCGTGCAAGAGAAATGCAGTCTAGGCTTCTCACTTGGTCTTGGTGAGTTAGAAAAATTCTTATCATTTCCCAGTTCACATATAACTGTGCAATCAAGCTTTAGAAAATCGTAGCTCTTTGTCATTTTAACAGCTACCCAGTGACTCAGCTTATGCTCAAGAGCTCACTTGCGCAAACATGTTTTGGCCTGTTTGGAAGTTTAATTTAAGTGAATGCCTGTTACGATTAGAGATGTCCTTTAGAGGCCTGCTGGAGGAGATCAGCTGTTGAGAGTTTGTTTAATGTGGGCAAAGCCTCAACTAATTCCAGTGTTGACTTGTACATGACAAAAACTGTAGTTTTATGAAAGTGTTAATAGGAATGTTGCTGACTTGATTTCAGTTCCTGAGAGAACAAAAATTTTAAGCATTTTTTTTTCTGTTTTTTAACATTTGAGACTAGCATTGCCTCTTTCCTTGTCAAAAACTTAAGTTCCACAGTTCAAATATGAAATCAAAGGGGACCAGCTTTCACTCTGAAGGCTGTTTATGCCCTTATGCTTGTTGGCCCAGTGGGCTGCCATAAAACCAAAGAGGGACCAGCATTCATTGAAAGCATGGAAGGTGTTTTCTGAATTGCTCTGTTTACTTCCTCCATAATTTTAAGTACTACATTATGACCCTTCCTTAAGGTTGTTGATAATCACTTTAAAAGCATCATTTTGCATGAAGTGGTTAGCAATCATTCTCCTCAGTTCTAATCTAAATTTATTCATGGCCTTGTTGACCTATTTGTCCTTGGTTTGATGTCAACCCTTAGATGAGATAGGGTTTATCCTGTTGGTGTTACTAATAAGGGACAGCTAGAAGCTAATCTAGCTCTCCTCTTTGAACATCTTTCTCTCTCAACAGCCCTTCTCTGTCCTGACACTAAAAGAAGCAAATATTTTTCCTTTTTTTTTAAACATAAATGGTTAAAGACTATAGGTTACTGCTATAGAATTCCAAAATTACTTCTTCTTCTTCTGGAAGTATATTTCCTGATACATCCTAGGACTTGGTGCCATATAGTCTTATCCTCTAACCCTCCTTGTCACTTAACAACTGTTGAGTGTGTGATCTTGCCTTTCGTACCATGAAATCATCTTGCTTCTGTTGGCTGACAGGGATAAGTCATCCAGGTATTTCTGTGTGTGACTGGTGCTTTCCAAAATTCTGTCATTGACAAATGTGGCTGCTGTTACTGGAGCAGTTTTTTTTATGTTACGGCAACTAATGAAGCTGTGGAATAAGACTGGCCTCCAGAAACGATACATGAGGAAGTCTGCTGGTAACCTCCCTCTTGTCTGATGCATTTTTATTCCTAACTACCCTTTCATGTGGTTGCTTTGACTTTCTGTAACAATTTCATTCTCTCATAGCTTATCTAATCTCTTGCTATGTGGCAGTGTATCAAATGTTTTATTACAGTCAAAAGACATAAAATTTACTACACTTCCCCTTTGTTCAGAAATCTGGCTCTTTTTATCTAAGGAGGCTGTTTGGTCCATCTGACATGCTTTGTTTTTGCCAAATTTCCTCAAAATTTTAGTCCTAAGCATAATGTAAACAACTAGCTGGTTTTTCTCCTCAAATATGTGGAAAAGGCAGGTATTGTTTTTTCTTGTTTTTGGGGAGGAGTGCTTGGGAGGCTCAGGAAAACACATGTGTGGACTAATACACTAACAGCACTACTAATGGAGTTCAGTCTTGCACTTAAGTGGATAAGAAGTGTAACTTTACTAAAGAAAAGAACCAGGGAGACAAAACCAAGAATGAGGTATAGCATTTATGTTTAAGCAGCTTTTTGATTGCCATTTACATTAAAGTCTCTACAGACTCCCACATATGGGTATCTTTTCTCTTAAGCCTTCAGCTTCCACTGAAACAAGTTATAATTAAAAAATAGTCTTGAAACCTGGCATGTATTTGGCTTGAATAAATAGTGCTATTACATAAAATGCCAGACTTTTGTAAAAGCAGACATTGTCGCTTGTGATACAAGTTTGACAACTTAGTTGAATTATCATACTGAAACAAAAGCAGTAAGTACTGAATACATTTGACAGATAAATTTTGCTAACAGAGGGTGGCTTCCGTCCTGTCTTTTGGAGACATCTTGCTTTTAATTCTCCTTTCTATGTATGTGAGGGCTCCTGGAAAGATACCAGTGTCATCCTGGTCAGGGAGACAAAGAAGGAAGTTTGTAATGGAGTCAGATGAAAGAACCCAAATGGGAAGAGGTGAACCTTCCGTGCAGCAAATGAGGTCTACGTACACAATAGAGGAGCCTTGCAATACTTGTGTAGTCAGATGCAATTGGTTTAGCCATAGTGCTCTTCGTTACTGAAGAGTGATAACTATTTGAAGGTATCTTATCTTTTATTTTTATGCAGTGTTTCATAGTCTCTATAAAAAGGCAAGGAGTGTCCAAATGACGAGTATAAATTGTACTCCATATATATATGGCGAAGAGTATAATTTGCAGCATTTGCCCTCAGTAAAACTACCTTGTATTGCTAGAGAGGAGAAAGCAAAGGAACCACTTCACCACTGTTGACTGAGCAGGACATTGTAGATACCTGTGCAGCTCTTGTGGCTGGTGTTAGGACTCTCTATTTCAGGAAATTGCCTAGTTGAGAGCTTGCTGAAGTTAAAACAAACTTTTTTCCAGGTTCTGGTCCCTAAGTGAAATATAATCTAGATCTTTGCTTTTTTTTCTTTGTTCATGGTCACCTCACTCCTCTGAAGAGCATTTCATACTTTTAATGAAACAGGATATTGAATTGAATTGATTTAATAGGTGGAATGGGCAAAGGGCTGAAACACTATGAATTAGTGCATGAACATGTAATCTAACCAAGCTGAGAAAAGTCTAAGATTCTTGTTTCAAAAGATTCTATACTTACTAAAGGCCTACTTACTGTACAGGAGCTTTTAAAAAATTTATTACTATTTCAATTGTGATGCATGTGCATTGTGTTTTGTTATACACATCAAGATACTGTATAATTTGGAGTAAATATTTCAAAGTTTAGGACACTCCTAATGTTTCCTAAGCTTCCTTTCTATATCTACTTACAGTCATGAAATGTAGTCAATGAAAAATTGCTATACAATTAAGTATTGTTGCATACTTAGCTTTAATGTGCTGTAAAGTAAATCTATTGCACAGTGGTTTTTGCAGGAGTGTTTAGAAGCAGTGTTGCTAAACTGCTTATAAACATTAGTATGGTAAGACTGTTCTCCAGAGCAGAAGGTCCCTGCTGAGGGCTAATCACAAGGAAAAAGCTCATCAATGCATTATGTGGTTTAATTTTATCGTCTGTATTACCTTGGCATTACAAGTAATATTTCACAGAATCACAGAATAACCTAGGTTGGAACGGACCTTTTAAGATCATCTAGTCCAACCAATGGTAAAAAAAAAAAAACCAAAAAAATAATAAAAAAACCCAAACAAACAAAAAACACACCACCCAACACTAATCCATATCCCCGAGCACCATGTCAACTCATCTCTTGAATACCTCCAGGGATGGTGCCTCA
>JAOXNO010000020.1:39872271-39891733 GCA_028565335.1 Limnodromus scolopaceus | reverse complement strand
TGGATGGCATCCCTTCCCTCCAGCGTGTCAACTGCGCCACCGAGCTTGGTGTCATCAGCAAACTTGCTGAGGGTGCAATCTATCCCACTGTCCATGTCACCGAGGTTCATGTCATGTCATGAGGTTCCTGTCGGCCCCTTTCTTCAGCCTGTCAAGGTCCCTCTGAATGGCAGCACACCCATTTGGTCTGCCAGCCACTTCCTTGATGTTGTATCATCTGCAAATCTAATGATAAATATGTCTGTGCAGAAAAAGGCAAATTTTCTTGCTGGAAATTACTTTATGTAGATTATTTTATTTCCTTTCCCAAAATGCTTCAAAATTTTTGTATTTATGATGTTACTAATCTGGTTCTGTGAATTGATTTTGTCAATATCTTCAGCTCTGGCTGTTGGATGCTATTGTGTTCCGTGCTGAGAAGGACAAATCCTCCTTCCATTGTGTCCTGGTTTGAGGTAAAACAGAACCAATTTTCTTTTCAGTAATTTTACTTTTTAATCCCCCCTAACTCATTTTCTGAAATTATAGGCATGTTTTTCAGAAGTGTCTGCTTCTAGCAGATAAGGTCCGATGTTTATAGTTAATGTTAAGAAATGGTATGCAGAGACGCTCCTGCTTATACTTACTGTTATAACAACCAAGGTCAGATAACTTTGTTATGTACCACTTTGGAGGGTCAGAAGCAGGAGAGACTAGAGGGGTCACACCTGCAGGGAGGAGCAGACAGGACAGTTGAGCCCAAACTGATCATCCCGTCTGCCCCATGCTCAGTATAAAAGCTGAGGGATCAAAGGGGTCAGCCTCTTTCTTCAATGGCCGGTGTCTGAGGAGGATCCTGTCTGCCTTTGATCCCAATGTGTGCGTTCCTGACTCCAGAGCTGGAATCCAGTTCCCATCTGTCAGTGAGTACAGTCTGGGACTTTCCCAGTGCCTGCTGGTGATGTGATCATCATCCTGGGAGCTTGATATGGTTGTGTATATATTGTATATATTTCATTATTTTCTCATCAATATTATTATCTTTTCTTTTTTTTACTTTATTAATGGTATTTTATTAAAGTAGTCTAGGTTCTTTTTTAATCCATAAGACTCTCTCTCTGTCTCGTTATTCTCTCCCTTGGGCGAAAAGTTAAAGAAAGCATCTGTTGATCATTCCATGGCCAACGCAGCTCAAATCATAACATATTGTCATCTCAGAAATCTTTGAATATATAATCGAGACAATCATACAATACTGAAATAGTTAACAGTATTTAGGGGTCCAGGAGACTGATCGTCTGACTAGATGGGCTTTATATCAGATCTGCCTGATAACTGAGTCTCAGGGCCTATAGGTTACAGGCTAGGAAGGAGGTCTGATCTCTGTGGTCAGTAGCATGCCAGTACATTGCTTCCTTTCTGAGGTTTGATTGCTTGATAAACTATATCAAGCTGTATGAAATAGCTAGGCTTTTTTTTTTTGTTATCTCCTTGAAATAGGTATTTATTCATAATTATATGTATTGAAAACATTTGACATGAATGGGATGTGAACACTTTTGTTTTTTAAAGTAAACAGTGGAACAACCTGTAATCATCTGTAAGACGCACAATAAAATGAAAAAAGAAAGAGAGGGAACATTTGCTTGTGATATATCTTTAAATGTGCTCAGATATGTGGTTTTGGAAAAAGGATATTCAGGGTTTTTTTATTTTGCTTATGCAAGAGGAAATGAGCAACTTACACTAGAAGAATATGTTGGAATTCAGTTTGAGAGGTCTTTAATAAAATGTTTCTTAGTAGCCTTATTTTCTGTTTCTTCTTAGAAGTCAAACTCTGCACCTCTTTATTTCAAGTAAGCAATTCTTTACCAACTTAACTAACTTGCAATTAAATGCTTCTTTCAAATGCTTGGGATGTGCTTCAGGGAAGTCTTTAGGTTACGTCCTTCCTTTCTTTTCAAGATGAGTTATTTTATTATGAGTTTTCATTCTTTGAAAATTAAAGTGAGATACTAATACTGGGTGATTCTAATTCCTGGTGAGGAAGAGAAAATAATTTACTGGGTTGAATAGCATTAATTTACACAAGTGTATGTGAAATTAGTCTCGGCAATTTTTAAGTAAATCATGCTATTTAAATTACCTTTTTGTCATGTTGATCTTTGATTTCTGAATTCTTTCAAAGCTAAATGTAAATGGCTGAGAACCTCTAGCTACTCTTATAATTAGTGTTTACTTGCCTTCGCTGCATCGCATTTTGGTAACAGACACATTGCAAATTCAATATAAAATGAGGTAGGATTTTACATGTACCCAGTATTGCAGAATTGATATTAGCTTTCCAACAAAGGAGGCCAGTCTGGTCTCCAGCCGTCACTGCGTGCTGCAGTTAGGTTGTTACTGAAGTTCCACTTCCAAACCAGCTAAGGGCAGTGTAACTCTACTGCTGGATAACAGCACCCCCTCCCACCCCAACCCCCAAGGGAGCACTGCAACCTCCACCCTCTCCCTGCGTTCTCCTTCTCTTAGGACATCTTTGAGAAAACATCTCAACCCCGTAGGGACCTTCCCTGTGTGAATCCTGAGAAATCCAGAGCCTACTTGCATCTACAGTCTGAGAATTGAACCCTGGGCATGATTTTGTCACAGTGAAGGGTCAACATGTCTTTCAGCTACTTCAAGGGCCTGGTATGTTCAGCCTTCACACAAACAAGAAATGTAACCTCAAGGTTTTTTTCACATTAAGTATTGAAATCCGCTGACTGGCAGGTCTGGAGGACAAACACAGGGGAAAAGAAACTTCTGTTCAATCAGGAACTTCTAATGGCCAAGATGAGAGGGGTATACTGATGGCTAATCAAGAAAGAAAAAAAATGTTTAAAAAAAAGGAGTTTGATATGTAGAAAACTAGAGAGAAAAGAGTATGTGTCGTGCTAATATGTATACCAGAGAAAAATGAAAAAATAAACAAAATGTCTTAATGAACCCAAACAAAATGTACTAAACTGCAAGTATTTCTTGAAACTTTCTGTGTGTCAGCAGGTCTTGGCAACTTGTGACTTCAAATATTTAGCCCAGTATTGTTGTTTGGCTTTGTTGACAGCTATTCTATATGAAGAGTAAAAATAATGAAAGCTTCCAGCTGTGAGTATTGGAATAAAGGAAGGAGGAATACAGCAGTGCAAGCAGGGTGAAGGTTCGTACTGTAATTGGCAGGGACTTGTAACCCAGCTGTATCCCCACACTATAAGGCAGAGAGGAGGAACTGGGAAAAATAAAATTGTGGCTTTATGGAGCTGCAAGTAACAACTAGTGGGTGAAGGAAAGTGTCTCAAATTTGAAAATTACATTTGCAGATATTTTTTTTTTTCCTCTTACTGCTGCAAGGATTATTTTAGTGAGAAGATCTGAGATATGCACAGACTCCATGGTCATGTATTGCAGATCTGATTCCAAAGTAATCATTGCAGTGCCCTTTCTATCTAGCAAAAGGGTCAAGATATTTGTATTATAATCCCACAAAGGAACATAATTGTCATGAAGTTAGTAATGAAGTTAAATCTCTGGTTTTAGAAGTAGTACTCAGAATTACAGGCAATTCACTGGAATCTGTGAGGAAAAAATACTAACTTTCAAATCCATTACTGTTTTATGCAGCGTATTTTTCATAAAAGTAGAACCAAATACTTTTCTAATATTGCTGCAGTTGTATTATGATGTTTAAGATAATCTTTTTTGTACACTGGAAACCAGATATACTTACCTTTAAGGGATATCTGTTTTAATCTGCTTTTATAAAGACATTATTGCAAGACAAAATTACAGTGTCAATGAAGATGGTATACATTTTAATGAAATAAGTCTAATGCTTATTAATGAACATGTAAATCATTACAAAGTGCATGTAAATTGGGACAACCATTTGTAGCCTACCAAATTTTACTTCAAAATTAAGCAAATGGGCAGGTTTTGTGTGCGCTAATGAAGTGGAGAAAGTAAAAAGTTGCAAATGTGTTCATTTGTAATATAATAAAGGTGGCTGGTGCCATCTTCTGGAGGTGGCTGTGATGATTCAGAGTGCCTAGGATTCTAGGCTGAAAAACATGGGCTTCTTAAATGCAGTTCAGGACATTTCAAAAAAAAACAAATAAAATACATATTAGCTACAAAGCACGGAGAGAAGACATTGTGTAGCTCAGTAATACTTGCTCTGTCTGGGACATTTTGGGTGCTTTTTCAGTGGTGATTTTCAATATTTGGCAGCCCTGACTCACGATAGCTAGAAGTGTTCATCTCTTTTTCATAGAAAATGATCTCTTGTAAGTTATCTGACATTTTACACTAAATGCCTGGTGTTCTTAATGTTTTCTTTGGGCCTGTATCAGTACGTGGTGCCAGAGCAGAGGTCTAGGCTAGTTTTCCCAGAAGCATCCTTTCCGTAGAGCTGTCAGTGTGTAAAGTGGGTACCTGAAAAGCCATGTGGGAAGAGGAGGTTTTGTGATTTCCGGCAAGTTCTATTTTCACTGCCATTGGACAGCTGTGGATTTGCCCAAGTGTGTCCTTGCTCCTTTGTTCAAGTGAAAAGATGTCACGTTTTGCTTTAAAAAAACCCATATCCTGATCCATGTTCAAATGCTGCACTTTATTCCTCTTTCTTCTGTTCCCTCATTTCTTTGACAGCTGAGAGGGAGCTTGTCTTCACAGTCCAGTTCGGAATCTTTTGTAACAGGGTCATCTATCTTCTGTAATTCAGGCCTACTACTTGCATAAAAAGTCTTAGAAAATAAAACAAAACAAAACAAACACCACAAAACAACAAAGGAAGACTGTAGAGGATGAAGCTCTGAGTCTTGGGTTGTTTACAACCAGAGGGGAAGACTAGTAATTTTCTAGTCTTATTTCAGGCTTCACTGTTTAAGTAATTTTCATTTTCTAAAGTTACCATGCTCTCAGAATTTAATGATTCTACCTTCACTTCTCACAGTGGTTTTGAGAGACAGATCTTAGGATCTTGATGGGGAAACTGCTGTGTTTGACTTTTAGAGGAGTTACAGAGTGACTGGGGACAATGCAACTGCAGAACGTGGTAACTGGCAGAAAATACTTATTTTGGCTTGTGTGTAACTGCTGCAGAGAAATGCACCCAGTAGTTAATACAAAAGTAAAATAATGGCTGCATTTATTTTTCTAGAGAGCATGGCTTCCTAGAAGCTTGTGTGGGTTTGTTTTTTTTGTTTTCTATTTCAAATTAATATGTAGAAGAGAAAATCAATTGTCTGCTTGCTGTCTTTGCTTCAGTGTTGCTGTGATACGATACTGCTGCGCTATGCTGGTTACTAGAAAGCCACTTAGATACAGGCCAGAGCATCTTATGCAAGATGCAGCAGGGATCTCACAATTACGCTTTTATTTTTTGTAAACGTTAGTATCTGACTGCTAACGTGAAGGTAGTTGTTACCAATCACCTTTCTAAACACAGTAGTGTATCTTTTCTTCCCCCTAGAATACTGTGTGGGTACCCCGTTCTTAACCTGGTCTTCTGAGTATATGTTAATGATTGCATAGAGCGGTATAGCTTAAGGCCCCCATGTTCATTGTTAATAGAAGCATAAAAGTCCCAGTAACACAGGTCAACTATGTATAGCTCGGTGACACTGTAGTGTAGGCTGATTCAGGTGTAAGGTGCCAAATGAAAGTTAAATGCACCTAAAGCTATTTAATTTAAAACCAGGTTCTTACTTATTTTGTCACTTTCTCAAAAAGGTAATTCTTTCTTCAGATGTCACTGTTATTCTTGAAAGATTGTATTATGCAATGATGTAGAAATTAACTAAGGCATTGGGTAAAAACACTTCCAGTTTAAATACATGGGGAAAAAATTTGCTCTTCTAATTCGAAACATGAAGAAGCAGAAAATAAAACTTATTACTGGTATGTTTAATACAAAGAAGAAAGGTTTAGATGTCATCTATGGTTGAGCAAAATTCAGTGAAACTAGTAATTAAAAAATCCCCAACAAACCCTCGGTTATGATTTAATATTCTCAGGAGAACACCAACATGGTTGAGGTCACTTTTAAAATATAAATTCTTTCACTTTGCAGAAGAAACAGCATTAGTGCAGAAAAATGACTCAGTCTTGTGAAGTGCTGAGTACCTCCTGTTGTTTGCTTCAGTACGAGGTGATGTTATGTATATGTATTCATACATACATATAAAAAATTTTTGCAGTGTGAAGCCCGTATGTAAAGCCATTTATAAGTGACAATGAACATGCACAGGCTGAGAAATATGGAAATAATACCCTCCTCAGAAGTTCTAAGCATCTTCAACTCCTGTTGGGTAGATTTTGTAAAACTGGATTGCACTTTGGTGTTTAATGCTTCAGGTGAATATCAAAATGGTTCAAACCAGCATATTCTCTTGGAAATTTGATGGGGAGATGAAAAAACAGCTTCTTTCCTTTGTTTTTTGAGGGAGGCTTGGGACCCCAAAGTGCTTATTGACTGTGCAGTTAATGTGTGCTCAAGTACTGATGACTCTGTAAATTAATTTGTGTGAGATTATGGTATAGTCAGAAATATATATGATTAAATTACTATGTCATGGTTTAACCCCAACTAGCAGCTAGGACCACGCAGCCACTTGCTGTCTCCCCTAGTTGGGATTAGGGAGAGAATCAGAAAAGTAAAAGTGAGAAAACTCATGGGTTGATATGAAGACAGTTTAATAGGTAAAGGAAAAGCTGCGCACACAAGCAGAGCAAAACAAAGAACTCATTCAGTACTTCTCATGGACCAGCAGGTGTTCAGCCACGTCCAGGAAAGCAGGGCTCCATCACCTCTAATGGTTACTTGGGAAGACAAATGCCATAACTCCAAACGTTCCCTCCCTTCCTTCTTCTTCCCCCAGCTTTATATGCAGAGCATGATGTCATATGGCATGGAATATCCCTTTGATCAGTTGAGGTCAGATGTCTTGGCTGTCTCTCCTCCCAACTTTTTGTGCACCCTCAGCCTATTTGCTGGCAGGGTGGTGAGGTGAGCAGAAAAGGTCTTGACCGCTTAGCAACAGCCAAAACCATCAGTGTTTTGCCAACCCTATTCTCATCCCAATTCCAAAACATAACCCTACACCAGCTGCTATTAAGAAATTCAGCTCTATCCCGGCTGAAACCATCACACTATAGTACGATTGAAAGCCACTAAAAGCTGAACAGTGTATAAGTAAAATATGAAAAATTACTTAATGATTGCTTTCCAGCTGCTACGAACGCTACGAATGCAAGGTACTTTCATGTCAGGTGACAAGTCAAGTTGCTTCATTGTCTGTTCATAAATAAATATGTATGGAAGAGTGTCTCTGTGCAACCACACCAGGAAATTGTTCTAATTGCTCTCTGAAAATTTTCCATTAAAAGACATCATTAATTGTATAGTCAGAATACAGTGAAGTATTTTTCTTATAAATATTGCTTGTGTAATAAAATGCAATTATATAAAAATATACATAGACAAAATAGATATTTATTAAAAGTACATGCTTTTCTGCATATTTTAGTTGCTTAAGCTAGTTTTTTCTTTTTATTTACATCTTCAGGGAAAAAAGTCCCATTCTTCTGAAAATATATATTCAGTTTAATTATAAACGTAGTAATTACAGTGTTTCCTTCTCAGCAGAATTTGGCGTTTAATTTCAGAATACTTTTAACTGGAAAATTGTTCCTACTGCTCATCAGTGAAAACTGTTCATTGTATTTATTTGCCCCAGTGCAGTCTACTTAGATTAAAATAACAAGTTAATTCTTTACTGTGGCAATTGGACAGTCTGGGGAGGCTTCGTGCATGATGCCATCAGTTGGTTTCTCAAGTCTGCAACATGAGAAGTTTATCTTATTGCACATGCTAATCCTGGTCTTTTCCTGAGAAATATTTCCAAAGCTTTTGCCTGTTTGTTGCTTTCAGCAGTTCATCTTCTGTCTTTCATTATTCTGACATCTTCTGACTCAGACTGCACGTCATTCCTGTTTTTCAAATGTAGTTTAACTGCTTAAATAGTTTTGTTTGTCAATATTTGTCACTATTAGTTTTTAACTAAATGAAGCACCTTCAACATCATGCACAATTTTTTCTAACTTACTGTCTCACCTGCTTACTTTTTGTCTTCCTTGCCCAGGCCTCTTTACATCATTAATGAGGATTTGACAAGCTGTTTCTGTTTCCCCCACGAATGTTTCGCTGCGTCTGTCTATAAGCACAATATGTTGAATGTTCTTCCTGAGTTAGTTTAGCTGGATAATCTTCAAGTTTTCTGAATCAACTGTAGCTTTTTCTCCATCTGGATCTTTATAAATTATGTACATAGACAGACAAAGGCCTACTTTTATTTATTTAATTAATGTGGCTCTTTTATTCTACCATTTCATGGATTTTTCTCTGAGCATATGTTCTGTGGGGAAGGACAAATTAGCCCTCTAGTATTTGTACAATATTTGGTATTCTGGGGTTTTAAAAATAAATATGTGCTTGGCAGTGCCCGCACATAAGAGAGAAATCTGGTGCCAAGCACCGACAGTCTAATTAAATCCATTTTGTATTTTGTGCTGAAGTACGCAGGGACGTGAGGCACATAAAAATAGAAGTAATGCAGTCAGGATGTAAGACTGACAATCACCAAGTTAACAATGCTGCCCTCAAATAAGTGTTGCAACATACGTATAGTATGGTTAAAATCATACTTTTACAGACCAAGATAGTTTCTCATCACACAATTCCGGTTGAAAATCTTGAGAACGTTCACTGAAAACATGAGATTAGTTGATGGAATTGTTATAGCTGGCTAACAGAGATCACTGTTGCTTCAAACAAGCTGAAATGGATAAATTTTGTGTTTAACATTCCTGGGTTCACTTTCAAATTGTTGTATTTTGGACATGTAGGACCAGATGTTTTAATGTAGGATATTTTATTGATTTCTAGATTAGTTCCTATTTTGGGGAAGGTATTTAGGTATTAGAAAATACT
Source organism: Limnodromus scolopaceus (assembly GCA_028565335.1). Taxonomy (NCBI): domain Eukaryota; kingdom Metazoa; phylum Chordata; class Aves; order Charadriiformes; family Scolopacidae; genus Limnodromus; species Limnodromus scolopaceus. The sequence continues at coordinate 39,882,729 of JAOXNO010000020.1, read as the reverse complement.
GAGGATGGGGATTTTTAATAAATTTCCAACATTTTTTGAATACTAAAAGAAGTTAAGAACTCCCTAGTAGAAGAAATCCCTGCTCTGTCAGAGGCTGCAGCTTATTTTCTTGCATCAAAGCAGCATGTTGGTATATGGTCGACAGGATTCAATACCAAGAGACAATGCTGCTGCTGTTTTGGGTTGACCTAGGTTTATGAGGAATGTTGTCAACTTCTGCAGATGATGAACCAGGCCCAGAAAAGCTAGGATCAATTGGACTTTATGTACAAGCAAGAAGATTTAATATTTCAGACTACACTCTGGAGTGTTTAAAAATTAATTACTTCTCAAATATCATTATATATAATTTCAAATTTATCTTTTTCTTTTAATGACCTTTGCTACTTACCAGGAACAGTGTGTCTGAATTCCATAATAAATTTCCATTCTTGTGGGAGATATCATTTCAATTGGAAATATTGGCACAGGAAATAGTCACAACTCGAAAACAGTGGGAGGAAAATATCTATTAAATATCTTGAAACTCAACAGTAGTTTTCATTCCCATTTAGTACAAGTTGCCACATCTAATGAAAGGAGCAGACAAAGAACCTCTGTTGCTCTTTTGTTAGCTTTTAGTTGTCTATGCTTCAATAGCCCCCAATAAGAGTAATAATAATTAGAAGAAAGAAACAACAACTCAGTAGGACAAATGTGGGAGGAAAATGGTGATGCACAGGGAAAAAAAAACCAAGAGAATTTTAATACAGATATCTATGTGCCTAAATGTTTAAGCCAGTGAAAGCAAAGCACCTGTTTTCAGTGATGTTTTTGCAAAGCTATGACATAACTGAGAATGGGCCATCCAATCACCACAACAGGACTGAATGCTGTTCAGTAGTTCGGGAAAAAAACAAATAGCTTCTTCCAATAGGGGAAAAAAAAACCAGTTTTAAGTTTGATCTTTTACCTCTAAAACATCACCAGGGAAGTTCCAATCAAGAAATGTGTTGAGTTTTTACTGCTTATCAACACCTTTGTTAAAATCAGTGGTGACTTAATAAATACATGCAGGTGATGTGCATATTCCTAGATTAAGAGAATGTTCAGTAAGTCATGAACTTTTTGAAAGCTAATGTGACAGCTAATTGTAAGATGAAGATCAAAGTGAAAGTTCATTTCTATGAACTTGCTTGTCATGTCTGGCATACAAAATATGCTAGGAAGTGCTCCCTTAGGCATTGATATGTATTTAACCTACTGTTTGTAAGTGTCACTTCTTGGCTGATTTTCTTGTTGCAGGATGAAATGTTTTGGTCAAGGGGAAAAGGTCAAAGAAGCTATATCAATGAAGCTGGATTTTGAAGTCATAAGAATTTAATTCCCTTCTCCCTTTCTTCCCCTAGTTTCTTCGGTGAATAAAAATAACTTAGAAGACTTGTGACCATGACAGTCTTGGGTATAAGTAAAGCCTAAACACTGAGAATTAATATATGTATTTTTCCTCCTTCCCATACAATGGGTTTTCTTGTAAAAAAAGATAGGTAAAATGGGCCGTACTTGGCATCTCGGTAATGTCTTTGGCTTTCTCTGATGTCTTCTATACTCACTTATAGTTTTTCCTGATGAATTGTTGATCACAAGCTTTTTCTTTTTCCCCAGAAAAATCATCAGTTAGCAGATGTCTTCTTTATTTATGTATCTCCATTTTATTTGTTTTTGTGTGAACAAACAAATGTATACGCACAAAAAATTACACACACATCTAAAAGATATATTGTAAAAATGAAATCTCATAATATTTGGTTTCTTTTGTGAGTTTCTATCTCTGCTATAATAAGAATGGCTGATGGGTCAGAGCCTCAGTAGTCTCTCTGTTAGTGGCAGTAAAAAAGGCTGGTTAGAGGGAATCCGCAACCATAGCTGTGTCATCAAGTGCATCTTTTGTGTCCACAGATGTCACGATTTTGTAAGCCCTGTGTGTGCTCTCAGCTTTCTCCTGTCTAAACAGAGCAGTTCTACCCTCTTTAGTGTCTCCTAGTAGGGGAGCAATTCTATCCCCTTGATCAGTACCTCTTTTCTGGACCTTTTCTAACTGCTACCACTCCTCTTGAGATTCGAAGGCTGGAATTGCATGAAGTGCTCAAGATATGAAGAAACTATAGTTTTTCATAGTGAGAAAATAATGTTTTATTTCTGTTCTAGTCAGCTATTCTGACCAGATGAAAGTCGTTAACAATATTTTTACTAAGAACCACTATCAAAGGTTTGTTCCACCTCCACCTGAGATTGGGTGATAAATATTCCTTTTTGTGGGACATGTGCTTCTATATTTCTTCTTTTTAAACCCTGAAAGAAGAATGAAATTATAAGCTCAATGAGGGGTGGGTATCCCTATGGAAGAAATACCTTCCATTTCATCAGGACCCATATTTCCCTGAAGAAATTAAAATGAAAACTAGAAACTGACCTGCTATTTCAGCTGTCACAGTAAGAGCGTGTCTCAGGTAGCAGAGCAATTCATGTGCTTGCTCAGGAGAGTGGGAGAAATCTCCAACTTCACTGAACCCTGTCATTCAGTGCCCCTAATATCTGTACTTGAAGATCTGTGTTTTACAAAGAAAACCAAATGCTCTTTGCTTGGTCTGTGAATGTCTGCCATTGTTTCTTTACCAGCACGATGGAAGCCCAGAAGGTGAGAGCTGCCCTTAGGGCACTGAGCCTACCATTGAATATAGTTGTATACTAAAAGCTATCGTATACAGCATACTAAAAGGTGATTTGCAAGGGCTTAGAAGTATCTTCACTTTTTCTACGTGTCAAGTAGAATTGGACTTCTGAAAATATTCCCATAATACGGTATGTTATTACGGAATTATGTTAGGTTTATGTGAAATGCACTCTGCGCTTCAGTAACATTTAAACCTCAAAATCAGTTCTTTTCCAGTATTCTACATAGCAATTTTTCCCCCAAAAGATTTCCCTAATGCAATATGACACCACTCACTGATTCTGTGATCATCCTGCGAGTTAAGCGTGAGGCATTTTTTGAACAGATAAATACTGTTTTTAAACACTAAGCTTGAAATGATTCACATCTGTGAAAAATCTTTTAATTGAGTAATCTACTCATATTTTATACTACACAGAACACGCTCAGGGCTTATCACAGTAAGAGGGGATAGCAACTGAATTTTAGAGAAAAAAAGCACAATAAAAAGGAAAATTAGCAAAAATAGTCAATGCAGGATACAAATTAAAACAGGAGACCTGTTAGTGATGTATTGTGAAGAAATAGTGACAGTATTTCCCTACATTTTGCATCCTGAAAATACTGTTCTAGTATATATAGTATTTTCTGCTTAAGAATTTTGATAAAGACAAGAGCTCAGGAAGAATGTTGATAACCTTTTGCTCACTGTATTATTTTTCTTATCAGAAATTAAAAAAAAAAGCTTCAAACAGATTTTTCTGGGATTTTTCTAGTCTGTGGACTAAGAAATCTGTGTTTAATCACTTGTACACTCTCCTCATAACAAGGAGTTCAGCTTTATTTTAAAGCATGCAATTTACTTGGAAGAACCGTTTAACACCTATAAGCATATTTAAATTAGATTGAGACTAACAGGCCTGTGAGGTGGCACATCCTTAGTGATGTTAAATGCAAGTTTTTGTAATGAAGTAATTGTTGTTCGACACTTCTAGTGACTGAATATCTTGAATTGCCTGCCAGTTTTCTTAGAGGAGCTGATAGAGTGGGAAGGCTGATGCAGGATGTGCTGCCCTGTGATTTCATCTCTGTTTCTTGGCATGTGTCATAAAGAACCAGCATGACCAGGAAATGATCGTGGCAAGCCAGGGGAATTAAAGGCCTGTGCAGAAAAAGGCTTCCCAAAGAAAACATAAACCTGCAGAAAACAAGCATGAAAATGGTGGTCATAGTTACAGCAGTGGTGTCTTCTGATCGTCATTCAGTTCTTCTGAAAGGTGCCATGGCCTGACACTGCCTGTAACTAGCGCTGCTTAGCAAGAAGCTCCCAGGTCTCCCCCAAGACCATAATCTGTGTTTGTTTTAGGAGTGCCTCTTACGGTTTAAACAAGTGTTGGCTGTGTCATTGCAGTTCTCATGCTTGCATACCTTTCCCATCTTTTATCATGGGTGTGATGTAAGGAATTTATTCTTCCTCAGTAATTTTGTGGATTTCTAGGTAGAAGAATCTTGACCATGCAAGTCCCTAGGCAACCTGATCTAACTCTAAAGCTAGCCTTGCTCTGATTAGGAGGTGGGACTGGGTGGCCAGTGTCTTCAAACCTATATGAAATACAGGTTGTATCATTGCATAAGCCATATAAATAAGTAATTTAAGAAGTTCAGGCTGTCTAAAATTGTGTCCTGCATACAGCAAAAAGGAAGAGCTTGGATCTTAATTGCACTTTAGAATTTGTGTCTGAATTCAACAGAAGAAGAAAGTGAAATCCAGACATCTAATATAAAGTTGCAAAGGAATTGTGTAAAAGCTCACAGCTGGAGAAGCTGGCGTGTGTGTGTGTGCTTGTGTGCATGTATGTGCGCATGGGTTCAATTTCTAGTTCTAGAGCTACGTTCAGTATGCTCTTGTATTGTATGTGTATAAGACAAGAGTGAATTACTGATATTGTATCATGCCAGTTTTTCTTATATTTTCTTATGGCCTGTCCAGAGAGAGGAAACTCCTGCTGCTGGTATTTGCCTGTGTTACAATGACTTGGAGCAGTCATTTTTTATGCAAGTATGCACTAATAGTTTGATAGCTCTAACAGAATTTGTTTGGACTAAATGAGAGCTAGACTATTAACTCTTTGTATATTTATGATTAAATGCTTGATCAGGATTAAATGTTTAACATTAAGAGATTAATGTTGTCTATCATATTCTGTTAATGATTTCAACTACGGTCTATTCAGCTAAATGTCAGCCTTACCTAGAGACTGACTCTTCTGGAAGTCTGTCTAGTCAAATAGACAGATAGATACAATAAAATATCATCTGAAGAATTGAACTGTGTTGCTTTTGGACTCTAAATACACTTGCCATCAATTTATTTTATTAGCAGCAATTGCTGCAGCTAAAGTTTCACATCATCTTTCTGGGATAAAATAGGATTTTTCCCCTCTGGATGCAGTTGATTTTTTGTTCAATACATGCCTTGCTTTCTTGTCTTAGTATTCTGGATATATTCGATAATCATATAGTAAGTATTTCTATCAGTTCTATTTCTATATTATACTTTTTTTTTTCCTTGAGATGATGTTTATCAGTCGTAGCTATGTCTACAACTTTGAGTGAGAGTGGTTGAAACTCGGAGACTATGTCTACAGGAAAAGGGATGTTTGAGGGCCTTTCTATGCTGCAGACTTCATTCAAGTAAGAAGACTAATGGACCTCCTTGACTTGACCTCTTCCTTCTGTTCCAGGTCAGAAGTCCTGAACTCCCTGTGCTGGCACCTCGCTTGTCTGTTGTTAGCTCTACAACTTGTCACCTCTAACACAGTTTTATCCGCTTCCCTTAGACTGTTTTGTGGTATGGACTCAACTGCTGAGCAAAACAGCAAGTGCAATTGACTGATGTGAACTTCCAGCAGATGTCCCATGTAGAGTACCTGGCTGAATGGGAACTCTAAGTCCTGTAGGATTGGAATTGGATCCAATAGGAACCAACCAACCAGCCAGCCAGCCAGCCAGCCTAACCAACCAAATTTGTCTTAATATTGTCTGTGTCTTTCGTTTTTCAGAAAGGTGATTGTCTTGGCATCATGTTGAATTTTGTGTTTTATAGACAAATGCTAGGATATATAGGATCTTGAAACCTTCTATCCTGTTCCTTTAGTTTGAGGTTCAAACTTAATGAACTTGGGCACTTGACATTAAATACAGAAAGAGGCTGTAATGATGATTTTTTTTTTTTAAATCAGCTAATTTTCAAGTAGTTCAGAGGTATGTGTGTGTGTGTACACTATGTAATCTCCTTTTGTGTGTGGTATAAATTATCACATAAAAAGCAAACAAGGTTGATATAAAATTCAGATCTGAACAACAAGATGATCAATTGCTGTCAATGGGAGAAATCAGAAGTGAGTAAAATCAAGTCTCCAAAGCTTTTATAAATAGAGATTGACACACTCCACAGAGTCAAGCTGCTATTCTGCTGTCTCTGGATGGGAGTTCTCCCCTGACAAAGGCCCCTTGGGCATGGTATTGGCATACAGTAGTTATGTGGAAGTGCTGAATTATGAAAAATCCCAAACGGTAATACCTGATGGATTAATATTTCTTGATATCACAAAAATTATTTGCATGTTTGTAAGTTATTACTACAACAAGTTTCTTTATCCTGTATTTCAAGATACTTCTTGTGCTTTGCAGTGGAGGAAGGAGATGATGTTTGGGTAGAAGGGTTGAATGTATTCAGAAGAAAGGAAAGGGCTACAGGGGTGCCCTGTGTGAACCTTTGAAGTATCTACATTCTCCCATCTTAGAACAAGACAAAAGGATATGGATCTAATCCCAAATTCTCGCAGAATTTTGGGGAGAGGCTTTGTATATGGGATATGGAGCAGTTTACCTTATGTTCCATATCAAAAACTACCTTGTTCTTCTCGGGTCTCATTTTCATTTTGTTGTCTTTTTCTTTTAGTTTCTGTCTTGTACCTCTTTCTGGCCTTCTACCCACCCACTCCTACACACAACCAACCTCTCTTGGAGTCAGGAGCTTTTGGAGTAATTAAGATTTAAAGCCCTGCCCCTTACTACTACCTACTCTCTTTGTCCAGCTTTATGGTGTCTCTGTCCTGCCCATTCTGCCAGTCTTTCAGGCTTGTCAGCTGTCAGGTAGGCGTGCAAGATGCTCACCAGATGCACTTGCTTGTGTCTCACCCACACGTCTTATCTAGTTTTAATGAGCATGATTAAATACTCATCTTTTTTCTCTCTGCCTCTTCCTGCTGTAAGTCAAAGGCTTCTAATACACCTGCTCTCTCTTGATTATGCCGTTTAACACTTTATCCTGGGCCTTTGATTGACATTTTTCCCACCTACTTCCCTACTGTTGTCTGAGAAGCAACCTCCACAAGTGTGTACATGCAAACATTTAGCCATCTTGCTTTTTCTTTCCTTATGCTATTTTTCCTCCTCTTCCCTTCCTCCTTAGACAGCTAGGGATGTGTCTCAACATGTGGTGGATATACTTAACATTCCCTTTAGATGTGCTTGTCCCTTTAAACACATCTATTCTATTTAAGAATAATAAAAAGCTTAGTTCTGATTCATCAGTTCCACAATCCATCTATGCAGAAAAATAGTGGTATTTCCACAATGTTTCAAAGACAAATTTTCCATAGATACCTACTGAAATATCTTGGGATGTTAGAAATTCTGTGTCAGTTGACAGTTTTAAAAACTAGTGATTGTATTTGAAATGCGGAATGTATATGCATTCCACAGCATTTGAATATATTGTCCCTCTATCTTCTACTCCTTTTTCTCCACTGAATTAGAAAACATAATCTTAAATTTTTTTTTACAAAATCTGTTAAAATTTCAAAGCAAAATGGTAGCATGCCAGTTTCATATGAACTGACTTGAAAATGAAGGCCTACACCTGGAACTCTTACTGGAGTTTCTTGAAGTCCTGATGTAGTTCAGTATAAACAGTGATGTCTGCGGGACAAAGACAAGCCAAGTTGCATGCTTTATTATAATATGATTTATTTGTTATTATATCACAATTTTTTTTTTTCTGCAAAAGAGGCAATGAGGTCTTATGAAGGATAAGACCTATCTGTTGACAGTAAAATCCTATTGTATTGGCTTATTCTAGGGAAATCAGGCAGATTCATCTTTAAAAGAGTAACTTCACAATAAGATGTTGTCTTATTAAGTAAGATTCTAGGTAACATGCTGATAACCAGACAAAAAGTTTGGTTTGTGCAGTGAAGGCAACACATCTGTGCTGAAAGAAAAATGTGCCAGGGGTAATGAATTTAGTAGGGGTTTTCTTTTTCATCTTTTTGGTTGTGTAGTGAATTATTACTTTTGTATGTTGTATGTTCTGAATTACAGCCGCTTCTATAGCAGCTGGTAGCAGTATTATAAATGTTTTGTGCTGGATTTTCTGATGTAGATTCAGACATCTCCCTTCCCCCAGCAAATTATACCATCATCAGAAATTTTCTATTTATGTATTTGAGTCTACCCTGAATTATTTTATTCTGGGAGACATCCCTATAGATTGCAAATGAGGAAAATAAAGAGCTACAAGAGTATAAATTATTTCAAATATAGCACAAAAACAAAAGACAAAATTCTATTTATCATCTATTTTTTTTTATTTTGATGAGAATTTTATGTAAATACGAACATGAATTTTGAGATGATCTTTGGATTATTGATGTATGTATTCCTGTATATAACCAGGTGACAGTAAGCACGGTGTATTAAGATTTTTGGCTGAAGTTCTGTCATATCATTAACATTGTGTCTGGCATTCCCCTCAATCCAATATATTGTTGGACTTTTGGGCAGACTGGACAGGGGACAGATGTCCTTGCAAACCCTGTTTTACCTCTGTTTTACTGTAACTGGTGGGCCACTGCCAAAGTGTTGATTCTAAAGCTTAAAATAAATATTTACAGGTTTTCTCTATAAGTTTATTTCATGTAGTTTTGAGTACAGTTTTTCTGTCTTACCCACATACTTTTCTTTCCAGCATTTGGTTTTGATTTTTCCTCACACTTCAGCAAAGATCATGATATAATGATCTAATTGAAGTGCTCAAGTCAGACAAAAGGGCACCACGATATCAATATTAATTCTATATATCAAGCAAAATGAGAATAAAGATTCAATATTTTCGAAGGCTATCTGCCCTTAGGGCTGTAGAGTCTTACAGTTCATAAATGAGACACGTGAATGTGAGTGAAAAAACAACCCTCCTACCCCAAAAACAACTTTCCTGATAGGCAAATTATCCATTCATAGGTTGACTCAATTTCTTTTCCTGTGTAATATGTTCGACATGGTTTTATATACTTAATACACATTCTAAGGAAATCCAATTTATGGAGATCATTTTGCACTGAAGGTGCAGTTATCTAATCTTCCAGTTGTCATTTAGTTAGAAGATCAGTGGGTGTAAATATGACTCAGCATTTTGGGTTTGTGATTTACTGGTTTTGAGTACAGCTTCACATTTAATCCAACCTGCTGCATGAACTTCTGACATGCAGGGGTGATGTATATACATGTCTCCTTAATTGTTGACAGTGGAAACACCCAGCACGTATTTGGCCTGACATCTCTGCTTGCTTTAGTTGATCATACTATTACTATGTCGTCAGTCTGAGAGTTTAAATTTAATACCAAGGATTTAAATAGTAGAAAATGTCTCACTGTGTGAAGGTGCCCCAGGTGTGCTGGAGTGAAATGCTGTCATTCTGTGGATAAAAATAGTTGGGTTAAAGATACTGGCCTTTCCTGAGTCTTCACTTATTATCACCATATGATCACTCTGATCTCAAGTGGTTGTATTCCTAAAATATAATGCCCCATCCCCTCAACAATTTTAATAAGAAATAGTCAAAAAGGAGATTTTACTAATGCTCTTTTTTACAGAATGTTTTATTCTGGTTAATTTTCTGTATATGCAATCCTCACAAGATAGTTCTGCACAGGGTTGAAGTGCTACCACAGTAGATCTATTCACCATCTCAAAACTTCCTTTTCTTGCATCTACTCTGTAATTGAAATGAATTGAGTCAAGGGGCATTCTGTCATCCTAATAGCGAATGCCCCTACAAATGCTTACTCAGACCAGAGATTTCTGTTTACATGTGTCTATCCTCGTGGACCTATACTGACCCTAACTAAATTTTACATGAAATTATACATAGGTATATGTATACATATGTGTACATATGTATACATCTAATGTATCTAAGGAAAAAACTAAATACTTTCACGCTCTGGTGACTTACATGGAGCCAGTTTGTGTTTACACACAGAGGAACCAGAACTGTCTTTACCCACTATGTATTTTTGAGCTCCCAGATTCTCTGTCTTCTCCACTTTAAACTAGTGAAGTATCAGAAGAAAGGCAGCATTTGAGTGGCTCTTTTCCCTTAGTAGGAAATATAGGATGAAGGACTAGGCTGTTCTATTTCTCTGGAAACAGAAAAAAACTGACACTCAGTAGACGTGCCTAGGGAAGGATAGGAAATCCCATTTTGAACAGCTTCTCTCTGTCCACCTGATGTTTCATATAGTGCCAAAGAGAGGTCAGTCTCATAAATTGCATGGGTGATTATTGCTTTCATTAGGTATTGTGGCAAATTCTTGTTACAAAGGTTGATGGAGAGCTCAGAGGTTAACCATTGCAAACTGTCAGGAGAATATAATATTTCCTTTTCAAGAAGAGCTATGACTTTCTTAACTCCAGCAAT
>JAOXNO010000020.1:39861088-39872171 GCA_028565335.1 Limnodromus scolopaceus | reverse complement strand
TATGACTTTCTTAACTCCAGCAAGTTGTATACAGTCTTTGTAAATCTTGAAATATGAAAATTATTTACAATTTGGGAATGTTTTTCTTTTGGCTGATTAATGGTGTAAATCATAAATACTTCAATTGCTCGATGAGCATTTTAAGTAATACAGCAACCCTTTTAAGCCCTAGGCATTCCTTGTGCTGCTGTAGAGCATTACATCCTGTGTTTCAGGACCGAGTAACCTCCATATGCATCTGTTCTTGGCATGCTTGTGAACTGTTTTTGCTTCACCATTACAGCAACTGTAGTGTATCTCCTTCCCACATCTTGTTTAAATGTGTAATCCTTCAAGATTATGCAATGAGCACATATATGCTCTTTTCTTGAAATCTTGAGAAATATTTTTATTTGGTCTTTTTTTTCATGCTGAGCATCTTAGACATTCATTTTAATGCAACCCTCTCTCTGTTTAGACTTCTTTTTTTTAACTTTAATTTCTTTTTTACCTATACCATGCCATCTTACCCTACAATGCACAGTAAGTTTATATATTTATTTATACATTTCCAACTGGTAACACAATCTTAAGGACCTTTCCTGTAGGTGGAGAATTATAATAGAAATGAATCTATTTCTCTGAGCTGAACCATCATGAAAGGTACAAGTAGGCATCCTGGTCCTCTGGCTCATCACCCTGTTAGAGTTCTCAAAGCCTCTTTGTGCTAATATTTTGCTTTCTTTAATAAGTACTGTTGTCTTCTTTACATGTTGTGTATCGCTTTAAAATGAGAAGTTAGTCAATGTAATTTTTTCTGGTGCTGTAATTTAGTTTATAAATCATTGAAAAAAATGTAAGTTTCAAGGTGCTTGCAATAAAATCGTTCTTAAAATCTCATAGTCAGCTTATATATGTCTAGTATGTTTTTTGCAAGTGGCAAAAACCTACATTATTGAACGCTAATAATTTCGTAGGAATGGTATCATTCCTCAGAGTTAGCCTTATCTTTTTATGTGTATAAATCTTGATGATTAAGTTGCCATTTCTCTTCATAAACTAATGTCATCTTAAGGGAAAAATGTGTTATATATTTAAATGGATAGGCTATATGGACTGAAAATTGGAAGAAAAACTGCCTTTGCTTTGTGCTGAAATGCAAGCATCTAGAAAATACAGACTTCAGTTAATATTTTTCACTTTTATATTAAAAAGTCATTGGGTGAGGAACTTAAATTCAACTATGAGCATTTCCCTGTGAGCTACACCGCCTGTGTTGACACTCACCTACTCTGCAGGGCACAACAGCTTCAGTTGAGTTTTCACAGTGCTCCACTCCAGAGATTTCTGGACAGAAAAGGTGTGTCTGACATAGAGTCAGGTCCCCTTGATTTTACCATCCCCTTGGGCCATTACATAGCAATACAATTTCAGCTCCACTGGGGTGAGCACTTCTCTCCACTGTGGTTTAAAGCACAGCTGGAGCACAGCTCCAGGCTGGTACTGAGGGTAGGTGCGTTTGTATGCCAATTCATGACCATGACAAATGCTTCTCAAAATCTGTTTTGCTTATGGTGTTTCTTTGCAATGCTGATACATTGAGTAGGTTGGTGGATCATGCACTTATGCCCCTGGTGGGATTTAAGCTGCTCCCTAGTGTGTTGTAACAGAGGGAGATGGATTCATAGAGCACACGGCTGTTAAATTTTGAGGTGAGTTGAAATCTTGTCTCTTTTTTGGGTAGCTCATTCCTAATGAGCCAATCAGAACTAGCCCTACAATGCTTCCCCTGCTACCAGTTGCACAGAGTGTGCAATGATCCTCAAAATAGCTATGTTGCGTTAAAGTTAGTAATTTTATATTACTAAAGTTAGATGGAAAATGCATCCAGCTGATGTAGATCTTCTCCCGCTTTGTCCTGTGTCCTAAACATTTGAGTTCATACACATATCAGAATGGAAATGAGAGATTTAAGTAATTTCTGTTTAGAGTTGCTCAGCGTCTTTGAGAAATTAAAAAGATTTCCAAACCAGAAAAGGGAATTTAAATGGGCTGTGATATAAATTTTGGTTTTGTAAGGTAACATGTACTTGTTTCCTAAATAGATTTACTGAGGAAATGTGTAGGTTTTCAGTAAGATTCACACTTACTAGGAGTAAAAGAAAAGACTTGTCTTATCTTGTACTCCTAGCCTAAGGAAGATATTATTTAGCTGATATGGTACAATTACATTTTATGCAGTTGATACTTCTGATGTGCTATAAGTGTTTTCTCCTAGATCATCCATATCTATGTCTCAGTCAATAATTGCTGTTGATGCTCTGGGGAAATCCAGCTATGATTTTAAGGACTGTACTTCCCTCTTGTTTCTTTTCAGCTAAAAAAGTTAAAACTTTTAGCTGAAGCCATAATTGCATGGTTTTAGATCTTGACGTGTTAGATTAAGTTCCACGTTGATGACAACTAGGTATTATTGCCTGAAAAAGGTTAGGGAAAACTAGTTGTACAAAGGTAGGAGAGACACTGAATGAGCAGAAAATCATCTTGTTTCAAAGACCTTGCTCAGCCTTCTGGGTGGAACTTGTATCCAGAATACTTTGTTTAAATATCATCAAATGAGTCCAGAGCTAGCGGAGGTCAGGAGTCATGCGTGTATTAAAACTGCATGAGTATTAAATGAAGAGAAAATCCAAACACTTTGATTAATATGTAATAGAACTGAACATCCTGAATTGCATGCTGCAGCATCATTTTTCTCCAATTATATATTACAGAGTTTGTAGAAACCCTTCACAAAAAATGAAAAGAGTGGGTTTTAACTGATTTCTGTCTAGAATTGAATAGCTGAAGGAAACAGAACATGGAGATAGATTGTAAAATCAGAAGAATTTTATCTCCTTAAGGGAGATTCTTCTGAATATAAGGTAGATACTTGTGAATATATTAGTATAGCAAGAATTATTACACTGGGTGTTAGCATGGAATATATACACACCACTTAAGTTTTCTTTTCGGTCCACCAAAGTTAGACCGATAAACCTTTGTCTCAAGATAAATAACCAAGCCCTATTTGGGAAGAGGATTCATTAGCTTCATTTGGACTAACAATTAACAGGGAGGAAAGTGATCTCTAGAAAAACCTTACAGTATTTCCAGTCATAAAAAAATCGTGCTTTAATTATAAATGAAACCAATATTATCTCTGTGAGTTTACAAACAGCCTAACAGAATAGCTCCAAGAGAAGTAACCTCATTCATTTAGCTCTTGAAATGTAGATATCACTACTTCAGAATTTTACAGCTAGAGAGAATCTTTTCACAAACAAATTAAGTTTGTTAAATATTAAAAACAAGAAAATATTTGAGTGATTATTACATACTCGCCATGGAGGCAGACACAATTTTCTACCTCTACATGGAAGCATTGAAAGAATTGAGGATTTGTTGGTCAAAATATTCAAGTGCATGCAAACGTATTTTCAAAGGGGCACCAGAACTCTTGCTGCCCAGACCAAAGATTTAGAGAAGTGTACTCATTCCTGCTGTCTTCAAATAAAGTAATTCTTTGCATATAAGCAAAAGTAAGAGCCTGTGGATCAAAACAACTTAGCTGTTCAGATTCCTATCTCTGTTACCATTCTACGGGTAGTTTTTTTTAACTTGTGATGAATTCTACAGTGCTGACAATGTAATCCACTTTGAAGATTTTTCCAGATTTAGATAGATTTAGGTGATCTTTAGCAAATTAATTGGTTTAAGCTAATAAATTTGAACTAACAACAATATGGCATCTTTTACAACACAGCTGCATTTGATGGAGTTTAATTATAATTGCATCAGCTGCTGTATTTCATATATTAATAGATATTATGAGCAACTAATTAATAGAAGTACATGTGCCATTGGAAAGTTATATCTAAACAGGAAAGCCTTTCTGCGATGTCACAGCTTCTCTTCCAAGAATAACATTTCACAAACATTTTGAATGCTGAGTACAATTTTCAGTAATCTTTGCTGGATAATAATTTTTTTAAAAAAAAAATATTATTTTATTTATTTTCCAAGGGACATAGTTTGGTAACATGAGTGCTAAACTATTTGAGAGGAGGAATTTCTCCTTACATATTGCATAGGACTGTCTGGATTGAGGTAGCATGAAGAGAGATAACGAAACAACAAAGAGTAATTTTATCTAACAATAATGTAATTTTTATTATTTGAAGGAAAAATAGAGGTGTTACTGTAATATTTACCTCCAAGAGCTAAATTTTTTTAGTTAAAATTGCCAAAAATGAGATACAAATAAGTAAATTGAAGATGCTGTTTTACTATGTTTTTGTCTTGATGACATGCTAGCCTCTGGTGTGACTCCCGGCTATTTTCATTAACCTGAGATATTTACACAGCCACATGCACCATCTATTCCACTTGCTGAAGCATCTGTCACTCCCTGAGCTGCAGCACAAACTAGAAAGTAGGATTTGTTATGTTTCAGTATCAGGGAATGTGCAATCACTGTCTATAGCAACCAGCAGGCACACCAATCAAAACATGCCTAATAGCACTCTGAAGTGTTTTCACCTGAGACTTGTGCATATATATACCATATTATTTTCATCCTCTGCTGTTATTTCAGACTTCCAAGTGATCTGAATTAGTATTCCTGTGACCTAAATGGTCACAATTTTTGCTTTCCGGTTTTGAAACAATGTAGTACTGGGTTGGTGTTAAGGTTGTCTGTCATAGTTACAGCCATAGAATCATAGAATCATAGAGTGGTTAGACTTGGAAGGGACCATAAAGGTCATCCAGTTCCAAACCCCCTGCCATGGGCAGGGACACCTCCCACTAGACCAGGTTACTCAAAGTCCCATCCAGCCTGGTCTTGAAAACCTCCAGGGATGGGGCATCCACAGCTTCTTTGGGCAACCTGTTCCAGTGCCTCACCATCCACACAGTAAAGAATTTCTTTCTAATCTAGATCTCCCCTCTTTCAATTTAAAACTGTTACCCCTTGTTCTATTGCTACATTCCCTGATGAAGAGTCCCTCCCCATCTCTCTTGTAGGCCCCTTTAGGTACTGGAAGGCCATTATAAGGTCTCCCTGGAGCCTTCTCTCCTCCAGGCCAAACAACCCCAACTCTCTCAGCCTGTCCTCATAGGAGAGGTGCTCCAGCCTTCTGATCATTTTCGTGGCCCTCCACTGGACCTGTTCCAACAGGTCCATGTCCTTCTTGTGTTGAGGACTCTGGAGTTGGATGCAGTACTCCAGGTGGATTCTCACCAGAGCAGAAGAGAGGGGCAGAATCACCTCCCTCGACCTGCTGGCCACACTTCTTCTGATGCAGCCCAGGATGAAGTTAGCTCTCTGGGCTGCCAGCACGCACTGCCGGTTCATGTTGAGCTTCTCATCCAGGAGCACTCCCAAGTGCTTCTTCTCAGGGCTGCTCTCCAGCCATTAAAGGAACACAAAGTAGTCTTAATGAAGTGAAAGTTTTCCACTGTTAATACCATAAATAAACTGAAATTGTGCAAATTTGAGTCTAAATATCTGCAGAGCAATTGTGGGATTTAGTTGCCTGGATGGATTTGCACAGAGAAAATGAAGGATTGATGTAAATGATCAGCTTGGAGTCTAATGCTTGCTAAATACGATGGCATCTCCTGCCACCAGTGTCAGATGAACCCTCCATTTTAGCATGGGCTTCACTGGGATGGGTTTGAATCCAGAACCCTGGATACCTGTAGTAATATGGTTCTTTCTATTCTGAACCACCACAGTCAAACTCAGAGCAAGAATATGGGTGCTGAGGACTCTTACCTAGGAGAGAAAACAGTTTCAGTAAAGGGGTGCGGTTCTTGGAAGAAAAACTGACACTTTTCAAACCCAAGTAATGGACTCATATCTTACACTGGAAATATTACATTGATGTGTTGGTGAGGAAGCATATCTGAATTGGTTCAAGGCCCGTAATAATAGTTCTGTCATCAACTGATAAGTATATTAATATGATTCTTATTTTGTTTACACTCTACTTTTTCCTTCCATACTAGATTATTGTAAAAGCAGCAGATAAATATAAGTGGGAAAATGCCAACCCTCATCTTAAAATATATGGATAATCTGGCATTTTTAAACAGAATTTTATCTCAAAAAAAAAAAGCATGTGTTGCAAATTGCATTCAAAAGGTGTTATCACAAATTACATTTACTGACATCTTACAACTTTATTTAGGTCTCGTGCAACTGACGTAAAAACTGACTTCTGATGATTTGCTTCAAATCCCAATAGGCTGTATGACCCCTTAGTAATTGCTGTAGTAGGAAACAGCAAAAGAACATCTCACCTGCACTGAAACTAGCTTAATTTCTGGAATGGCTTGTTGTCATCTGCCGATCTTGAAGGCTAAGAACAGTTGTTTAGATTAGTGGTCCATGAAGGTCTAATGAAATAAAATGCAAAATCTTTTCCACTTCATATTCAGGTATAAGGAGCCTGGGCAAGTAATTTAGGGACCAAAAATCGATGGGATGTGAGTATACTTCGTTGTGTCCCAACAAGTCTATCTGGTACTCAGACTTCTGGCTCCGCTGCTTTTTACAGGTAAACGTAAGCAAAAAGTGAGACAGTTCAGCACTGTATTCTCATAGCTATGTGGGTCACATGGGTGGTTTAGCAAGTGGTGAATGCACAATGACAAACATTATGCTGCTGTTGGTATTGGGGGTGTTGACCATTACTCTTGTTGCCTGGATTTGGAAATTTGGTACCCCACGTCACTCAAATTAATATCTTCAGATACTAAAGCAGAACCAGTCCATGATATGTTGTTTATGGGTCTCACCTTTAGATACACTTTAGGTATGCATGCTTTAGCAATGAGGTTTGTAATGCTGTAAATGTGCTGATTTTTTCATAAATCATAACGTTAGTTTTCTGGGAAAATCTCAGAGTGAGGTACTAACATTTTCACAGGGACTGTGTCCTCTAAGTGTGAAAAATGGTGGTGATATATGTTACCATCTAGTGAGGGAGAAAGCTTACTGTCTAGTGTATGGAGTTCTTAGCCAGCTGCCTTAAGGTACATGGATGCATTTTCCTTTGACAATTTTGTATTTATTACCTGTACATGTAATTGCTGTCACCATGACTGAAAGACAACATTTATTTACCTATTTTTTCAGTTTTCAGTTTATTTCTTCATGCATTTCATAGAACAGTTCAGTATAACAACAGCCACATGTCTTAATTAAATTTCCACTTGCCCAAGAGCCCTAAAAAACAGAAGTAAATTCAAGACCTTTCTGGTACTGATGTGTACTGCGAGGAAGAAAGGGGAAAAGCATGCAGTTGTTTTATGCTGCATTCCTCCCTTAAAACTCTTGTACCTGTAGTCAGGGATAACTGAAGTATTATGAAGGTGTTCAAACTTAGCCTTACCCTGTGTCCTTATCCGTAAGCAATTCTACTGGAAATACATTCTAAGATAGCAGTTTTTGAAGTGACTTATTTAAAACGACCAAGGTCTATGGGTTTTGGTACATTACAGCAGATAAGCAGTACAACGTGGTTGACTTTAAGTTTTGACTGAGTGGCTTGGTCAGTGTTTACAACAGAGGCAAAGCAAGACTCGGATTTAATCACAGATCTCGGTGCAAAGAATTTAGCTTCAGCCATTCCATGAAGACTCATTGTAATGGAAATGAGGAAAAACTCTTTCCTGGGGATATCTCAAGATAAACAGAAAAGTTGGCTGAGCTTCAGATCTCAAGGAATCAATTATCTCACCACAATGTGAAATCCTATTGACCCTTCCTGCCTAATCTCAGTGGATTTTTTAATTTGAAACTTTGCTATATTGTTTTGGGCCCTTTTTATGCTTTGCTTGTCACTAGTTAGGTTCCATTTACAGAGCACAGCAATACCATTAGTGTTGAAGAACTCTACTCCTATAGTTGCTGAAGTGAATTAGTTTGCAGTCAAAACCAGAGCATGACACCTAACCTCAGTTAAGGCTTTAGCTAGAACGAAGAGGAATTTTACTTAAATCTTGAGATTTGAGCATTTATGTGGTGCAAAACCTATTTAATCTACAGCCATCAAATAAGGGATTTTGTTTTCAGTGACATGACAGCTTATTAATGTGCTGTGAGATTTGTACCATCAAGTGTAAGAGGTGCATATTGGCTAGAATTTTGTTGCTCGTTAGTAAATATTGTCATTATAAATTGAATTTAAATGACATGTTATCACAGTTCTGGTTTTATTTCCTTGAATACTGTGTGCAGGCATTTACTGTTCGTCTCCTTCCTCTCTGATGAAAACATAATTATGGGTTATGCAGCAAATATCTAGAGTATAAGAAAAGCATGACAAATGACTAAGTAGTTAGTATTGCAGCATTTTGAATTATGTATTCCCAGGCAACAATGGCAGAACACATCTTAAAAACATCTTATTAAAATTTCAGGTGAAACCTAGTCAATGGTCTGAATATTCACAATATCAGGAGAGAAATAGCATGGGTTGCTTGACCTTAATCAAGCTCTTCATGCTTATTTGCATTTTGAGTGTGGAAATGCAGCATCCTTTTCTCAACAGAATTTGTGTTTCCAGGTATTAGACATCTATCAACAAATGTCACTTAACTAGAATAACTTTTTATTAGGGTAGGGACAGAAGGGGTTTCAGTTTTCAGTATTACAACTCTAAAGTTAATAGCATTTTCTAGAATAATGGTAAAAAATTGCGTAATTGCTGACATCCAGCTGCTTATTTCCCATAATTGTGGAAGGTAAAGAGTTGCTAATTTGCATAAGCACTATGGGGTAATGAAATCATAGAATTATAGAACAGTTTGGGTTGGAAGGGACCTTTAGAGATCCAACCCCACTGCCTCAGGCAGCGACATCTTTCACTAGACCAGGTTGCTCAAAGCCCCATCCAATCTGGCCTTGAACATTTCCAGGGATGGGGCATCCACAGCTTCTCTGGGCAGCCTGTTCCAGTGTCTCATCACCCTCACTGCAGAATTCTTTGCTTCTGAGGGTCTAAATGTACCCTCCTTCAGTTTAAAGCCATTGCCCTTTGTCCTGTCAATGCAGGCCTTGGTAAATGCCTTCCTCTTTTTTCTTTTAAGCTCCCTTTCTACGCTGAAAGGCCACAGTAAGGTCTCCCCCAGAGCTTACCCATCTCTAGGCTAAACAACCCCAACTCTCTCAGCCTTTCCTCATGGAAGAGCTGCTCCAGCCCTCTGATCATTTTTGGGGCCCTCCTTTGGACCTGCTCTAATACGTCTGTGTATTCCAGTACTTCAGATAAGGGTCTCATGACAGTGGACTAGAATGGGAAAAATCACTTTCCTCAACCTGCTGGCCATGGAGTGTTTTTGTTTCTTCAGCCAAAGATACAACTGACTTTCTGGGCTGCAAGAGCATGTTGCTGGCTCATATCTAATTATTCACCTACCAGTATCCCCAAGTCCTTCTCTGCAGGGCTGTTCTCAATCCATTCATTCCCCAGTCTGTTGGGGAATGTTCAAGTTGGCCTTGTTGAACTTCATGAAGGTCCCATAGGCCCTCTTTTTGAGCTTGTCAAGATCCCTCTAATGGCATCCCTTTCCTAAAGCTTATCAACTGCACCATTGAGTTTGATTTCATCAGCAAACTTGCTGAAGGTGTGCTCAATCCCACATGTCTATGTAATTGATAAAGATATTAAAAAGTCTTGGTCCCAGTGTGGACCCTTGAGGGACACCACTCACTACTGCTTTCCATTCGGACATTGAGCCATTGACTGTAACTCTTTGGATGTGGCCACCCAGCCAATTCCTTACACATCTAATAGCCCATCCATCAAATCCATTTATCTCCAATTTAGCAGCAACAATGTTGCATAATACCATGTCAGAGTCCTTACAGAAGTCCAGGTAGATGATAGCAATTCCTCTTCTGTTGTCCACTGATGCAGTCACTCAATTATAGAAAGCTATGTGGGATGCATTGGACCATGTCCCATGGACCTGTGTATGTTCAAATTCCTCAGGTCTTGAACCTCATCTTCTCCTGCAATGGGAAGGACTTCATTGTTCCAGTCCCTGCCTTGAGGTTCAGGGACTTGAGATATGTGGGGAGAGATTGCCACTGAAAACTGAATCAAAAAGATTGTTCAGTATCTCAGCCTTCTCCATGTCAGCTGTCACCAGATCTCCTGACTTATTGACTGTGGACAATAATGGTTTTTTTAGGCTTCCTTTTCTGGCCAACATACGTGTAGAAACCCTTATTGTTACTCTTAATGCACGTGAGATTTATTTCTCTGTACTTGTACTTGAAAGTGACCATTTGCCAGGCAGATATAAAAAGACTATAAACAATACGTTAGAATCCCTTTGTCTGAAAATTTTAGGACAGGATGCTCAAAAGAGTTACTGTCAGGTTTTTTTATTAATAATTTGGATTTTCTTTTTACATAGCACACTTCAATATACATTTATGAAACTCACATCATTTGAGCTCTAGTTGCAGCTGCAGTGCAGTTGTATGTTATTTGTGGCATGGTGGTGTGTTTGGGATGCTGTATATTGAACTGAAACACTGGCACTAGCAATATACAATATAATCTTTTTTTTTGCTTTATATGATGATTTAAACTCTTGCGGTGTTATTTCTGGATGCATTTTCTTATGTAAATATACCAACTCCTTTTTATTATTAATGTGAATACATGGAAAACAACTGTTCATAAACAAAATATTTGATTTTTAAAAAATGTAAAAATTTTTTTCAAAGGCTGTATAAAATTGGTCTAGGAATCTGTTTCTTCATTTTTTATGAAAAAGGGATACAGTGTTGTAAGTTTAACGAGTTTCTTTTGTTGTTGAATTACTTCCTCTAGAAGTTGTCCATCTAAGATCAAAATAGATTTCTTAAAAACTTTAAGACATGCAGCCTTTACTTGTTCTAACTCTCTTACTGACACCTAAGATTATACTGCAGCCAGAATATTTAAAATTTCCTTTTCTGTTTTAAACAACAGGATAGCACCTTTCATATAGAACATTGACTTTTTATTGAAGACATAGCAAGAAACTTACAGGATTC
>JAOXNO010000020.1:39842313-39858728 GCA_028565335.1 Limnodromus scolopaceus | reverse complement strand
CATGTAGAAGAACAAAGGGTGTCTGAGAGGGAACAATCTCACTGAAACAAGATCCATTCTGTAACTACTGGAGTGAGCTATATTTATCACTGACTGAGACTTAAGTAATTTTCAAGGCTAAAAACAAAAAGAAAAAAATGCTCTGCTCCAAAAAGGTGGTTAATTTCTTCAGTTTTTGTGCAGATGGTGCAACAGATGTCTCTTGTCAATAAATTCTAAACTTGTGATTCTGTTTTGAAGATTTCTACATATGTAAATAAATATGCAAACAGCTTTGTAATTTTTTGGCACAACTTTTATTAGGGAAAGACATGATCTATACAGGAAAGGTGAAAGCTGCCTTATATTTATAAATTATTTTTGCTGCTACTTTACATATCACTGACTAATTTAGCAAAAATAGAGTTAGCTTTTGTGAAACATCACTGGAAGGTTGAAAGCCATGGCAAAATATTCCAGGGACATCTTAAAACTAGTCTGCCAAAGCTATCTTCCAAGACTGAAAAAACTGACTGTTTTCCATTCACTGAACAGGTTCCCCATGATGTGAGTTTTGCCATCTGATGTGTTGTTACAGCTGAGACTGGAGCTCCAAATTCTAAATATATTTCAAATTGTTCGCTTTCATAAATGACTAGCTCATAAATATAGTTCAATTTTTCATATCCTGTAGGTTGGATAAAACTTATTTAGTAAATCAGGGTGGTTGCCTGTAGGCGTTACAGTACCTGTGTTAACAGGTGGAACTTCCCACGCGTGCCCTTTGTGACGGAGGAGATGGGCATCCATCAGCAGCCCAGTAGAGATCCATCTGTTGTCTGTACCTTAGCCCTGTCAGCCCTGTGCGAATCTGCAACCGGGGGATAGCATAGCCCCAAAACACATAAACAAATACTTTCACTTTAAAATACTTTATTTAGTTAAAATCACAATCGTTCAGCTTTTTTCTTGGCCTAGATTCTCAAAAAATGGTTGTGCGTGAGGTTGCCTAAACACAGGGAGCACCACTGAACTTGATGGTTACTTACACATTTAACGCTAAGTGCATTTATAAATTTTTTGTAAATTCAGAACTAACCCTTTTTGCTAAACTGTTTTCTTTTTTTGATATTTCATTAGTGATTTTTATAGCAAGAATGTGACTTGCCTCCAGAATTTACTCTCTACGTGTAGAAAAAACTTAAGAAATAAGTTTCGGGACAAAAGTCTACAGGTCAGTACAGAAGTCTTCAGGATCCTGGAGAGCATCACTGGGTAGGGTACAAGGCTGCTTCTTTGGTGCTTTAAGAGAAAGCATTGACAGAAATCACAGGAGACAATGGTATAAAGGACACAATAGTGAAGGAATAGGTGGTAAATGACTATGAAACTGGATGTTAGTATTTAGCAAATAGGAGCAAAGAGAGTAGTAGTAAGGTCAAATCTGTATGCTCAAAAAAAAAAAAAAAAAGCATACCTGAACATAAACAAGACAAGGCACTCATTAAGTAAATCTATCTTCTTTTTTCTTCTTTTGCTAAAGCTTTGGTAAATAGCCTGATGTTACTTGTAAGCTGTTCTTAAACCAGAAGTGTAAGACATGGAAATTTTCATTACTACCAGGTCATTTCTTTTTGACAATTAAATAGAGCTGTGCAGAGGACAGCAATTTTATTTGATGAAACTTTACCATTTGTCTTCAAGTAAGAAAATCCAAAGTATGAAATGATTATTGAAGAATTTTTCATTGTCTTCTTAGATTAGATTTTTAGAATTCATTTCAATCATTTTCATTAGGTACAGGTAAAGAAAAAATATTTTCAAAAAAAAGAGTTGAAAATCTTTTCCTGATTTTTCCTCTCCTTTTCTATTCTTTCTTTTTAAAATCTTTTTAAATTTTCTGTGCTTTCTCTAGCATAATGTTTTAGAAATGTTGCAGGTGTTGTATAAAGGATCTCAGCTTCGAAAATTAAGTCATCCCATTTAAAAAAAAAAAATATTTTTAGCTGTACCGTAAATAGAAGCTTTAGAAATGGATATTTTTTCATTTTTGGAAGTTGGCACATTTGCATATGAAGCTGTATGCTTCTGTGACTAGAATGACTAGGAAGAGCAGTGGTCTAATGGTATTAGGCATTTAAATGTTGCATGCAATCATTCATGCACCTATCTTGCTTTTAAAAGTGGCAAACTAATTTTCTTTTCTCTCTGTCAGATGATATTTGAAGAGTTATGCAGGCAAATGCTTTGAAGTTATGCTAAAGATTAAAATAATAAAAAATTCAATTACAATTCAAGGATCTAAACTTGTCAGAAAAGATCTTCTCTTTCCTTTGTATTTACTCTTACCAAGAGAGAATGCTGCTCTTAATTGTCATAAAATTATGTGCTGAAAGAAGATATTTCTTCACATTTTTCCATGAAAAATTACTGAAATAAATTGGGAAGATGCAGAATTTTCTATGCTTTGTCAGCACTACCTTTTTAGGCCTTGGTAGTGTGTGTAGTTATTGTGTCTACAGCTAATCTCTGAAATTTTTTCTTGGAACATTGGTTCTGACAAAATATGCGTCTGACTATATATGGATAATAAATAGAGACAATTTCATTCTTTACAGAAGTAGTAACAACTAGACCATAATACCTTCTTGTTAGCATCATCGGTTAAGAGCATTTTGTGTTAGAGGTGTTACCCAAACAAAAAGCTGCTTTATTGTATATATATAAATATATGTAAGAAATATGAATCTTAGTTGGAATTGGGACACTGCTGCCCGGGCATATAATTTGTTCTTAATATTCTAAAGTAAATTTCTGATCTTCACCTTCCTGCCTGGTCAGCTATTAGTAAAAAGAGTTTTTCTCATAGTATACCTTGCCATCTATCAGTAATTGTTGAATCTTTTGAAAACTGTATATGCTCGCAAATGATTTTCAAGCCAAAAGTTATTTTATTTATTGATGTTCTACCATGCACCTTACTCAGTATATAGTGTCAGTTCTTTATGTGCAGTAGTACTTCTACTGATTTCAACAGATTTTTGCCAACTTATCTTACTTTATAAACTGTTTCAGTGTATATGCATAATAAAAAACATGGGCACATTAACTTTTGTGTGCAATATTTTTGAGTTAGCGGAGTATTTTTGTATGTTTTTCCCAGCACAATTCCTCTCTATTTGTGTTTTTCAAAGGAAAGTCAGTCAGATATTTTTCATCTTCCAAGAAATCTTTTAAAGCTGGAGTTTTCTTCCCCTTAGATAAGCACAGTTACAAACAGAAATAGATGAGCCTAAAACGAAAAGTTTTTTTGCATAGGGATATGTAATGGTCAGAAAGTTTTAAACTTTTAATATCTTCAGAAGACAATTCAACATACTAAATACTGTAATGAATTTCATCAGTAAATGTCTAGTATGTACGCAATTGTACATTCGTATCATTTTAATTAATTAAATTTTAGTTTTAAAAATGTAATTAATTTTCCTGTCAGAGATTAAATAATCCTTGACTTTTAAAAATGCAAGATAATGTATCTTTTTGCAATCTACATAATCCCACTGAAATCAGGAACAGAAAGTATTTTATTTATTGCACTTTAAAGAGCAATTTACAGAAGTTGAATATAGTATAGTCAAGCACACAAAATATGTAGGCTTAATGCAGTGTAACAGTAATAAAAATAAAAGATCATATGCTTCTACTAAGAATGCTGATATCTTTCCACCTGCCTACCTACTTTGATAAATCTTAGGAGGAGGGAGTCACCGATCATTATAGCAGCAGCTGTTTTCATCCATTTAAAATGACAGGTATAATTGACACACAAACACTCAGGGAAAGTACATTTTATAGCTAGGAAGGCTAGCTACAGAGAATAACCTTTATTTCTGGCCAACATTGCTTATTTTATTTTATCATTGAAGAAAAATCTTTATGCCAAGAGAAGAAGTTGAAAATACACTTCTGCCTAGTGCTAAAAATGATTTGCATAACAACAACCTTATTATTACACAGCAACCAACTTATCATGAAGTTTTAGGATCCCAAAGCCATTATTTCAAATTTTATTTTTTGTTTCTATAAGCACTTATTGTAGGAGAAATACAAACAGAGAGGCACAGAGACTTGAGTGATAATCATCCAACAAATACATGATTGCAGGGTAGGATCATAGGATAATTAAGATTGACAGTGACTTCAGAAGGTCCTCTAGTCCAATCACCTGCTCAAACCATATGAGGCAAACCTATATTAAGGTGCAGTCCAATATGAGAATAAGCTAAGGCTTGGGAACAGTTTTTCCTCTCCTCCTTTTCCCAAAGAATAAAACATTTTCATTACGTTTAGAAAATGTTTCAGAGGCATAATCAGCACTTAGCTTTTAATAGTTATTTTGAAGGATATGAAAAATTCTTACCTGTGAATACCAAGGATATAGTCAGTGCTTAAGAATGAAGTGTATGTTACTGACTGGTAGTGTCAAAGATCCCATTCACTTGTTATTACAGTTTTAATTGCTGAGCTTACTCTGAAATGATGGTATTCCCCTATTCAAGATTTTAAAAAGACATTGGTGAATGGTGTGTCTTCTCATACAGTGCTTGCATTGTTTTCCCTGTGTCTTACTTATCTTTTTATGTTACTCAAGGAATGTATTACTCAATACAGAATAGGCATTTTGTAGAAATTGAAAAATGGAGAAGTTTTTAACTCGTCGTATACAGATTTCTTCTTTACAGCCAGAGGAACTTTTCAAAGAATTTCCCAGGAGCAACAATATTTTTTCCTGAAGGGAAAAAATATCCATGTTACTTTTTTCCTTTTGCAGTCTGCATAATTTATTTTTTTTTTATTACTATCCATCCAAACAGTACTAATTGAATCACAAAACCATATTTATTACAAGTACATTAATTAATTCCATTCTGTATTAAATTCAGTAACTATATGTGTAGGGATACTTTCGCATGTCTAAGAATCATACAAATTGTTGAAGGTGAACCCTTCAGCCATAAACATTGGTCTTTTTTGTCCCTGGATTTTTCCCGCTATTTTGATAGCTTTCAACAACCTTTTTCATGTTTCAGTGAATTCTGAAAAACCTATATATATTAAATGTGATTTTTCAAAATCCTTCACTTTTGTATAATGCAAATACTTTTATTCTGATTCCTAAACCTTTGTAGCGCTGTCTTTTAATACATTGGTGAAATAGCATTAATCTTCACAAAGGTATTATTCAGTGCAAACAATTTAATTCTCATTTTTTGTCCAAATAGACAAACTAAGCACCACTTGACACTATGTTTTTCTGTTCTTTTAAAAAGCTGAAGTTCTAATTAGAAGACAGATTCCTCAGGCTACTTTCCTAGGTTACTCACTCATGACAATTGTTTTTTTAGTGTCTGAAAGGGTTTTTTTATTCAGCTGTTACTTTTAGAACAACATTTGAGCAACATAATTATCAATTCCTTTCAATATTCAGGATATTTTTTCCAAAGAAATCACCAGATCAATGATTAATGTGAGTAATATTTTGCAGAAAAAAAAGTAATACTGAATGAAGAAACAGTGGAACTGGGGCATAAACCTTCCTAGTTTCTACATAAAGAATATTTAAAGTCAGCTTTTTCGTAATTCATACTGAAATAATACACACACAATTTGCATATAAGAGACTTGGGTGGGTGTTGCATGTTAGGCAGAAAGAACAAGTTGTTCACTTATCATGCAAATTGAATTTTGCTTTTTGTCAAAATGCTTCACAACCAGATTTTATCTGCCTATTCTAAACCTTGTTAAGAAAAAAATACACCCACTCTCTGCTAAACTTTTCCCAAGACTTTTATATTTACCCCCTCATATGTTCCCCTTTTTCTAGTGCATTGTCTGTGTGTTGCACTTTGCGGCAAAAATATCTTTGCCTCGTAATAAATCGTAGATAGCTGGATAACAACACTGAGTAGTGGAAGATTTTAAGAAGGTAACCAATATTTATTTAAGGAAAATTAAACAGATATAAAATTTATTGTACTGGGATATATTTAGAAGTATTAGTAGTGCTAAATTATTCTTACTATATTAATTTTCTTGGTATTTTAACTTCCCAATACACAACTACATAAATGAAATGAAGTTTTTCATCTGGTAAATACATTTAATGTACTTTGCCTCTCAAACTGGAATTCAGGAGTAGACCTAGTCAGAACAACTTTGGAAATACGTTGTTAATTGTATATATTCCCTTGAAAGTAACAATGCATGACATTCTGGTAAAATTAACATTCAGAGTGAAAAGGATTTGAAAAGTAGTCATGATGATGCCAAATGCCCCAGTTTAATGTAACAAGTTTAGAAACTATTTTTTATATAAAAATATATATTTTTATAAACTATTTTTTCCTAGAAAAGTGCAAGTTTTTCTTAGTGAATAGTTTTCAATAAATGAACTCAAAGTTAGCCTTTGTGCTCTCTGGGCTGAGTTAGAGGATGGACTTGAGAGTACAGACAAATCTTTACAGGTCTTTGGAAAAAATAAATCACCCCTGGTTTAATTTAAAAAACCCAAACAAACCGACAAACTCAAATGTGACAACATCAATTTGTCACACCACTATGACTTTAACTTCTAAGAAAAATTTCTTTAAGTTAATACTACTTAGGCTTGCATATTTCTATAACTAAAAAGATCATTAGTTTAATAGAAAAGAACTGTTACCTCTGCTGTCTTTACTATGTTTCTCAATACAGCCAGGAAACTGTATGGCACAGCTGATGTTCAGATACCTATCTTATTTACATATACTTTGACCTTTTATTAATAAATGTTGCTCTGCCTGATTGGGTCAACTTCCATACTCAAAGACTGGCCCACAGAAGTGGTTTTAGATGATGGATGGGGTTTGGCATCAAGTTCCTTTAGCAAGCGGTTTGTGCATTTAAACACATTTTTATGGGATAGTTTTTCTACGATAATGATTGGTTTATTTGAATAATACAGGTTCAAGATTCCTGTAATATTGGCTGTGTAGAACTGTGTGTGTGTAAGCTAGCTAAGGTTTAGCTAAATAAAAAACATGTTATCATAATGGAGCTGTTGTTTGATACCAGGTAGTTAGGGTGGCCAAACAGTATATCCTAATTGTAGGACATGCTGTGTTTGTGTTAAAAACTATATTCCTTTTTTTTTCATCCTCCCCACCTCTGCTACTCCTTCATTCTTACTCTGATCTTTTTCTCCATGGTGGGTTTTGTTTTGGTTTTGGGTGGGGTTTTTTTTTCCCCCTGTATTTCCTGCATTTATTATATATTCAGTTTGTTCTAGACTAAATTAAAAAGAAAATAATCTGTGCTTGTGTATGAGAATTATTCTGTCAGAGTGAATGTCAATGACTGATTGGTTATCTGTTTTACTTCAGTCTGTTTGTATTATTATTATTATTTAACTAGATAATGTTCTTACTCCTGTGCTTTTACAGGCTTGACATCTAAGGCATGACTCCTCCAGGATTTGGTTCACAAATCATCTGCTGTTCTTTCACATCCCATATTCCAAAATGAGAATCACTGTACCTGCAGAGCTGAAGTCTGTGTCTTTTCAACACTAGGGTATTGGGGACTGCTGGTACTGATGCCACATCTCTGAGCAGGAAAGCATAGCTTTCCCCATTACAATTTCTTTCTTTATTTGTATAGCAATTCAGCAGTGTAATGTCTTGAACCAACACTATGATTCTTACTAATGCTGAAACAGATGTTTAGTTCAGAGATGTATAGTGGTTGATACAACATGTACATAATTTATAAAAAATATGTAAAGCCTATAAGCAAACACAGAGGTTACCACTTTTTTCTTCGGCTTATCTTAATTGAATAATGCTTTTCAGAGAATCTTTGTACTTGACTAAAAGACTTTTCGAAATGTGAGCACTTGTTGTTTCTCTCAGATCAGTATCTGTCAGGTCTTTTTTTTTTACTGACATACAATGTAATTGGTATTGATATCTGTCACATGAAGTAAATACGATCTAGCTCCTATCTCCTGATTGTGCTTTTTAAAAGTTTCTTTTTTTCTCCTTTCCCTCCTTCACATCTGGTGAGCTTTCATTGAGCGTGGTATTCTTGGAATCTGCAATACCTGCATTGCAACAACTCAGAGGGATCTCTTATCTTTTAAGGCTTTTATCAGAAACCAGAATAAAAGATATGCAATGGAAGAAATCATACGAAATAAATAATATGAAAAAGCTTCACCCAGTTTCTGAATTTGTATTTTAATATTCAAACTTCATTTATGAGAGTGCTCACTCCTATTAATACAAGAAAATTATGATAAGCACCTATATATATTGCTATGTTGCATATAAAAATAATATTATTCTGCAGAAATGTAATGTATTCACTATACCAATGCATAGAGTATTTTTAATAGGGGTTCCAATTCTAGAAGAATGCTTTTGGATTAAAACCCACAGGATTCATGAACAAAGTAAGTTACCTTTAAATGGCTTTTACGACACTTAGCTTTATAAGCAATACTAATTTGAAAGCCATTGGGGTAACAGAAGTGTTTTCATACTTTCTTTATTATTTTTGTTTTAAAATAATTTTTGTGAGCAATAGATATTCAGAATTACTACTAATACTGTATGATGCGCTATGCCATGTTTTTAAATTAAAAAGAAAGAAGAAACAGCATAATTACCAAGCTGTATTTTAAAACATACGGTGGATTAACTTGTATTTTAGTTAAATTTAGAAGCAACATTATTAAGGCATCTTATTTTCAGGTTTAAGTTTTCAAAACTTGTTCTACCCGTTTGATATTTTAAACCACTAGATGTCATTGTAGTTGAATCCTACCGCTAGTTTTATATTAACGCCGACTGCTTTCAGCCACTGGATGGCATCTTTCAATTGTTTTCAGGTACAAGGCTTTTTAATAAGCTGATTTACACAAAGCAGATTATTTTAATGCTTCATTTATTGCTAGAGTGCCTCTAAAAGCCTATGTTGTGTTCAAAGACAAAAAATTATATGGATGTCTGAATTTTAGATTTTTAATGAAGTCTGGAAAGATAATACTCAAAAGTGAACTGGGAAGATGTACATTTCAGTAGCTTATTCAATAATCTTTGCCTGAGGTGAGGGCTTTTGTGGTGCAGTTTCTGTAAGTGTTAGGGACATTGTGATCTGAAGAATTCTTTGAGCCTCACCAGAGAAATTTCAGGTTTACTGAAGAGAGCATGCAGTGTACTGTGCTTAATGTGGTATTGAAAAGCATCTGTGTACTTGTTTATTTGGCATTTACCTAGCACAGTAAGTGTAATAAAGCTCCTTTTAATACCATGACAGTTAAGAAGGCATAGGCTGTTATACAAGCCTAACCTTTTACCAACACAAGTGTTAAATAAAGTGTTAAGAGTTTGTTTTTTTTGAAGGGTCTAGGATTTTTCCAGGGTGGCATTTTTTTCTTTCACTTCTCATCCCCGTCTTCGCTTTCCTGTAAGCTCACCTCTGGCCTGCCACCAACAAGCCAGCCAGGGCAGCAAGACTCCGAAGTCTCCCTCCTGCGGCCCCAGCTACCCAGAGAGATGAGATCTCCTGCCCCCAGCTCTGGGTGGGATGTTTTGTCCTGGCTGTATGGGTAGGTGTGCCGGTGGTGCCAAATGTGAGTCACCTGCAGTGAAAGATGGTTGGCATCCTTTGCATCTGCAAGCGAAGCCCATCTGTGCTGAGGGTGGGGAGGGAGGCTGTGCCAGCTCCTTCCTCCCTCGACAGTCAGCAAGGAATTTTCTTCCCTTGCCCTGCTTTCCCTGCTAATCTACGCTGTCTAACTTGTATATTTGACCGTAAATAAGCTTATGCATAGCTGGGTGGAGATTTGCCATGTCGCACAAAGGACCCTTCCTGTGTATTTTGCACTACAGGAGCAGCTTTGCAAGTGCTCCTGCTGCCCCGGAATTGGAGGCTTATGGCCTCTGGGCCTCGTCTTGGAGACCCATGAGCACAGGCTGTTACACTGATGGGCTGTGACTCACAGCAGTGGTGTACAAATGGGTGCACACTGCTTTTATCTCAAAGCTCAGGTCTGCTTGTGGAGTTATTTTTGTAGTACTCCCTTGTTAAAAATAATTTTATTGGTTGTTTAATATTACATCAGAGCGATTTTAAAGCCCATTGAGATAGGGGAAGATGGTGCTTAGGTCTTCACATAGATTTTAACAAGCCCCGTGGGTCACAGTGCTAAATTGAGTCTGGCTTTTTAAAATTAAAATTCGCAAAATCTATTGGTTATGCACCTGTATTTACTTCATTTGCCCTCAAGGGAATGCGGAGACCTCTTCCTCCAGAAAAATAAATTAAACTTATTACTTGCCTTCACATAGACGTTGCTTTAAGTGTACTTTTAAAATGTCTCTAAGATACTAAGAAATTTCATCTCCAGTATGAAATTGATGTTCTTGCGCGGTTCATGTTGACACCTGGAAACCTGCTGTATTTTCCACAGTGTGGTCACCACCTTGACTCCCGTTGCCTAAGGGCTAAAGTGTGACCTATTCTGCAATCATTTGCATGGTACATCTAGAAGCAGAGGGATGCGGTTAGCCTTAATTATTGACAGGAACAAATCAGTATACTTAATGGAGAGGCATGAACCTGTCAAGTGCATCTTCATGTTTGAACAGCAAACATAATTGGGAATACCTGAGGAAACCAGAGGAATATTATGAAGCCTCAGTGGAATGCTTTCAAGCAAAAAAGTTTCAATAAATTGAGTGAATTAATTAATGAAAGGTTAAACGAGCAGACTGAATCAGCAGTTCAGTTACTGATCATTATAGTGATAATGATAAGATTGCAGTGACTTATTCCACTGATTTATACAGTGTAGTATCTACAGCACTTCCAGTTTACATATAATTGAACAAGACTTTGCTAATCCAATCTCATATTAAATCTAAAGTGATTTACTTTATTTTAGGCTTTTTGCTGTCTTCATTGTGAAGCATTTTGTACCGTGACCTGGCAGTTTCCTCTGTGGAGGGAAGAACTCTGTGACTTACCTTTCTGTGCTCCATTTTTCATGCCCACTAACTGCCCCTCCAGCCCCAGATGTTTCTTCTATCCCTAAGTGTGGACCTCTCTGCAGTAGTAGTCACAGGTAGTGTTGCGCTGGGCCATCAGCAGGAATTACACCGCTGAATCTTCTAGTTCTTGTTCTCCTGCTCCTCCTGACTCTGCTGCTGTAGCACCCAAGGACAGCATTCCCATTGTGGGAGGTGCTGTATACAGCAAAAAGACTTTGTTCTGAAGGCCAAGGTCTTCCTGTTTGTTTCTTTGACATCATCAAGGTGTCTTTGGAGTGACATGAGCTCTCAATAACAAACTCTTTTTTTGCTGCTGCTGACTCTTCAGCACATGTAATTTCAGCCTGCTGTTTTTTCTGTTCCCATATTTCTAAAAGGCTTGGTTATACCCAATACAATTATCTATATTTTTTTCACTGACAATTTTAGATGGTAGGTTTCTGTTTTGGAAATTGAATTAAGATTTGAGGAAGAAATGCTGAGTTTCCAAATAAACTCAGAAGGTGCCAGAATTTCACCTGTTCTGCTTTCTTTTTACTAACTGTTGAGCACAATAGAAATGTAACACTTCTGTTGACGCAGAGCTTTCAGTCAGTGAATTGAACTTACTCCATATTTAAATTGTCTGTGAAAGTCTATTCCCTGCTGTGCAAAATATTTTTTTCCAGCTATTCTGCAACTGCCTTACTATTCTGACATAAGGAGAAATAAAGAAGTAGTATGTGAGGGAAAAGAACAGCTATATTTGAAATCCGGGATTTTAAAAGGTGGACTTAGCCTTACTGAACTCCCCCGCTCCCTTAGAGTTTTGGGGAAATTTTAAGGATGTAAAGCATACTGTTACTCCTTCAGGAAAAGCTTAGGTAAAGTGAATTCCCATCCATTATGCTGGATTAGGAAGCATAAGAATTTTTAATATAATCTGACAAATGGAAAGGATGAGTCACAGGAGATTTATAAATACAAATTAACATTCCAGTTTTCATTAAGAACTCCCTAAGAAAAAGGGAAAAAGAAAAGAAATTTGGATCAACCCATAGTGTAAACTGTTATGAATAAAGGTCAGAAAAATAGCTTTATTCGGTAACTTCTTTATGTGCAGTCTCTTCTTTCATTTATTATCATGCTGTTTGATGTGGCTCGCACAGGACTGCAGCAAATCAGTGTCTGTATGAACCTAGTGTGTTGCCATACTGAATTGTACTCCAGATAGCAGCAGAAAAGAGCTTTCAGGTAGACTTCTCTGTTCTGTAATGTTCTCATGCACTAATTCATAACAAGACACTCTGAAAGTACTCCATCAAATTTGATTTTATCATGTTCAAACAAGTTTGCTGTTATAACCTTGAAATGTTTCTTTGTGTTGGTCATAAAGTCCCTTGTGGGTGTTGTAACTGACAGGTGCTGCCACATTAAAACAGGACCAAAAATGCTTTTGCTAAACAAATAGGAGACACAAAAATGCTTCTGCCACATTTCTAACAGTATCTGTGATTTACAAATATCCAGCTATTGCTGTAATGTAAGTTATGTGAGAATGATTACTTACTGTTTTCTGGTGCCTTTCAGAGGAAAAAATCCATGATCTTTAGCTGCTAACTAATAATTGAGAAACTAGGGAATTAAGCTTCTCTTTAAAATATGCAGAGAGGAAAATGTATCATTTACATTATTCTTTCATGTTTACTATGACTTAAACAGTAAGTGACAATATGATAGTAAAAAAAACAAAACAAGCCACACTCGGAAACTGATTGCAGTTTATTCAACTAGGTTGTATTCCATATATTAGAAGGTCTTTTTAAAGAGAAGGACATAGAAACATTTTTCTCAGATGAATATCTTGCTATGTAATTCTCTTACTACATTTGAAGGGCGCCTCTGTTTAATGACTTACTCTGTTTTAAATTCACTGACAGCATCTTTACACAAAACCTGCATAAGTAAAGCCATAGGAGACGAACTTGCTGGCCATTATGAAAGTTCCTGTTTGCAGAAGGGTATTTCCTTTCTGAAATCAAAAAGCTTTCTTAGGTACACACATCATCTGACTGCATTTATGTTTTTGGGACAAAGGCGTAAGAGTGTAAGTTGAGCAGCCTGGGTTAGCATTGTTACTTTATGGTAACGACTGCCACTTACTGAGGGGCTTTGTGTGTCAGTGTTTAAGTTCACAAAAGCGCAATCCCTCTTCCAAAGAGCTTTTAGTTTAACACAAGGCCTGGGTTTAGTGCATTTTACAATTCTAGAATGAACCTTACAGGTGCCTTGAGCTGGTTGGTTTTTTATGCGATTCTTTGCAAGTACTGGCTACCACCTTTTTAGTAATTTCATACATTTGATGCATTCCTGACATGTACAGATTTTTTTGACGCATAAATACATTTTGTTGCAATACTGAGAAGGCTGTATGACGCTTCAAGTGTGTATGCTGAAGCTTTGCTTCAGTATTGGCAGCTGTCCGGATTTGTGGGTAAATGCTTTCAAAACCAGCGACAGAATTTACTTCATACAGACTGTTTTGAATAGTTGCTCTCATGAGATTGGGGAAATGTCTGTTTCAATTGAGCACTTAGCTTTCTGATTCCTTAATTTAACCGCAGTGCAGGTTGTATGCATTTATAACACAGTTAAAAATAGAGGAGCAAGAGCTAATGTTGTAAGAGTGATATATGCATGCAAATACTCTACCACCTCAACCAAGAACTAAAATAACATGTCAAAAATAGGTATTGTTTTCTTGTGGAGGACTTTTCCCCCCCATACTAGAATATAGAGTGACGTTAAAGACCAGGAAGACGCTATGCTATGCAGTCATGTCAGAAAGCTCAATCCAACAGCTCCTCAAAGAGGAAAGCTAGGATGTGATTTGATCAGTGTCAGCACATACTTGGTAAGAGGACATTATATTCTAACAAAGTATACCAGAAGCCAAGGATGGAAGACAGCAAGTTTTAATCTAAAAAATGCACATGCTTGCAAAAACCATTTGTCAATTGCAAAAGATCAGTTGCCAGAAGCTACTGTTTGCTGGCAATTTTTAAAGCAGAGTTAGATTTGCATTTCTGTGCAGTGGTGATCCATTCAAGACAGTTCTGCTGTTTATCCAGTCAGGACATTGAACTGGATGACTTCCTGACATCTATAGACCCAGTATGACTCTATCTGTACAGCAAGGCATTTGTGCAGTAATGGTTGATTTCATTTAGTTGCACTTAAACTTATTGTCTTTGCCCACTTATCCCTCTCCAGACAGGATCCAACTTTAATATCTGAGACATTTATTCACTGGCATGACTTGTTTACTTCTTGAGTTTTTGCGGGAGTTGGTTCATAAGCAATAGGTCTGTGTTGAGGAAAGCCAGTGACACTCAATGACACAGCAGGACCGGATCCTGCGATGTACCGAGAGAGGCTTGAGCACTGCTTCTGCTGTGAGTACCGCATTCACATTCCAGTTTATCCTCCCAGCACTGGCAGGATAAACTGCAGTCAGGTGTCTGGTGTTGAATGAAGCCCTGCATCAATCCGCAGGGCAGAGAAGTGGTGAAAGCGTTTGTCGGGCAAAAGTCAAGCACCTGTAGACACGCTTTTAGGTGGAACAATTTCTTTTACAGAGACTGTTACTCAACACATACCATGCTTTCATGGATAGAAAATGTAATTTTACAAGGCAATAAAAACACTCCTTCTTTAGAAACCCAGCCTGAATGCATTTTTAAAAATAAGTGGATGAAGGGGAATTCTAAACTAAACAAAAGGATAATCCTCAGTGATTTCAGCACCACTTGCTTAGAAGAAATAATATGGATAGTGTAAGAATTTGGGTTTGAATGGATGCTGTTGTAATGCAAGACATTTTGAAGCAGCTCGGAAGTTCCCTTCTGTATTAGTTTTCTGGATCTCTATCATTAGCACTGTACAGGGCATTTATTTTAACAATGCATATTTTTTGCACAGTTGTCATGTTGTTTTTATTATGAACAATTTTTTACTGTAGTACAGATCCAAAATTGTTCAAACTTGCATGTCTCAAATTTTGGGAGATGGGCCAACAAGTAGAGGAATTCTAAGTGGATGTTTCTGTGTTCAATTAAGCATAGAAAGACACTTGCAGTTCTGGTTTTATCTTCAGGAAGGTTCTGGTTTTATTTTCTGAACCTTAGAGAAGATTGTGGCTCAAGAAGGCTACTATAGATAACATGGGAAATGAGGAATTGTAATGGATATGTCCAGCTTGCATGTCACTATTCAACTTAGTTGTTAAATATGCTACTATGTTTGCTGAGAAAACTGCATTTTCCTGTCCCTTTTCAGTGGCTAAAGTAATCTATAGGCATTATTTATTTATATACAAGGATGACAGAATCATCCTATTAGCAGCTGAAAACTACAGGAAAGCATATATTTTTAAAAAAATAAACTCATGCTTCTGCTCAAGTTTCATAAATACTTAAGGGATATGACTAGTTTAATGAACTCATTATCTTTTGGCTCATGCTTTCACTTTTTCATTTAAAAAAAATATTTAGTACCACTCTTCACTCTAAAGATACTGGAAACTATTTATATTAAAAAACAAAAAGGGGGGGGGGGGAGAAAAAAGAAACTGAGATCTATTCCACCCATTCCCAAATATTTTGCATGTTGAAATTTGCCACCTCATGCATAATGTTCTGAGTTTCTGGTTACTTAAAAATGAGCTAAGGAGGATTTGCCTGTTTTCTAAAAGCATGAACTCTGTGCACACCTCCAACACCTTGCAATAAGCTGGATTTATTTAAGCATCTATATTCTAGTCAGCAGTTTTATGTTTCCTTTATCTACTGAAATTTGTTAATTCTTTTTCAGTTGCCACTAAGATTTTATTTTCAGAATTCAAGCATGATTCAATCCTAAAAAATGGACACACCTTGAAATCTTAGAATTGAACATACTGATGCAAAGTATTGGTGCCTGAAATGCTAAATGAATTCTGTTTCTGTGTAGTGTGTATGTTTAATACATACTGATTGTTGTCAACTTCAAAATACTTAGTGTTCTCATATGGCAAATTATTTACAAGGTTTTTCCAAGTACAATATGATATTAGGATTTATCTGCTGCTGTTAATCAGGAAAATGGAAATGCTTTGGAAGATTTTGGGATTCAAGCTTCTGTACAAAATACTGAATTTTTTATCTTTCCTATTGATACACTTCTTGCCAGCATGAACTGTTATATGGCTGTCATAAATCACTTTGTTAAAGAAACAATTTTTATGAATATCGTGTGGCTAATGTGTAGAAAAAATGGACGTGTTACTAGGGGCTAGGTGAACAGGGAAATGTCTCTCCAAGTATT
>JAOXNO010000020.1:39820662-39833085 GCA_028565335.1 Limnodromus scolopaceus | reverse complement strand
ACAAATAAGAAGGTATGAGAGTCTTTAAAGGAACATATATCTGAAATAATGGTACCTTTTAATTTACTTTTCATACTGTAACTGTGTCCACAAAGCACTGTGACTATGACAGTAGTGATGATGAGAAAACTGCATGAGTTGTGAA
Organism: Limnodromus scolopaceus; assembly: GCA_028565335.1. Taxonomy (NCBI): domain Eukaryota; kingdom Metazoa; phylum Chordata; class Aves; order Charadriiformes; family Scolopacidae; genus Limnodromus; species Limnodromus scolopaceus. The sequence continues at coordinate 39,832,940 of JAOXNO010000020.1, read as the reverse complement.
ATACCCAGAGATATGAAATCCAAGTTGCACTATAGAGTTAAAGTAACATATGTCAAAAATATTTCTAGAGGGACCTAAGTGTAATCTAAGCTCTGAGAACAGTATAGGCTAGCTTTAGATAATGACACTGGTTAAGACCGTATTGATGTATAACATAGTGAATTCATTATGGGGATTTTACTTCTAAATTTTCATTGGGTGCCTTGATTTGTGTGCCAGTCATAAATTAACATGTTATAATTTCTGAAGTAAATCAGCATTCAGGAATGAATACAGATTGCTGCAAAGTTGTGGATTAAATAAAGAAAGTGGAATTTGCTAACTGTGTAGCAAACATCAAATCTCACCGGCATTCAACAAGAAGCCCTCAAAGAAGGAAAAAGACATGTTCATAGATGTATCATGTGCAAAACCAATAACCTAAAAAAAACAACAAAACAAACAAAAAAAAACCCAACAATAAAGCATGTGGAAAATATTTGGAGTTTTTTGAGGGCTTCACAGAATACATTTTTTTGCATCACCCACTTCAATGGTGTTCATTTACAGCAAACACTTCAGAGAGATTGTAAGAGATACATGAAGTTTCATAAATCTCTTATAGGAAAAAAGCTCAGCCTACCATCACAGACTTCAGAAGCAGGAAAAATGCTGCAGCACTGGGTCATCCAGGCTAACCATGTTTCTGTTAGCTTTCTTGTGAGACCACCTGTATTTTGATGTAATTCACTGTCCAAGAGTGTCCAATTGATAATGAGTCAGTTTTCACATTTTTAAACCTCATTGCATTCCTCCTGATTAATTTTATTTCTTAAAAAAGTCTTGCTTATGTTTTTTACCCTTTTCACCAAAAAAACCCCAAACCAACCCAGCAACCAAATAGTTTTTCTTTCTCATGTGAGTATACCTATTGAAGTTTTAATCTGTTGTCATTTAATAAGGGGAGATTAAAAAAGTTTATCAGGGGAGATTAAATGAGACTTTGTATAGAACAGTTTGTGGATTTGCGTTATCACATTGGAGCTCAAACTCTTCAAAGTTACTGCATATTCTTACATGAAATACAAGACCAAAGTAACACAGTAATACCATAGCTTTCCTAGTGGCACACAAAACGTGCAGGCACACAGGAACTTTGACTCGTGCAGGTATTGATTTTCCTTTAAGATCCATGAATGTTTGATCACAGGACTAGAATTCATTTTCCTGTCAAACCTGAATGACATCTGCTCATGCCTGTCATCTGGCTGCTTTCCATGCTGCTGCTGCAGCATCTCTGAGTTGCCAATCCGTTTCCAAATCAGTGAGGGAGAAATGGTCCAGCAGGAAAAAAACTCCGTAAAGCTGGAGGCTCCTGGCACACTGCATGTAATCCAGGACAGACGGGTCAAGCTTTGAATTAGAGCACAGGCACAGGAAATGTACCCACGGGAAATTATTATTCATTTGTGTAGTAGTAGTAGTAGTACCAAGAGAAGTTCATGAGGAATCTGGGTCGGTTGTCATAGGAACAGTATGCATAATGATTTTTAAAAGATAGAAGGCACTTTAAATTATATCAGAAGCAGAAGAGCTTAGTGATGTAAGGGGTACTTATTAGTAGCATTCCTGTTTTCCATGGTGTTTTCAAGGAGAAATTAGGAACTATTGTTTCCTCTACTCTGCCAGAGAAAGCCAGGGTAATATGTGAAGGGGTAGAGTAGGGAAGTACAGAGAAGACTCTGTGTGGGAGCAACATTTTTCAGTAAAGGTGCCTGGCACTCAGGTGGAATGGAAAAAAGGTTGACATGGTTTTGGAGGCACTGAGGCTACATCAGCACCTATTCAGCGTACTACCATGTTTTTCCTTCTTGCTGGTCCACCTGTCAGATTTAGAGATCCATCTGGCTGGTTTTCAAAGGTCTGAATAACACATGCTGCCAAGTCCAAAATGAAATGGAAAAATTCTCTGAGTGAAAGATGGGTACAGTTTAAATACTGCATTGAATTTGGAAGTGTCCCCAAAATGTCGTGGCACTAGATGCTGGAATCATTTACTCTGCAGAAAAATGGCACTAGTAGCAGTAGTCAACAGCTGTTTCTGATGCTGTTGGTGATTAGGCAGGTTTTCAGTTAAAACTAAGAAGGATAAGTGAAACGGCATTATAAATACTTCAGGAATTTATCTGTAATAAAGCATATTCGTATAAAAATCAGAACCATAAGCTTTTGAATGTAAGTGGGGTAAGAAAATGGAGACAGTGGCTCAAAGTACTTAGATCTAAGAGGGCAGTCAAAAATTTCTGAAGGCTAGGCTGAGTGTCTGATGACTAACTCTGGTTCAGATGGTGGGATAAAACACTCAGTGAGAAAGGCCTCTGAGGGAGGAACGTGGAGAGGACTGAAAATCAAACAACAAGAAACCACAGCATTTCACCAAGCAGATCCTATGATGTTTCAAAGCATGGGCTGGTCAACTCTGCTTGAGACTGTATGTACTATAGAGTACTAGAAGCCAAAATCTGAACAAGATCTCACCACACCACCAGTACATGAAAACAAACAGACTGAGTCAATCACAGCCTTTGGGCAAGCCAAGCCCATTTGGAAACAGATGCAAGAACTTAAATGGATTATATCACTTTTGGGACCTGCAACACCAGCATGTTCTGCATAGCATATAGAAAAAGCACAGTATGGTTAAAGGCATCATCAGTATCTCTGGCATCTCTCTGGTGTAGGAAGAGATCAGTGACAACATCGAATGATGAACTGTATGCCAAAATCAACCACCACCTGAGACTGCTAGTTTGAAAAACTGACTGTGAGAAGCAGTCCTGATGGATGCAGTTTGAGAATCGGAAAAAACTTCATTATATGAACTTTGCCAAAAGGGATTAAAATAACAAATGTGCCTTAATATACCAAATTGGTCAATGAGGTTTTGGGGGATTTTTTTTTTCATTAATATTATTATTTAAGAATGAACCAGTGTTTAGAAGAAAGTGACCTTAAAGCACATATACACAGTAAGGTGCTGACCTGAATGTTGTTACCAACTTCTGTTGTTTCACGGAAGGAAGGAACACAGGGAAATATAAAAATCCTCTTTAGAGCCCTTTTGTATGAAATTGTTTTCCCTCTGTTAATTACCTGGTACATTTGACTCAAACATTACAATTTGCCGTCTCCCCTACATAGTATGTCTGTTTGTTGTGGTCTTTAAATAGTCAAATTTCCCACAGGTTTTTATCCCAGCCAGCCTCAGAAATGCAGAATCAGGGTCTACTTATAAGCCTGTTGGGAGAAAAGTTAGCAGAAGATGCCATATGGCAACAATGCAAGTACTCATAGACTAAACTACATTCTTTCCTCATAAATGGCATTATTTCCATGCAAAGTATGACATGTCAAAGAATTGTATATAAAAGTTTATTTCAAGTGGTCCTCTTTCCCCTCTGACTCCTGACCTTTGAATGATAATGAATGCTGCACAGAGCACCAATCTGTGGAAACTAATCAAGTCTATACTCTGGATAGCCACAGGAACAGCTGAGAAAGCCATTGAAAAATTGCTAGCGTTTCTACACGGAAAGTTCAGGCTAACTACATTTTTCTAAAGTATAATTTGCAGTTCCTCTGTAAATTATAATCCAGGTGAATTGTACTGTTGGGTAAAAGCCCCAATGCATTTATTAAAATTTTCTCATAAAAACTTAGTATATCTTAACACTGTCTCTGAAAGCTTTCAGTCTCAGTTCTTTTTTGTTTCTAATGATCTTTATACCCAGAAAACTGTCTTCCATAAACATTACAATATGCTGGGTAGGAACAAAGAGCTGTGGATTTAAAAATATACATAGGCATTATCAATACTATACAGGGCAGGAGTTTACATGACTTGCCTACTGTTAGCTAGTTGGCAAGTGTCTAATGTATGCGTAGGTATATCCCCCAAAAACCTATTTTTTTCCATGCTGGAAAACTCACCTCTCTTCCTCACTGACTGTAAAAAGAGCCAAGATGACTGGTACCTAGCTGATGTTACTGTTGATATCCCTTTCTTACTTCCTTTCTTAACTTAATTTGTATGTAAGTTGCTGCTTTGTTGCTTTATTATCAGTCCCTCAAATGAAAACAGTGTCTAGGACAGCATTAGGGAGAAATACAGTATACTTTTTCCCTGTTGTTACTCCAGCTGCTGCTAACAGAAAGAAGATACTGAATTATGTGGAAGAATATATGAACTACTATGGCCATTCATAAATAGGTGCTCTTACCTACTAAGTTTGTTTTTTGTCTTTTTAGCCTTTCTTTTTTATAGCCTAGGCATTTTGTGATCATCTGTTTTTAAAATATTTTCCAGAGGTGACAGTTTCAAATAGTAAAAAATGTCTGGCAGTCATTATTTATTTATGTGGTGCAACCTTGGTAATGGGAACACTTGAAATGTATATTTCTGACACAACATCACTATCATTCCTTCATCCTATAATTTTAATCTAAATTGCTCTTAATCTAAGTACTCTGCTAGAATCCCTGTGAGTTTCTAGCCAGTGTGACAATGCCTGTATGTGCAAAATTTATATGTTTTAATAACATTTATTAGAAAAGCAGTAGCAAAGAGCTTTAGAACCCATCCTGTCTTTATTTTTTGATACCTGTGAAATTTTCAAGCCCATCCAGATTAGTTCTCTGCCTGGGCTAGAAAGATGTGTATTTGTCACATATACTGTCATGTTTGCTGTAAAGTTTCTCATTAGACCCTCCTTTAGTGCCATGTTTACCATATCAGAGTAATCTAAGGTGTTCTGGAATGTTATTTCTCACTGTCAGTATATGTAACCAACGTTAAGGATCCTCCTACATCTCAGTTAAGATCTTTAAAGGGCACAAGTCCATTTGCTTTTTTGTTTACTTTTACAGTTCTACTTGGAAGGAGATTGTTAACTCCTTTATCTTCTGTATTATTAATTTCCTACTTGTTATTGGGCTCTTGGATTTTTTACAGCAATTACTAACAGAAATATATTTAAAGTATAGGAAGTGTAACTAAATCTAGAAAAACTAGAGACTCAGAGGCATCTGCAGTATCTGAAATGATACGTGGACAGAGGAATCTAGAATTTTAAATAGCCACCTTTAACCAGACCTGAAATTGTTGAATGTTTTCCTGAAACTCATCTTACGTTTTTTTCAGTGGCCAGCTAGACTAGGTTGAGTAAAGAAGAGGAGAAAAATATGTATGTTGTAGAAAGCCAGGGCTGATTCACTGCTTTTCATGATCCAAAACTGAGCCTACTACTCATTCTACATCACACTTAAATTTCCTAATTGGACATAAACTTTCCACTCCCAAATGAGCCATACTGGTTGTAATTTGTTTACAAGACAAGGAAACGTGGTAGCTTTCCCAAATCTGTGTTTTGATTTATGATAAGTGTATTTGGTTTTTTAGCCATGACAGCCCTTATTGGGTATTAGTGTCCCGGTAAAACAACATTGTTAATGCTCTTTCTCTGACATTCTCTAAAAATAGTTTCCTGTCCTTTGCTACCTGCATACATACCTGAATCATTTTGGTGTGAATCATGGCTGCACCTCATCTTGGCCATGTGATTGGCCTTTTGATCTACTCTAAAGTTTGTCACCTTAGCTCTCACCTTTCATCTTTCAAAAAACACTCCAGCACGCCAGGAAACACAACACGAACACTGAACAGCAGAGTTAAAGAACAGCCCTGCAGGTGCCTGCTCTGGCGAAATGCCAATTCAGGACAAAATACCTGTTCCTAGAATCCTGTCTGTCTGCCGTTGTCAAAGCAAAATGTCTTGTGAGAGGCAACTACCTCTTGTGAGAGGTAACTACCTCTTATGAGAACAGCAACATTGTTGGGAAAAAAAAGGTCATTCCTTTAGGCACATCTCGTATACCCATCACCTCACCTGTGTTCTTTTTGACAAAGTACCTAAGTCTTTATAAAAACCCCACATAATAAGTGACACATACCATCTTGCAGTAAACTTGTTTGCTGCCTAAGTTATCCCGCTAAAGAGCCAGGGATTGTGTTGTGTGCACGTCACACAGAAGGAAGTGTGCAGTTGCATGAATGATTTTTAAGTTGCTCTTAGAAGCAGGCCAGCCTTCTGATTTATCTATGAATACACTGGATGTGCTAGGAAAAATATGTCCTCTTTTGTCTCCTTATCTCAGTACTGCTATCCTCAGTTGATTGTAGCTTATGACATGCAGACATAAATTGAGTGTATTTCTGAAATTCGTTGCTCAGTCATTCACGTTTTTCTCACTCTGCAGTTTTCTGGCATTTTGCAGGAAGTGTCAGACTCAGTTGTATAAGGTGAGTGAAAGAAGGTGTCAGTTTCAGCTTTTTACTAAAACCGGAACGGTGCCAAAAGCTGAGAAAGGCTTAAAATTGCATCATTTCTAATGAAAGATGCAAATTTTATGGGTAATTCAAAATATTTGCTGTAACTTTGTTGATGACTGGTGCTATGTTACATTACTGCAGTACTAAATTCTGGAAGAAAGTAATTACATTTTATAGAGTATAGGAACAGCTACAGCTAGATCCCTCTAAATTACATGACAGGAGTTATTTTAATGAAACTGCATATTCTAGCCTTCATTGCCAACTACCTCTTGCTCTCAGAACCAGCAGCTAATAAATATTTGAAGTATATAAAGCATAAGGAAGTGCCAATATTTTTACTTAGGATCAGATTCAGCTGTTACTCTTCTTAAGGCTTCAGTATATGTTGTTGTTCATAGAGGCCTCCACTATACATGATAGATTTTTCAACTGTATGTATTTTCCCCCATCAGCAACTACACTTTTCTGCCAGACTTTTATTCTGCCCTGGAGAAGAATTCATGCACAGCTGCTTTCTGGTAAACTTTTCTCCATTAGAAGCTGTTTTCCTTATACTGATCCTTCCTCGTGTTGCTTGGGTCTCTATACCTACTGTTAAAGCATTAAAGAGCCTAACAAATTGATATACGAAAAGTCATTGCCAAACAGTCAAGGCAGCTACAAATAGCCTTCAATCTAACCTGCAAAGCCACGGAAACCAACCTCTAAGCCAGTGAAAGTCGAGCCTTACTACTCCTCTACTTAAGGGGATGCAGCACAGAATGCGCACCAGAAACCCAACTTCACCCTCCTCAAAGGGTACATGCTCTTGAGTCCTTGCATTTTTAGGTGCATACCTTTACTTTCACTGCACAAGTTGTTAAGCCAAAATGGGTATGTAGAATGGGAATGCATGAAGAAAGGAGGAAAAAGTTCTGAGGAAGACCCTTTTAAGGCTGATGTGGTAAAATGCCCCCCAGTGTGCAGGACGGTAACAAGGGTATGTCATTGTTGACTTATTCCTTTGTTTTTTCACTTTCGGTGTCTTGCAACAACAGTATAGGTAGAGACCTGCCTGCTCCTAAAGTAAGGTCAATACTTGCATAGTATATCAAATTCTGTTACACACTGCCCCCAGCCGCTGACAGCCCCTCTGGTATGTGCTCCTGGTGGTGAATGCTTCTATAGCTGATCCGGAAGGAACAGGGTCACAGTGTTTTCACGTTTGCTTGTTATTTTAGCTGCCTGTCACAACTTTTTGAAAGAGCCCTTGCAAGAAATGGGAGAAATGAGCTTTTTATCTCAGGCAGTTACAGTATAACTTCATGAGGTGCGTCAATTACTGTAGCCTTGGACACTCACCTTGCTATATTTGAAAAGCTTGCCTCAGTTGAGGGAGATCTTCAAAAAATCGTAGGAATTCTGTTGCCTAGAAAGTTAGAGGAAACCTAGACACAGCCACTGCTTATTGTAGAGTCATGTGTATGGAAAAAAGGGGTTTATTGTCTAGACAAAGAAGCTTTGTAATTAAAAATGCTCTTGCAGATTTGCTGCTGCTCTAAGCAATATCACATGAAACAAGAGCTGCAGGTGCATCGTTTATCATTGTTGTTTCTAAACAAACAGACAGGATGAGACAATACTCTACTTCAGACATAACTTAAATTATGCCACCTCAGTATTTTTTTTAAGTAATCATGAATACGTCTCAAGTAACAGATACAGTGGTGGCAGAACAGTCTGGACATTTTGTGAGACAATTCTTGCAAAACTATTTTAACTGCCTGCTAAAATATCCCTTATTAAAGGAGGGGGAAATCCATGTGAGCATCAACAGCTTATGTCATGATATTGTGTAGACATAGTGTATTTTATTAATCTTTTTCATAGGTCTCCGAATTCTTTTATTTGGAAAGTTAATTCAATATGGTCAGGGACTTGGGCCGTTGCTGTTCAAACCACAGAGAAAATGTTGAGGGTTGATTTCTTTTTTTTTGCTTTAGCAATAAGTGAAGATAATTTTTATTGTTGTTTAAGTATTATTATAACTTTATTTTTACAGTTGTGTTGTGCCCTCTTCAGTGTTCATTTACCAATTGTTCATCCAGTGATTAAAAAAGTGATCTTTGAACTGTATGAAATTCAAAAATACTCCAAAGTTCAATATTCATGAACATTTCTGCATATCCTTTCCATATGATGTGCTAAGCTAATGTAATCCTCCTACAATATTCAAGAAATTGTCAAATAAGCATCTCATTAAATAGATCAGTAGGTCCTCTTGGTTAAAACCATAAACTTCAGCATAAATCCTTCTCATGCAGTGAGATTTTGCATGGAGTGACAACATAGTTAGATTGCAGCAGAAGCTCAGTATTCCTGAACAACATGAACATCTGAGAAAGTCATTTATTGTTCAAAATTAGAATAAGAAACAATTGCTTTAGTTTTCTTTGAAAAAGAAATAGTAAAACTTTGAATCTTCCAGAAATCTTTATAATGTGTTTTATTTTTTCATTTTAATGATTGTTTTTATATTTTTCTTTCAATTGTCTAATTTGTGGTTATTTTCATTTTGCTTTATAATACAGGAGTGAAAGCAGCACGTTTTATGACAAGTGCTACATTCTGACTTTACATAAGGCATATAAAAACTCAGAAATATTGCTTTATTCATGACTTTAGTACTCATGTGGTATGGTATATTAAAAATAAAAACTGTTTAATGACAGCATTTAGTGTGAAACAATACCTTAAAATTTTGCTGATGATAAATTCTAAGTAACAATGTTTCCACTTTTTAAAATTTTTGAGAAAAACCCAATTAATTAAATAATAGAATAGAACAATATTGAAAAAAAATAGCTAAATAGAAGACAAAGTTCTGGGGTTGATCTTTTATTTCAGTTATGTGATTGGTTTACAATGCATACTAGAAAAGGGGGAAAGGTTCTTCTAAGTAGTATAATGAGACTCTGTATAAGTGTGTCATACAAAGTAGTTACTAACTTGACATGTAGGGTTCCCTTTCTGCCATTTTGTGTCTTACGTCTCATGTCAATTTAGGTTGCCAATATAGCCTATGCTTTAGCATGCTTAGTAACATGCTTCTTGCTATGCACATTTGTATTTTATGGCTTCTTGGTAGATTTTTTAAATGAAGCTAAGATGTGTAACACCATTACCTGATGCTGTCTCATATGTGCATTCTTAAAATACCTACTTTACCACTGAATAATATTGGTATATTGGTATAATATCCAGCATGAGCTCTCAAAGTATACAGTAAGTATTGATTAATTAACATTTTTGTGGAGAAGAGCATCACACTGGGAAGTTTGATCCTGGGAAGGATTGAAGAGCCACAGAGAGCATGGCTCACAACTGATTCCAGAAGCTGTCTTTACTACTGCTGCTAAATGCAGGATATTCTGCTTTTGAATGCTGCAAGTGTGCTGTGAAGTGCCCTGCCAAGATGAGTGCCTTTTAAAGCATAATGGTTAGAAAAGAACAACTGTTTTTTTTAATTTATCTTCATCTTCCATTCTTCAACAAAGAGAGGAAAGAAATGTAGGAGGTGGGGAGAGCTAGCAGGAATGTAGTTGCATGCCTCTGTGTAGAGAAATTTCAGAAAATGGGTGGGAAGCGTCTTGCAGTACGAAGCCACAGACGCTCGTAACAGGACTAGATGTGAAGCTGTGACCTGGCTGAGTCTGTCCCCTGCCCTAAAAACCTGCTTGTGTTTTAATACACCAATCCAGATTGTTGCTGTTTTCTGCCTCCTTATGCCTCTTGCCTATGCTTCAGCGTCTGCCACTTTCTAAATCTACTGATGAACTCCATGCCCTTCATTCTTGAAAAAAAATAGCAATACAGAATTTAAGCATTTGCATAGTCTGTTTTCTTTATTTCCTATCTCTTGTCTTTCTCATAAACACACGACTCCACAGTTGTATCTGAAAGAACTCACAGCGTGGCAACATGAAAGGCAAAGAACTGCTTGCACCAGAGGGAAAATGTTGGCAAAATGTTTTTTGCTTGTGATTGGTCATAAGATGCTGGTCACCAGAAATTTGAGAAGCAGAGCCAGAAGGAATGAATTCCTTTCAAGTGCAAAGAATGACAGTAGTAGAGAGGGTCCCGTGAGCCAGCAATGTGCCCTTGTTGCCAAGAGGGCCAATGGAATCCTGGGCTGTATAGGGAAGAGTGTGACCAGTCGGTCGAGGGAGGTCATTCTTCCCCTCTACTCTGCACTGGTGGGGCCACAACTGGAATACTGCGTCCAGTTCTGGGCTCCCCAGTTCAAGAGGGACAGGGAACTACTGGAGAGAGTCCAACGTAGGGCAACTAAGATGATGGAGGGATTGGAGCACCTCTCTTACGAGGAAAGGCTGAGAGAGCTGGGACTCTTTAGCCTGGAGAAAAGAAGGCTGAGGGGAGACTTTATTAAGGCTTACAAGTATCTAAAGGGTGTGTTGAAGGAGGATGGAGCTGGACTCTTTTCAGTGGTTTCCAGCGATAGGATGAGGGGCAATGGGCACAAGCTGGAACATAGGAGGTTCCATTCAAATATGAGGAAAAACTTCTTTACAGTGGGGGTGACAGAGCACTGGAACAGGCTGCCCAGTGAGGTCGTGGAGTCCACTTCTCTCCAGAGACCCACCTCGATGCAGTCCTGAGTGATGTGCTCTGGGCAACCCTGCTTTGGTAGGGGAGTTGGACTAGATGATCTCTAGAGGTCCCTTCCAACTCTGACAATTCTGTGATTCTGTAGAAAAGCTGTGCTGTGATCCAATAGTTGGTGAAGAATTACCCTGAGGAAACTAAAGTGGTTTTATTAGAGGAGAAAAAAATATAATTTCCAGAGTTTTCTTGCTGTTTATTTGTATTATATCAGTAGTCAAAACCATACTAAGAAAAAAAGAAGCCAACTTGATCCAATGAAGTAATGAGATGAGAAAAATGTTTTGGAGAACATTGTAATTCTCTAAAAATATTGAGAAAATATTTGAGTATTTCCAAAAGTCTCTGCATTTTCTTTCTGTGTTCTTCTTCAACTTTTCGATATGTTCCAGATATAACATTTAATTTTATTTTTTTTTTCTAAATATCTTTGGTGAGCCTTTCTGTAATATTAACCCTTCAAAATTGGACTCCCTGAGATATCTGTTGTTGGGTGCTCTTGCCCAGTAACACCCTCTTGAAGCACTGAGCATCAGCGAGGCATTCATTCTTACTAACACTTCCTTTAAATAAATCTCTTGATGGTGTATTTGTAGACATTTGTTTTGTCATGTAGGACACTAAATTCAGCTTTGTGAATAATCCAATTTAACAGTACCTATAATGAGCCTAACATAGTCGCAGATCGAAATAGATATCTTTCCATTACTTACTTCTGTTCTCAGCCAGAATAAATCTCTGGAAAGAATTCAAAAGTATAGGCAATTTGATATGCATTATTGCTTAAACTGAAATATATGTAGAAGAAAAAAAGAAAACAATGTGTTTGCAATTACTTGCTTTTAGAAATGCTAAGGAAATTATTTTGCTTCAATTTTCCATGTGCTAGAGACGCTGTAGTCATGATGGTCTAAGAAATGAAGCTCTGTAGGAAAAAAAGGAATGGATTTAATTAAATGACTAATATTTTTTTTTTCTTTGGAGGAGCACAGTTCCTTGGTGAGATGAAAGGATTCTAAGTTTACAGACTTATCATCTACTTTTTCTGAAACACTGTACATCTGAGTCAAAAAACAGCACCTATATCCTTAGCTCTTTGTTAGTCAGTGTTTTTTTCATTTGTCAATCTATTTTGATCTATAGCTAATACACACTCAGTTCATTTAGAGATAATTATTGATAACATTCAGAATTCATGCATTCAAGCATGCACTGATTTTTTAGCAAAAGTCAACCCCCCCCAGTA
>JAOXNO010000020.1:39799259-39820622 GCA_028565335.1 Limnodromus scolopaceus | reverse complement strand
TCTGCATTGATTGTCAAGGAATGAAACAATACCTCATGTTGAATGTCTACTCTAAAATTTAATGTTAAAGCATTACTTATACATGTCTGATTTCAACAAACAAGTGAATAGAAGTTTGGCCACAGGAACCAAAGTCAGAAAATATTTCTTAGGCTTACAGTCATTCTGATTAAAAGTGTCTGCCTGAAGTGTGATTTCAACGTGTTACGGAGGAGATGGCTGAGAAATACCACAATTTTAAACCTGGTTTAGTACTGAAATATTTTCAGTTCGTTCATAGGTGTACCCTTGTACAGAAACATTTGGGAAACAAAAGGTAGTGACTAAATATTTGAGATACATTTGATCCATTCAAGGCTTGTCATTTGATGAACAATAGCGTCCCTGGTGAATATTCACTTTCACTTCTCAGTGGCCATTTCTCAGCTAGGCAGTCAGCTTGTCTGGTACAGTATTAGTCATGGGAATTCACTGAGAGCAGATAACACCATTGTTGCATTGACTGTAATCCTCCTTAATTTCAGCATTCAGAGACAAAATACCACTACATTAGAGCTGTTAGTATCTGTGGATGATAATAGATACATATCTAATTATGCAGTTAAAAGTGAAAACATCTGATAAACTATATTTAGGATCACAAGCATACTATCATCTCCAAAATAAATGTAAAAGATAATGTTTAAATCCCAAAAATCCAATATCCTCTTCTGTTCACAAATAAAAGATATCAGAACAATAATTTCAATCAATGTTGAATTCTAACACAATTGGAGAAGGCTAGAAAGCATATGGGTTATACTCTGAAAAATAATACGCAAAGCTGCTTATCTCTTGCCTCAGAATTTGAAGTGTTTCCCTCTGCAGGGATTCCAGCTTGATCTCTCCAGATCAGGAGGGGCTTCTTGCAGGTAACTGCAGTATCAGTGTGGAGAAGCAAGCTAAGAAAATTTCACTGAGATTATGGTATTCTTACAGGAACACAAACAATGTCAAGATGTATTTTTAATTCTTCAAAATATCACTGATAATCTTCATTAGGCAATAATGTCAGAAGCCTCTGTTTAACCTAGGTAAATCTTGCATAATCCCCAAGGTATTGTGCATGTTGCAAACCATGGAAATGGCATTGAACATTTCCTCATGTCTGCTTCCAATATATCTCCATAGAAAGAAGAGCAGGACCACCTCAGGTATTCAGGTTAGGAACTGAGCAAAACAGGAGGCAAAAAGAGACTTAGAGAAAGGAAGAAAATTGGATAGTATGGATAAGGATTCATTATTAAGGATGAATGTTCTAAATAATTTTTGCTGTTAACAGATTTCAGTGCCATCTGAGACCAATGGTAATAGTTCTGCCTCTAAATAAAAAATGTGAAAGTGCCTTTACTTCTAGCTCCAGCAGATGAAATCACTGCAGATAGGCTGATATTGCATTGCTCACAATTAATTTTTCTTTCTAACCTAGAATGTTTATTTAGCTTTAAAGACGTATTTTTTTTCCCCTGCAGAAAACAACTCCAAACAACTCCTTAGGATTCATGCTTAAAAAATAAATGGATCAGGTCATATAGCAGAGCACTGGGGGTACTTTTAATGTTATTCTTATTAGAATTTCTTCAGTGTATGCTGTCGGCATAGAAGTATGTACATGTGTGTTTCAAGTAAATGTGGCACATGGTACCCCATAGTAACCCCATGACTTCATAGAAAGTTCAGAGAGGAAAAAATAATTCTTCTTGCTGGAATGGTGAGATGACTTATAAAAGACTGTACAAAATGTACCATCCAAAAGAGTTGGTGTGTGCTGTTCTCCTTTTGCATCTAAATCTATTAAAATTGTAAACCACTTCTTACGACACGAATGTAATTTTTTTTCAAAATGATTATACAAGTAATTCCATTTTGAGAAGAATAATGTCAAACATGAAATATAAGCCATTCAAATATCTTTTTCATCCACACAAGGAGCTATTCCCACATAGCTGAACTAATGCGTGCAAATAACAGTTTTCATAAAGCTCATAAAACAAAAAATAATGTCTGAGGAAACTTATGTAGGATTCTTGTTGGCTTAATCAGTATTTAGAACTAAGAGATTATTGGATGGTCATATAAAGAAGTATATTGCTCAAGTGCATTCTTCACTGCCTGCCACCAGTAAAACATGGCTGGTTTTGGCTGGGAGGAAGCCCTGTACCTGAGATTGTTGTACAGTACAACTTTCCACTTTGGAATTATATTATAATTCCTTAGAGTTTACTTATGTCAATTCCTTTCTTTTTCTTACCTTTATATTACCAGACTGTTTAATCTTTTCTGTCATTTATCTGATGGTGTAGGGGAGGGAAATGCTAGGCTTTGAGGTGTTTATTTTTGTGAGGGAAGTAAAGAGCAGAGTCTTCTTTACAGCCATCTTTCCAATAAGAAGATATTCCCCTCTAATTTGGGCATTATATCCTATAGCTTCATAAAAGGAAAGTAGAGCAAAACTACGTGTGCAGACACAACAGAAAATGTAACAACAAAGAACTCTTGAGATGGATATTGGACTGTATGTGAGGCTGTATGTGCCTCAGTTTCTACTTTGTCATAGTGTAGGTAGTTCTAAGTAGTACCTAAATTTTTCACTGAGCAGAGCGTGGAAACCACAGAGAGATACAATATAAAGATTTTCAGAACAGACAGTAAAATGATATTTCTAGCTAGAATAAAACAGAAATATTTACAGTTGCAGAAATAAACCTGTTTTGCCCTATTGGATCAATATTAATCTTTTACATTTTTCTGCTTGCAGAGAAGGAATTCAGATTCAGATTCAGAAAAATTCAGATTCAACTTATGATAGCAATACAAGAGAGAGAAGATATCCTTAAAAATCTTATTATCAGTAAGGCTTCTATTGTAGAAATGACAAGATTGTCACATTATTAAAAGGAAATTCATGTATAATGTTCAAGTGTAAGCAGCTTATTGCAAAAGTTATGTTCACATAATGGAAAAACATGAGCAGCTACAGATGCTCAGCTTTAAGTACTGAAGTATTGGACTTCTCTAGGACGCTGTTACCATTCTCCCAGGCTGCTTTGTCTTCCAGACATCAGTTTAGTTTTCCAACTCACTCTGCAGCACTCTTCCCTAACCACCAGGGAACAAGCGCAATGCTTGAGATGCATTGAAGCTGCCTTGCTGAGGCTGGCAGAGAGCTGTGGAGATGTAAGTTGGCAAAATGCTGCAAGGTACCCTGAGGGAAAGCATTCATCCACAGCTTTTCTTTTTAAACAGACTTCCGCCATATTTCTATCACACCACTTCCATGAAAACAGTGTCCAATGTATGGGAATTGCAGTGGGATTTACGTTTGTGTTGTGTTCATATGCGGCATGTGCACCTAAATAATTATGGAAGCCATAGTGTCTGCCCACCGTACCACTAAAATCTGAAACAGTGACTTGTGCTTTTCTTAGTGGTAAGCACAGACTCTCAGCAAAACACTGTGTGTCATGCCAGGATAGCTGATAAAATCATGCAGTGACTGCCTTCTATCCACTGGTGTCAACTTGTAAATCTTTTAATTGCACAGATACCTCTGTATTCTTTACGTAGCTTCCAGCAACAGAATGTGTGGGCAGTGCAAAGTTCCCTGAATTAAGGAATTAGTATTTGGGTTCTAGTTTGAGCCAGTGTCAAACTGGCTACCAAGCCACCTCAGTAAGGTGTCACTAATTAAAGTGAAAAGTTAAGCTTCTCAAAGGCTGTAAAGAACAATCACGTCTTCTGCTGCAGCCTTTTTTCTCTTATATACCCTGATCATGTCTAATGAAAGCTCTTATTCCTTTCAGGAATATTTCTTACTAAATGTTATCCAGGAACAAAAGGAGCAGCAAGCTACTTTGCACTGATTTTGCTTTAAACAATACACCTAATGAGGCCCAATCCTTCCATGGGCGCAAGTGATAGAAGTCATTACAGTGGGACTGTGGGATCATTCTTACTACCATACTAATAAATTAAATAGCCACTCCCTACTCTTTCAAGATGCAGAAGCAAATTTACCATGGCATGTTTCCCTGGGAGGAGAGAGAACAGCCTTGTTCTCTAGGTAGGATTGGGTTATAAATAGTCTGTATGACTGCAGCTCAGAATGGCCAAGATATGTTTCCCCCAGCCCTACCTTGGAGTCAGCTGTCCAGGCTTTGGGACAGTCCAGAATCCTCTGTCATCCCTTTGTTCTCATAAATTAGCATCTGCTCTGGATGGCACCAGCGGAAGTCTGCTTTTTTGTCAGCTTCTCCATTTCACTGCGAAACGAACCAATGATTAGTGTTTGTCTTGAGGATTTTTTTTCTTACAATAATGAAATAATCCTTTATAAAATGGAATTTGTGCCAAAATACTGTCTTCTATCCATCCTTTTAATCATTCATGTATTTTATCAAACTCATGGGCAGATTTTGTAATCAGGGAAACAAAATTCATGTTTCATGGGGCTCAACATCTGAAGTAAATCCCTGGCTATATCCTGAAATTTGAATGTTCTTTTTTGCGGATATTTGCAATGAATTTTTACTTATCTTCTGTTTTACAGAGTAACTCAGGTGTTTCAAGAGCTGTAAGGGTGACATTGCTTAAGTCAGCCTTTTAGCCATGGCAGTCTATCTCCAAAGGAAAGAAAGTTAAACATATCAATTATTAAATGCTTTCAGATAGATTCTTCTTAAAAAATTTAAAGGAAATGTAGGCAGTCTAGACCTGACAAAATAAGAAATGGCCTCAAACAAAACACTAGCTGAACTACAAACAGACTAGAAATAGAGGGAAAATTTTCCTTATATGAAGGAAGTTCAAAGGAGAGTTTTGATTTCTTCACACCTTACTAGAACAAATTCTGTTTCTAGATAGCTGCAGATAATCTATATGGACAAAGTCTATACAGATGTTTATCAAAGACAACTGTTAAACAAATGAAGTGAATCCTTCTTGAGGACTAGAACTGTGGTTAAAGCTGCCTTCCAAAGTCCTCAGCCTCCTTTATCAATGTAAAAATTAATGTCATAAAATCAATCAATGCAGTGTTTTTCCCTTCTAATTTTGTGTTTGTGTGACATTTCTCTGGCAGTGTTATTAGGTATTCTGTAGGCTGCGTAAGCCCCAAATATCAGGAGAGGAAGACAACAGAAGTACTCTGAGATTTCAGTTTAATGTTAGTGTTCCTACATTATTTTATTCCTTTCTATTTAGGCACCAAAAAAAAAAAACCAAAACCCACACCAAAGTAGACTGCAAACGGAATTCTATTAAATTATGATGCAAATTCATTTTCTGTTACTAAGCACAAATGAAAATAGAAGAAGGTCTGAGCCTACTAGCATTTTTTTGTTCTTCATTTGTGTGCAATGTGCCAGAAGTAGGCTAGGTTTTTAACAAAGAGTAAGAAAACATTCCTGTTTTATCTTTCAGACGGCCAACACAAAAGAAATGATGGAGTGGTGAGGCTTACACACAACTTGCCGTTTTCCCTTTTTAAAAATTTCTTTTGATCCATTTATTTTGACAACTCTTGTTTGAGAGCAAGGATATAAATGCATAAAAGAGAGAGAAAATGGCTTGCTAATTGCACATTAGGAGCTGAAATATGAAATTATACAATATGGAGACAATTTAAGTGGTAGAATGCCAGTGATCCAATTTTCTCAAATACAATTTCTGTTGTACAAATTTTCATTGCGCAATGTCACACCCATTTCAGATGTCAGTCTGTTACCCGCCTAATTTCCCTCTTACCTGTATTGTATTTATATTAGTCATTTTCCTGGGCATTGACTCGTAGGACAAGAATATTTTTCTAGAAAAAAAAAACAATTTAATAGATTAATCCAAGGGAGCTTTTCTCATTCTTCCATATGCAGATGCTAATTAATACTTTACAATAATATCCAGGGAATACTGACGTCTTCATTGGGTTGGAAAATTCTGCCACACTTTGTGGGGAGGATTCTAATGGGGAAAATCCAATTTAGCAAGCTTACATATTCAATGTGCACCTGCAGCTTCAAGAGTTAAAGGGAAAAAAGTGCCTGTGGACTTCTTATGGAGATGTGAAATGCCAGAGTATCTGTACATCAGTTTTTTCTTTTTCTTTTACTCTTTGAAAAACCCAGCCTACACAATTAGTTCTATGCTTGCTTTTCAAAGAACCGTTACTGTATTTTCTATTCACATGAATGCATGTATCAAAAAATTAAACTTCCTAGTGGAAGTGGTTTGTTTTAATGCATATAAAGCATATATATATATGCCTATAGGCCATATATCTCAAACTGCATATAGTGAGAGCAAACTGTCTCTGAACCTTCCCAGTTGTTGCTTCTGTGGAACGTGTAAAGCACAGTAAATTCATTCCTTGCAGTGTAAAGGCTCACAGGGCTAGATTTGTATGAATAAAGCTAGTTCTGTGCGAGTGCAAATCCATTGTTGCTGTAGTAACTACCAATCTAATGCAAACAGTGGATAAGGAGTGTCTGGACATATGTCATATGATTTAGCTTTAGGTAGTCCCACAAGGAGCAGTGAGTTGGACACGATGATCCATATGGTCCCCTTCCAATTTGAGATATTCTATGATTCTATAATTCTATAAATATATCACTGTGAGGTAGAGAATAATGTGGGAGAAGGGGACGTTTTTCTTGGTTCAGGCATGCTTGTTACTTCCTACAAGTAACTTATGTGTCTCTGTTTCTCTTCACTGAGTAAAGACTGAGCTAAGAGGAAGGAGCTGAGGAGAAGCTGTAGGATAGTGGCAGCAGTTTGGGGTTGTCCCATGGCATGCCATTCACCCAGTGCTGTGTGACATACTTACTGTCATGTAGCTATGCAATATGTGCACACACACATAAGCACTTATGCATAAATACCTTTAACATTGGACCATGAAGTCTTAAGAAGGTTTGCCTTGCTAAAGTAGCAGTACTTTCATCTTACTGCAGGTCAGGTAATCATTAGTCTCAAGACTTAAAAAGCTTTCAAGACCTGTAACATAGGCTCACAGCATCTTCAGCTGCCTTACCCATCTGACAGTGGCAATGCAACTGCAGTCTGGATGGCAAATGATTCAGATACTGAGGAATGCAAAATACTCCATTAAATAAAGGAGTCACAGACTTCTGATAGCAGAGGAACAGACTCAGTGACCCAGAAGGTCTCTTCTGGTTTGGTGCGATGTTCTTCTCTTGTCAAGGCAAAGTTCGCTTTCTGTAGCACATCCTGCCAGCAGCTCTTCTTATGAAATGGGCAAGAAATACAAAGGTTTCTGCAAATGGAAGCTATGGTAATATGGCATGGAAAAAGAAGCATTTGCTTAAGTAGTGAGGCATAAAGCTAGTTTAGGTTTTATGGATTGAGTCTTAAAGTCAACTCAGGCAGCAGCAGGAGACTCCTGGAGATCACAGAACAGAGACGGTATATGCTGTCTCCTGGAGACATACTGCCAGCAAGAAGTATTACCATATTATTCCCATGTTCTGCACTGTTTTCAGCTCCTCAGTAGGTGCAGTCTCTGATCTGAAGAGGCTTTTAAAAGCCACAATTTTATTATCTAGTTTGAATGTTAGCATGCTTCTTTCACACTCTTATGTATAAATTATTTTAGTTCTAATTTATATTCTGTTAATAATGACAGATTTTACAGCATGTTTATTTTTAACAAGTCAGTGCTATGATAATTGTCAAGGTGTTTGACCAAGGAGAGGGAGGCTGTACACATAGAAACGATGTTATGTTGTGCAACATGATGTCTGCTCCCAAAAGAAATAGAATATACTTTACAAACATTAGAAGCTTGATTAATACCACGTTGATTCATCAAATTAAGACAGATTTCACAAGCTGCCGAAGGGGACCTGGGAAAACTGAAAATGTGCTTTCCTTCCAAACTGCAAATACAGGGGGATATAAAATGATAGGTGTTCTGAACTGTGCTGCTCTTTCTAAGTTTTTTCTAATACTTATTGAAATCAAAGAGAGTATTCCCCCGGCATCAATAAGCTTTAAGTTTGGCCTTTGGTTGTCTTCTTTTTGGTTGTATTCTGAAACCATTTAATCAACCGTGGGATATAGGGTAAGTTGCTGTAAATTCTTCCTAATTGCATTAAAAAAAAGAAAATAGTTTCTTCTGTAGAACTTCCTTTTCACTAGATATCTCATAATATGTAACAAATTATCTCTGCTTTTGCAGTGTTTTATTTAGATTTCATTTTTAGTTGAAATTAACCTTTTCAAATGTTTGTAATGCTGAAAGTTGTTTTCAAGTTGCATAACAGTAAGTTCAGGAAATGAGTGTGACAGCTATAGTAGTCAGGTAAGCTTAGGAAGATAGATACTTCCTAAAAAGTAGGTTTTTTCCTTGCTGAATCATAACACACCTTTGTTAAATCATTTATGTACTCTAACTTTTCCTTTAACAGCCTTCTTGTGATTAGTAACTTGTTTTACATTTATTTTAATAAGCTTAGTCTGCTGGTATTGGTATCACAGTTTCCCATACTTTGTGGTCTGTAATGTAATTGTAAATAGTGGGAAAGGAGTTGGAAAATATTTCATTCTCTCTGTAGGCAAAAAGCTTTCAAGCTTCCTTCATTTTTGTTCTTTTAAATCAGTATGCTGATTGGTGAGGGTTTTTTTGCTTAAATATTGGTATGGCTAGATATTTCTAGACCTTCTAAAGGGAATTTTGTACAGCAGTCAAGGTTGTGTATCCTGTAGTCTTTGTCTATAAAGATTATAGTACCATGGCTAAGAACAGTCTCTTCTATGTCAGTCCCAAGGTCCACCCACACTATTTGTCTGTCTCTGACATTGGCTGCTAGGTAAGACCAAGAACAGGACAACCATACAGCGAGATTATTGAAGACACTCTCCAGCCTCCAGCCTTCTGGCACAAAGTCATTTAGACCTATATTTGGTCTTTCTGTATTTAACAGACCTACATGGACTTTTTCTTTACCTGATGAATTTGTTAAATATCTTCTGATATCCCAGTGACTTCTGTGTATCTGACATGTCTTGGGACGAAGACTTTCACGCTAAGTACAGGCTGTGCTGAGGAGCAGGTTTTTTGTTTATTTTGTACCAGCTAGTTTTCTTTAATGTCTCTTAGTTCTTGTAAAGAAAAAAAAAACAACAAAACAACAACAACCAAATAAATTGAACGATTGTTTCCTCTTCACTTTTGAGATTCCATTGGCAACTTCATGTCTTTCTATCATACTTGTTCTGTTTATCTCTTTCCCAGGGCAACGACTCCTTGTCAGGTTAATTGTTCCCTTTTATACTTAAAATTATCAATGTCACCTTCCTCAGAACTTTATATGCTGTTTTCAGATGAAGAATCAAACCCTATACAATGTTGAAGATGAAATGTACTATGGATTTATATAGAAGAGAATATCTTTGTGCTGTTAAGCTTTTTCCTTTCCTAATAAATCCTAGCATCTGATTTGCTTTTTTTATCTCTGCTGAGCTCTGAGATGACATTTGCATGGAACTATCTATTATAGTCTTGAAATCTCATTTTTATGTAGTAAAAGCCACCTCAGAGACTATCATTAGGTGTATAAAAATAGGATTAGGGTTTATTTGTATGCATTACTTTGTCTGCATGAAAGTTCATCATTTTATCAGAAATTCAGCCTTGAAAGGTTGTTCTGCCTTTCTTTGTGTTAGGGCATCATCTTTAAGTTTGTTGCCTTATAGCAAATATCAGTAAACTTTGTCACTATTTTTCATTTTTCTAGAGCATTCATAAATCTGATGAACAGCATGATATCAAAACACACTGTGGAATATTGCCTTCCAATCTCTAGTGAAAAACTTGCCCTTCAACTCGTTCTTTGATTCCAGTAGTGTTTAGCTGCTAGTTTTCCATTTAAGCTTTTCTGGTTTTAGTTTCTTTAATGATTTTTAATATGAAATGTCTCTCAATTACCATTTGAAAACTCAAATAAGCTGCATCATGCCCACCTTCTTTATCCATGTGCATGTCCAATATCCCAAAGAACACTTGGGTTTGTGAGGAATGTCTTTCCTGCAGAAAGCTGTGTTAATGATTTTACTGTATCTGTATTCCCACTCATTCTGTTCTAGAGTAGCTTGTCTCACAAATGTATGAGGCTTTCTGGCATTTTCTTCCCTGAATCTTCTCCTGAACCCTGAATTTTGCCATCAGATTTGATGTCTTCCAGTTTTTCTGATGTCATGCAGTTTCAAGCCAGATGAATTTAAATTGAACGTAATCTGTACCTGGTGTTATATTGTTGTTCATTTTAACAATGCATTTTCTCTTTCACTTGACTTCACTTTCAGTCAGAGGGAATTCCTTTCTGAGGGTTCCAATGAGAAACTTCCTTCTGCTGTCCATTGTGAATACAGATATGAAAAATTCGTTTGCTTTCTGTTATAACCTTATCTCCTCTAGGAGATCTTTTATGTTCTATCAGTCATCTGCTGGCTTTACAAACTCTCTGGCAGGCTTCCTCCTCCTTAATGTGCTAAAATAAGTATGTATTTATATATGCATATATATCCAGAGGTTTATACCCTCTGGAAGTGCTTCTCAAATTCTCTTTTTGCTGCCTTGTGTTTTTTAAGTTGTTTTTGAGATTATAATCCTTTTTATTATCTTTCCTTAAGCATGACTTTGGCTTTTAAAAGATGCCCTCTTATTTCCAACATCCTCTTTTATCCTGTAGTGCCATGCAGACTTTGTTTTGGTCTTCCTGAAATGTTCTTGGACAGCTGCTATGCATTTGACCCAAGTTGCTAATAAATACTTTCTGTGCTGTTTTCAGACATTTTTCTCTTTTAGTTATTCTTCATTGCTTCTTTTTAGAGAGTTTCTTCTCTAAAGGACTACCGTGATGAAGTTGTTGGCTTTTTTTCTCATGAAGGAAGCTGAATCAAGGTATACTTTTGACACCTTTGGAAAGTTTTTCACTGGAAACATTTTGAATAATGTCCTATGTGCTACTCAGAATAGCTTTTTCTCTCCTAGGCTCCCTGTATAATTCTGCCTCAGCATTAGGATTTGTTTTAGTATGGGCTGAATCTAATTGGAGGTAGTCACAGTCTTCTGTTGTTACGTTTCTTGCCCTCCCAGACACACTGCTCTCCCTAAACAAGTCATATTCACTGTTCCTATCTTCTTAAGATGATAATAAGATTGTATATGCAAAAAAGTTACTTTGCTTATCTTAATTTTACAGAGGTAGAATTAACGTTACCATCAGAATTTATTTCAGTCTCAGTAATTTAAAATCTAAATCTAAAAAATTAAATTTCAGGGCGCAATTGGTCCCATCTATCTGTATATTAGTGATCCACGAAGCTAAAACAGGTAGTTGATGAGGAAATCTAAGTAGACTTAAAATTCTCCTTTTAGCACATTTCTTGTATTCCTATTTATGAAAAATGAAGCATACATTATTATTTAAACGTGTCTGAAGTAGTATTTTATTACTGGTTAATAGTTCAAATGCTGAAACATATGTACCTGCTGATCATGTATCTTATGGATAAACAACTCAGAAATGCTTGTAAAGGTCACTGTATTGAAATGGTGACAGGCCTCAGCATTCATCCTGCAGGTTCTGTGCTTTTTTTCCTGAACAGCACATTCACACTGGAGTCTGACTTTGTTCCATACATTCCCATCCTTGTGCACAGCAATACAGCAAAACTAGCTCCGCTGTTGCCACTGATTTACCAGGTAAGGGTCTTGTGTGCTGCTGGTGGTGATCAATTCTGCTTAATGTAAAAATCGTACTTCTTCTCATGTCCATGAGTTTCTCATCCGTTGAGTCCTTACCTGTAGACTACAACTGAGAGATAAAATGGAGGTGTGTATCTTGCAGGATTATAGTGGGTGAAGGCATTTTGTGAGTGGGCACATACTGCTAACGCAGATAGCTGGATTACATAGACAAAGTGAGTTGAGAGTACATGCTCTGGTAGCTATGCCAGACATGGGTTATATTAATACAGTGAGTGGTGTGTGGGAATGAGTTTTGCTGACAAGAGGTACAGTTTATATACCGGGAGCGGTCTGTAACTCTCAACAAGCTGTGGAGCCAAATGTTAATCATTCCAAAACTGGTTAGTTCTTAGGTAGCTATTTCAGCATGAATACCTTTTCCTTGTTTGAAAACATGAAACACCATATATATGGCAAAACCCCACTTTTTACAAAACACTCTCAGTAACTATTTGAGAATAGCAAACCGAAGAAAGTCTACAGCAATAATTAGTCAGTTAGGGCTCAGATGTGAATAAAATCATCATTATTATTTCTCACTATGTAAATTTTAATAAACTGGTGCTTACTTGCAATGATAAATTTATAGGCTTCCACTTAGACTTATTTATCCTAATTCCTCTCCTCAAAAAGGTCAAAGTTCATATAATCCTCACTGGTCTTTATTTCCTGATAGCTATTTAATCAACCGCAGCAATCTCTGATATTGAAACCTCTGAAAGCTTTTACTGTGGCTGCATTGACCCTTTCTTAATCCATGCCTACAAGGAGAGTGGTTTGTAGACCTAGTGTGTAATAGATAAGCAGAAGTTGCACTGTGTGGCTACTTATACATTTCACAGCAGTATCTTAAGAGTGTCAGTACCTTCACCATTCCTGTCTTGGGTAAGTATTTGCATGCTGTTTATTTCCCAGTTATAATACACTATGGAAAATGATTTATTATCTGTACTCCTTTCCTTTGCTTATCTGTTGCATACAGTTACTGTGCAAAGCTAACCAGTCATTCAAATCCTATAGATAAGTCTACACTGCAGTGAAAGATGTGAGACAATTACATAGGGCTTTTAAAAATTTTAAAATTGAAATTGCTGAATTTTTCAGTTTTTCAGGATGAAAACCATTGCATGGACATAAATTTATAGTCAGTAAAGTGCCACTGTCAATTAAAAAATCTGCCATTCTTGTTTTTCTAAAGAGGTTGTTTACGTACCTAGAGCTGCTATAAGCCAAACCAAACCAAACCATACAGCCCAAAAATGTTCTTATGCAAAACACTTACTTCATGAGTTGAAATGGACTTTCTGTAAAGTCTAACAGTTACAATACATGGTTTTAGTTTGTAAAATAGAAACAACCAGGCCTTCACTGGTGTGAATGTACCTTACTGTGTCTCATCTTAGAACTTATGGCAAGAGGCAAGCTACCCCAGGACTCAGATATCATTGCTGTGAGCCAAACACTATTTGTTTGTCTCCAAATGTTCATCCACAGACTCTGAAGGTGTGAAAAGACTCAGATCCTCTCTGTAAAATCTGTCAGCTTCATAAATAGGAATAGATTTGTTCTTCAGGGCTGGAGCATGTACCTTTTCCTTATGAGGAAGAAGAAGTACTTAGGGCCTCCTTAAAAAATGTGAGGAAGCCTCATGTTCACAGGTCTGGGTACTCATTAGAGACTTATATCACACTAGTAAATACTGGAGGGGCAGCAAAAGAAGCATGAGTCATCTGGGAGTGCTTTGATGACAACTTGATGACAAAATTAATCAAGGAGCCAAAAAGCTCCCTTCTTTGCAAATTTCCATTCTATTAAACCTTATATTTTCAAACATGGAAGGACTGGTCAAGGATGTGAAGGGTCAACCATGGCTGCAACGACCATGAGATGATGGAGCTAAGGATCCCAAAACATGGGGAAAAAGCAAAAAGCAGGATCACAACTTCAGGAACACAGAGTTTACCCCGTTCAGAAACCTGCTTGGAAGAATCCTATGGAATCTCTTGGAGAGAAGAAGGCTCCAGAAGAGCTGGTTGATTTTCAAGATGATCCACCCTCAAGATCAAGAATGGTCTGCTCCTGACAAGGTGGAAGATAAGCAGAAGGCCTGCATGGAAAACAAGTTGCTCATGACAAAATTCAAACATAAAAAAAAAAAAAAAAAAGCACACAAGAGGCAGAAGTAGGGTCAGATGGCCAGGGAGGAATTCAGAGACATACCCTGAGCATGCAGGGATGGGGTTAGGAAAGCCAAAGTTGGTTTGGAGTTGAATCTGGTGAAGAAATTGAAGGGTAACAAGAAGGCTATGTGAGCAAAATGGAAACTTTATGGGTATGTGAGCAAAAAAGGAAGAATATGACAAGTGTGGGCTCACTGGTGAATGGGGCAGAGAACCTGATGACACAGAAGACAGGAAAAACAATGTACTTGGTGCTTTCTTTGCTTTAGTTTTACTGGTAAGACTTGCTCTCAGGAGTCCAAGGCCACAGATCCTAGTGAGAAAGTCCAGAGAAAGGAAGACTTAGTGGAGAAGGATCAAGTTAGGGAGTATTTAAACAGATTGAACACACACAAGTCCATAGGCCCTGATGGAATGCACCCACAAAAGAGAGAGTTGGCTGATACCTTTGAGAGACTTACCTGGACACAATCCTGGGCAACCTGCTGACCCTGCACTGTGCCTGTGTTAAGTATGCCATACTCAGGTGTTTTATTGCGCTCAATTACTGCTCAGTCATAACTGTGAGTGAGCATTTTGGAAGATGAGTTGTTCATCAAAAAAATTCATGGTTTTGAAGAGGTTTGGGATTTTTTTCATTATTGGTTGATCAAATGATCAAATAACTCGAGCAGCTGATCAAATACACAGATGTAATTTTTCTTTAAAGTTTAAATAAATTGCTTTTAATTTTTTTTTGTCAATTCTAATTATATATATATTAGTTTCACATTGTTTCTGAAATGTGTGCAAAATGATATTTCAAAAGCAGC
The DNA here is from genome assembly GCA_028565335.1 of Limnodromus scolopaceus. Classification (NCBI taxonomy): domain Eukaryota; kingdom Metazoa; phylum Chordata; class Aves; order Charadriiformes; family Scolopacidae; genus Limnodromus; species Limnodromus scolopaceus. The sequence goes on along the minus strand of JAOXNO010000020.1, from coordinate 39,805,821 downwards.
TGTATGCTTTAGCAATATTCTATTTGCTTTTATAAAAGGTATCCTAAATGCTTAATAATACAAGCTAAAGCGTGCAATGCTATGCTTGAAAAAAGTCCTTTTCCTTCTCTAATTGGAGTTGCTAAGTGGCATTTCAAGTAAAGCCAGATGTAATTTCGCTGAGCTGATCTTTCTAACTCAGGTGAACGTGGGAAAGCAGCACCAGGGCAGACGACTGGGCTCTGAAATTTGTACTAATAACACTTACTTCTATTTAACATTTCATTGTGGACAACCCTTGTCATGTGACATTATTCAATCTTGCTTCATAAGAACTGTTAGACAGGAACCATATTTGTAAGTGGTCTTTGAAAAACTGTAGCTTTAAAGGTATTTTTTTCTTGTTATTGAAACAGTGAAAAAGAAAAGCTCTTAATTTGTTGTGTATAGAATAACTGCAGACAAAAGATAGAGGTGTAACTTCATAGTATCTAAATGTTTTCCACTCTTCCATGTACAATTGCTTGACACTGTCTTTAATTAACAGCTGAGGAAACCCATCAAATCAGCTTGTTTACTAGTTTCAGTTAATGAATTTAAATTGCACAGAATTTTATGTAGCATCACTCTTGCATGGCATGGCATTAGTTCTAAGTTTTAACCTTCAAAACCCTCATCATTCACATATGATGTCCCCCAAGCCATTGCTATCTGCACAAAATGTATGTAAATTGTGCTGGCTGATGGGCATATGTTACGTAATATGTTGAATAGGCCACAAACTAATTTCCATGGAAAGCCATTGGATATCATAGGAATGGATTGTTTAACCTGTTATGTTAAAACTACCATCTAAAATATGAAGAATAAAAGTTGCATAAATATGCTCTAAAATTTTCCTCTAATAGGATGTTTACCAAATATCTAGAAATGTGTAAGCTTTTTACCACTGCAAAGTTTATTTACTACTTATTAATTATTATATCTGACTAATAACAGAAATCCAGATGTGGCTATGTTGCCTTTGTGATATTTTTCTCTATGTTTTTTGATACAGGCTCTTTAGAAAAGATGACCTTTTCATTATAGGTACAGGTGTCTAGTTCAGTCAAGTTGGGGAAGGACAGGGTATTGGACTTCTGAGATCATCTTGTTGAACATGTATGAAGTAGCAGCATTCTCAAGACTTTTTGTTGAAACACACATTATTGTCACACAATTTCAGGAGAGATTATTAATGATGATGGCTCTTGATTAGGGGATTTCATTTCTGGTGCACATTTTCTGCTTTGTCATGGAGAACTCAAAGAAGCTAAAGGCAGACATGAGTTTGTACCGTATTAGTTAAGCTGGAAAGTGTTGAATAGTGACAATAAATGACATTTCATTAAATAAAATATAGTACTGGGCTGTAGAAACTACTGTATTGTAATATGCCAAGAAAAAGAAATTAAGTGGATGTTTTACGTGTTTATAATGATGTTTTGGTACAGAATCCTTTTCATAGAAATAGTATCTTTTACTACTTAAGGCTCTTACAGTACTACTGAATTGCCTGAACTGTGACCACAAATATTTATACGTGTGACTAAAATTACAATTGGCTTGTATAGAAATTACTCCTCAGATTGCACTAACACAGCTAGAAAAAGAGCACAGGAGCCACCAAGACCCCCTTGGTTCATATGTTGCATATCCAGGCCATTGTTCAAGATAAGAGTGGGGAGACGTAGGGTTACTATTTCCCCCCCATCAGGAAATGATGGAGGAGACATCAGGCCACAAAAGGTCACAGTTGACTGCCTGGGAACACGTGCAGGGTAAACATCCCTCTCACTTGCTGGTTCTGCTTCAGGACCGTGGGCTGCAAATCCTGTGCCATGCCAGTATCAGCCAAACCTCTGTTATTTTTCTGTGGTCATAAGAGAAGTTTGCAAAGTGTAGCTCATGGCTGGGTTGCAGTCCTTGAAGCCTGTGTATGGGTGTTAACAGAGGAACTTTGTGTTGCTGCATTTGATGGAGATATTGAGTTTCTCTTTAATCTTGGGCAGCCTTCAGCTAGATCCTCTCCACTGGGGATCCCCCACATACAGAACCCTCAGAGGTCCCAGTGTGGGTCTAGGAATAATGAACCCACCCTGTGCCAGCCTGCCCTGCAGTGTGTCACCCAAGCATTGCATCATTGATATAAAGAACTTTTTCTCTTTACAGGGAGTTCAAGGGAAGTCTCTTTTATGTGCTTGTCTTCTTTTTGCTTTACTGGCCTGCAGTAAAGTAAAGCAAAGTCTAAAGCAGTAGGCTCAGCACAGAACAATTTTCATTGAGGTTGTAGTTGTTGTTAACAATGCTTGAATTCTTAGCAGCATATTAAACAGTTATTGAAATGATTGTATCTCTCTTCCCTCGGAGTCTCTTTCCAAGGTAGATAATACATTTATTTGACAACAAAATTCTAGGGAAGTCACTGATATTCATTTTGGAAAATCTCATTAAGTATCTTCTCACTGTTTCCATTTTGTGCTTGGAAATTGCCTACTGTGTTAATCTAGTATATAAATAATATACTACACCCCTCAAGTGAAATGCGAAAAGAAAGTATGAAGAAGAGAAATGCAATTTTAGTAATGCTCAGTATAGTGAAAGCAGGCCCTTTTCCCTGGGTAAGAGAGAAAAAAAAATAGGTTGCCTGTGCCCAAAGCAGTCCAGATGGAATCCCAGTAGGCAGCATACTAGTGTAAATGAAAGGAGTTTTATTTATTTCAGGCAGTGTATGCTTCGCATTTCTGTTATGTTTCTTTGCTTTCCCAACTATGGCATGCTAATATTCAATTAGTAATTCTTCAGGGATTTTTTAATTTTTAAATGTGCTTTGTCATAAATAGCTTCTACATTTTCCTTGTATTAAATATATGTTTATTTTATGACAAGACTGGTTTCAAAACACTGCACAACGCTTTTGTTTCCCTGCATGCTTCAATATAGTTGAAATATTACATATTATGCCAAATAAAATACCTCAGGTAGCAAACCATCTTATCTTGTTACATTCTTTAAAGTAATTTATGTAAGCTGTGCTGTAACAACTTTCTGGAGCTCAAAATATAAATCTAGGTTGTCATGGATACACACATGAGAAGGCTTTCTTTATAAATATGTTATGAGTCTGACAATTTATTTTTACTACATAAAAGTAGATTTTTCAAAAAAAAAAAAGTTGTATATAACTAGAGTCATTATTGGTTACTCTGATTGCATTTAAATGTAATTTCTTTTTCTTCCTGTTCATCATCTCAAAATATTTTTAAATATTGAGGTTTATGTGGATTTCAAAAATGGCTGATGAGAGCTCTGGGCTTTTCTCTCACCTGTTTGACCCCCACTTTGTACCAAGTATGCCTGAAGTGGAATTTGTATACTGTTTGCCACCACTTAGAAAGCTGGGCTTTTTTATCTAGCACAGGGTCCAGCAGTGCTTTCAGGTCTGAAGATATTTCAGCTGGCATTTTTCTCTCCCAGTAGTTAAATTGAATGCAGTAATTATAACGTGTAGCTGGATAAGCTAAATAATTCATGGAACTTCTAAGTCAGTAGATACCTTCTGGTATCATATGTTATATTTTGCTCCCCCTTCCCTGCTACATCAGTAGTGCAAGAGGCAATGCCCTAATATGTGATTTGCTGTTTGTCGTGATTATGAAACAGAAAGTTATAAGCCTGTGATAAAAAAAAAAAAAGATGGCTGAGAATAATTCACTGTAATAAAATAAAAGTACACTAAACAAATGGTGCTTTTAACACTTTTGATCTGTAGATTTTTGTAGAATATCGGGTAGAGGAGACGCTCATTTAGAACTCTTAAACTGGGTGTGTCTTGACATAAAGTAAAACAAACCAAAACAAACTCGTAAAGAGGGTATATGGAGGATTTTCATAGAGTAAGCACAAAATATTAAAAATTATTTAGAAAATCAATTTTCTTCCAAGAGTACAGAAATGTTGATGTCCTGTTTGTTGCATGAACTGTGGTGGAAAACCATATTGTATTCAGAATTTGTGCACTTATTTTCAAGGAAATATTACATTAACCAAATATTTATGAAAAATTCCACATATGAAAGTATACCCCCAAGGGCTGATTTGTTTGCAGTTTGTATCAAACATCAAATAATTTTGAAAATCAGGTGTTAAAGATGTTGATGCAACAAAGATGTTGATACTTGTACAGATGTTCATTGATATTTTCCAGAAGGCTTTTCTCCCAAGAATTTCTAACTCGTTTATGTGTGTCCAGGTTCAATAGCCAGTTTTCAGTTTTTTCTCTTCTGAATTAGCTTAATAGCTGTAGTAAAATGATACATAAATCATATCCATAGATGCTCTGTTCCATTAAGAACCAGAAAGTCTTTTTTATGAGTTTGAAAAATAATTCGTGACTGGTGTCCTAAATATAACAGATACTTTATACATAACACAATAGAGACGTAAAATCTAGTGCCAACAAACCTGGAAGAATCTGTTTGTTTGCCTTCTGGGACTAAGGCATAAATCACAAAGCCAAAATTTCTGACCTATCATATTAAGAAAGTGCTAAAAACATGAAAGAGAGGTTGAAATTGCAGACCTGAAGAGAATGTGTCATCTGTTTGGCTGCCAGCATCACCATTGTTTGATGAAATATAACATGGAAGTACTACATTAGAAAACTGCTGTCTCAATTTTATTTTCAGGTTTGAATGGTAGGGAAAGAGCCTAAAATACAATATACATATACTGGTTTTGCTTGTGGTTTGAAAATCTTAATAATGAGGATTCAGAAGTAGGAGTAGAATTAGTAGAATTACTCAAATCATGGGACTCAAATGACAGTGAGTTTTAAAAATAGCTAATATGCTATGCCTGTTGGATGTTAATAGGACAGTCTTCAATGAGGACATTAACCTGACAAAGGCTTGTTGGTACGCCAAGAAAGCTCTTCCCGAAAAGCCTTCCAGCAGCTCTATATTGCCCGTGGGATCTGTCTGTTTGCTGTTGCTATGAGTGGCTAGAGTTTTGTAGCAGTGATACGAGACCCATAAGCACAGTGTGGTGTTAGAAAATGCGTGCTTAACTGCTGTTGCAGAGACCAAGTGCATAACTGAGTGACACTTTTAAGAAAAATAATCCTCTTTCCTCTTCTTTTGCTCTGTTTTCCTGCTTCTGTGGATTCTGCTGTTGATATGTCTGAAAAGTTATGTGTACTCACTTTGGAGATGTGGAAAAGCATGGGCAGCTTGTCTCCTTAAATAAACGAGTAGTTAGTCTGTCATGAGTAGTACTACAGTTGTGCTCTACCAAAAAAGATAGATTCTTCTGCAGTGCAGTTTTATCTTCCAGTTACACTCTGCTGTCTGATTTAAGAGTTTAGAACTGCATGAAGAGGGGACTGTTGTTGCTACTCAGTACAGGGATTCACAAACAAGTATTTAAAAATCACCTCAAAAGTGACATAGTTTGGGCAGGCATTTTTGGAGTATAACTGATAGATTTTCAGATGGACTGAAAATAATTAATCCATAAACTGTGAAACAGATGCAATGTAAAAATAACAATGAGGATTTAGTTTCTGATTCCTAATTTTTGTGGCTTCTTTTGAGCAAGGAACTATGCTTTACGTATGAGCAGGAAAAGGGTTTAAATCCTATAACAACAACATCAAAAGGGATTTTAAAAAGACCAGCAGAGTTTTTTCTATCTTTCAAAGAAAAAATTACTGGAAATTGTTTCCTTCTGATAAGCAATTTTTTTCAGTAATTTCCCAGGTATCTACAGTCACAGGACTTCAGAAATACATCATTCAAATGCAATAGCAGACTCCAGTAAAAAAATGCCTATAGTATAAGACACTATGAGAGAACGTCATGTTTAATGGTGGTATATGTACTTAATGGATTTGAGTCATCTCTCAGAGCTAGAAGGATTTTTAGTAAGTCAGTGCTGACCATTTATCTAATTTTTACAGGCATCTGCCTTGGTGCCTTCAAACAGCATCCCTAGGAAGTGGTTAGACAAGTGCAAGCTGAAACTACAGCTTATTTGGTATAATTGATGCTCTTTTTACTGTTGCCCTCATCTGGCACTTTTCGTGTCACCCATCTGTTGTGTCTGGGTAGAAAACTAGATTACTGTCTCTGGAGGGCATTAACTACTTTTCCTACAGCTTTGATCAGTCATCAGTCTGAAAGGCCCCAAACTTTGATTTTGTCCCCAGCGTGTCACTGAATGTAAATACATAATAAATGCACCAGGCACTATGGAAAACACCTATATTGCACAATCCAGAGTTTGTCACCATCCAGATGTGCTTATAATTGTCCCAGTGAAAATGTGGGTGTAAAATTGCAGGTGACTGTGAGCCCAGGATATAACAAGAATGTATATGGACTTAATATGTGACTTTAAAATTAAATCAAAACAAAACCTGTAAAGTACTAAAAATAGACTTGGTTAAGGTGGTTAGTTTGAAAGTGTATTTCATAGCAGACCACAGGAGTTATTTATATGTTTGTGAAAAGTGTGGCTTTGAATAATACTTTTTGTTGCATAA
>JAOXNO010000020.1:39772713-39799233 GCA_028565335.1 Limnodromus scolopaceus | reverse complement strand
GTTGCATAACTTGGTCCAGCTTTTGCCATCCCCCTTTTGTTTAATTTTGTGAAGATCCCAATCTTACACTTTTCCTTGTGTTATTCTTTAAAAGAAAAATGTAAATTGCTCAGGGAATCCAGAGGATCAGCAGCTCTGTAAATCATCTTTCCATTGCGTGGTCAAAGACATCGCTGCTCAAAATCTTTGAGGTAAAAGCACTTAAAACTCTTGTGCAAGCTTTATTTTCCAGTAAGTCTGAAACTTTTGTGAAGGATTTCCTAATAAAAGGGCAAATATACACTTAGTTAACTTGTAGCACCTGTGTAGTAAGCATAATTTTAGCTCTTTACCAAGGACTTTTTCCTGTTAGTTACTAGCACTACACCTGTGTTAAATTGATTTTACAATCTTCCTGCAGCTGCTTCTGCAGTGCTGCCTGCTGCGTCTATCTGTTCTGGGCCACTAGTCACTGGGGTAAACTTGCGAGCCTGAGGGTGCTCCAGTGTGGTCTTTTCAGTTTTGGTGACTGAAACGTTCCACCAGCAGGGACCCTTCACGCTTAGCACTTGGTGGCCAGATTAGTTCCTCCAACTGGTATGAATACTGGCTGACTGAGCAGCTCGGGAAAGTACTAAAGGCAGAGCAGGATTTGCACTGATGCCTGCTGAGGATGATAAAAAATTGGTGGAAGGAAATTCTCACGAAACCAGGAGGGTCAGTAATGAAAAAAACAAATGTGCTTAAGCCTGCAAGTCTGAGCCAAGTGGCTGCAGGAGGCTTAATCACAAGAAATGATGTCTGCTCTAGGGCAAAGCCTTTGCCTTTGGGATGAGGGTAAAGCTGCTGTGGGGATACATGCAGATGTGCAGTACCTGTAGAAAATACTGTTTGGTTATCTTGGTTCTTTATAACCCCATAGCAGAAGGCATTAGAGATTTTTGTAATTCTTTGCCACTTTTAAAGGATACTAAGCTACTTTCCAGTTCTGGAGAACTATGAGCTGAGGCGAGAAAGATGCTCTCACTGTATGCTGCATATGTCTGCAGCAAATGAAGAGAAGTGCCTTATTGCAAGGTGGTTGCTATGTAGGGTCTTTGTTGAAATGCTTAACAGTCAGTGGGAATTGCTCCCTTTCATGAAGTTTCATGTTTTTCTGCATTTTATTTACCAAGATAATCAAGACTAGAAAATGTTTCCCATTTATCTGTAGGAAAATATTACACCAACATAACTCAGTGAACTTGATATCTGAGCTGGAAATGACAGAGAAAGGGAGGTTGCAAGTCAAAACTGACAAAGCGTTAACACGAAGTTAAAGAGTGCAGGCAAGAACATGGTGGCTTATATGGAGAGAAACTTTTAGCAGGAACAGAAATCTGAATGTTTGAGCAGCCTAATTTCTGTTGTATGCTGTAGAGGTTACAGAACTTACAGCTTGCCTACACTTGAAAGTCAATTTAAATTAAAATAGATTGTAATTTAAAATGCAGTATATGTTTCTAAGTAACAATCAACCATGGACATTTCTAGTCCCAAAATGAAAGTGTTATAGGCCTATGTGTTTTAACCCCTTTCAAAGATAAACTCTAAAAGGCTGTAAACTGCGATTGGAGAAGAAGGTGTGGTGAAATACACTATTCAAGGATACAGCTTCAATTGTTAATGGTAGGCAGATTTACAAGTACCAGGAGGGCAGCTGAAAGTAAAATGGTGCAAATTATCAGGACTCTGCCAGCAGCTGCAGAAGGGAAACCACAAATAGTGTGAATGCTGCTTGTGACATACCTGCTCCAACTTCTATTTTCTGTGTTTATAATCTGACTTTGAGCCTGCAGGTCCCCCTGCTTTTTTTGCAACTGGGAACAATCTAACAGGGTCTCTAGGAAAATACAAGGCAGCACGGGGTACGTCTGCAATGCCCAGATCACCTGCTCTCTCACAAGCCCACTTCCCCTGCAGAGGCTGTGTGCTGTGGTATCCCTGAGATTTCTTATGGTAGCCCAGCTAGGTGCTTTGCCAGGCAAAAGCCAGATGCAGAGCAGTTAAAAATGACCTCAAGGTGGTAGTGAGCAGGTATATAAAATAATTTAATCCTATTTGTTATTCATCACAGACGTATAGATTTAAGATAACAGAAAGAACCTTTATTCTGGCTTTTCAGTCTGTTGCCAAAAGCTATAATTCATAGCTTGTTATGTATGTGCTTGAAACCATCTACAGAATTGCCTGCATCTAGGATTGATTATTTAATTAACATTTAATAAGTATATAGACATTACATTAATATGCGTGTCTCTGTCTGGGAGAGAGGGAGTAATGGATATGTGCATGTGGCAGAAGACCTGTGAAATACCTTAGCAAAAATAACAGCAGAAAAAGCTACCTTAGGCATGTTGTGAATAAAACAGATGTGAGAGTAGTGGAGAAATTTTATAAATTAATTATCAGTTGAGTTAAGCTTCAAGAAAATCTGAGTCCATTAAGATGTTATGGCAGGCATAAAATTAAGCATAGTTTATCCAAACTTCATAACATATGCTTATCTTTCTGTTCTCTGACTTTTGCAAGAAATCATGCAAAATAAAGGTAAATCAACTGAAATATGAGCGTGTTGAAAAAACGCTTTAGCTGATAAAGGCTTCTGTTCATTGTTGTAGTTTTCAATATTGTTTATTTTACAAATCTGTGAAGTGACTGGGTAGTAAGATGACTGATACTTCTTGACTATACCTGCGAAATGCTTTGTTAGCTCTGACTTTTAAATAAGAGTATCTGAATTGCTTCTTTTTCTATTGCCATTCTGCCATTTCCTCCGCAAACCTAGAAGATGACTAAAGTGTGTTATGAAAAGCTACCACCTCTGCTTCAGCAGTGTCTCTGTAGTACTCTCATAATGAGCAAGCACTGCAACCTAAGGGGCATAAGAGTAGCTCTATTTTCTCTGGTATTTGCTACCTCACTGGACAGTGCAAGCCCTTGGTGAAGCAAGAAAGCCTCCAAGAGCAAGAAAGCCTTGGAAAAGTGGCTCTATAGCTGTGCTGTGAAGAAGATGTATCTTTCTTCTCATGTCTGTTGATGTACATGGGAAAAATAGCTGTGATGTCATGGGAAAACTCTCCACCTGATGTCTGTCCCCAGGTAGACAGTGGCCACACAGAAAAGGTTGCTTTCTACTATGCTGACCAATATGTCTTTCTGGCTTCCTTGTCTTGCCCTTTCTGCTTTTCATTTACATAGCATCTGTTATTTCATAAAGGAATTGTTAATAGGAAAGGCTATGAGAGCAGTAGCTGGGTTTGCAGTCCATAACAGCTTTTTGTTAAATATTTGCTCTCAATTTGAAATTGTTGGACGTTACTGGTGTGCTGAGAGGAGTCTGGATGTTAATGGGCTTCTCAGCAATTTTTCATTCTGTAGTGTTCCCAGAGTTTTTAAAGTTTACTGTATGAAAGCTTTCTAAGTGTAGGATTATTATCACAGGAATCTACAGAGAGGTGCTCTTAAAAAAAGCTTTCCATGAACAATAGCTTTAAGAAAAACAGAAATCTGCCGGTAGTGCAGGAAACAATGGAATTTGTCTTCTATTTGCTGTGCTTTCCTGTGGTACCAAAGGTGCTCCTTGGCAAGAGACAAAGAACTAGATGTGAATACTGATGGTGCAGTAAGCATGCTTCAGGGATGAAATGTTTTAATATGAAAGTGGCAGCTCTGTATTTTAGCTCTAGCAAAGTAAGAACTTAAACCCTAGTGGGATTGCTGCATCTTTACATCTCCTAATGGGCCTCAGATTGTAGAAGAGCTGAGCTGAGGACTTTCTATTTCCAGCAGGATAGAAAAAGGGATCAAACTCTGACTTTTTCACTGAAGTGATAGAACCCCCCACAAAACAAGCAAAAAACAAGTTTTTCTTAATCTGTCACTATATTTTTTATCTATTGTTGTCAGCATCTCTGAAAAAAAGCTTTGTGGAATTTGCTTCTTCTCTTCCTAACCCTTTGCTGTTTACAGTTACCAAAAATTGGTGGAGGCTGCTGGCAAGACAAAGAAATCTCCTTGCTTGACTTTTCTCAAATTTACAGTCAAGAGCCTCAGAATCACTGCAGTATTGCTTATAGGTAAGAGACATATATTAAAGTTAAAATTAATTAAAATGAAGGCCAGGCACGGATAAAGTGATCTACCCAAAGGAACCCAAGGGCTTTGTGGTGGAAGTGACGCTTTCATGTCATGGTAACATCCTGTCCATCAGAGCTTCCTTGCTGCCACTGACAGAAGATAGTACTCTTTCACTCACTTTCTGCAGATACAAATGAATAGGCAAGGCACAAGGCCATGGAAAACAGGCCTGCGAAGGAAGGTCAGTGCGTGTTAAACGCTGCAGCACATAACAGCTCTTGTCCCTGAAGTACTGTTTGCAGAAGAAGGCAATGATCAAGCTCATCTCAAAGACAGGAAGCTCTGTGGAAGATATAAGATGCATTGGGCTCACTATTTTTAGTTTATTAAAGCTATCTGTTATATTTCTTTATTGTCTTCAGCTCTCTAGCCTCCTCAGAGATTTGTTACTCTACTCATTGAAATAAGGGACAGCATGCTATGGTTCCTCTGCCTTTGCCCCTAGCACATAGGCTGAACATGTTGGTTTATGGCAGATATGTAATGCAAAACAGAAGTGAAAGGGTCAAGGTAATGATGAGTCTCATACCTTCCCAAGAAACTCTTTCCTGATATTCAAGGGCAAAGAAAAGTCATCAGCGTGGCTTGGGGGTAGGAGATAAGGGAAAGGCATGGTCTTAGGAGTGCTGGGAATCCTTGTGTCTGATTTGTTTGAATCTTTTAATTTCTTTTTGCTATGAACCCCAAAAGCTTAATCATTGTATATTATTACTTTTATAACAGAGTGAAGTTATCATGCAGCAAATGTTTTAAGGTGCATGCTATTTAAAGTCAGGATTATTTTTTTCTGCCTACTTAATTTTGCCTCTTTAACGGAGCCTTAGAAATGTAGTTTCAGAAAATCATATTTATTTACTCAGGTTCCATTTCACTATCAACAGCAAGGTTTTTTTCCCCTCCTTTTATAGAACAAATACATTCAGAGCTCAAGCAAGAAGGCATTTAAATATGTATAATATAAATTAGCTGCCCAGTCATAACCAGAAATTCATCTGCACAAATTTTGTCACAAGGGAATGGCTCCTGGTGTTCTACCTGTTGCATTCCACAGACAACCCACATTCTTGTCTCTGCACCTTTGAAGTTTTAAAACTTTGCCAGGTACAGCGGAGTGGAACAGGTGAGAGAGCTCTTCTGATGCATAGTCAGCCTCACACTATGTTCTGGGACATTGTATTCTGGGCAGAGTAATTTTCTACCCGAACAAGAACATTCATACAATTGTTGAGAGGGTACAGTGAGGAGGAGCTGGCTGGTATGCATATGGTCAAAAGAAGCATAAAAGTACTGGGCTACCATCTCAATGCACAGGGGCTCCTTCTCCAGGGACCCCAATACATAGGCTTTGGAGAATTTCGATCTATGTACAAGGGCAAGACTTCCTTTGGGGATGAAGACTTGGGTGTAAACACCAATCCTTACCCTGCTCTACTCCAATAACTTCAGCGTTTTTAGGATCCTCCATTTAGCTTGGAGGATCTGATGGTATTGACTGAGGTACTGAGTTTCCCTGTTCTCCCCAGAGTTGTCTGTCCTTAAACAAACTTCAGAAAGCAAACTAGAAGTATTGTTCCGTGTTAGAGGGTTTTAGAGTTGTGACCCTCCTGCAAGCCATTAAAGACAGTAATATGTAAACCAGGCAGATTAGCACAGCCTTGTGGAAACAATACTCTTCGTCTGTCTCCCCTCATTTGGAGAATTATTCAGCTTTTGCTGACGACTGTAGACACAATAATAAGACTAAATTATAAATAGAGGAGAAAAATATGTCCACTATGGGAATTAAAAGGAAATAGGAAAATGGAAGATCAGTGAAATCTACCCAAGTAAACTGAGTGTATATATTCTAACCTGAGTTATGAGAGATTTAAACTTTACTGAGAAGCATCTGTTCTCCTCCATAATCTGAGTACACCTGATCATTACTGGCAAAATGAAAAATTCCCATTGCTTTCCAAGATGTTTGCTTTTGCACTTTCTAACTCTTCCCTCATGTAATCTTCATCCCTGCCAAAGAATAGTGGGGAAAGGGAGGTATTTCTCCTTTAGCGGGAGAGTTGGCTTTAAGAATACCGTCATTAACTGGGAAAGGCAGATACTGCCCCAAATGGAAACACGCTTTGCTATACTTGAATTGCCCCGAACGCAAACACGCTTTGCTGCCCTTGGATTGCCCCAGCACTAGTACTTCATGCGCTTGCATGTCTTCAAACGAATTATTCTGCACATAGGTTCAATATTAAAATTAGCTGAATTCTGAACTTGGCGGGTTTTTGGGTTTTTGCCAGAATGGACATGTTAACACCCACACTCTTATAGTACACCTTCTAACCGCTGCCACTTGCCGCTATGCCAGATCAATGAAACTGCTTTCTAGGTCCATTATATCAGTAAATCAAGAGCGAATTAATTTTTTTCCGCTCTCAATCTGTGCTGTCTGAGCGCTGGCCCCTCCCCTCATGCCGGTTCCCCTCTCTTCGCAATGCTTTAGGAAAGAAAGTGCAAGTGCCCCTCCGCCGGCTTTATTTAAATTATCTCCTTTCTGCCCTGCTTGTCGCCCGGGGAAGCGGTGGAGCGCGGCGGATGGCTCCGCTCGCCGGGGAGCGGCGAACCTGGCAGCTCTCTGAGGAAGGCAGGAGGGAGAGAGCGGGAGCCGCAGCATCTCCCGCCGCAGCCTCCCTTTTTATGCGGGCTGCCCCTTTCCGCCCAGGCAGCGCAGCCTGCCCCGAGCGGCGGGCAGATCGCCTCCATCCCGCCGCATTTGGTATGCATGAGCGCTGCCGTTCCCACGCAGGAGGCTGCTTTCTTAAGGAGGATCGGTGGCCGCAGCCGCTCGCCCAGCCCAGCCCAGCCCAGCCCTCTGCCCGCGCCGGGCCAGCCCTGCCCTGCGGCACCGCGGGCGCGGTGGGAATGCCCGCGCCCCGGCGGGCGGTCTCGGCGCTCGGCGCTGCCAGGTCCGCGGCGGATCTCCCCCTGGGGTTGGTGGAGGGGTCATGAATCAGACCGACCCCCCCCGGCCGCTCAACTGGACCATCCGCAAGCTGTGCCATGCCGCCTTCCTCCCCTCCGTCAGGCTTCTCAAGGTAGGGTGGGGGACAGCCGGCGGTGGGAACCGCTCAGCATCCGCCCGGAGGGCTGCGGGCGCTGTTGCTGGAAAGTTCATTCAGAAATAGTCCCAACTTTACTGTTAATTAGCCGCCCTGCTGCTAATTTAACGGTACCTGAAGATACCAAAATTGGGTGTCTGTACTCCCGTTGGGAACGTTTTTCTGCCGAGAAGGGTCTGTGAGAGGGGTAAAAAGGGAGTAGGATGGTGGATGTCCTCTGTGCTTCTGTTTGCTTCGTCTTAGAGAAATTAAGGCGTGAACTTCTAAGGATGAAGAAGGAGTCTGTTTCTAAGGTGTGTTCCTTTGTGAACAGCCCTCTGCTATCTGTTCTTTGGGAAACACTTAGGTTTCCGAACGGTCCGCTACCCGAAGGTCCACTACTACTCAGAACAACATGTAAGTCAAAGAGTATGAGAGTAGACAAAAAATTATCTTGGTTTGTTGAAAGCTCTGCATAGGAGCAAGGGTCCGTTAAAGGCTGGCAGTGCAGGCAGCATCAGTGAAACTTTCTGATGGTGATTTATTTATTTATTTTGTTTAAGCCAAGTGGCACAGTTTTGAAGGTGCTTTTGAAGGTGTTTTAAATATGCTTTCCTAGGAGGTAATTATTAATTATTTGAAAAAATTATTTGTGATCATAGACGGTGGAGAGCTCTTAATCTCAGCACGCAAAGTACCCCTACTACTGTGTGTTCCACTGAAGCTGTTTTAAAGGCATGTGTAATTGGAAAACAAAATATCTTGAATCAACTTTTTGATGAAAAAAACCCCAACATTACATGAAAGTGAAAAATCTTCTTTGTTCTTGAAACTTCTTAATTGGATTATGCAATGAAAACTTAAACAGTATAGTCAGGTCCCTTTAGCCTTCTGCACCTGTAATGTGATTTATAAAATGTTGGATTAATGGCACTAATTAACTCGGTTCATTTTAGTACTTGATAGTTTGGCTTTGAAATTAATAAGCAGCCAGGTAAAACATGGCTACTCTAATACTGTATTAGGAGGTAATGTTTGATACAACCATTTGATTTTGTGTGGGTGGCTTTGAAATTAGGTCAGTCCTTACTAATGCAACATATTTGAACAGCAGTGTGGTGTATGATAGTGCACTCAGCAGACTTATTGCACATACAGCTATTGTATATGTGATACATAAGGGACCATACTGTGTAGCATAACAGGTATTTGTCACATCCTGACAGGAAGGAGCTACCCTTAAAATATATTTTTGTTTCCAAAGCAGATGCATGGCTGCTGGGAGATATGTTGAGAGTAGAAGAAAGATAAAACTTAGATTGCTGAAAAAATCAAAATATAACTAATAAAGAACAAATCAGAAAAGTGGTTTGGATGCTCTTGCAAAGGCTTCGCCCCTCTTCCCCCCACTGGAGAAGCACACATTACAGTATCCATAGTCTACAAGTCAGATACATTTAGGAAAACATGATTTTCCTGAGGTGTGAGAATGCAGATGTGGGGACTTTTTTATTATCATTCCCAGTATCAGAAAAGGAAAGAAAGGAAAAAAATGTGGTCTGCAATATTCCTTTTTTGGCAGAGGAATGTTGCCCCCTGTGTATGGTTTCTCTTCATTGCACGTTTTAAGGGTGAATGTTGCAATTAATTATTAAAAGAGCTGACTAGAAATGATTTTCTGAAGCTACAGCTGTAGCCTTTTAAGGCCAGATAGTGAGTGGACCCTGCGGTGTTAACAAGAGCAGGACAAATATCTAGAGACAAGCAACCTCTGCACAAAAGGGTGTGTGAGAGACCCCAGCAAAGGAGGTGGGGACTCTGGCACCTTACTGAGCTGATGCGCAGAACTGGTTGATTGGAGAGGGAAATGCATATATCAGCATCTTCAAGACTCCAAATCAGTTCAAAATTTTACTTCCAATACATGCTTCTTATCTTAGTCTTTTATTATTTAATATGCTCAAAGCAAATGAGTCGCATAAGAGCAGGGGCCCCGTTGTCCTAATTCCCCAAGAGACCCAATAGCCAACCTGAAGGAATTCTCCTGTCATGAAGAGCTATTAAGGAAAGAATGTGGTAACAGCAGCATTCAATTACCAGATGAGTAGTATAAATATTTTCCTGCTTTTTCTCAGGGATTTTGAAAAATTTTATGTATACAAATTAATTCATCAGAAAGGTGTCTGTAGTATTTTCTCTTTTGTATCTTTCTCAAAAAAAAAAAACCCAACAAAAAACCCTTACACACACCCACCCCTACCCCCAAATGAGAGGTGCTCCTGTAAATCCACAAACATTGGGAAGGTGAGTGCAGTAATTTAAGTTTGCTTTTTAATTGCCCAGTTTCCAATGGATTAAGTGGCTTTAAGGGCTAATGCAATATTGTTTTTCAGTGGACCCTTTTTTATACAGCCTTTCTCTGCAGAGAATGCCCTCAATAACAGAATAAACTTTGCAAAAGCTGATATGTAATGGCACATTTTACTATTATCTGCTTTATCTATGGTTGCCAAATTCTATTTCAATGTACGCTATAAATTTATTAAGAGTAAGAGAATATAGAATATTGTCATTTCTTTGTCATTTCCATGCTTTATTTTAGTGTACTGGAACAAAACAACTAAATGACATCATTAAATTCAATGATACACCTTTGCCTGAACTTGTAAGAATGAGAGATAGCAGATATTTCCTGTTTTACACACACAATAGATGGCATGACCTGGACCTTGGTAATAAACAGCACAAACTTTTCAATTAATACCATGTCTTCTCAATGAGAAGTTTAAAGTTCTTATCCTGCAGATGTAATTTTAAGCAAAACATCAGTCCTTTCACACTGATGGATCTAAATAAACACTGGAATCTAGGACTAGCATGGAGGCCTCTCACTTTGTGTTGCTCGCTAACGAATATATAGGATTGTCTTGAAATGACCGGTTTTAAATAAATCATAAAGGGTGTTATTCAACAGGTAGGCTATACTCTTACTCTGTTCTGTTGAGACGGTGTGCAGGGCTCAGTTGCCTGAACTGACATTTGATACAGCTGTGGCCACAGTGGCCTCATTTGATTTAGATAAACCAGGATCATTTGCAGACGCTGTTCCGCTTTGCTCCCTGTGCTTTTCTTCCAGGCATATGTTCCTGTTCTAACCCACTTCTACTAATACCCTCTTGTTTAGGTACGGTTTTATAATCCTGTTTTCTCAGTTTTTCGTTTTCTAACAGGCACACAGAGTACTAGGAGGTGTATCTGAAGTACAGATTGAAACAAATTATTGGAGAACACTCTTACAACTTGTGTCATCAACTCATCCTTTGCTGCTCCCATTTTTATCCCTAATAAATATTTCCTGT
Organism: Limnodromus scolopaceus; assembly: GCA_028565335.1. Classification (NCBI taxonomy): domain Eukaryota; kingdom Metazoa; phylum Chordata; class Aves; order Charadriiformes; family Scolopacidae; genus Limnodromus; species Limnodromus scolopaceus. The sequence continues at coordinate 39,788,630 of JAOXNO010000020.1, read as the reverse complement.
GGCACATTCTATGCTGGTACTTTTTGTAGTTGTTTCAATACGCTTAAACACGCGCTAACGCACTGTCTAATGCCTTCCCATCCGAAGTAAGAGGATTAAGAAGTGCCCTGAGCACATGTGCAGAGAGCGCAGGTTTGTGCAGAGAGGGGAACCATCATTCTCCCCAGCCGGTCAGGTTAGTTTCCAGAGGTGGCTTTCCAGCAGTGACTTGTTCAGCTTCTGTTACTCTACCTGACTTCTGAAGATTGTTTCTTTGTGTGTTTGGCCAGGGTCTTGTTACCTTAATACTTTTTTATTTCTTTTAAGGAAGGGTTAATATTAGTGGCAAGCAGTCCTGATCCACTTTGTGCTATTTTATATGTCAGAGCTATTGTTCCAGTTGAAGAAAGATCTGCTAGTTACATTTCTGTTTGTTTTATGGTGGAAGAGAGTTTCCAACACTCCACAGGTCAAAAGAAGAGATTGCCTCCCAAGAAACGAAGCCAAGTCCAAATGGCAGGATTTAGGGAGAACGGAAATTTTAGAACAATGTTGTATGCTCTAAAAAAATTCATGAATGACATCATACTAAAGATTTCACTCAGAGGACCCTGTGCACTAGGAGAGCCTGCGGATGTTGAACTTCTGTTTGGGACAGATATGATACAGATATGACATATGAGCAATACACTAAAAAAACCCAAACAACCTACAATGAAAATAGACAGAGGACTGAAAAATAAAGTCTGTAAGGCACAATAAGCTTAACAGCACAGATTTAGAGATGTGCATGTGTAGAAGTATTGTACTAAAAATTTGGAAAGCAACAAATTATCCAGCCTATTTTTTTCTTAATAGCACTACTAAATTTTTTTATAATGAATTTGAATTACATGTGAGTAAGTAGACATGGAAGGCAGGAACTTTGGAAGGGTCAGAGGAAAGAAAACAGAGTAAACCAAAAGAAACACTGGAGAAAATGTTTTTGCTAACTTTTCCCAGTAAAAATACCTGCTCGGTTCTACCAAATAAATACAGAGACCATACACCTAACCTGGGCATCAGCCTTATCTAGCTCCAGGAACTGCCAGAAGCTTAAAGAGATCAGACACTAAAATTCTTACCAACTGGGAAACTAGATTTTTTTTTTTTGTTAATTATTTTTATTTGATTGCCCTACCAAGAATATATAAGGTAACCCAAGAGAAAATTAAAAAGCTTAAAAATTGTTTATTAGGATGATACACAGTGTCTTTTAAGCATGACAATATGTACATATGAAATTCTGGCTGGGCTGAAATATGTGAAATTGAAGTGTGGGCAATATTTCTCTGGCTACAGCAAGTTTTATTATGTCCATAAAGAAGGTATCTACAGCAATAAAGACTGGGAAATATGCGGCAGGTTTTATTAAGGTAGATGGTAAAATACCACACTGTTCAACAGCTTAAAGAAGCTAAAGTGATTTCTGTTTGATTACCAAATAGAACTTTATTTCAGGATAGTTTTAAAAAGTCTGATTTGGTAAACTGAATGAAAAATTTGCTCTCCAGAATGGTGGAAGAATGAAGCGTGTTCTTCATAAAACAGTAAATATTTATGCTTCCGAACCCTCTACTGTGAGAAAAAGGGACTGTAAGACAGAAGAAAGTTGTATCTCTTGGAACTGATTTAATTTCTCACACGGATTTGAAATAAAAAAGATTATTGGACTGATAGAGTAGTCCTATAACTCAGGAAAGATACTTATGATAAATAGATTTTAAAATTACTTGCAAGTGACTTTTGTGCCATAATCATGAGATGGTAATGTTAGATTTTGTTACGGTCTTCAGAAACAGAAGTGTAAGCGTTGTATGCTATTTTATTAACTATCAATGAGAAAATGAGCAGAAATCTAGACACAAAGGCAGTCAAAATGTGTAATTTTTTTTCTCTTAGCTAGTCTTTTTATGTCCAGTTGACAGTGGGGCCTTCTGCTTTATCACTGCTTAATAGTTAAGTATTGTTCTGGTTATTGTTTTAGTTAATTTACCCTATCCGCCTTTCAAACTGCAACAAAATGAGAGGGTAGGTTTACTAAGCCTTGACTGAAGAACTGAGATGCTTGGAATGAATCCTAATGCATACTGTTATCATTAGTGAGCTGGCACTAAATGTTTCTGAAAGTAATATGCACATTACCGACAGTAAAATGAGGATAGTAATTTACCTGTGCCTGCACTCAGCTGCTTACTGAATTAAATTGCAATAACGGATGAGCCACCACTATGCTTCCTTCAGGAGAGTTTGATGCATTCTGGGAAGTAATGACAGTTCAGCCCTTAGGATCAGACTGCTTAAAACACAGGCATGTAGAAAATATCATACAATGTAACAATTTTCTTGTAAATTCACTAATAGAAAAACTACTCATGCCTCTCGGTATGCTGGGGTGCTGTATAGGGTATGAAAGATAGATGAATTTTCAGAGTGCATGCTAATTCTGTTCAGAAAGAAATTATTTGATAAACAAACTTGTGTTTTCCTATCAGAAAAATCATATTTATTACAGTTGTAATAGACGTTGCATGTTTTGGACTCTAATTCACATATTTTCTGGAGTGCATTATTTGTCCTTAGAAGCCCAGAAGCCACGTTACCAGCAAAGATAAAGATTCTGCTTTCCCTTGTGTGTCCTACTCCTGTGCCATCGATTTCATCATTTAAAGATGGCAGGAAAAAAGACCTGGCTAGGGCATTGCTATGTCTTTGCAGTCTCTTGCTTTATCGTCCAGAAATTAATTTAACACCCCAAATCAGAGGAGCAATGGGTGCTGCAACGTATCTTCACCACGCCTTTGCGCAGGTATGCTTGCGTTACTGCTGCTCAGCTATTAACTGCACCTCTAGTGCTTCACATTTCATAACCAAGTAATGGGCAGCATGGTGAAGGCATTTTACAGCTAGCATTGAAGAACTGATAATATGCCTTTTGGGGAGTTGCACATTCCCGAAAAGCTGCTTATTTCTTGAAGTCACGCTTCTCACCAACGGTGAGATGAGCTGATCCTTCTCGCATGGCGACTGGGCGTTTTCACGTGTGAGGAGTTTCTGACAGATTATGTCAGTCCATGTCTGCTGAAAGGGAAGGAAATGTGGAAGCTGATAATGATTTTTCCTTTTTTATACACAGAAGTAGTCACTTTGTGTCATTAATTCTTTGGTGCAGCATACATTTTTATGTGATCTTAGGTGAATCAGAGATTGTGAGCAATTTACCTTATTGACTGAATTCTTTCCAGGAATATGACTCAGGTTGATGACCACTGACTTGGAAGTGATGTAGCAGCAAATCAGTATCCACAACAGGAAGTATTATCCCAATTAAGGTAAAAGAAAGGGAGAGATTAAACCAAAAAGCCTAGCAGCAGAAGTCATGTTTCCATAGGTTAGCCTACATGTAAAAGAGGTAGATGCATTAGTGCCATTTTGAAGGAAGAGACTGTAGTCTACTAATTTCATGTAAAAGGAAAAATGATTTTGACTTTCAGGTTGGAAAAGGCTGCATGAATGCAAAGTTTCTGCTTTTAAACCAGAAAATTATAGAAAGAAATGGCTTTTTTTTTTCTAGGTGTGGCACCACCGTGTGAGTGCTTTTCAAAAAGAAGTGATAGGAATGTTATTCTGTAAAAAGGTAATATTAAATTTTCAGTCTTGATGCAGCAGCAAAGGTACAGAAACACCTGACTGTTTTAAAGTAAGGATCCTGCAATGACTACAGGTTTTTTTATCCTCTTGCATGTCAGTATTATTTTGCAGTGTTTTGCCTAAATCCAGCTGCTTCATTAGTGCCTTTGCCTTCATCCTACAAAGCACAGTGGAGTTTTGCCACCTTCTGTGCCGCAAGACCAGTGAGTTACAGTGACGTATCAGAGGAGTCATCCAGGGTTGTCCATGTTTCCTGCGCACAGACAGGCTTGGTTCATAAAGGAACTCTGCTTGCCATGAGGCTCAGTTTTTTCAGATTTGAATGAGTGGCCTCAATTCCCATTGGCCTTTGCAAGAATTGATAATATATGAAACACTGCAATAAACTTGCCTATCAGAAAGAAAACACAAGTTTCCTGATTTATGACTGCGTGAGAGATGCTTTAGGGCCTTGTTTCCAGGGAACTTAAGGTTTTTAAAAAAGTAACATTTTGATGTATATTAATGCAATAGAAAAAATATTAAGGCTGATTCTGAGTAGATGCTGTTGTTTTAGAAGTAATTGAGAATGCTACTAAGTACAGAAGTTATACAAGCTAGAGGCTACAAATACAATGCTATTTAATGTGTTGGTGGGATCCTGTATTAACAGTGTAAGTTTCTCATGTTGTTCTGCAATACTGTTCCTTATGTTTGAAAGGATGGCATGTGAAAAATTCAGGGCACAAGACCATAAAGTGAAGCTGAGTGGTTTTATTCCACCTGAATTGCTAACAAGACTATGCTACAGTGCAAAAAGAAATGCCCTTGGGGCTCTCTGGAAATTTATGTCAAAGCTGGTAATAAAGCATGAAATAAAATCACTGCATCGAAAATATCTTTCATCCCCCCAATAATATGATGACATGAAACAGTCTGACAAACTGCTTTTAGCACTGTTAAGAAAGTTACTGAAGAAAATATCAGGATTCTTGTAACATAATTAAAACAATAACCAGACTGATTTTACATTAGTGATAAGATGATTGAGCGAAAACACGGTCTTTTGGATGCTCTTCATCTGTTGTTGGTAGATGCAGAGGGCTGATGTAGTAACTTACTGAGGCATCATAATTAAGAATTCAAGGAAGATGCACCACATTGTTTGGTTACGGAAGGATGCCCTTTTTTGAACTTTGTGATTTATTGAATTTGCTGCCGATTGTTCTAAGGCAATATCACACCTCAATTTCTCAGTACGATGGCTCAATTTGCATCTTTGCATACATCTAGAAAGAGAAACCAAAACTATGATTGGATGAACTAATTACAGAATAAACTGAGGACCTTCCAGACTGACTTCTCTGTTAGTCTATGTAGAATTTTCTAAGTTTTCTGAATCGCAGAAGGCATTTTCCAAATACATTCTTATTCAACTTTTGGGTTCAGTACTTCAGATTACTTGGTAGTGTGTTGTGCAGGGGGCTATATTTGATGACTGGCTGCAAATTCTGTGTTATCATATTAAAACTGTCAAGATCTGCACAACGGAGCCATAATACTACTGCTTTTCTCAGGCAGTTTTTTTTCCCTACATTTCTGCCTACCTCCTTGTTGGCACTTTTCCTGAACTGCGTCACTCAAAACAGTTTTCTGACATTTAGCTGGTTAGCCTATACTCACAGAAGCAATAGTGGTGCCAGGTTAAGGTGGCAATAATGATAACAAATAATTTGCTACTTGCAGTCCAATGACTGAGCCATCCAAGCAAGAAGACAACTCCCTCTCCCTGAAGGATGGGTAGCTCAGGCATCAGCATTGCCTTAATACTCATTAAGACAAGCACAGCAATAGTTAAAGGAATCCCTTTGTTTTTTGGATCTGATGGCTGTAATTTTTATTGTCTTTGATGTATCTAGCTGCAAAGTAATACTGCTTGGAAGTCAAACACTTTTTCAAATTATTCAGTTCAAATCCAACTGAGTCTTAAAAAAGAATATGATGCCAATTTTTTAGAGGTCCTACACTTACTTTCGTCTGGGAGAACAGTGCAAATTGGGATATATCATGAAAAGAGATCCTTAAAAGTTGCTTACCCTATCCTACCACTAGCAGAACTATCTCAATACACATAGTTCTTACAGGCATGTCCTGGTTTGAGGCAAAACAGAACCAGCCCAGGCCAAACCTCAACAAGGTGTTTGTCTAAGACATAACCCTCAGGGGCAATCTTTTTACAGTGACCCTATCTATGCCATCAGAAACATTTTCCTGTAGTGTCTGCCTGGATCTTTCTTGCTGCACTTATGAAGTCTTGTGTTTTCTCGTTTTGCCTACTATGAGCACAGAGGACAGATGTAGAAATCTTTTGTGCGTAAAAATTCTTGTGGTTTGTTTGGAAATTGGCTAGTTTAATAGATCCGCTCATGACATATGGCTCTTTGTCATCTTCCAACATAAAATATTAGTATTTATTCCACTATTTCCTCCGCAGAAGTTAGACTGAAGATTCCCTTGCTGCTTGCTTTTTTCTCTCTTTCTCTAGTCTTCAGGTGTCTTACTGGAAAGGCCAGCAGGGACACGATTAGCTTCCATGCTAATCCTAACTCTATAAGATGGGCAAGGGTTGATAAGAAAACAGAAAGTATCACAACTCTTCTTCATTTCTGTCTCCTGAGGAGGAGACTCTGTTAAATTGCCTACGAAGTCTTTCTGATTTAACTGACTTTACAAGAATGTGAGGTGACTAACAACTATCAGTCTTCAGTGAAAGCTTTGGGGGGCACAATCACTTTCTATTTGCACAGTAGAAACATTCTTTTTGTTTCTTTGCATGGTAATAAAATGAGTGCTTTTTAATGGTTGCATTAGCCAAAAAATTTTAAAACTCATTGCGGGGGACAATCAGCAGCGCAGTACTTATTAAGACACTGAACTGCAAGCAGATGTACTACTTTTATTACATACAAATGAGGAATTTTAATGCTTATGTGCATTTCCTTGGAATAAAAAGGTGATTCTGATCCTTTAGACAAAAACTTGGGAGGGGGGGAGCAACAAAAAAGGTTTGTAGAGATGTCCTGCTGGGAAATTAATGTGATCAGGTTATTTTGTCTTGATACATGCGATTATTTAAGAATAATTTAAAGATAAAGACCTGATCTATCAAGCTGAAGATATCCTGTGCAATTTCTTATTAATGGTAACTGTGGGAGCTTTAGCTTATTCAAGTTGGGAGTAGTAAATTGTTCAGAGGGTTGCTTCCCCTTAGAAGCCAAGGACTGCTATTACTAACATCCAAGGATGAGGGTTTTTTCTTATGGTTGTTTTTATTTTTTAAGTAGTGCAAATTTCCAGTTTTATTTAATGTTCAAAAATTCTCAAGCTTTATTAAAATATCCCATGATAAAATGGACATCTGTAGAGTTAGAACAAATGAGAACTACTTGTTCACTCACTATAGCAGTCTGCCAGGGATGTGACTACAATAGGAAGTCGTTAAGTATTGAAACTGAGCAAACTGTTTGCATCAAATTATCTGACAGATTTAACATCACAGTGCCATGAATCGTGTTATCACAGATAGTTTCCATTATTTTATTTAGGACTCTCCTTAAATCCCGTTGAATCAATGGAGACAACGTCACTGATTTTTTTTTTGAAGGGGTGACCCTTATTTGCCAGATATCAGAGCTTGAAGCTTGGACCAGAGACACTGCAATAGTCCATGATATATGTAATGTGTACTATGTTATTTTGATTCAAGGCTGGGCATATGTCCAAGTATCTCTGCTGCAAATAGTTGTGTGCATAACTAATGTTGCAATTTTTTTCCATATCAAATCCCAAGTCTACTTTCCCCTTAAAGTAAACGAGGAGGGCAAAAAGCTGAAACAAAGTATTTAATATGATTAAACAAATATGAGTAGCTGCAGAGAAATGTGTGGAACATTTATTAATTAAATTGATTAGCAGCATAGCATAGTGAAAAAAATGCTTTTTTATTTTCTTTGACCAATGAGGATGTGCTTACTATCCATGGCAGTTCTAGCCCTTGTTTGTGTCAATGCTATCACAAAATTACATTTTATCACAGTTAAACTCCTTTAATGGTGGAGTGTTTCCTCCTAGTGCTTTGCACAGTGAGGTATTCTACTTTAGGTTGTTTTGTGGAATAGACTTTATTTCTGTATCAATGTGATCACTTAATATGATATTGCTTCAAGCCTTGATAGCTAGATTATTTGTGACAGTCATCCCAACCCTAATTCTACTTTTAGCACTTGTTAATAAATGCTCATTTGAAAGGCAGAGGTCATTTCATGTCAGGAAGGACTTTCTCCCCAGTGGGATTTAAGCTTGGCTGATGTGACAGTTGGAACCCAGTTCCTTACCCAAATCAAGGTTAATACTGCAACACCATCTGAACTACACTGGCATATGTCTCTTCACCTGCCAAAATGCTATTGCTTGCACTGGGTGCATACGTGTAGTCTAGAAAAAGATCTCTTGCAGATGAAAAATCCCAGTTTGGAAGCATCAATTATGTACCGTCGTGAGTAAAACTAGCATTAACATCCTCAAAGTTGCTTTTTAATGCCTTATTTCTGTGTGTTCAGAATTAATATCCCTTGACTCTTGATTGATTTTTCAGAAACCACTGAGGCGTCATTCTCTGGAAATAAGAGTCCCAATACAACTTTAACAGCCTGTTATCTTGTTTCCTGAAGGTGGAGGACTCAAAATTGCTAAAATGAGGGACTTACAGTGTGTCTGTATCAAAACTGCTCCGTTAAAATTTTAGCTTTTTCTGGATTTCCTGTTCTGTTCTTCCATGATGCAATAGGCTATGACTCTGAATTTTGTGTTTGAGGTCTTCCTCAGATACTCTAATTAGCTGCCATTAAAACACTTAGTTCCTGCTGTGGGGGCTTTCAACTTTTCATCAGGAGGCCACAGGCAGCATAATATAACGCACTTGTTTCAATGCAGAAAGGAAAGATTCAGTAAGGAATGAGATACCCATAATTAATTCAGGTGGTTGATATGTGATCTGAATATTCTGTGAATACATAAATGTTAAAGCACATTATGCTTAAAGCAGCAGTTATTATTATATCCCACTTGTTTGGATTACATACGTATTAGTAGGTCACCACTTGCACTATATTTTTTCCAAATTCCATTCATAAAAGTGGGTTATTTAAAAATAAAAAATTGAAGTAGATTAGCAACAGAAATATTGAAAAGATATTACAAGTAAAATGAAGGAGATGAAAATAGAAAAGTTAACATTAATGCACTGTCTTTGAACTTCATGCACAGGATAAAATGCAGATACATTTTAGAATGTCCTATTACTAATACCAGTGTATTGCAGAAAGTTTGGGTATTACTAATACTAGTTTGTTGCAGACACTATCTGCTGTTTGCTGTCTGCTTCCTGATCTCATTCTGGAGATAGCGGCAGATTACTAGTCCCAGATCTGAGCTAAAATTACTTAGCTCATCCATGCATAATTAGAATCATAGAATATCTCGAGTTGGAAGGGACCCATAAGGCCCGTCAAGTCCACCTCCCTTCCCCTTGCAGGACTACCTAAAACTAAACCATATGAATAACAGCATCATCCAGATGTTCCTTGGACTCTGACAGCCTTGGTGCTGTGACTTCTTCGCTAGAGAACCTTTTCCTAACATCCATTCTGAACTCCCCTGACACAACTTCATTCCATTTCCACCAGAGAGAGGAGACCAGCACCTCCCTCTCCGTTCTCCCCCTTGAGGAAGCTGTAGACTGTGATGGGGTCACACCTCAGCCTTGTATTCTCCAAGCTGAGCAAGCCAAGTGACCTCAGCTGTTCCTCCTAAGTCTTGCCCTCGAGGCCTTTCATCATCTGGGTTGTCCTTCTCTGGACACGCTCTAATAGTTTGATGTCCTTCATATGCTGAGGCACTCAAAACGGCACACAATACTTGAGGTGGGGCCACACCAGTGCAGTGTAGAGTGGGTCACTTACCTTAACCAGCCAGCTACGCTATGCTTGATGCCCTCCAGGACACAGATGGCCCCCCTTGTGTCTGCCAGGGCACACAGTTGACTCATATGGGACTTTCCATCAGCTCTAACTGCAAGATCTCTTTCTGGGGGGCTGCTCTCCAGTCTTTCATACCCTAATTTGTGTGTGTAATCAGGATTACCCCTTTCATACAGTCAGTGATCGCCCAGCTCTCTAGTCTATCCAGATCACTCTGTAAGGCCTCTCCACCCTTGAGGGAGTCCACAGCTCTTCCTAGTTTAATATCATCAGCAAACTTACTTAATGTACATTCAACTCCTGCATCCAGATAATTTATAAAAACATTAAAACATTACTTGACTTTCAATTTGCTATTTTACTCTCAATACTAGAAACAGTGGTGGAAACTGGAGTTTGTGGTGGACAGTGAGGTTAAACATGAGGCATCAGTGTGTTCTTTCAGCAAAGAAAGCCAGCTGCATCCTGCACTGCATTAGGACTGTAGCCAGCAAGAGTCAAGGGAAGTAATCCTTCCCCTCTCTTTTTAGACCACATCTGAGTGCTGTGTCCAGTACTGGGCCCCCCAGAACAAGCATATGGACAAGTTGGATTGAGCGTGGTGGAGGCCACTGAACTGGTCAGGGAGTTTTGCACATGACAGGCAAGAGAGAGATGGGTTTGTTCAGCCAAAGGAAGGGAAGGTAGAGGGAAAATTCTGTTTCTAGCTTTCTATATCTAAAAGTAGGGTACAGAAGAGTTGAAGTCAGAGGTTTTTCACAGGTGCAGACTATTAGAACAAGAGTAATGGAAACAAGTCATCATAAGGGTGTTTAAGCGCTGAAACAGGTTGATGATGTGGAGAAGCTGTAGACTTTCCATCCTTGGAGTTGCTTAAAATTTTACTGTATGGGGCCTGAGCAGCTTGATCTAACCAGAGCTGTCTGGCAAATAGTGTTTTCTTGGTTTGATAGTTTGCAAAATGGAGCAAAGACTGTTAACCATCAAAGAAAATGTCCTTGGTTTTACAGACATCTCTTCTATTTTAAGTGCAGGCAGAGATATATTGATATATTTTTAAGCACTTTCTTAAGCAGTTCAGAACAGCAGTGCAACTGCTTGGCTGTTATCACAGGAGCTTCTTGAATTCAGGAAGAGTCTTCAGAAGTTAGTCTCAATGCTTGGTGGCAGTGGATATATCAAGGGTGAAAGGTGACGAACTTCGTATGTATTGAGTGGATGTGGAGCAGAGTGGTTTCTAGGTATACTTTACATTGCAATTATGTTCCAGAGTTGTTACCGCTGTAGCAGCTTTGCAGCTGAGTGTCTTACAGATTTGTTTGGATAGCTGATTGTATCACAATTGTAGAAACTGATTTACAGCAACAGACAGCTTTCAGAAAGTTCAGACAGCCATTGTGTCTCTGACTCTTTAGCATGCTAGCAGTTGAGCTAGCAATTTATATCAGCTACATGCTGTCAGGAGGTTTGTTATCTGTGACCTACTTCATTTCAAATTGAATATTTACTTGTTTATGCACAGTTATGCACAGCGGGACTATCAGTCATTTCTTTGGCAGGATCTGTTTTGATAAGTCATTATGAATAAGGCTAGGCATCACTGGCACCTTTGGTGGAGGAAGCATCCTGAAAAATTCTGAAGCAGGGATTTCTCTTCAGGCTCTGGCTATCTCCTTCACAGAGAGAAGTACACCGACCCTGTTTGGCTGCTCACAATGAGGTTGTGCTGCTGAAACCATGCCTGCCAGGGATGATGGGAAAATGGTGTGCAGGATGAGGAAGGTCAAAGTGTCTGGGGGCTCACGTGTTATGGGTCCCCTTTGGATGATCCTGCTATCTACAGCAGAGGCAGTGGTTGATGTGGGGTGCAGCTGGGCAGAAACTGGGGCCCTCTGGGCAACTGGGACGCCAGAAAACTATGGCAGCCAGGTCTGACAGAGGATCCGGCCTCTGGGACAGGTTAGCCCTGGTCATCTCAGCAGAAATGGCCTCAGTTAGCCCTAAACTGTAATAGGCTCACTGGGCCACATTAAGTTTCCACAGAACTTCATAATTTGTATGGTGAACCATGGCCATGGACACAAGGTCACAGTCCCCAGAGAACTGCTCCAGGGTACTGCATGAAGATTTGCAGACAGTGGTTGCTGTGGGGGCAGGAGGTGCTAGAGAAGCTTGCAGGACTGCGACCTGCCTCTGTCAGAGCTGGCCTTAGGTACAGGCACCAAACCCCTAGGAGCTGGAGAGAAGAGGTTGCAGAGGAGGATTGCACAGAAAGATGGTTTCAGGTTGGTCAGGGCAATCGGAGCTCAAGGCCTTGAGCAAATCCCTTGCATGGAGATGGCAATAGCAATCAAATTCTATTTCCTCATTTTTTTTGGGCAGGGAAGAACAGCGCACTGAGAGGTGCTGTGGAAGGCTTTCCAGTCTCACTTGAGTTACTGTGTCATCCCGAGTACTTGCTTCATTAAAGAACTGAAAGTAATCCAGTAAACTGAATATTTCATTAATTCCCTGTTATCATTCCCAATTTCTTTAGATAGGCAATTTAAACACCATTATTTTTACAGGTTTATTGTACATTTACACTCAGTTGAAGTATATTTTGGAAAAAAAAGCTTTTTAAAATCTGAATTATATCTTACAAATAATTTTCATTTAAATATATAGTGGAATGTTTTTTATGAATAAATATTCCCCTTTGAAGAGTATACTGATATGATCAAATCTGCAAGGTAAACCACTAAGCAGCCACTACTCTATGGCTTTTTCTTAGGAAGCTGTGCTTTATTTGAAGCATTGATCAAGGTATTAATATTGAAAATGCAAGCGAAAAGTTTTCTACTTTAATGAAAACACTAATTCAGTATTTTCCCTGTGCGCTCAACCTCACTGTTCCGTTTTCAAAAGAAAACATATGATATCTGTCTGAAAAGCTTAAGGATTGTTCCTTCAGTATCGGTATTGGGGCTCATACCCATCAGTTGCTGTTTGTTTGTAGGGCAGGCCTTTTTTATTTCTGATTGTACCACATTCCATTGCCTCAAGTAGCTTTCTCTTAAGCCTACGATGTATTATTAAACTAGTGCTGTGAAGGAATTGCTCAACTCTAGCTGAGGTGGATGTGTTCACAGGTATGCTCGTACATCTCCTTGTGGTCATAAAGTTAGCTATGACATTGCGTCTTAGAATGACTGTGGGTGCAGTCTGAAGAAGGCTATAAGATGTGAGAGACAACAAGTTTAGCTATTAGTCTTGTCTCATAAGGGTAAGGAAAATAAAATCTGTACCTACTGAAGGTATGTTTGCGCAGCAGAGGGAAGAAAAAGACTACAGAAGTTTCCACCTGGCTTATAGTCCTGTACTAATATACTGATATTCAAACCTTCTGACTCAAGATGGTTTCAGATGCTCTGAAAGAATTATCTCCTCTTGTTCTTCCTTCCCTCTTCCTAGGAATCGTACAGAAGCTGCTTTCCTTTTCTTCTCTTATCCTTGGAAGATGAGCTATTGATTGCACCTGGAACCAAAATACTAACTCGCAGTCAGTTCTTCTGAAGGATCTTGGAGGATCCTTTCTGAACTGCTGTAGTAGCAACACCTGCATTTATTTCCAAAGCTGGGAGATCTAGTCAGATAATACCACTTCTGAAGCATGGAAGATTAATCACCTGTTAAAGTTATGCAGCTATATCCAGCCAGATGATATATGAGTTATTTACCAGTTATTCATGGGGCCTTGGTCATCGATGATGCTTTGAGCTCTGCTGTTTCTTCCCTTTGGCATATGACAAAGGGTTTTGTGAGGATTGAAAGTGTTTTAATATGAACCAATTCAGCTAAAAATAGAGTTCTATAATATACTGAAGGTCAGATCGTATTATTTCTTTTCCAGATGGCTCTGAATTCTTAAAAATATTAGAAATGGATCTCACTTTTATTTTTCAAACTTTTATCAACAGAAGGTGTAAACAAAAACTCACTGCAGTGAATTAGAAGGATGGTTTCCTCCGTATTTGAATTAAAACAGAGATAATATTTTTCTTAGTAAATATATGGTCTGTTGTATGGCAAAAATAGCAGTTCTGGTACAATTCAGGTTAAAAAAAATAATTCTTGGATTCTTAACTAGTTACAGCTTGGATCATTCAGTCTGTTTAAATGTGACATGCTCTATCAGTAGTCATTATTCCCATTGACAATTAGATGAAAAGAAAGAAACATTGTATTCACCTCTCAATATTTTACAAACCATGTTCGGATTTGTACTCCTGTGGGAGTAAGACCCCAGAACGCTACCTACTCAATTTGTGATGCTTTCATGTTGTATGGGACAACAAAGTTAAGATTGCTTAATTGACCAAGAAATCTCCAAAGAGAACTCAAAGGAAGAAAGAAGGTAGAATTAATGATTCAATAGATGATTCTAAGAGTTATGAGCTAGTGGGCTGAACCAATACTTCAGTATGGTGTTAGATGGACTGTGTAGCCTCTTCTGCTGGAAAATCAGGCTTTGCACATTACATGTTTGATTTGGGGTGGGTATGTATTTGTCAGCTTTGAATGACCTGTATTCCATTGGTAACAAAGTCTACTTAGTCATCTGCATATTCCAACCCAGACCTCATGCTTTCTTGTGACAGAATACATGGTTTGCACAGGTAATTTGTTCTTTTTTCAGGTGTTTTAAATTATTTTTTTTAACCTTCATGGTAAAATATGATAAGTTTAAATTACTGTCTCCAAGGCCACACAGAAGGAAGATATAAATAAACTATTTATGAGGTATGAATCTCTAGCTAAGAAAATGAAAAAATTCTGATATAGCTACCTTAGAAAATTTTTAATATGTGAAAATTAGATGCATACTTGTGAAACCTTGATAAAATTAAAATTGTCATCAGAATGTAAGAGTAATGAGTGTCATAATAATCTGCCTATTCTTGGTTTTTGTAGCAATCACAACAATCATACATGTAGCTGATCTGAATAAAGCAAGATACCTGTACCTGTGCATAACCAACCAAGTAAAAAGCAGTCAAAACAAAATTATCTTAACCTAAACTCTAATTTTGTCCTAATCTTGTAATTGCTGCAAGCAATTAGCTGTTAAAGGGAAAAGAATTAAGAGAAAACCTTGCCACTCTTCAGAATCACTTTTGTTAGGAAATGATTATGGCACCCAAATAAATATGTGTTAATAACCTAATAATGAATACTTACCTCTTGATCTTGCCCCCAAGTCCTGAGAGACTTCACTGAGGTACATATACAGACAGCATGGAGACCTATTGTACCAGAGAACATGTACTGTTTTAATTTCCAACCTTGGCTGGCTTTTGCTCAAGTGGGTGTGCCAGCTTTTTCTGTACGGTTCCTGAAGCTTTTCTTGCTAGAACCATATAACTGCAAAACAGAAATTAGGGGAAATTTGGCCCAGAATTCTGCCTCTGTCATTTTGTGGACTCTGGGTTACCTCTACCTATGACCCAAGGCTTTTGCTATGGTACTGGGATACGAAGCTATAAAATTAATTATGTTGTAAAAAAGTGATTTGAAAGTAAAGTCCAAGGATGGTTTCAGGGCTAACACCAAAGTAGGTAATTTTTTTTTTTTAAATAGATAATGTAATGTGTAACAAGTGATATATTGATTGCTTTTCATTGTGCACAAACACAACACAACAATAATATTGTTGTTTATACAAAACACAAACAATAATATTTAGTCAAAAATATAAAACAACAGTGCATTTCTTAAAAAGAAGATAGTGGTAAAAAGAGAATATACAAACAAAACACCTGATAGTACCTTTGTTGAACACATGTTTGAATTGTTTTCATTAATTCATGCACTTTAAAAGATTTTTCTCCAAATTTAGAATACCCCATCATTTGCTGTGCGTGGTAATATCTGATTCAGAAAGCTGAAGTCTAAAGATTGCAGACTAAACTCAGGGTAAAATAGTAAAGAGGAAAGATTAGAAAGGTGATGCTGAAGTAAATATGATACCTCTATAAATACCATTGCATGCATTCTTCATATACCAAATCTGCACTGCACATTCAAATTTACTCTTTTCATATGGTAATCTATCATATCCAGTTTTTCAGCTGCAGAATAGGAAATGTTTCCCAAGCTGCAAGATGGATCTTTACAAAGTAGATTCAGCTGTCATTTGTTACTGTGAGACTGTTTCCACTTGATGTAGGTCATTTGTATATGTACAGCAGT
>JAOXNO010000020.1:39754134-39764321 GCA_028565335.1 Limnodromus scolopaceus | reverse complement strand
ATAACTAGATTTCAGAATAATTTCAGATTTCTCTACTACAAGAGAACTGTGATTTTTAGATAGGCCACAAATCTTCTGATTTGCTTTTTTTTTTTTTTAAATTTATTTTTAAATTACTATGTGCTGGAAAAGAGGAAAAGGGAAGAAGATTGAGAAGATACCAACTAGCTGAACAAAAATTTGACATGGAGTTTAGTTAACAGGAAGGTGTTGCTGGTCAAAGCAATTGCTAGTCTCACAACTATTGAAAGATCTCTCTAAATTATCCTTGCTAGATCTGTTCCATGTTGCATAGATTAAGTCATTATTGAACTAGGACTTAAACCTCTTACTTGTAAAGGTGAGTTACTGTCATATTCATCTATGGATATATCAGGAGCAGAGATGGTAGCAGAGAGGAAGGCAGACAGCTTCCACAAATGTCATGTGCAATCTAGCAGTTTTACAGTGGCAATGGAAATTTTGCATAAACCAAAAATCTTCTCTTCCCTATTGGTCATCTTCCCTAACCTGTCCATTTTTTTCTCATGTATGAACCAGTGCCACTGTACCAGTACAGAATGCTGATTGCTGAGGAAAGAAGCTATTTAAATGGAAAATAAATGAAAAATCCACTCATTATATGCCATGAATTATTCCTTCTGTATGCACAAACCTTCCTTTTCCCTCTATCAAAAGAAACTCTATTTTTACTTAATTGACTTGTATCCTGTATTATAAATCTGTCTGCTCATTAAACTCAAGCAGAATTACAGTGGAATTTAATACAGCAGTAGCTATTAATAATCCTCAGAATTTAGCGCTTAGTATTACCCAAACTAATGCCTAACAGACAGAATAATGATATTTTTAAAGTATTAGAAAGTTGTAAAACATTATGTCAGTGTTACTTATGCTAAGAACTTAATTTGCAAAATATCCAGAGTCTTTCCACTCCTGCTCTTGCTGAAATGTGTGTTCACATCTTCCATGATGATGTGAAGGAGGATAGGGTTTTGCAAATATGTCCAGACACAGTGTGCAGTACTGTGAGCAGCTGTACTAAGTACAGGAGGTCTAGGGTGTTAGTGGAGCCAAAAGCCAGACTACCGCTGTTAAGACCATAAATGATCAAACTTCTCATTGGAACTGTTTCACTTTGTACAAACATTCATTTGCTGTGGTATGTTAGGGTGGCAGGAACAGTGGTTAAGTCAGGACTATAAAATACAGACCCTGACATTTCTTTCTGACTTAGATGGGAGGCACCTTTGCTCTTCTGAAAAAGTCTTGGGTGAAAAAAAAATAAAAATGAGGGCATGAAATGTGGGACCATCAAAAGAAGACACCATGCAAGCAGCAAGGAAAAACACAAAAAAAGTCAAAGATTATTTTTAAAAGGAGGAGTTGATGGAAAACTGCAGGAAAGACAAGGCAGTGAAATCCAAGTGAAAGACTTAAGCAAGTGTTTTGTCTCTGTCATGAATACAGGGAAGGAAAAGTAGACATGCAAGCCAGTATTGTGAGGAGATCATATTGAGCGTTAGCTCTCTTCCAGCTGCAAAAGATGTTCCAAGGAAAGCTAGGCTAAAAATTGCTTTGAAGGCTTGTTTTTTCAAGGTTCCTTGATACTTTATTTCAGAAATTCTTGCTTCCCCTCCTGCCTTCCTTTCCTTCACTCAAAAGCTAATGATGATGTAATTTCTCACAGAAATGAGTAAAGGTAGTGCCTGCTATAAATACATATTTTAGAGAAAGTCAGAGTACCTTTTAAAAATTACAAGCACAGGAATCTTGATGCTTTTGTTCCCAATTGAAAAATAAAAAAGTAACAAATATTTCAAAGACACATAGAAACAGGAAAGATATTTTGAATGTTTGTTTCACAAATGAAAATTAAATCCAGAGCCAAAGCGTAAAAAGCAAATGGAATTAGAAATGAAAAATGCACTGCATTCTGTGAAAGTGACCTTCCTGTAAGTGTATGCATCTTTCATGATCTCTCACAGCATGCAAAACATATAGCAGCCAGCAATACTGGAACACATCCCTCAGTCAGCCCACCTCATTTCTGCTGATCTCACCCATGTCTTCTTTTTTTTTTTTTTTCCCCTAGAAGGCAAGCTGTGTTGTGTAAATATTTTACAATGTTTCATTCTCATTCTTTCACGGCATTCTGAATAACACATACAAAGATTCTGTGCATTTTATCAAAATGCGCTTTCCATCTTCATTCCTTTCCTCCCTCTCCAGAAATTTTTCTCTTCAAACAACATCTTCTGTGTCATTTATCGTCACGGACTCCAAAAGGATTATATCTTGTGTACAGAACCCTTCAGCTCTCACAAGTGTTATGAAATTTAAAATACTGTTTAAAATACCAATTTCCATTTTTAAGAAGTGCAATACTAAGCACTAATTGACTTACAGGCCAGACTGTGTCTTGAAGACTGCAGGTTGTGGATATATATGTGCATGAGATGGCTTCATAGTTTATTGCTACCTGGTGTCCTTAGGGGACTGTCCAGTCTCTGTCTCAGCTGCTGAAGGGGTGCTGCCTTCTGTAAGACTAGCTTTGCTTGGATGCTCAGGGAGGGTGAGGACATTGACCTAGTTTATACTCCTTTTTTTCACTTTTGAAGAAACTGGTACCTTATCCACTAGGATGCCAGTACTGGTTATAACCTACAGTGTTTAGCCAGCCAGCAGTACAGGCTGAACACCCCTTGCACAGGATTTGAGGGGAGTGAAAGGATGGAGTACATCATCTCCTATTGTACATCCACAAGAGCCAGGCTCAAGTGGATTACAACATCTTTGAGGCATAGAGTACCCAGAGGACGCTAGTGCCACGGGTAGCTGCTCATCAATGACAATTCTAGGAATTCTAATTCTACATAATTCTTGGAATGACTGTTCAGCATATAAATATCTTGAAGGGTTGTTCATAATGTCGTACATTTTACTTCCTTTCATTTTCCTAAAATATGTGGCCCAGCTGTTTGCAGAGTGG
This sequence comes from Limnodromus scolopaceus, assembly GCA_028565335.1. Classification (NCBI taxonomy): domain Eukaryota; kingdom Metazoa; phylum Chordata; class Aves; order Charadriiformes; family Scolopacidae; genus Limnodromus; species Limnodromus scolopaceus. The sequence goes on along the minus strand of JAOXNO010000020.1, from coordinate 39,761,329 downwards.
ATCATGCTGAAATTTCGGAGCAGGGAGTGAAAGTGCAGTAGAGATGTCCTTAACAGGTGTGAGCATAAAGAGGCTTAAGTTTCTGGGGTCTCTTAACTTGATGATGTTAATCCTATGCATTTGGTAACATTAATGTATAGCTTCTCTTCTTGTGAGCACACCTTGTGTCTGTGAAATTTTTCCTAAATATTGAAATGTATTGTGAGTCTGAACAGAGAAAGAAAATTGCAAGTTGTTACATGTTAAGGTAATATAAAGTGTCATAAAGCAAAAGTATGTTCCAAACAGCATCCTATCTCTGACAATGACTAATGCTTCCTCCTTTTTAAAATATGCACAAAGTACCCTACAGAAGATAGAACAACAATAAGTTTCAACTTTACACTGAGCAGTAAACGTTTGGCATATTTGCAGAAGCGTAAGCATGTGCATATATAGTAATCCCATCTAATGGAACTGTGAATGGTAGCAATACTTTGAATTATACCTAATCCTGGTTTAGTTCTTGTTTTCTATATTATGTGGAAATAAATCTTTGTGGTTAATTATTCACTAAGTTAGTTTCTTTTCACTGGATTCAAATTTCACTGAATATCCCAGTGTTTTTCCAGTTTTTACTTGCAATTCATGATCTTCATTTATATTAATTTCCTCTTCGAAACAAATAGTTCAAATGTTCAGTCCTGCATATACCCACTATGTCCTTTCCGTGCTTAGGTTATCACGTATCCTGGAATTGGGTTTTTTAGCATACAGTGAGAACCCTAAATGAAACTTAAATGGAGTAAAACACCTGTGTTGAAATTGCATCCTTAAACTCACCCTTCACTATCCAGCCAACACAGCTGTTTTTCTTTGTAGAATTAGCTAACCACATCATGCATGTTTATCTGAGTAACTGGGATTTCTTATAAAGCTAGTTGGTTTGGGTTTTGGGGAGGTGGCCTTTTTTATTATTTTTTTAAATATTTTTTAATTTTTTTTTAAGGCGTGCTGTACTTTGATTATGATGCAGGTTTGCTACAGATACAATTCAGTAATTCTTCTACCGTCTAGCTGAAGGCAGGACTCAGGCCATCCCTTACTGAGGTGCGTAGGTAGATTTTGATAAGTACTGTGTATGAAAGTTATCTCTGTGACCACCATTGAGGTTTTAAAGCCAGATCCACAAAGTTCTCGCAACAGGGTTGCAAGAAGTGGTGGAACCACCTATGAAATGTCATTGGTCCCTCCTGCACATACACTTACATGAGTTAAATGTGTTATGTACAAAGTATGGGTGGCAGAATGAAGCCCCCCATAATCCAAGAGGAAATGGTTAGCAACCTGCTACACTGCTTAGACGCACACAAGTCTATGGGGCCAAACGGGATCCACCTGAGGGTACTGAGGGACCTGGCAGAAGTGCTCAGCAAGGCACTTTCCTTTATTTATCAGAAGTCCTGGCTAACAGAGGAGATCCTAGTTGAGTGGACATTAGTAAATATGATGCCCATCTGCAAGAAGGGATGCAAGGAGCATCCAGAGAACTACAGGCCTGTCAGTCTGACCTCAGTGCCTGGGAAGGTTGTGGGGGAGATCATCTTAAGTGCTATCACACAGCATGCACAGGACAACCCAGTCAGCATGTGTTTATGAGAGGCAGGTTCTGCTTGACAAACCTGATCTCCTTCTATGACAAAGTGACCCGCTTAGTGGATAGGGGAAAGGCTGTGGTTGTTGTCTACCTAGACTAATTTAGACTTTCTGTATATTTGCTTGTAAAATGGGGACTCTTCTTTCCTATCACCTAGTGTGGGCCACCATCAGAAGTAGTGGGGAGGTACTTTCTGGCTTGGGAACCCTGGAGACAAGTGTTTCCCTTCCTCCTCAGCCTGCCAGGGCAACCGCTTTTGCATGATTTCCCTGAGCTCCATACCAGCAGCTCCTACTCCAATCTCATCCTGCAGCCAAGCAGCCCTCTGCTCCTCGGGGAGCGTAGCCCTGGCAGAGGAGGCTGCTCAGAGATATACACGTGTCTCTGTCCTGTCCCCAGCTGGCTCTGGGGCCCCTGGGGGCTCCGCTGTTGGCTCCTAAGGCTGCTGCCAGAGTAAAAGGCAGGCAGTAGCTGCCAGCACAGCTGCCCTCTGCTCCCAGGAGACCCTCTTCTGATGGGACTCTGCAGTGAAGGTCTTGCCAACACTGTAAATCAGAACCCAATTTTTTCATAACTCATTCTCTCCCCCCACTTTTTAAAATAAATAACGACAATTTAAAAATCCAACTCTGTGTGTGGAACATTGCGGATGTAGCTGTTAGAGCTGGATGTTCAAATAACATCTGCCCCCTCAGCCAGTGTTTCTGTTTTGTTTATCTTCTGCCAGGGTAGCCCATGAGGACATGCAGAGATGGTGCTGGAGACACAGCTCTTAAGTCTGTCACTTTCTGTGCCACTGGAAGCTACATTGAAGGGACTTGTCAGAGGAGAGCTAGCTCTGCGAATTAGTTTGTAACAGTTGGCTGCTTCAGAAAAAGGGAATTTTCTTCATTGCCAGATCCTACCTCATCAATATTGTATTGCTTTCACTCTCCCTGGGTAGCCAGAGCAAGCATAGTACATCTCTACCCATTTACACAGTACATGAGAGAGCTTTAATGACATTATACTGCCTAGAATGGAAGTGGCATTAAAAAGGCTTTAGAAAGTAGTTCTCCTGTATCTTTTTAATGTTCTTGCACTGGAAGGAATGATTGCAATTAGTAATAGATAACATTAAGTGGAAAGTAAGAACTAATTTGCTTCTTTACCCAGAAATAAATCAAAGGGGTTTTGTGTCTGAAAGAAGAACCACATGCAGTTGAAATGATTCTCTTGTAAGCAAGAGCTTACAAAATTTAAGTACTTCCCAATTATATTTTAATACCTTGGGGGTAGATCAAGTATGCGTACTATATGAATAAAATAATAATGTGTTGCCTATAGTTTATACATATGTTTTGATTGCTGTATGTAGTAGTGTCTTTTTACATGGAGATAAAGCACATACTTAATGTCTTGTTTTGCATCTGTACACCACAGCTGTTTTTAGAGCGGGAGAGGGAGCGGATTGTGTATCTCCTTGGATTACTAGTTTCTATGACAGCAGAAATGGAGATAATGAATTTAGAGGATCTGGGCTTCTTCTATAATTTGCTGTTATAGTCCCTTCCAAAGCTGCTGTGCTTCACTGCAAGGTGTAGGAGGCAATGACCTCTATAGAATTATCTAGAAGAAAGAAAATCAAAGCTGATGGTTGCCCTAAGAGATTATTCAGTTTCTCCATCCTTACTAACTACCAGTAGTTCATGTAATTTGTCTGAAATATTTCTATACATTTTCAGCACCTGAATTATCTTAAATAGTACTCTAGGGTTGGAAAAGATGATGGTGGTTGGATATTATTCTGTAATCCTACCACAAAGGACACAGAGGAGAATGAAAATCACCTTTTGTCTGCCCACTTATGCTTTTTCTTTTTTTTTCTTTTTTTTCTTTTTTTTTTTTTTTTGTTACAATGTATTTGCTTGTGTTTAAATATAAGGGAATGTTGCTGCCATGGCAAACCTGGAAATTGTGTCTGATTCAGCTTGTGTTTCCCTTGTGATTGCTTTAAAACATGCTCTTCCCCCTTTAAACAGAGTACTATACTACCGTGTAGTGTTCTTGGCTACTTCTTACTTCTTTACAAAACAGTGCTGATACGAAGACGAGGAATGTAACTGTTAGTCTTTAGCAATAGTGTGAAAGAAAGCAAACAACCAAGTAAATAGAGTTATGACTCTTAAAAAACACAACTAAGTACAATTGGGAAATACAGTTAATCATTCAAACCAAATTGATATTTCTAACATATCTTGCGTAAACAACATTATTTTTGTGATTGTAGATTATGTTTATTCTAACATGTGTTTCATCATATGGCAGATAACTTTCAAGTATTTCTTCTTTAAAACAGAGCAGAACAGAAATAGTTTTACCACCTCGAAGTCCAATGAATGTTTGCACCGAAGCCTCCATATTTTTGACTTGTATGTGCTGATCTAGCTAATTTTATTAGTCTTCTCTACACATTTTGCCTTCCAGGATTATTTTTTTTCCCGGGAAGTAAAAGCTTGGATTTCCTATGGTTAGTGTTTCTCCAAAATCATGTGGATGGCTGAGACAGGCCCATACAGCCTAGCCATGCCCTCCCAACCTTACCAGTGTTGCTGAGGGCATGCTGGCTTGTGCCAAGCACACGGGAGGGATATGTTATCACCATTCCTATTCTGGAAGAGCCAGAGAGCAAATTTCTGCCTCTCTCAAGCACCTTCTGTGCACTGGGCATGCATGGGTTTCAAACGGTCTAGTGATAAACACTCTGAATGTCAAACATGTAGTACATCTTTCCCCTTCCTCCATTTCCAGTGCTATTTGGAGAAAGTCCATGAACATTTGAGTGCTGTCTTCTTCTAAGGCCACAGAATTTTTTCTTTTCATCTGTCTGGATGCATGTGTGTAAGGAAGGTCATCTCTACCTAATGTCTTGAACATAGTGATGTAGAAAGATGTTATTCACTGTTGTAGACATCCAGAAGTCATCTGATCCAGCCTTCTGATAAGCAAAACAAATTTCAATGTTAGGTCAAATTGCTTGGCTGAGTTGTGAAAGTCTTCAAAGACGGATATATCACAACCTGCCTGGGAAACCTGACCCAGTGTTGACTACCCCAACAGGATATTTTACCTATATGTATTTGGAATTGTGCTTATTGCAACTTGAGACCGCTGCCTCTTGTCCTTTCACTGTGCCTCTGAGCAAACCTTGATACTCTCTTTCCTACAAGTCCCTTTATGTAGTGGAATTCAGCAATTATCTCCCACCCTTAACTTTCTCTAGGCTGAATAAACCAATTAATCTGCTCCTCATGTGTCATATGCTCCTGTAATGAGCTTTCTGTGTTCTTCCTTACACTGAAATTACCTGAGTGGAGCACATTAATGTGAATGCTGCATATCAGGATCCCTTGTTACTACCGTTATAGCTAGAAAAAGCAAAACTGTCACAAGGAAACATCTTTTAGATAGCTGGTAATAACTCAGGTTCTAAAAAGAAAAAAACTGACCATTCTGTTTTTCTCATTTTCCTCGTGCAGTTTTCAGCTTGCCTCCTCTTCATTATGCCTGTATGTAATTGCTGTGTCTGACCACCCAGCTTCATCAAGTCTATGACCATACCATTCAGTCTTGTTCTACCTATGATACTAGTGACACCTAAAATCCCCAGGAATCGAGCTGAATGGCTGGCCCAGACAAAAGACTTGAGTAGCTTCTGTGGACCGTCATCCCCCAAGGCTGCATCTCTTGAGCATGGGATTCTGAGTAATGGTAGAGCTTTCTGGATCAGTTTATTGGTACAGCTACCATTAGGTCATCGTATTCTTTACAGTTTTCATAACGATCCAGTGGCAAATTGGCCTAAGGCAATGACCTGGCTTGCCTTTGAATTGTGAATAGCCTACACATGCAGTCACTCAGGGAAGTGTGTTAACTGTAATTAATAAGGCACTCATACTGAGTGGACCATACAGAAATCTACAAAAGAGCTTACATCCAACTTCATTTAATTGACTTTGAATTTGGACAAAGGAAATCAGGGAAGAATAGCCACCTGCTCCTTACGATTCATATATAGGTACTATCCTGAGTTTTAAATTTTTTATCAGTTTGTAGAGCATATAGAAGAAAAAGTAGTGTTTCTGTGGATTTCATCATTTTCCCGGGTCACAGACACTCTTATAAGGTAGCCACCAGCAAGGCATATCAGGAGTAGCAGCTTCTGTCTCAAATTCAGTTTGGAGCACTACAGAACTTTCCCCAACAGCCAACTTCTGCCAGCCTCTTCCCATCTGATTTCCTCTTTCATTGTACTTATAAATCAGTTTTAAACAAAATTAATAGCCTTTGAATGTGGAGAGGATATGTAAGTTCTGCACTATATAAAACATGATATTTCTGTATGCGTGTGAGTACCTATATACACACATATATAAAGAACATTCAACAAGCGCAGACTGTGTTAGAGGCTGATTATAGAACATAGCAGAGTACCAAACACACTTTTATTGCTTTCCTTGTCTTTCCCTTACCTCCCATGATGCAGAAAGCTGGGCAAGTCGCTTGGGAGTAGATGTACCAATCCAAGTCACCATGGTTTGGCTGCTTGTCTAATTTGTCTCAAAGTAGCGTTGAATAAAATGCCTTCATCCCCAAGCTACAGTCTCTTTCTTGCATGTTTGTGCATACACAAATTTGTTGATCGCTTTGGTCATAATCACAGTCCCAACAGGAATCGTTGAATTCATTATTCTACCCATAAAGCAAATACCCAAGTTTTTGGAGTTTGGATGTTTCTCCCACTAGACTTAATTCTCCAGGATGACTTAGCTGCCTATACAAAATTTATGACAGCAGAAATTCAGTTCCATGTCTATGCCTAACAGCGATGCTGTTCTTTCTTGTGTTTGCGAAAAGTGGAAGAAAAATTAGGATTTTTTTTTTATATTGGCTGGCCATATGACATTGGCCTGATTTTTTAACTCTGAAAGAAGGTGCTTTTATGACAAAAAAAAAAAAAAAACCAAACCAAAAAAACCCCAAACTGATCATAAAGACTTGAACTGTATCTAAGTTGATGTTTTATGAGATTTTCAGTTGAATTGATCTAGCTGAATAGGCTTAATGTAGTTGAAAATGAGCCATTTCCCTGTTCTAAGCAAGATATGAACTGAAAATATCACAACAAAAAATGAAAGTTGTTCTAGCGAGCATTAACATCTGAATCTTACTTCCCTCTGTAATGCTGTTTAAAACCAGAGAGGGGAAAAATTCTTTTAATAGATGATAGCTATTTTCCAGTGATGAATCAGGAGAACTTATATCGTTTATTTGCTAAGCATGAACAATATAGTCAGTGTTGCATAAGGCATTAAAAGCAGTCTGTGCCTCGAAGAACATTTTAATCTAACAACACAGATGTTGAGTAGGCAAAACATGCCAGAGTCCCCAGCAGTAGATAATTGGTATTTTTAGTCAAATTTGTAATTAATATAATTTATTCACTGTTTGTGGGCTCGGTTGAAATGGTCTTGACTAAATAGTCACTGAGACAAGAGTCCATTTACTAAGCAGTATGAA
>JAOXNO010000020.1:39739025-39750452 GCA_028565335.1 Limnodromus scolopaceus | reverse complement strand
CTTATCTGCATGTATCAAGTGCAATGAAGGTACTAGGTAAGACAATGGCAGCCAGTAGACTCCTTAGTTACATTGTGTAGGAAATTTTCAATAAGTAATGAGTTTAGACACATAATAATAGGATTTCTGTTCTTAGAGAGAAGAGAAAGTGAAAAAAGAAGAAACAGGGAAGTTCAAATTACTGAGCCTTTGATTCACAGAGTAAGACCAGTGTGGATAGGATATATTAATATTTTCATATCAGGTCCAGCTTGCTGCCAGAACAACAACAACAACATTGCTGTCAGAAAAAATAGGGCTGGTAATATTTTGGAAACAAATTTAAATAGAACTTTCTTTAGAAATGAGAAATACTAGGTAACACACTGTTATATTATGTGTTTGATATTTCTAGTTGTTGGGTCAGTCACAAAAGGAATAGTCAGTTCCACCTGTTTCTCTTGACCTCTGGCTTCCTGCCCGTTTTTCATGGTTCTGGTTGCAATGAGCTTGGTCGTTTACCCTACATAAGGTTACTAATGAACTGAGGTGTTTAACCCAGACATTATCACCATTGAATATTTGCAGTGTGTTTGGTAGGAAAGGCTTGGTTGTATTTTAGGTCATTGCTACAGTTAATTGCATGTTGTTCAAAATTTTTGGTATAAGCAGGAAGTAGGAGAAGATACCAAGTGTCCAAGGACAACGCTGACTCTTTGGGAAGCAAGGTACTACGAAGGTTAGAGTTTTGTCCTTATATCTGGTACCTCTGTTAATGCTCCTAAATGACTTGTGAGCTTTTGACATGAAAAAACAACTACTAGGAAGTTGCGGCTCCATTTCCATTCTTTTAGCTTATTCATAATAAGACTTTTCTTGCATGCAGGAAGCAGGAAGCAAGAATCTCTGTGATTCTAACTTATACTGCTGAAGTGAATTTTCCCATAAATGTCTGCGGTACCCTCAAAAGCCTTTTCCATTTTACAATACCAAAGCCAAGGCTGGGAGAAAGCCAGAGGAGAAAGTTGTCTTCGTGTACATTTTCCAGAGCCAGATCAGGCCTTATGACAAGTGGATCCATGGCAGTTGCTGACATGTAGATCACCATACACACTCATGCACACAGATTAGGGTCCCTCGCCCAGGGGAAGAGTTAGAAATGGGATTTAATGACAAGACAAGGCAGACTGCACTTATCAGGCTTAGTACACATCAGGTAAGTGTACTAACTAGCCCTGTTTGCACATGAATGGACTCTTTTATCCCATTTTTTGTGCTTATTCCTCCTCCATGCTCATTTCTCCTCAAACCACTATGATTCCTCCTGATTCTTCCCCTGAACATTCCATAATGTCTTGTACAAGCCCAAAAGGCTTTTCCTGGCATAATGAGTCCCACAGCTCTGTTGGCCAAAGCCCTGCAGTACGTGTGAGGATGCAGGGTCAGTGGGCCCCAGCATTGCTAATGAGGCTGGCTGCTCTTCTGCTGTCACTCCAGAAGCTCAGACAGGAGCTCTTGGAGGGTGCCCAGGGATCCCCACCTGCTGTTCCCTTTCCCTCTTTGTGTTTGTGGAGACTAGCCTCAAATAGCACAGGAGTTTGCTCCAACAATAAGGAAAGAGAAAATCTGGATTCTTTAAAAAAAATCAATTCCATGCAACACACAGATAAATAATGTACTAATAGCATGCAAGGTGCTCTAAAAATGTTGTGAGGACTAGGGAGGGAATAAGGAGGGAGAAAAGGATGTAGTTCTTGATACTGCCAGGTAAAAAGGGGGCTGGCTCCTGCTTAGGGACCACCTGCTGCTGATTAGCAGGTAGCTCTCCTGAAACAGAGGTCTCCTTCCTCATGTCATCTTATGTGATTATGGGAAGTCACTCTAGAAAATTTCTCAGAGAAGTTCTCCAATATTTCAGAAACAGACCTTGGCAAATCTCAAAACATTCTATATGAGCATTATGACCATTATGTTTCCAACACAAACCAATGAAGTGACTGAAATGAAAGGAAGTTGAAGTGAGAAAATTCAATATGACAGAGATTTTGATTTTCAATAGTCTTTTCCATCAGATATAAAAACAATTAGCACAGTTCCATGAAAAGTTTTACTTCTAATTGTAAATATTCACACTACTTAAAACTGGGAATCTCTTCTCTCCAAAAATGTATGTTACTTATAAGCTAGTAGAGCATAATATAATATCCTACCATAGTATTTTAAAAAATATGTTTATTTGCTTGATTGTTCACAGATTGATGTATCGATCACAGCATTTTCACAGCACTTCTCAGCCCCAGACTGTCTGTTTTATTAGTTCTTACAATCTCCTACTGATGAAAAAGAGTGATTTCATTTTGCTGGTGTTTTACAGGTTGGGAAACTGAGGTAAAGTCCAGGATTAATTTAAGTAAGAGTATTCAGGAGTTTGCCAGCACAGCAGTATTTTCAGCCTCCAGACATCTCCAGGCATCTTGGGTACAGTGAGAGGAACCCCCAAAATTTCCTTTTGCCAGAAACACACTGTTAATGTGATCGGGTTTAAGCCAATAGTGACATCCAGTGGTCAGACTCATTTGAAAAGTCTGTTTTCATTCCTTTGGCTAAGCACCAGTAACCTAAGTATAAACTAGGTTAATTTAGCTCCTCTTTTTTTTCTGAGCACCTTCTACGGAAAGACAGATTTTGAAAAATGTGCACCGCTCAAAAAGCTGTTCAGTGGGTTATGTCCACAAATCCATTTTGGCATCAGGACTTCTTTGAAATTCCTTGGTTGTAATTATTGTTTTATGTCCCTACTGATTATAATTTATAGATTGTATTTTTGAATTGATGATCAAAGGTTCAATGTGCTAAGATCCTATTACTGGATGTCTCAGACCTGCTGAAAGCTTGCAGAATGAGATGGAGGTGTGTCTGTGCATCTTTATGTGCATATTCCATTACTCCTACTGATCTTGTCTCTGATGCTTCACTTTTTCCATTTTATTATATGCTTTGGGAGCAAAAATTCACCTAGGGAAGACTGAGATGTGTGACTGGAAGTGACCACATAACACCAAGAAATTCACTCCGGTGTGGGCAAGAATACTGTCTAATCCTCTTCAAGAATGTCTCCCAGAACAGGCATCCACAAAGAAAGAACAGAAATACATTTCTGTCAAATAGGCTTTTTACTCCTCTAAATATCATTAAATACTTCTTCTGCTTTCTTTTATTCAGATTTAGTCATTGCCATATGTATCTCCTAAGATCTCGGTGGTTTTCCCCTTGCCGCATAAGTAGCAAAACATGCTCCTCAAATAATGCTAAATTTGGGCGGGGCATAGAAGGGACAGGACTTATGATAAGTGCATTGAAAATTATCATTTATCTCTGGGGAGCAAACTGATGACTGAAAATACTTATTGTAAGAGAGGAAAATGTTATAGAATAGGAGTGAAAAATGGGAATTCTGCTGGTTTTAGAGCAAGAAAAAAGCTGACATTAACTCTCAAAATGAAATATAACCAACCTGTGTATTAAAAGATGTGTTTTGTGCTTTTTTCTTTCATTCTAGATATGAGAGTTACATTTCACCCTTTTTTACTGTTGATCCCACAGCTGCTAATTAGTGTCTAAATTATTGCCCATCACCAGGCTGACCCCACAAACTCAACAGATACGTATTCCTGTTACAAAAAGTACTCGGGAAGCTAAATATTCACTTTGTTTCTAATCAATTAACATGAGGTGAACTAAAGAACCAGGTCTGGATTAAAAGATAACTAAGTCACATGATTTAAGTGGGCTACTTTATTTTAACAATTAAGTATCTGGTCTGCAATGTAATTACATTTCATAGAGGTGACATGAGTGTGTTCATTTAGCTCACACTGCCTTCTGTTGAATTGTACCTTATTACTATGTTCTATCTCACAATGAATTGCAAACCAGAATCTTCTTTCTCAGGAATAAAACAACAAAAAAACCCATGGGTACTGAAGTAATAAGGTATTTTGTTGGTAGCAAAATTATTTTAAATTTTATATTATTATTATATTATTATTGAGATTAGAAAAGTGATGTTCTCCTAATGACCTCCGGAAAGTGCAAAAAGCAATTTTAGTCTATTGCTTTTGTCATAAAGAAAGTTAAAAAATATCCCATGGTAAGCACTGATTATTATTTCTGGCTGCAAGCCCAACCTAGTCTTCAAGACTAACATCTTTTGCTTATTGCATTTTGTGGCAAAATAGTCATGTTTCTTGTAACGTAGTAATAATGTAAGTCTAATAATTGCAATGACAGAAATGCAGTGTTGCATGCAATATTCTGTGTTCATAGGGAACGTTTTATCCCCAAAAATGTCAGTGCGTTTCACAAACTAGGTATGTACTAAGGCTATGTTCGTCACTGAAAGGGGAAAATACACATCATCTGTCATTACTAGCACATATCAAAAGCGAACTTACCAAAACTAGGCAAAACACGTCGGCCCTTATCACTGAGGGTGACGGCAGAAAGTTACCTTGCGTGGCATGTTGCAATGCAGTTGAAAAGAGAGGAAGAAAGTGGTGATATTTGACTTAGGAATGTTGAGTAAATTCTCCTTTGTAGTAAATATATAATGGAGATTTTTAATATTTGGGAGAAGTAGGTGTAGGAATTTATGTGAAGTTGTTTGGGTTTTTTTTTCTAGTGACACTGCAGAACTTTCTATGATTGATGAAAGTAAAGCCATGTACAATATGTGCAGTATGAATTTAGCACTCCAAAGAGTGCATGTCGTGCATTGAATATCACTGGGATATATTCAAAGCCTTTCTTTCCATACCTGACATTATCTTTCACCATTGATCAGAGAGGCTTAAAAAGTCAAACTGAGGCACCAACAATGCACTCACACGATTGGTGAACGAGTAGTTCTTGTTTTCAGTGCCACAAACAGCAATCCAGGCAAAGCTTAAATTTTAAGGTACCCCTCACTTGATTTGGTATGTGCAAAATCAAGGATAAACGGCAAAATGTAACCGTTTGGACATGCAGTGTTTCCTTTCCTGCTCCTGAAAGTCCTTGTGTAGATTCAATCCCTTTTTCCTTTAAGTCTCAACAGGATAAAATATTACCCTCTCTATTAGCTTATTTACTCCTTCACTAGTTCCATCTTTGCCTGCCTGGAGTCCTCATGCAACTCCCTTCTTGAATACATTTCTATTAAAGGTTAATTTTACATCTCCAGTGATAACCTAGTCTCCCTTCGGCTTCACAAACCATACTCTTAACAGATAAGATAGCTGTGATACAGTATTTCCTTTTCTTTATTATGAAAGTGGTTTGGCTTGGGTTTGTGGGAGTGCTCTCCCACGGTGTGTAAAGGCTCAAATCAGTTGAGTCAGGGGCTTACGGGAAGGTGGAGGGGCGGGAAGGAGGTGGCTGCGTGTTGGGTCAGCTTACATTGTACAGCTAGCTGCTTCCTGTACAACACGTAGAAACTGTCAGGGTGGGATCATTCAAGGACTGTAAAGCAACTGGGACTCTGCACTACGCATTCGTATTTGCCTGCATTGCATGTTACAGTAGGGATTTGGGAAGGAGAGATAAAATAATCACTCATTTATTAGGAGCATAATGAAATACCGTTATAATCGAGCTGTATTGGGTGTGCATGGCAAGGTGTGCAGGGGGGAGGAGGGGAGAGGTTGGCAGGAAGGGGCAGGTAAGGGGGGCTAACAAGGTAACAAGGTGGCTTCTGTGAAAAGATGCAAGAAGCTTCCCCCATGTCCGATAGAGCCAACGCCAGTCAGCTCCAAGATGGCCGCGCTGCTCGGCCAAGGCCGAGCCCACCAGTGACGGCGGTAGTGCCTCTGGGATAACATATTTAAGAAGGGGAAAAAAGTTGCTGTGCAACAGCAACTGCAGCCAGAGAGAGGGGTGACAATACGTGAGAGGAACAGCTCTGCAGACACCAAAGCCAGTGGAGAAGGATGCAGGGGGAGGTGCCCCAGGTGCCAGAGCTGAGATTCCTATAAGCGAAGACCACAGTGAGGCACGCTGTCCCCCTGCAGCCCATGGAGGTCCACAGGGGAGCAGATACCCACCTGCAGCCCACGCTGGAGCAGGTAGATGCCCAAAGGAGTCTGTGACCCCATGGGAAGCCTGCGCTGGACCAGGCTCCTGGCAGGACCTGTGGATCTGAGGATAGAGGAGCCCACGCTGGAGCAGGTTTGCTGGCAGGACTTGTGAGCCCATGGAGGACCCACACTGGAGCAGTCTGTTCCTTAAGGACTGCACCCCATGGAAGGCACCCACGCTGGAACAGTTTGTGAAGAACTGTAATCTGTGGGAAGGACTCACGACGGAGAAGTTTGTGGACAACTGTCTCCCATGGGAGGGACCCCATATTGGAGCCGGGAAGAGTGTGAGGAGTCCTCCTCATGAGGAGGAAGGAGTGGTAGAGACAGCATGTAATGAACTGACCGGAACCCCCGTTCCCTGTCCCTATGCACTGCTTGAGGGGAGGAGGTAGAGATATGGGGAGTGCAGCTGGGCCCGGGAAGGAGGGAGGGGTTGGGAGGGAGAAGATGTTTTAAGATTTGCTTTTATTTCTCATTCCCCTACTCTGATTTGCTTGGTAATAAATCAGTTTTCCCCAAGTCGAGTCTGTTTTGCCCATGACGGTAATTGCTGAGCGATTTCTCCCTGTCCTTATCTTGACCAAGGAGCCTTTTGTCCTCTCTCCCCTGTCCAGCTGAGGAGAGCAGTGATAGAGGGGCTTTGGTGGCTGGCCTTCAGACAATATCAACCCACCACACTGCACAAAAAAAAGAACAGTGCACCTTTTCCTGACACATTGCTGGTATAAAGTTACCGGAGGCCTTGAATAGACATCTGATCTTCTCCCAAGCAGAAGTTAATTTTTTAAGTCTGAGCTTACATTACATAACTGGAGAAAAGAAAACAAATCACTGCCTTTGCTAATTAGCTCCTCCATACAAATAAAGGAGAATCAAATATTAAGAGTTTAATTAGTTGTTAAACAAAGACAGTTCCATTCTTAAATAGTTAGTTAGCTTTCAGAAAATCAGAGGTATGCGCTTGAGGGCTCTTAGTTACCTTCTCTCTCACATACACATATGTTAGTCACAAGAAACCTTAAATCTTATTCTTGTAATTTTATGTAGACAGATTAAGATGAAGGTGGAGAAGAAGCATGATCAAAGATCGTAGTTCTTGTGACCTAGACAACTGAGCTTTTGTCCCATTCTTAGTAGTTTCATGTAATCAGTTACAATGAATTAAAGAAAACTCACTACAATAACATCTTCCATCTAAAATGAATTATTCAGTGTATTGAGTGTGCAGCCACCTTTCAAAAAATTATCAATTTTCAAGGAAAGTCTTATCACAGTTACTGAAAGACTTCCATCAGTTCTGTTGTAAAATTATTTCCCTTCATAAATAGTATTTCTACTGTAAATCTCCGAGTAACGTCAAGAGGGTAAGCAGTGCTTAGTCAAATTGAAAATTAAGAGATGTGATTTGTACTGAAAAGAAGATTAGTCTGGTTATATTGCAGATGTTTGAAGTGTTGCATTTCACATACAGATAAATAAATGACCTCTCTTGCTTCTGGCTTAATCATTTTTATTCCATCTGAAATAACGGTATGTTATTTGCTGCAGTGATACTACGCTGACCTCAATGTGACTCCTGTATTTACCAGTTTTATTTTCTATTTATCTCTGGAGGAAGTACTGGACGTTAGCATAGATGATGGTTTCTCTGGACATAGCTAGCACATCAGCTAGCATATTAATATAAATCAGCTTGACTCTCCTGAAGTTGATCTCATCCTGCTTTACTCTTTTCAGAATACGTTTTTCACTAGCAAGCTTAGAGTTTTGTCACAAGCAGTAGGCAAGTCCTGTAACCTGATGAACTCTCTTACATCATAATATCACAGCAAGAACACACCGTGCAATGATTACACTATTGCTGGCTACTGTTTTACTCTGCTCTCTGTTGTGATCAAGTTGGTCTCATCCTCTCATGCGAGCACAAGGCCTCTCTGATATCTCTTCCATATTTGGAACCCATCAGTGCAGAAACGTGCAACTCCTGAAGCTAGATGAAATTGAGTGCTAAGATGCTGGTTAAAGCATGAACAAAAATGCAATATTAAAGGCAAAAGTAGAGAACGTACAATGAAGTTAAATAGAATAGTTCAGGCAGAGAATCGCATAGTGTATATCAAAGCTAGCTTTTTGCCTTTCCCTTTTAAAATAATTATTAAGATATCTGTACAGCAATTTTAAGTAAAGTTGGAAATTTCAATGTTTCAATTTTAAAACATTTTCGTTAGGGCTTACAGACAAAGTGATTGTGTTTTAATGGGGGAACTATTTCATATTTCCTTTGTCCCAGTTTCTTTTAATCTCATTCAAAACATTTCTTAACAAAATTTCTTCTATATAATATAAAAATAAGAGTAATAAATACATTCTAAATTAATGTGAGCAAGAAAAACATTTAACTTTTATCCATATATAAATCAGGGTATGTATGTAGTAAGTTTTTAAATTGCATTCCTATGACTAATACAGACTGGTTAGTTATTGTTTTTAACATATCATACAATATGTACAGCTGTGTGCACGGAGATACATATGAATATTTCTTTACACATTTCGGAAAAACTAAGAAAGTATTATTATGATTTGTCACCTCTCCTGCCTCAACTTTTGTAATTTAGATAATTAACTAATTAACATTAATTTTGCTTGTCCCTTCATGAACATTAATCATTCCTAACATTTGAAACTGAATAATAACGTTTAACTGAAAATTATGCTTTCTGGTCTCACCACTTCATTTAGCTTATCAGTTAATTAAATGCTTTGCTTCATGTTTGAGGAACTCAGACATTTTAGTAATGAGTAAAGTACTGTTGCTCATTTTATGCAGATATATTATTTTACTAAGAATTATTTGAAAAAATTGGTTTTGGTTTTTGACCTGTATAGGTTTACATATGGAAGCTATTTGTACTGATACATTTAGCCAGTTCTTTTTGACGCTTTTTCAATGTTGCAGGTGAGATATTGATGAGATATTTGATTCTTACTATGATCCCCTTAAAGTGATAATTTCAGCCGCAGTTGGAGAAGTTCTCCTACCTGTCCATGGGTCACCACCAGCACCAGCTGGCAGCAACAGTAGTGAGGATCAACTCCAAGCCTACCTGGCTTCCAGACTATTGTAAGAAAAGAGCCAGCTCTGGCTTTATGATCCTGAAGGGTTGATTTGAAGATGCTGTCACTGACCATCAAAGCTGTTAATTATTTGGATGAGGGACTAGTAAGCACCAAATCCAATCACTGATCCAGGGTTGTCACGCCTGTAATGGTATGCCTTCTCATAGCACTGAAGCAGAACTCGCAGCACTTCATGCTTTGATGCTGTTGAAGTTTTAAAATTGTGTTATTTCCTGAGTTCTCAGATTCTTCAGACTATTTTATGCATATATTTCAGATTCTTTAGACTATTTTATGCATAAATTCTTGTCATAGGGTTGTTTGCCTACTGCGTCAGAACTCACTGACCATGCCAAATTTCTGGCGTGTACGTTTTATGTTGCTAAAAACCACAGTTTTTCTTACAGAAGCAATGGATTTGCATTTTTTGCTTTTAAGAGTGCTGGCTGTCCTTATCTAGCTCACTGATGAGTTGAATGACATAAGGAAGAAGTTTTGAACCCAGAAGTTTTGAACCAAGAACAAAGTTGTTAGTTGATTTAAACAAGTACTGATACAGCTTCTGTTTAGGTGACATAGGATGCATTACCTGAAATGTCTATAGCACATGAATGGATGGCTTGTTACTTTGGAGTGAGGAAAAGTGTTGTCCCTATAGTGCTTGTTAGAGTGACTGAGTGGAAGTCAACAGGAGACATCTCAGCTGAAGAGTCCTATTCTCTATGTATTCCTTCCTTTTTCCCTTCCTTTCCTCCCTTCCTTTCTTCTGTGCCTTTCCTCTCTTTCTTTCCTCCCTTCCTGGATATTTCTGGATTACAGAAACATTTTGAATATGTGTGTGCTGATGGGTCTTTAGAAATCTGTGTGTTACTATTTTCATTGGTTTGTGACGTGTGAAAGAAACTTAATCATTTCTAGGAAAAGAGTTTTTGTGATGCAGTCTGGAGATATCATCATCCTAATAGTACCGATTGTTTAGCACATACCATGTTGGCAAATGAAGGTGTTCTTGAAAAGGTACAGTGCTAGACAGGAAGATGCACTTACAGAAATAAATAAAAAATGAGAACATAAGGCTATTCACCCACCTCACCACCAATCCGCTCTCCATGGTTTGTCTTCTATCATCTACACCTTACTGTTTTCTGAACTCCCCTCTTTTATTCAAGAGGATGTATTAGAAATCAATGACCCTCCTTGAAAATAGCCCTCTAGCTATTTCTTAGCTATTCTTAGCTTATTCCTAGCTATTTTGGACCTCAGAACTAATTAGTACAAGATGGAAAGGCTCTAGTAGCTCAAGTCAAAGTCTCCCTTGGACTTTGATAGGTACCTAGACCTGAGGACATAAGACTTAAGGGACTGGGCACCATCCCACAGTTTACAGTGTGTTGTAGCAACTTCTCTAGATGAAATAATAGACAAAAAAATCTCTAAGTAATAAGATGATATCCAAAACCGAGTTAGAACTAAAAAATTGTGTTTGCACATCACAGTTCATGAATCTCAATACGGTGTAGAAGAAAATGAGGCCTTTGTGCAGAGAGCTTGTGGGCAGAGACAGAACCAGCATCAAGATCTCTTGATTTCTACTTTAGTGCAATAATTGGCAGAGCTATAAAACCTTTGAATATCTGCAAAAAGGATGTTCTGTGTGAGAATGATAAGCAGCAGTAGATGTAAAAGGAAAACATATTAAAATTAGGGCAACTATAAAACTATTTTCCTTTATATACCCCTCTAGCTTATAGTAGACAGCAGTTTAAAACATCAGTCAGGAGCACCTTCCAGAGCAGTGTGTTTTTAGATACTTTGCTTGGAGACACTGATGGTCTCTTTCATTAAATTATCATTTTATTAATCTTTTAACTCATCCATCTTTAATTTATTCCTTTAGCACACTGTATTAATGTGTTTCACAGTTTAAATAATACTCTAGCTGAAAGAGATTTTTTGTTTTTACATGTGCAGCAAAACAGGGAATTACCATTCCCTGTTCCCTCTCAACAGTATTCACAACACATTAAGATGCGTATCTTATTTTCCCTCCCTCTGCCCCGCTTTCTTTGTCTCAGGTGGAAATGTCCTACACTATGTAGTACTATACAAGTATTTCATACCTGTAATCATCGTTGTTGTCATTTTTATTTTTCCATAAGCATCATATATGTTTCTTAAAATTAACTAACTAGAGCTATATAACTATTTGTGT
>JAOXNO010000020.1:39719065-39734140 GCA_028565335.1 Limnodromus scolopaceus | reverse complement strand
GAATTGGTCATCACCATATTTGTTTAATTCTCTGTCTTTAGTATCTCACATGGAACACAGCTTATATGTATAGGATTTAATTTACCTTTCTTTCTGTTAGTAGAGGATAATTTTCCTTAACTATCACATCTAATTTAGCATGAAAGGGCATTTTTCTTGTTTGATCTTTAGCCGTAACAGACAAACTCTGTTTAAATACAATTCAGATCCAAAGCCAAAGATTCTGTTCAGCTGCCATACTACTGCTGAACACTTCTGCACTATTTGTAATTTTCTTTTATTTTGAATTCATATGTTTAAGAAAATACTGGTAATAAACTGACCTTAATGATTAACAGTCTGGTGACAAATGAACAGAACAGATACATTTTACTGGCAAAGATAGTGAATCTGTTATCAAAAAATTAATTGAAAGGTCATGGTAAAACCAAAGAAAATAGGAAAGGATACTCAGAAGTCCCTGCTATGGCATAGGGCTTGGTTGTTCCCATCACTGTGCTGCCAAATAATACCATGTTTTGAACTTTAAATAGGTTAATTGTATCTTGAGCTTTGACATAGTATGTGCCCTAGTTTAGAATACTTAAAACTTTACCAACCAGCTTCAGAAAATCTTATCTGACTTCTCTTTGTTTTCCACAAACTTGCCGGAAGAGAATACACTAAATTTTCTGTTTGTGAAGTCCATGTGCTGTATATAATTGAGATCAGAAATCGTCAGGAAATGTAACAGTGAAGTGTTTTGAAAAACAGTAAATTTAAAACCCATGGAGCATTTAAAGAAAATTAAGAATAACAGCCAAAACCTGGTAAGTTCTTTGTAGACCGGTAAAAGTAAGTGTTGTTTTGCTTTATTTGTTCTTGGTACTGTGAAAGCACTTTTTAGATTACTTCCTTCATGGGGGAAGAGTGAAGAGGCAGCTACAAAGGCGCTGTTACAGTATTTCTCTGGGAATTAACCTAGAGTAAAAAACAGCCAAAGATTAGTCTCATAACAATGTCTTCAGGGTCTGTGTAACTTAAATATATCATCAAAGTAGATTTTTTAAAAGCATAAAAGGATAGGATTTTTTTTTTAAACAAAGTGCACACAGAGAAAGATAGGAAGAATATTATGTAGAAGATATAATCAGAGCATGCACCATGGGTGATATATTTCCTGGGTACACCAGAGAATCACTTTTCCTTACATTTTCTAAGCACTTAAAGCTTTATAGACCTATTCCATTACAATTTAGTGCTGTAGCCTTCATCTATATCAGAAGCTCCATGAAAATCTAGTGGTGCAAACAACTATTGTGATATCTATCCATCAAAAAATGCTAAATATTTTTTAAAAGTTAAATCTTAAGGCAGGTGTTCTGATAAAGTATAATTAGGAAAAAAAAATAAAAATCAGTAAATGTATATGTCTTGATTGTACCAGTGTAGTGACTGAGGTTCTACAAAAATATGACACCTAAATATGTAATAGTTCATGTGAATGCATGTTCACTGTACTAAAGGAGATTCAGTTGCATAAATAACATTACTCATGTACACATATTTCTAAATAGGAAACCAAGAGTGCCAACATGTTGAAAGATTTAATGTAACACTTCTGACCACTATCTAAGTAGAAAGTACTTTTCTCCTTCAGTCACCTGGATGACTTTCACACTTTATCACAGCACATTGTTCCCTCAGTAATAAAAATTACTGACTCCTAAAAAAATAACTTATCGTCTTAAAATAATTATACTCTAATATTTCATAATGTTTGAGATATTTCTTACTTTATCAGCATCTCTGAATCCACTAAATATACTGAGGTTTCTCTGAATATTGTCACCTTCTTGCTACACCAATTATTTAGTATCTGGAGTTCTGTTATAAGGTGTACTGTAATATGAAATTTTCCGGATGATATGAGTCATGTTCAGAGATTATATAAAGTCATGTGAACATAGTAGTTTTCATCCAAAAATACTTAGCTGTGGAAGAAAACTCCAACTATTCTTTTTAAGACATATCTTGCTCTTTGTTCTTTCTTCCAGGCTCAGTACTTTTTCTGACTTTTCTTACAGGAAGTTTTCTGCTTGTGTGATGACCGTTTACACAAGCATTGCCCTTTTCTAACTGCAATTCATTTATGAGTTTTCCCTGGTATTGAAATGAAGTTGAAAATTTAAGAAACCAGTAGCAGATCAAAGTTTTTGGAAATACATTTTTGCTGGAGTGTCTGCAATGGCTTGTAAGTGCTATTGCATAAAATAAGCTGGCTTGTTCAAGTTTCTCCTCAAGTCAGCATTGGTAAATAACTTATAAACCATTACTTTAGATTTTCATGTCCCATGGATTGACTTGGAAACATTCTGAAAAATTGACAGAGTTTATTAAAAAGAACTTATTTTGTCCCTCTTTTGCATTCAATGGATGTTTTTTCTTGTTCTGTGTTAATGGGGTCTCCTGTGCTAACATGAAATACTGACAGAAAGCCCAGAAAATGTCTTTCCAAATTGTCACCAGAATCTTTCCAAACAGTATGATAAATGTCAAGTTTCAATCAAAAAGTAAACGGTTCTATCCTGTAGAGACAGCTACTGAGCTGATGAGATTCATGTTATTTCATATGCCATACACAGACAGGCTCAGGGAGTAAGTAGCTATTGCAGATATCTAAAATGGCCAGAAACTCTGGCTAACTGCTCTTCCTGTTTTAATCTAAGTGTATCTACCTGGAACATTAATTTTTAAGGATGGTATAGTAGAATTTCAGACTTTATGTCTAGATTTTACATAGCTACAAGTTCTCTTGAAAGGGCACGGAAGCTCTTTAGTCCTGCTTTTAGTGTACTCATACCCTTCTAGATGTCTACACAGGTTCAGGTTTGCCCATTCTCTTCTCTTGCAAGATTCATTTTTTGCCCACTTGGAGTAAATTCCAGCATCAGTCTCACTTACTTCCACTGTAAAACACGTCTGACAACTGAACTGACACCTCCAAACAAATTTCACACATTGTAGGTAGAGCTTGCTGGCCTTGTATGACCTGTAGTTTAGGAGACAGATTTTGGTGGTGCTCTATCTGCACAGAGTAGGACTGAGAAATTGAAAAGACAGGTTTCTTTTAATATTTATAACTTTTCTGCCTAGCAGCAGTGACGAATAAAGGCCCTTAGCAGATCCAATTTTTAGGTAGATTGGTTATATTACAAACTGAAGTGTTGTCTTCTAGAATTTACTCTTTTTTCCAGTAAGACTGCCTGTAAGATGTTCGTATAGAACTAACAGAAGTTGCAAGGAAGGCTGTGTGTTACTTTTATAGGGTCCATAGAATCATAGAATGGTTTCAGTTGGAAAGGTCCTTCAAAGATCATCTCATTCAAGGCCCCTGCTGTGGATAGTGACATCTTTAGCTAGATTAGATGAAAGATATGAAGAATAATTCTTTTTCTCTGCCAGTGCTAAAACTAATGTCTTGTAAGCTCTGGTTATTCTAAATAAAAAATTATAAATAGAAGGCTACAATAAAGAGAGATTGCCTTAAAAATATTAAGTATTTTAAATATAATTAAAATTCATACAAGTTCTGTGATACCTAGAGAACTTAGATCCACAGAAATCTTTTCCAGCAGCTACTGTACCAAGCACCCATCTGTACAGGATCATAGCTGGGGCAGTGTTTGTCCAGGTATAGAACTAAATGTCTCCAGTGACCACTGTTGCTTCTGTTTCCCTGTGCAACTTCAAGGACATTCTCTGAAAATCTTAGATTTTGTTGTTAAATTTGATCTGATTATGAATAGTCTGGAAAAAAAACCCTGTACTTGGAGCTTGCTCCAGCATGTTGGTGTATCTGCATGTGTTCTGACTCACTCCAAACTGTGCTGTTATGAGATTATCATTTGCTTTAGCTTTTCAGTCATGTCAATGTACATTTTCGTGATTAAAATCTAAACTGTCTGATGAATCTAAACGTTCATGTAAAAAAAAAAAAAGATATATACTTCAATAATGATGAATCATTTTAGATCACATTTTACTTTTCCTGTTTTTTTGTTATTTGGGATTGAATATATTTTACCTGGACAGACTGGAAACAAGTATACAAACAAAATTACTGCCTTTCACACAGAAAGAAATGTAATATTTTTATATTCAGAAAATAAATAGCATCAGACTTCTAAAGATACATGTGCAAAAATACTTTGAAAACAATACAGGAATGTGAGAAAAACAAGGGAAATGTAAGCTGCCAGCCTTATCTTCACATGAAAAGAAATCACATAATTCACAAAAGAAATCAAAACAGTGAAGTAATTTTACTAATGTTGTTCTTAAATGTGCGTATATGCCAAAAATGCTTTTGGAGCATGGAGATACATGGAGGATTTAACTGAACGTTCAAAACTCACAGAAGATCATTGTGGGTTGGACACATCCAGTCTCATATTAATAAACACCTTTCTGAAACAGAGGAGAGATTTGGAGATAACCCAATCAACCTTTTGGAGTTGTTCAGGAAACTTCTAGTGCTTATTTTCTTCTGCTCTGCCTGTAGGAAAAGTTGGAGATGGTTACTGTGGTACTCCAGGACTTATTCTGGGAGATCAGGCGTACGTTTTTAACCAAATAAAGAAGCTTCTTTTAAAAGGGAGAGAACAAAGAGGGATTTCTTAGGGGTGATTTGCTGGCTGGTGACTGCAAGATTTAAGGGAAATGGTCTTTTGTTTGTGGTTGCTTCTTCCTGCTGAAAGCTAGCGGTAACATCTGGGAAGTGCTCCTAAAAGCTTAATATAGCTTTAGTTACATCTTTTTTGCATATTTCTCAGGAAAAGTAGAAAGGAAGTAAAAATGTTCTGAATTTTCTTTGTGAACCCTAATGATGCTACTCCAGTAGCATACCTGCCCCTTTGGGGGTGAACCTCCTGATCATCCCCACTCACCATGGTTGGCCCCATCCTGGGAGGATCTCAGAGAACACCGTAACAATTTCTTTCAGATGAAACTAAACAGGAAAGTGCATGACAGAAGCATGCATATTGTACTTCAGTTTCTACTGGGCATTCACTCCCTGGGAGCAAACTAGGACAAGTCCGAACTCTCCTAAGAGCATGCATTGTCAACCTTCAGCAGCAACTGTTTCACTATACTGATCTTCTCCTAGGAGCTAGCAGTTGCTATTGTAGACACTGCCTAAGCTTATTAGCTGCACAAATTTCAAGACTCATACTAGACCAACTTACATAGAAAACAAGAAATTACCTTAATATAAAGAAATGTTTCTTAAACGAATAAAATACCACTAAAAATCTTAAATCGTGTACTAAAATGAGTAACATTCTTCACGAATGTTTTTCAAATAAATATTTATTCCATTTTCTTATTCCCTCTGATTTTGCTCATTCAGGGGACTCTATAAATTCTTCCAGGATGCGGATTTTTCAGCTTTTGGTCCATGCATGAAAGCAACATAGGCTTCTGGATGCATTGGGATTAATAGGAGGAATGGGACATTTTCAGCTCTGGCACAACAGTGAATGCAACCTAGTTAACTGTAATTGAAAGACATTAAAGTCTGAAAGTCTTGACCCAGCAAAGACAAAACTAGTAACTTTGCCATATTCTAATGATTACAGAATTGATTTTCCTTCTTTTTTTAAAGATGAAACCCAGTACACTCTGCAGTCATCTTCCATGGAAAGTACGGGTGCATGCCACTTCTGAAAATCAAGTATTAAGTGTACATCTGATGGCAAGAATCCTCCCTCATCATTTTATATTGCATCTCTTCTGTCAGAAGCCAAGACCTGACTGACAAGAGGTGTGATAAACCACCCTCCAGTCCCCAGTAGGGCGACAGAGATGCTTATGGTTGCATTGTCTGTATTACACTTCTGACAGCTGAGGTTAGAGATCACTCTTGAAAGTTGTCATACTCTTTTTTTCCATGAAAAAGAAACTTATTTAAGCTCTAGCTCCCTTTTTCAACTCTTTGTTGCAATAGATGGTGTCAGTCTATTTTTAGCATTATCCACTTAATTCTGGCCCTCGAGACATCTGATTGAAAAGAGAATGACAATGTGAAGATAGCTACTGATGATAAAAAGTAAACGGATCATTTTACCACTCCATCACTGATTTTCGAATCTCTAATACTTGGAAGCCTTTTGTGATGCCCTCTGGAACACTTCCCACCACAGTCCATTCCTTGAGGGAGGTGAATGGAGTTCTTCTGTTAAAAGAGCTGTCAGCTTGATAGAAGGGAAGCAGGCATTGTATACGTAATGAAGGTACAAACTATTTTGGCACAAAATTGTGGCACTTTCAGAATAGTCTACATTTTGTGCAATCATAAGCCTCTGAGAAGTGCTTTAAAATGCTTTGTTGTTGTTAGATAGCTTTGAATTGTTTTGAGATAAAGATATCTGCATTTGGAGTTAACCCCATTTCATTTCTGTAATTTTCCTCTCCCTGTGGACATTTGTTCCATTATTGGAACAGCATCATTTAGCAAGTGTTTCTGCAAGTGTTAATACCAGTTTCCCTGATTTTCCTTTCTTTGGTGACTGACTTTGGTGTTTAAAATGAGGCAAAATTTAATTCAAACTTTTCCTGGTTTGAGGGCGTTTCTCTGTCTTTTTTCCTTCTTCCACATGGGCTGACTGTGCCAACTAATGCATATGCTGTTTCTGCATTTTTCATACTTTACCAACACCTATGGGGTCACCTCTTTCTCTAGAGGCTATTTTAGGACCTCACTTCTCCGCAACCTCTTTTATCTTGACCAGTTTTGATAAACTATGTCACTTAGGTCAAAAGTCTTGGATGTAGGGAAAGAAAAACATGACTACATGAATCTGAGAAGCCAAGTTAAAAATAGGAAGAGCATTTACCTGACTTACTTTACTTTCCAGTCTGTGACGGGCCTGGGTCTGAAACTAAAGGAAATTTTATAATGGGATGATTCAGGAGTTTTTAACAAAATCCAGTCAGCAATAAGTCCCATACCAGGTCCAGGTCTATTGAGATGCTTTCTGCCACATTTCCACTAGGCACCTCACTATATTTTTGCTTTTGAGAAAGATGCTGAGAAATACTGAATTTTCCACAGGAATGCGAAACGTCTTACATCTGAGACAGTGATCAGGTTTAGGCAAAATTTACTCTGGATCTATATCCACATTGGAGACCACTGTAAAGTAAATGGTTATTGACATCACATATTCTGTGCCTGAATTTTACCTGAAGGTGTGCCTGAAGGTTATGATACTGAACCCTGTACGTTATGCAGAGCTTAGAAACTGATTTCAGAGTCAACAGGATCTGAGGATTTGGCAAGAAATCCTACAATGAAAGATTCTGGGACTATGAGTCCTTGCGAGATAGAGTTAGATTGAAAGGGTAGCCACACAGTCAAATGAAGTTGTTGCCCCTCCAAAAATATAGCTAACTATCTATATATATATACACATAGCTAAATATATGCCTTGAGGACATACAAAAATAAAATAGAAAATTGAGACACAGTTTCTAAGCCTGTGGAAAAGGGGAATCAGTAATGCTGGTGTTTTCAGTGAATAGTTCAAGTCCAGACAGCAACCTAACAACTGGAAAACTAAACTCTCTTAAAATAAAATTAAGTACTCCATGAAGGTACCTGTCAGCGTCCTGAAACAGAGAAATTGGAGTTTGTAGGAAGGAAGGAGGGAAGACACCAAATCATATTTGTTCTTTGGAAATGGATGTGAAAGAAGTTTTCCTACCACCTTAGGTCTGAATGTTTTGTTCAGATGGCAGTAAGGCATTCAGTTCTTTGCTTCCTTAAGTATCTTTGACAGCAATTATCCTCTTTGCAAGCATTCTTTTATGTGTTCGACCAAAGAGTGATGAAGAGAAACCTAATTCAGAAGTTACAGTCCATCCACCTAGGACATGAGTGTCTTGACTGCAGCGAATACCTATATGTCTGAGAATATAAGGTTAACAAGAGCCTAGAGTACCTGATCCCAGAGTATCCTAGGACTAATAAATAACAAATTTAGATTCAAATCTCCTTAGACTGAGGAGGGAATTGAACATGGGTTGTTCATTTAGAGAGGGGAAGCAGCTTTATTACCATAGTTCTTTGTAGGTATTTTTTCCATCTGTCTGCATTTGACAAAATCTGGCCAAATTTATTAACCATCTTTTAAAAGTGTGGGGTTTGGTTTGTTTTGTTTTGTTTTGTTTTAATGGCTAAACTGTTTACCATATTGTAAGACTGGATGCTAAGGACTGATGTATTTCAGTCCTCCTGTTACCTAGGTTAATGGACTATGTTCCTTGGAAGAACATAGGTGGTTTTCATTTGGAAATAAAGATGTCTTAATGAGCATGGTTTTTTCACTCGAACTTCTTCCTGTGTTCAGATATCTTGAAGCAATATCAGAGCATGAAAGAAAGTTTGTGCTGATCTCTATCGTCAGATGCTGAACATTTGTGTAGATGTGCCTGTAATCAAAAACCTGTAGAATTTGGTTACTTTATATTTCCATCTGCAAATATCCTAAGTCCAGAAAGGCAAATGGAAAGAAGAGGTTGAAACAGAAAAGAAATGAGACAACTGAGAAAAGAAAATAGTAAATTCAATGGAGAGGTATTAAAAAAGTGACATAAACAAAAAAAGCTGCAGAAAGGAAGACTTCCCAATATTATTATTTTTTTTAATTGAATATTTTGGTCAACATATAAATGAAAAGAGAAATAATCAAGTGGTAAACCTATGACTGTCATAATTCACTATCTTTCTCCATTCCCTACTTTTCTTAAATGGGTTAGTCAAGTTGGTATGGCTTAAGCAAAAGGACTGTGTAAAGTCATGTACAAATGCTCATGAAAAGATGAGAGAAAAAGACAAGAGGGAAAATACATTGTATAAATTGTTTTCAGATTTTTTTGTTATTTTGTTCATTTTTAAGATGACATGATTCCAGGTCAATTTTTTCTTTTTAGAAAAAAAAAATTATCGTCTCTTCCCAGGATTCATCATCATCAGCTGAATCAACTGCTTACTTTTACATCTGTCATCTCCTCCTCTACAATTTGAATTAAAGGCTCAATGAATGTAGACTTTGATAAAACAGAGCACAGGAACAAAATTTACTTTCTTGCTAAGTCCGTGGATGCTCCCAAGAGTCATTGCCTTCTGAGCAGCAGCTGGATATTCATTGTGCTGAATCAAGTACTATGAGAATAGAAATTGTATGTACCACTCTAGCAATTGTTCTGGGAACACCCTTGAGACATTCTCAGCTCAGTAATCTCTTGCAGAAGGAATCAAATTGAATCTGTCAGTTCTGCTTACATGCTTATAAAAAGTGGCTTTAATTGTTGATTGATTAGATTAACATTTTACTTATGGTACTTACATGCACAGAATTTCAGGTTACCTGTACTCTAAAAGAAAAATTCTCACTTACGCAGTGGTGGAATGGGTTAATACCTGCCTGGTATTTACTCTCCTCTACTCTCTTTGTAGTCTTTTACTATTCATTTGGTGTGCATTATCTGCTGAGGTATTTTCAACAATACCTTGTGAAGGGCCACATTGTATTTGCTTCACAAGTTATACTATTAAATAAAGTATACTATTAAATTATGGTAATTTCCTGGAAAATTCTATAATATTCGGTGTTTGTACTCTGAAGCAATGCTTCAGGTAAAATGGATGGTATGAAACGGTGTTGGTTAAACTGAAACTAAGTCTGTTTTGCCTGTAATGTAACCATTAATTACAGCATTTAATACACCACAATAAATATAATAAATACACTATAGGTAATTCTGCCATCAAAAAAATCTTTTGAATCAACTTCTGTGAACCTATTTAATTTTAATTTCTAAAGAAAATGTAACTGTAGTTGGATGCTCAAGGAAATAGCAGAAGCCAGTTTTAGTTTTTTTTTAATTCTAGCGCATGTAGTATCTTGTTGTGGAAACTTGCCTGTGGCAAGGTTAATTTTATTTTTAAAGAGCTTGTAATTCTTTTATAAAAATGTGCTCAGGGTTGAAGATGGGCCAAACCAGGTCTACTACTGAGGACATTGTTTATGAAGCTGAACTAAAGAAATTCATTATGTGCCTTAAATAAAGGATCAGTATAGGAAATACAGTGAAATGGCAACAAATCTTCATTTCACCATACAAAACCCTTGAGTCCCATACTGGGAATTTCACAGATGTCTGCTACGTGGTTGAAAGAACATCTGAAGAGAAATGCTCTTCCACAGTCCTACTTTTAAAAGTTGGTGTTCTATGCTTATATTTTTAATTCCAGAAAATGAACAATAGCAAAGCACTAAAATAGACAGAACAGCGTCACTTACAAGAAACTAATTAATTAAGCTTCAGGCAAAAAGTATTTCAACAGAAGAAGGTGTTTTAAGCAAATGTTATATTTAATTCATATCTGTGGTTGTGCTCATGAGTCTGTTTCCTTTCCCAGGCACCAATATAAATTAAGAATAACCTGATTGAAATCCATTGAGTTTCACAGACACAAATAAAAGGAGAATATGACTGGATAATTATCATTCATAATAAGTAAGTTTAATACATGGGCTATTAAAGCTCATTAAAAGTGGAAGCCATAGAACGCCATTTTTGCAAATAGTTACTGGATTTTGGATTCAAAAAGAAGACATTAAATAGTCTCACTGGTTTTTTGCTTCTTCCCTGTGTTCTCATTGAAGGAATTAAAACAAGGGAGGAGTAAAGGGTAGCAAAAGAGAGAATCAGAGTTCAAAAGATTTGCTTTCTTTCTTCTGAAGTCTGAGAAAGAAATTTCCCTTACTGATACTGTTGGGTTTTTTTTCTGTTTTAAGTGAAAGGCTGTTGATGCTTCTCTTTGATTCCAACAAGGGCTACTAGTCACGGTGGATGAGCTGTCTTCATTTCATCTGTGCTGGCCCATCTTTCTTTTCTTCCTTACCAGGCAGTTTCTCGAGGTATCCACTTATGAGTTTATAAGACACAAGTGCATATGGATTATATTGTTTACATACACTCTGTGAAATATATACATCAATGCACATATTAGAAATTTAGAATCAAATGCAAGTAGCTTATTTTTAGTATACATGTAGCCTCTAAGAAAAGCATTAGTTGCACTATTGCACACAAACATTTTGATCTACCTAATGCATCCCAAAATTGTTCTCAGTTTGCATTGAGGATTTATATGAAAGGATAAGTATTTGTAAATTTAGGTGAATGTGAGTGAAGAGATTTAAAAAATTAGCCATCATATAATCTTGATCTGAATATTTCTTTTTTCAATTGGAAGGATGTGGTTGAAGTATTTTCGGAAGACAGGGAAATAGGTAGAAATATGTATTTTAAAACCATAAGGAAGCATTGCACCTGATGTTTTATAAAT
This sequence comes from Limnodromus scolopaceus, assembly GCA_028565335.1. Classification (NCBI taxonomy): domain Eukaryota; kingdom Metazoa; phylum Chordata; class Aves; order Charadriiformes; family Scolopacidae; genus Limnodromus; species Limnodromus scolopaceus. The sequence goes on along the minus strand of JAOXNO010000020.1, from coordinate 39,722,739 downwards.
AAAGGATAAAATTCTGAAACTTCACAAATTTGATTTAAATTTCAATATAAAATGCATAGTATTTAGGTAAGTGGATAAAATTTTTGTGAGATAGGAAGGAAGCATTATGACTGTGTGTAGGAGAGTCATCAAGAAAGAGAAATACAAGTTTTGGACGTTATTCCTGACTTTTTCTGATACCATTTTTTGCAACAGTGTTTCTGAGAAAATCCTCATGGAGTTTTATTTGCTGTTATCTTGTACCCACATCTCTTCATTTGGGTACAAAAGTGGAAACAAAAACTTTACAAAATCAGATCACCAGCATGTTGTACTAGCTTTCCATCTGCAAAAATAACTACATGAAATGCTAGGCAACTGATGAATTCCCTCTTTGTTTTTGAAAGGATATCCTGCTGATCTGGCAGGCCAAGAGATGGAGTAGAAGAGGGAGTTTTTTTCTGTTTTGGGCAAGGACTCTTCCCTGAAGTCATGTTCAACATGTACTCTTAAAATGCAGAATTCAGGGGAAAAAAAAAGTAATTCACCTTTCTCATCTCTAGAGCATATCTTCTCTTTTGAGTAAGTCTTTTGTAGTGGGCTAGAGGGAAGAGAAATCTTGAAGTGTCTTTACTGGTGGGATTCATTAGTAGGATGACTTTTCCAAGTTTGGCAGGTGGCAGGAACATTGTGACATTTGTGTCTTAACACTGGAAGAAAAGTCCTGTGTTCCTCTTCATGTGTGGGAAGCGACTGTATTACTATCAGCATATTTTTGACAAACTAATGAGAAAATCTGCAGTTTCTAAGAGGGAAGGGAGCACAGTGTGATGTGCTGTGTCACACTTCTGTGCCACGTTTTCCTTCGCTCCCCGAAGGACTTCTGCCTTGCCAGCATAATGAGAGATTCTCTTTGTTTAAGGATGCTATGGGTAGGAATGAGAGTAAAACCTCTTTACACACTTACATCTTTACAATACTCTTCAGGAAGTATATTTTGAAAAAATAGAAATCCGAGAAGGATGGAAGCAGTCTCCAAAGTTTTCTTTAACTGATGAACTGAAAGGTCATCAAAAGTTTAATATTCATTCTGGAAAACAACTTTCCTTGCTCTCTGTTTGAGATTTGATTTCAATTCTGTTAGAAGAGGTTTATCTACTGTTATAAATTGCAGAGCCAAAACTTCGCAGAGTTATATTACATGCACATATACAAAGGAAAGAGAAGAATGTTGACTTAAAGACTTGTTTTCATAAATACTGCAGTGCAAGCTAAAAAAATGAATTTTTTTACTCTATGAAGCTGTAAAAATTTTTGAATGTTGATGAATTTGACAAATCTATAAAATGTCTCTTTGTAAGTAAGGTACAGTGAACTTCTGTAATTATTGACACAGACTTACTACATGAAATATCTTTGTTTTTCATAACCATATTAATCTGCCTGTCAAACGACTGCAAAATGTGGCAACCAATGGTGTCTTGAGCTCTTGGCTACCCAAATTTGAAACAATATAACCCCAAAATTATACATATTCGAGATAATACAAACCTTCAGAAACTTTGTAAAGGTGTATAACACACATTGTAAAGGGATAGTGATGCCCTCTGAAAAAAGTTTTCTAAACTCTAGACTTGATGCATTCCAGATATGTCGGTGGCTGTACATGAATACATAAATAAAGGTGTCTCAATTTGAAGTTCAAGGCATCTTTTTCAGATGCTTTGACATCAAAGTTGTCCAGGAAGTTCTGCTATACAAATCCAGTTAGTGAAAAGTTGTTGAAAAAACACAATCTGTAATGTATATTTAGTGAATAATTGCTGAGTTTTGAGATAATCTGTGAGAACTGGACACAGGACTCCAGGCGTGGCCTCACCAGTGCTGTGCAGAAGGGAAGGACCACCTCCCTCGACCTGCTGGCAACACTCCTCTTAATGTAGCCCAGGTTGACATTAGCTTTTCTTGCTGTATTAGCACATTGCTGGCTCATGATGAACTTGATGGCCACCAGAAATCCTAGGATATTTTCTGTAAAGCCACTTTCCGGCTGGTTGAGCGACAACCTGTGCAGGTGCCTGGGATTATTCTTCCCCAGATGCAGTACTTGGTACTTCCCTTTGATGAGCTGCATGAGGTTCCTGTCTGCTCCTTACTCAAGCCCGTTGAGGTCACTCTGGGTGGCAGCACAGCCGTGTGATGTATCAATCACTCCTCTCAACTTTGCATTGTCTACAAATTTGCTGCAGGTGCACTTGGTCCCATTATCTTAGTGGCCCTTCACTGGACTCTCACTGATATGTCATTGTCTCTCTTGTACTGTATTGAGGAACACAACTGGACCCAGTACTCCAGGTATATCTTCACCAGTGCTGAGTAGAGAGGAAGGATCACTCCTCTCAACCTGCTGGCAACCCTTCCAAATGGAGCCCAAGATATCATTAGAAGCAAGGGTACATTGCAGGCTTATGGTCAATTTGGTTTCAACCAGCACCCTCAGGGCCATTTCTATAAAGCTTTTTCCCAGCATATTGTGGTGCTCGGTGTAGTGTGCAGGACTTGGTACTTCTCTTTGCTGAACTTCAAACTCTCCTGTCAGCCCATTCCTCCAGCCTGCCGAAGTCCATCTGGGTGACAACATGCCTTCTGGTGTATCCGTCACTCTTCCCATTTTTGTGTCATCATCAAACTTGCTGAGGGTACACTCAAACCCATCATCCAGATAAGGGTGTTGAGCAGGACTGGACACAGCATTGATCTTGAGGTACACCACTAGTTACTGACCTACAACAAGACTTCGTGCCACTGGTCATCACCCACTAGGCTCAGCCATTCAGCCAGTTTTCAGTCCACCTCACTGTCTGCTCCTCCAGACCATACTTCATCAGCTCCTCCATAAGGATCTTATGGGAGACTGCTTTACTGAAATCTAGGTAGACAATATCCACTGCTCTCTCATCTGCATGCCAGTTATTTCATCAGAGAATTTTAAATTTTATTAAGCTAGTGAAGCATGACTTCCCCTTGGTGAACCATGCTGATACTCCTGGTCATCTTCATGTCCTTCATATGCCTGGAAATGGTTTCCAGGATTAGCTGCCCCATCACCTCGCCAGGGATTGAGGTGAGGCTGACTTCACCACTAGTCTGTTGTTCCCTGGCCAGTTCTTGCTTTTCTTAGAGATAGGGGTGACATTTGCTTTTCTCAGGTCCTCATGTATTTCTCCCAATGATCATGATTGATCAAAGATTTTTGAGTGGCCTCCCAATGACATTAGCCAGCTCCCACAGCATTTGTGACTGCATCTCATCTGCACCCATGGACTTATGTGCAATCAGTTTGCTTAAGCATTTATTCACTGACCCAATCCTGTTCCACCAAGGGCAAGTCTTCATTTCTCCAGATTTTCCCCCTGGTGTCTGGGACCTGGGATTCCTGAAAGCCAATCTTTCTAGTAAAGACTGAAATGAAGGAGATATTCAGTACCTCAGCTTTTTCTGTGTGTCCTGGTTTGAGGTAAAACAGAACTAATTTTTTGTTCAGTAATTTTACTTTTCAGCTGGGCCTCTTCTAACTAACTAAACTCTGAAATTAACAGCATATTGTTCAGGAACTGCTCACTCTCACAGTGATAAGACCTGATTATACCAAGGAATGGTGTGCAGAGAGGCCCTTGCTTATACTTATTGCTATA
>JAOXNO010000020.1:39701962-39718965 GCA_028565335.1 Limnodromus scolopaceus | reverse complement strand
TATTCCATTGTATTTAGCATCTGAGAATTAATTAACTCAAATGAAAGCATCATCAATTACTCTTACTTATCAAAATTACTCTAAAAATGTTTACATTGAGCATCACCTTTTTTAAATTAATTTCTGAGCAGAATAAAAGAACAAACTGTCTTCCCTTCAAGGAAATTATTACATTAGACTTGAGATGAAATATGTTATAGCTGGCAATAGAAAGGCAAAGCAAAGGAAAGGCTGAGACCACCCTTCTTGCCTGTCTGCTGGTTAGATTATTTATTCAGGACATGGGAAACAGAAGTCAATATTGTTTTAGTTTATCTAAATAATTAAGTGCTTCTTGGAGTCAGAAGTGTAATTCTGGTGTTCCATTACACCCCCCTTGAAAACTGTGCAAAGTTTCAGAGAGCCTTTCTGATTATTATTACTGTTTCAGCAGGTCAAATTTTATGCCACAGAAACAGATGCATTGGATATTCAGCATGTTTTATTTGAGGGATAGACGTGAGGGAACTTTTTATCCAAAATTTAAGTCCAATTTTACATCCATGACTAATGAAGTACTAAATACTAAGGGCAAGAGGGAAAATACTGGACTGCTGGTGAAAGTACTCTCTGGGCATTAGCAGAACTGGATTTCCATTCTCCACATGAGGGAATGTTTGCATATGCAGAGATGATAGGGTCAGCCAGACAGGATGGCAAAACCCTGCTCCAAACACACAGGTGGTCAGCAGTCCTTCTCTGGAAGGTGGAAAATATAATTCAACAAACTCACCTGCAGTTTACTCACCATTTCCCTTGCTGAGTAAATATGATCAAGCTCAAAAGTTGCTGGAAAAAAACCCTTTTGCTAGAGAATAGTATTCATAATTCCTCAATATCTACTTTTCTCTTTATCTACCACCGCCTCTTTATTTTCATTTTTTTGGGGAAGGCTTTCTTTTAAGCATTGTATCTCTTCATTCCATGAAGAACGTGTTGATCATATTAATTGGGTTTTGGTCTATTTTTATTTTACCAGGGTTTTTAAGTATATGCTAATATATGTTTTTCTTGACGTATACAAAATACCACAGGGATATATACAGTGAAAGTTTCTCAGTTGCAGAAGTAGTTTATAATATGCTAATTCAAAATTGTCATAGCCCTAAGTTAGCCAGGGTATTAGCTAAATCATTAATCATTGATTAACTAACACTGTAAAATACAGATAACTAGGGGGTCAGTACAGAATAACGCTACGTGAGGTTGCCTTAGGTGTAATCCCCCTTAACCCAATAGACTAAGCAGACTTGATTGTCTTATACCAGAATATGCTCTGTTTACTCAGAGTTCATTTCTGTAACAATGCAAAGAAAAAGGGAAATCCAAAATGTCGTTTATTATTCATCAGATACTGGTTTTTAAATATGAATATTTTTCCACTGTATTATACAGAAGCCTATGAACCTGTTTACTACAACTGGTTTTGCAGTCTTGCCTCAGACTCAGCAGCATAATAGGGTTTTAGCTTCTGAGGTCTGCACTTCTGCCATTCAGTCACAACAGTAATGACATGAAAAATTGCATATGTTTGTGAACTGCAAGTGCAGTGGGTGAGATAATATTGACTTGCTTGCAACTCCTTTTTCACAAAATGCTCCTTTATAGGATAATTCTGTCTGGTAAGGAGAATTCCTACTTTATCTTGTAGAAGTCTTCGTTGAAGAAGTTAATCTTGTCCTGAAATTATTTGGAAAATATAGTCACTAAAGTGCATGTTTTAGATAATTTTACCTCTGGAATGTTGTTTGTCTAGAAAAAAAAAACCTTTCAATTTTTTCAAGGTTTACATATACACTGCACACTTTCTGGCAAATCAGTGTTATAACAGACTATGCTTCCTTGTCAGAAATATAGATCTACTAATTCTGCCCTATACCTTCAGTGGTATAGCGGGGGGGAAGGAGGGATGTCATATAATACTGGTTCTACATGTGTGTTCATTTCTCACTGAGAAATCTCATATGTGTCTTTCTGTTTCTGTGTAACTCTATCTGTGCTACGTGAGGTGGAAACTATAATGTGGGGTGTGCAAAGGAACAACTGCTTTTTTTGCTCTTTTAACAGAAGCGTCTTCCATTACTCCTACCTCTGGCAAAACTGCTGGTTCACTTTCACTAATGTAGAAAACCTTGAGCTCCTTAAAATTCAAAACCACAGATACAGCTTCTTTCATTCTTAACTGGTTGCTTGTACAGAGTGCTGTGGGCACCTCTCTCTCAGTCCGTGTGTGCGGATCAAGTAGTGCATTCTGTCAAAGAAGGCTTCTGCCTGGGTGTAAGAAATCTTCTTTCCCGTTTTCTTACAAAGATTTTTATCCTTATCCTAACATCTTCATATAATAATTCCATAAGAGTTTAAGTAAATTCTGAAATGTCTTTTTATTTAAAAAAAAATAATATGCATTTGCATGAGCACTACAAGTGTACATGTGGTGGGTTGACCCTGGCTGGACATCAGCTGCCCACCAAGCTGCTCTATCACTTCCCCTCCTAAGCTGCACACAGGGAGAAAAATACAATGAAAAGCTGGTGGGTTGAGATAAGGACAGAGATCACTCGGCAATTACCATTACAGCCAAAACAGACTTGACTCAGGGAAATTAATCTAATTTACTACCAATCAAATCAGAGTAGAGTAGGGTAATGATAAATAAAACCAAATCTTAAAACACCTTCCTCCCGCCCCTCCTTTCATCCTGGGCTCAACTTCACTCCTAATTTTCTCTGCCTCCTTCCCCCAGGCAGCACAGTGGGACGGGGAATGGGAGTTGTGGTCTGCCGATCCTTTGTCCTTACAGGGAAGACTCCTCATGCTCTTCCCTGCTCCAGTATGGGGTCCCTCCCATGGGAGACAGTCCTTCATGAACCTCTCCAGTCTGGATGCTTCCCACGTGTCCTTTCCACAGGGTGCAGTTGCTCAGGAACAGACTGCTCCAGCATGGATCCGCCACAGGCTCATGCTCAGTATATAAATGGGGGTTAGCTGCGGGGGCAGGGATCCACAGTCACTGCTTAGGACAGTGTCAATTCACCGGGTGGTGAGAGTGACTTGTGTCATTATTATTGTTAGTATTATTGTTATTTTTCCTTTTTCTGTTATTGTTTTTATTAAACTGTCTTTATCTCAGCCCACAAGTTTTTTTTCTCCCTTTCCACTCCCTTTTTTTGCCCATTCTCCCCAGCCTTCTTGCCAGGGGTGTGAGCAAGTGCCTGCATGTTTCGAGTTGCCAGCTGGGGTTAAACCATGACAATACTAAAGCCAGCAAATACATCATTTCAACAGAGGAACAGGTCATAAATAGCCAAGTGGTGGTTTGTATAGAAAGGTTTGAAGAAAGAGTAGGCGCCTTTTGTGATGGTCAGATTGCAAGGGGAGAACACTGAAAGAAGAGGAAGAGCTGTATTGGTTGTCAGGAGGTAGACACAGATTTTTTTTCTTTCCAGAAAAAGCTATGTTGTACTCTAACACTCTTCAAATGTTAAGAGTCTTCCCTAGGAGCAGACCAGCTATGTAAAATGTTAAAACTAAGCCAGCAAGGGACATAGGTTGAAAGTGAGGCATCGTTAAAAAAAATCACCAACTTGTAACATAGAGCTGTCTTACTTCTTAGTATGCTTAGTATGTTTCACTATGTTCAGGATGCAAGAGTCTAGTTCAGTTACCATAAGCAGGGTCATGCAACACCCCTTGATGCTATAAAATTGTGTTTTGACTTACCATCATATCCTAGTGTATAGCAGTTTTGATGTTTTCTGAGAAAAATCCAGTGTGTTGTCTGCAGTGAAGCATCAAGGGAGAGAGTGCAAGAAAATAATAATCACCAGGCAGATGCTCTTGGGTTTCTCTCATACATAGCTGGGTCTAATATTATTCTTCTGGGAGCAGAGAATTGCAGGATGGCTGTTGTTTCTTCTCAAAAATTCTGCCAAGAACAGACTGTGATTAGGTAGCAAATTAAAATCTTCCTGTTGTGAGTCCGCAGAAATGCCTATCAGTTACAGATTATCTTTGAATTTCAGTAAGCAGTCCAACGGTGTCCTTACTTTACCATAGCCCTGTGTAGCATGGCCAGACTACAGGTCCTTATCCAGAAGTAACTGTTGGTAAGAAGCAAGCTCGTTTCTACTTATCAAGTATGTTGCTTTTCTTCACAGTTTAAAATCTCTTTCTTTTTTTTTTTTTCTGGCATATTAACAGCTTTAATTACCAGATAACAACCATAAATGTATGATCACAAATATATAAATATGTCGGTGAATGCCTTTGAATGTGTCATGCAGTTTCAATGGCTTTCAATATCTTGTTCTGCCATATATTTTCTTTGCAAACTATGTATCTCATTACGTTGCAGAAAAATATTTCTAGCTTAAAAAGTAAGCAAGGCAAATTAGTATTTTTTGCAGGAAAATCTATAATCACGTGTTATACTCCAGATGTACCACCTGGCCTACAGATAGTTTAGTAGTAAATCTTAGAAGGTTAATACCTTGATCAGTGATCACTCACCCTTCAATAAGGTATTCAGGTTTTGGATAGACTCATTTTTGTGCTGGAATCTCTGCTGTCATTGAAATCAGTACTGACAGTTTGATTTCTGGGAGCAGTCTTTTGATTATTTAGGAGAATGTACTGGGAGCAACGCAGATGCAGAAGAAATGCAGCACATTAAAAAAAAAAGTTAAAAAAATAAAATTACATAATTCTCCAGGTACGTCACAAAACAGGCACAGCCAACTTATGTAACTGAAAGACTTTCTTTTGTTGGCAAAAGGTTGCACAGTTATTTAAAATTCACCAACTTTTAAACCACTATTTTCTTTTTATACAATTTTGGCCAAGTCCCCTTTCTATTTTTAGTATCTGAAAGTGGCATTTGAGAGTATGTTTTGTAAGAGGTATGTTTTGTTAAGGTAGAGGTGAATTTCTTGTTGGGCCAAATAGTGCCTAAAACTGGAATATGTTTGTCAGAAGGTTCCTACAGAAAATCTACTGAGTGACATCAATATGTACTAGCTCATATTTTGATATGCAGTAGCAACACATCAAAAAGCTACAGTTTCTGGGCTTGGTAGTGAGTTTCGGTTCCCTACATGTCACTGAGATGAGAGGTGAATGTATTAAGTGCCTTACAGGACTGAATCCTTCCATTGCTTGCTATATAACGTATGCAGTGATTCAGTTAGTAAGAAGTTAACAATGTTTTCTCAGGCCGTGTGTAACAAAAGTACCTGAGCTGTGATATAAAGATGTAAATGAATAAATGCTGTTACTTCCAGGATAATAGGCAAAAAAACACTAAAACTTTTGAAAAATAGAAAAAAAATATTGTATGAGAGTGGGTAATTATAGTTTGAGAGGAAGTAAATATAGTAGATAATGTGAATTGCATATTTCAGAATGACAGCTTACTAGGGAAATCATAGCATTAAATGATCTCAGCTTTCCTTTCAGCTGAGTTAATAAAAATGGTATAGATCTAGTTGTGTGTTGGAAAACAGATGAAACAGGATGACTGTATTGAAGGAAGCAAGATACAATTTTAAAATAATCCAGGTAAAATGTCTTTCTATGAAAGAGAAGAGAATTCTTTTATCTGGCTTTATCTTCTGCTGTGCTACCTCAGTAAGTTAGTAATGTCCAAACTGAAGATTAAGAAATATGAACTACTGTGCTCTGAGCAAGAGTTCACCTGAGCAAAGGAAAAGAAATGTTTTTGGAAATATTTCGCAAAGCTCAAACTGTTTCTTCTCCTCGTGGCTTTTGTGAAGTCTATTGAAATCCTGGAAAGAATCACATTGATTTGAATTGCTTTAATTCCTGCCTTTACTGTTCAGATGGTCTGGTACATATAGAAAATCAACAGCACTTAGCCAGGGTTCTGGGTAGTCTCTCCACAGAAAGTTAACCATTGAAATCCTGCTGGGATGATTGAGAAGTTTAGGAACAAAGATTAGGCTTTAAAATAACCTAACAGAGGATGCTGGACCATGAAATGCAGTAAAGAACAGTTTTAGAGTATAAAGGAGTATCTTGACATGTGCTGGTGTTTAATATCTCATATGGTTCAGCCACGGCCTCATAATCACTGCTTGGTAAAATCTGTATATGTGTTTAAAAATTAAATGAATGCAGTAGAAAAATTCACCCACCCTGCTTTCTGTGTAAACAGAACCACCTCTGCTCTGACTCCAACTTAATTATTAGATTATTGACTATTAGACTTGATTATTAGACATCTCTGGCAAACATCTGCTGTGTTTCAGTCATGTTAAAATACTAAGGCTTCCTTTATCAGAGTCTGCAATAATAGGCTTAGATGTAGGGCATATTGTATGCTGCTATTATTAGGACTTTCAGTGGATTCTGACAAACACAGGTGTAATATATTTTCTTTGATCATCTATAGCATTTGGGAAGCTGCCCTAGTGTACTACTTTCTCTTTTTTTTTTTTTTTTTTTAAAAACTTTCCTCTAGGAATTTTCCTTTTCTCATCTAGGGTAAATTTCTCTACTTGAAATCATCACTGGAGTTGGATAAAAATTTGGAATTTGCATTCCATAAAAGCCTCAATACTTTAACATTTGGAAAACCATGAAAGTCTCAGGAAGAAAAGGGAGTGAAAAGTTTGGTTTAGAACTCATGTGAAATTTAAAGGAACTGAAGCAGTTATGTTTTTTTAAATTGTCACATTCTGACTTTCTTGGAACCAGCTCAAATAAGGGTTTTGTGTCTTCTGAGTGTCAATGTTGATGCACCTAAAGTATGTATTGCAGTTTAGGCATCTGGTGTAATCCCAAGAAGCTGAAAAACTAAATTGGGAGTGAGAAGACAAGTCTACTCTGAATCACAGAGTACTTTTTCTTTATAATAAATGCTCCTGGGTGGGTGGAATTCAAAACTATTACTTTCAGCTGTGCTGAACCCCCTTGAGTTGTTTCGGAAGACTGGGTTCTCAATCAGCTGACCTGATTTTCTGTAAAGTGTTGTATTTACCTCAAGAAGCAATTTTTGTTTTAAATTAAAATGTATTTATGAGTTGCTGAGAGAGCTTGCTTCATGCAACCAAAAGGAATAACTTGAGATTTCTTGTTCTCACTGTTGAAAGATGTGGCATGTTCTTGCCTTAGCTAAGGGTGATTTTCCTTCTATTGTAATTCCTATTGTTCTCAGTGGGAAAAAATGCTTCTTTGCATTATCTCATTCCTCAGTGAGACTATGCTACTTTAAAAAAAGAGTATTTTACTTGTAAGACCCTGATAGAATCTATTCAATTTGCATCTATTTTTTAGTCTTGGTAGTCTTGATATATGCCAAAAAAAGATTTTATTCTTTCTCCAGTGCTTTTTTAGTGTTTGACAGCCCCCAGTGTTCTAATAACCGCCTAGTGATATCTGACACTGCAGTTTTCACAATGTATTTCTTATAGGATAGTCAGATTACATTTGAAAAATATTTGATAATTTGTTTATGACTGTAAACATCTGCTGACTTCTACAATTTAAGAACAATCTGCATTCATAGAGGGAGTTCTGCCTGGCAACCTTGAGCCATTGTTTCGCCAACAATTACAAAGTGTGAAATCCCTTCGTGAAGCTGCATGCATAAACAGGGAGGCAATCCTGTTGTGGGAGTCCAAGTGACTTGCATATAGCTTTCATTATAAAGTCCAATACTAGCTCTGTAGTGCCATCTGCTGAAAAGTAGTGAGGACCCACTGGTACGTGAGCAGAGTTTTCGAATGACCCTTTGTCTTGGATAGCAAATTCTCACTTCTCTCATACGTCTCGGCCTGTCTACAGCTACCACTATCACTTTGTCTTAACTTTGGTTTTCTTTTTATACTGAATCTCGCTAGGGTTCACAGTCATAAAACCCTTTCTGCTGCAGTGTTGTCATTTCAGTGGTGTTTATGCAGCATGCCCAGGAAAGTTAAGACCCAGACTGACTGTATTTCCTACTAATCAGACAGAAAAGTTTTTCTGTAACTTCATTGTTCTCAGAGACCCCAAACATAAATTTAGAAGGAAATGGACAAATCAAGAGGTCGTTTCTGTTTTCAGGATACCTGGTTCTCTTGTCTAATAGCACCAACGTGGGTTTCTTGCTTGGGTTACTGTGGTTGTGGTGGGTTTTTTTCTCTATGCTACATGAAAACACTATCTACCTCAAACAAAAGGTCTGCACCCAGTTTTTTCATAGCCCTTGCGCTCACATCTTGCTATCCTTTTCTTTGCGATCGGCCTCAGCTACCTCTCATCCAAACAATATAGCTACAGCCTGAAAGGAGAACATGCAGTGCAACAACAGGAATGGTGGAGTAGGGGAATGTGCACTGCCCTTCTGACCAAGCACGGTCTGCCGTCCTCCCTTTGAATACCATCTCAGTCAAGAATGCTCTCTCTCAGTGGATGATGGTTGACACAGCCCTAAAGGTGTCTCTAAGGCATGATTTTTCAGTGGATTCCTGAAACCTGAAGACAATGATAGATTCAGTCCTGCAGGAGCAGCTTCAGGTCTCATTTACTTAGACCTTCGAGAGTTGTTTTAGCAAAGGGATTCCTAGGTATTGTTCTCACTTGTCATGATACCTGTCATGATATTCTTTTCAACAAGACAACTTTTTCTTAATCAGTAGCTAGAAGTGCTGAAAGTGGACTTTAGGTTGATGAAGAATGGTAATGCCTGAAAAGAAACAGAGTGAAGTATTTGCTTATAACAAAATGCTGGGTGATATATTTAAATGCTAATGAGGGAAATTGAGGTCTTAAAAATATGAAAAGGCAGTGCTTTTGCTACTCAGGATATGACATTCTTAATCTCCAGTTAGTCATAATGGTTTGTGTCTGTCTGCATCAGTTCAAATGAATATAAATGTAAGGAAAACAGCACTGTGAGTGATTGTCACGGAGGAACACAAGGCTACAAGTTTTATTTTACTGGGAAGAATATCTTTATGGCTCTTTGATAACAGAATTTGAACCAATAGGTTTTCAAGACTTTTACATCTGTAAACTTTTTTCATTAAATGTAATAGTGTCAAAGCAGGGGATAAATCATGGCAAGAATATTAGTATAGAAAGCAGTATGATACAAAAAGCATCCAGAAGGACAGCAGAATTTACAAGTCTGATATCCAAATACACATACTCTAGGACCAGAAAACAACGTTCCATCTATTTTGCAGTAGTAATAATACTGATTTGAAGTCAGAAATTCTCCTTTAGTATATGAGCAAAAAGCAAGATCATTGATTAAATATACTAGTGTCTTCTAAGGGTCTGAAGACTAGAGACACAGTGGTTCAGGAAGTCACGAACAAGAAAGTATGTATAGAGGTGGTTCAATAACTGTAGGGGAGATATAGGTCCCTTGGGGTACTCTCTACACATGCTGATGCCTAATGGAAGGGCACATTCCATGTGAAATAGACTCAGCCTCTTTGTCAAAGGTGGCTTTATGGACTAGTCTGACTGGAGAACCGTGCTCTGATTTCTTAGTAGACCCCTGGTGAATTCAGGTCAGATTAGCTAGATTCCAGGTCACCTTTTTGTATCATTACAAAAGATACATTACTGCAGAAGTGGAGATTTCTTCTCACATTTGCCAAAAAAAGTTAACAAAAATATATCTGTGAACCATTATAGCATTGTCTCAAAATATTTAGTGAGAATTACATGGCTAATTTTAATGGCTATGTTAGCAGATAGTCACTGTCATTTATTTTGTTTTCAGAGCCTAGAATTTTTGTGGTGCTGGTTAAAATGGCCTGCCTACTGTTCAATTGTTTGCATTGAAATGACACTTCATTTTGCTGCTCAGGGATCCATAAAAATGGATTGTTGGAAAGAATTTGTGTCACATCAATAGGCCCCTTATGTAAACTCACGAAGTTTTTCTAACTCAGCCTTCTCAGGCAAAGTGGTAAGCCCAGCTTACTAACTTTGTTGCCAGCAACTTAATAAACTGAGAAAAAGAACAATTAAAAAATCCAAACTTGATATGCTACATATCCCATTCAGCCAGAATCAATTAAAAATCAATTTAATCTAATTAAATTAGCATTCAATTAATAAATGAGAAAATGGTTCCATCAGAGGATTGAGATTTAAAATATGCCTGATAATTAATAATTTTGCTTACAAGATGACTCAGATACTTTCATGTGGCCATTATAATTCAGGAGCAAAATATTTGATTATGTTCTGAAATACATTTCACGTTTGAGATGTTCGTGTTTAAAGGAGCATTTGGATTGATTTTCCTCTAAAAACATGTGATTCCTTATGGACACACACAGCTGGAAGTCTCTAGGAATCTTGTGTACTAGTGCTCCAGAAAATAATTTGGTCCTCAGTAGCAATATAGGTAACTTGAGATGTCTGTGGTGAAGGGGAGGTCTTTCATTCAGATAAGTAATTTTGCTGGAGCTAAATATAAAATTTACATTATGTGCATCTCAAATCTGAAATGTGGTAACAAGTGAGTTCCACCTATCTAAGCTGAATAAAAATAGCTATGATAGAGTGAGAATAAATACATTGTTAATTATGAAACTTACTAGTTTGCTGTATCATCAGCTGTTCAACAAATAATTTAATTCAAGAGAGTAGTAAAACTAAAATTGGCTTAAAAGATGGTCAAGAAAACAATTTACATAAATGAATGTGCATACATACTCGTCTACACATTTTGATTAAATTGGGGACATTGAATAGGAAAAAGCGAAAGATTTAAAATTGCTTTTGTATTTGGCTTTGTTTTGTCTGTCTGCTTGAATAAGGAATTTAAAATAACTAAAGAAAATGTTGCATCATCATGGGACTACTGAGCAGAGAGATCATCTTGAGATATGTCTCTACTAGAGCTATGTCTATATTGGAAAGAAACCTGTGAGGTCTTGCAATTGGAGCTGAGATCCTCCATTAATGTGACATGCACTTTGCACGTTTCACTTCAGCCAAACTTTGGACCAGTCCCCTGCATACAACATATTTGTTGTGAATTGCAGGGCTGGAACTGCACAAACAAAAATTGCTCTTTTGACTGTGAAGCCTAACTGGTCTAAGGAGTGCCACACTGCCTATTCTTCTGTTCCCTGCAGACGGTGGTACCTGTTACTGCAGCCATGGTAACACGTCACTTATCTTTGTTCCTGCTCAACAGGAACAAATTTCTGCTTGTCTCTGTTTGTTTCTAAATGACACCACAGTAACTGTGGCCTGAATCTCCTGCTGACTCTGAGGAGGCCAAAGAAGAACAGTAAAGAAAAAGGGGAGTCAGGCAGGCAATATCCTAACATACAAGTACTACCTGGGGCCTGGAACATTGAATAGTCAACAGTGGGTTCAAAGCTTTCAGATGCAGAGCAGCATAGCTGAAAGTTTTTGCCAGGAGCCAGTGCCTTGAGTTTGCTGCTCTTGATGAAATTTTGGGAGGTTGCCTATGTCTGTGTTCAAGAAAGTTGCTGTCACCCTGGTGACACCTGTCACCTGACCTTGACACTGTTGGACCATACAAGTCAATGGCTAGCAAAGTCAAGGTAGCCTGCAGGGAAGAAAATGACTGTTGATATGCAGGCCTTGGGAGAGTACCAAGGAAAATTTTGGGACATCTCTGCTGCCTGTGCTGGAGGAATTAATGGCACCTGTGTTGGTCATCATGCTGGCTTTAAAAGAGGATACTGACACCTCCTCTCTGTGTAGTGGCAGGATCAACTGGAGAATGTGGCTACCCATCTATATTGTGGCAATACTACATGATCCCACTGCACCTTTGGTTTGTGAGTGAATACCCAAACCATGGTTTAGCCCTGGTGCTGAAGTGCCACCAGAAAAATTCCAGACCCTTCTACCCCAACTGTCCCCATTCTAAATATGTGTATAAAATACTTATTCTGGAATTGTGATCACTGCCATAGGAGGTTGTTGACATTAGCTGTGACCAGGAGCACACCACAGAGGTGTTCCTGGCTGACACACCACAGAGAGATGATGCAGGGTCAATGAATGCAACCCCAGATGATGAGATCTCCTCCAGGCTATCCTGTATAATAAACCTGAGTCTGCAGTCATGGGCACCCGGGCAGGCAGCAGGATCTGTGGTGGTGTGCTTGTGCAAAAGGTCTGGTCAAGACAGACATAGCATGGGCACATCTCCAGAGTGTGGCTGTTGTCCCAGATCGTCAGTTGAATGATTTTCCTTTTCTTTAATTTTGTTGATCATTTGCCCTCAAGTTGCGTGGTATTACCACGAGGTTACCAGATCATTTATCCTCTTTTTGCATGGTCATGCCACCAGACTACCTGGTATCAGAGTAGGCTTAGACCTTCTTTTGAGACCTGTTTATGAACTTTGCTGTTTCCCTGGAGCCACAGGTGGCCTCAAGCTGTATCTTTTAGAAGACCAAAGGGACTGATATTGCCATCAGGAAAATATTAGAAAAAGAAAGATCAATAAAAGCAAGAGGATGGCAATAGATGAGTTGTGGGGATGGCAAGTGAAGGTAGAGTAGGCATATAAAGCGGGACAATTGCCATATTTGAATGTTCATGAGATCTGGGCCTTACAAGGAGCTTGAGATGGTATAGATAATGACATGAAATATGAAAGCCAGTTCAGTTTGGCTTGTTATATGTACACAAAGAACAGCTACCTATTCATTGTGGCAGTGGAAGGTTTAAAGACCACCTGTTTGCACATGCACTGTGTATTACGTCCTGGAGGACTTAGCGGTCGTACAGCCCACTCATCAGACTGTGTCCCCACTTGGGGCTGGCACACATTTGGAAACAACAGGGAAAAGGTCTTCCCATTTAGCGTTTTCCAAAAGGAATCTAATTCATGCTCATCTAAACTGGTTAACAAACCAAACTAGTGAGGTAAGTTATATAGGAATTTAGTTCAGAAACTCACTACAGGTATAAATGATAATACTGTCACAGTGTATATCTCAAAATAAGGAAAATTTCGCTGCCTTTTGTGTTTGATTAGTGACTTTTGAGAAGAAGAGAATGTTTTATGAGGGTTTTGTTTGTAAAGCTAGCCTTGAATAATTCAAATTTCTAGAAAAATCAACAAAGTGTTTTTAAATTTAATAATCAGAAGGTGATTTATAGCCATTCTCCACACTAAAAGAGCCTGGAGGCTTGCTGGGAAAGCTAAAATAAAATGTGGCATTGGTAGAATTTCAAGTGAATTGATGAAGGGACTGTTCCATTGGCATCCTGAGGCCCCGAAGGCTGTCTCTGTTGAAATTGCTAACAGCATGGGAGGAAAGTTATTTTTCCAGCTGTCATACTCTAATTTTCTGGCTTATGAACTCAAAGATCCAATATTGTTATTCATCCACTGCTAATGTACTGAAATCATGTTATTTAATGTTTGTATTTTGCTTTTCATCTCCAGAAAGAGACTATGTTTTGCAGTTTCAACAGGGAAGTAGAAGAGAGCTATTGTGAAAGAGAAATTCCATTTCCCCTCCTCTGCCCTGGGAGATACTGCTTTTTTAATATTCAGACAAAAGAAGAATAGGGGTGCTATGACTCGTAATTGACCCATACTTAAATTCATCAGGATAAACTTAGGTGAAAGTGTATGGTACTTAGCAGGGTTGATCTCCACCACTCAATCACAGTTAACTTTTATAGTAACGGTAGAATCAGTAATGCGGCTGTTTAGTATTGTAGAAGTGCTTGGTAAAATAAACAGAAATTCACCATTTAAATCTTTAGCAGAATTTTTCCCTCTTTCCTTAAAAATATATAATTATTAATGACTTACATGTCTTCAAAACTGAGTATTAAAAATTCCTAGTACGCCTTTTTGGCAGTGAGATAAAAGCTTATAACACAAAACCTACAGCTGAACTCCTTTATGCTTTCTGCAGAATGTTTGGTTGGGGTTATTTTTGCCTGATCTAGTCTCTAAATTGTTTTTCTACTTTAGAAAAGTGGATATGAACAGTACTATTCATGCCTCTCTTGTGAAAGTTCAGAACTCATTATTTTAAATAGCTGAGGGTAAGATGAGATCCTGTAATTTGAGAGAAAAGGGAAAGACTATTACTGAGCAGGGTAGTGATCAGAACCCAGCTCTCATTTAGGCTCTGGGATACCCTTCTCAGCCCCCTCCCTTTATTATTTTTTTTTTAATGGTGCTGATTTGTCATGTATGTATAATGGCTGTAATCCCCACAACCAAACTTGTCAGTCATTCTCTACCATAATAATGTGCTGAGATTTTGAAAAGTCTAGTGATGAGTAGGATCTCATTTAAGCAACAAAGAATACTCAGATAATTGTTTCAAGTGCAGAGCCCTGCTACACTGCAGACTATATTCAAGTCTTCCACATTGTCCAGATTCAGTGACCTAGAAACAAGAACTCCAGTACTAACAGAGAGACTTGAAATGTCAGGAGTTTCAATACAGAGAATGCAAGGGAGTAATGGCATAGAGCTTTTCACATGTAGCTTGACACTTATATTTTGCTTTCTTTAATGGATCTCCAGCAAAAAAATTATGGTTTTTTTTTTTTTAATTGTCTCTAAGGAATCACCTAGTAAGAAGCAGTTTTATAAGGGAAAACTGAAAGAAGGTATGAAAGTACAGTAAATAGCAGTTTTGAGATGTAGTGCTACACATTGCTCTGTTTTGAAGCCCCAGGCTTGGAGCTGGCCTTTATTCCTGGTAAGCATTGGAAGAGAAAGTTTATGAAAATTGCTGACCTGTAGTTCACATGTCTTGACTCTGCATATTCACATGCTGTAATAAAAAGAGTGATTCAACTCATGCTGATGCATCCAAGATAGCTTTCTGCTAACTAATATGAGTGCTGAAGTTAAATCAGCACAGAGGTTAACAAGGCTTAGTGCTGGAGGGTTTGGTCAGGCTCGGTTTTGCAGCTCACGCTGCACTTTGGTTTTGGTGATTATGTGTCTGTTAATACCAGAGTTTCTAAATTTGAATCTTGCTTTGTACTTCTGCCTGCTGTAAGGCATTTGCCTGGTAACAACTTACTCCTAAACTGATTCATGCTGTGGAGTAACCTTATGCTCTTGACAACCACTGCCTGTACCTCAGTCAAAGCATTGGTCCTGTATTGCTCCTGCCACTGCAACCCACCAGTGAAGAATTTTTCCACCATGGATAAATTTCTTAGGCTGCAACGAGTACTACAGCCTTGTGGACTGCTCTTTATTCCAAGACATTTGATCTTGCAGAGCTTTCTCTGTCATATCAGGATGATTTCTTGCTTTATCCAGTGAGGTGATGACATACAAATCAGTGACCTCTGGAAAAGGATAGAGAGAGATGTATTGTGCATACTCAGCACATCCCCAACAATAATTGTGAGCTCAAAGAAAAGAAAGAAAAAGGAAAAGAAAGCAAACTCTGAAAGAGTTACATGGCCTGAAGTCTTCTTTAAATTATAACTGTTCTTACTGTGCCACACAGTTTTCTTCATATCAAGAGATGAAAAACTCTGTTTTCTAGAAAAAACATTCCCTGTCATAGCATAGAAGAGCTCTTATGACTCTGCAAACTATATCACACTGATATCACATCACAAGTTATATCTATGCAGATCTGTGACAGTCACTCCAAAGCCTGAATGTTCCACAAAACCTGTGCAACTGAGCCAGGCTGATGAAATGGAGACGCTTCAGAGTAAGCACCAATGAACTGAAATTGCAGAAAAACGTTTGCTTTTATGGAAATTAAGAATAGGAAAGGTTGGAAGGAAGGGAGCTCTGGAGAACATCTAGTCCAAGCCTCCTGCTCAAGTAGTATGAGCTACAGCAGGTTGCTTAGGTCCGTGTCTAGTCAGAATTTGAAAATCTCCAAGGACGAACACTCCACAACCTCTCTGACAACCTGTTCCGCTCTTCAAACACAGTTACTTTTTTTTCCTCTTTTTAAACAGTATATACTGTATTTCAGTGGGTGCCCATGGCTGCTGGTCCTGTCAATGAGCACCACTGAAAAGAGCCTGGCTCTGTCTTCCTTGCAGCCTCCCTGCAAGTATTTATATACATTGATAAGATCAGCCCTTGAGCCTTCTCTTCTTCAGGCTAACAGCCCCAGCTCTCTTATCCCTTCCTCATAGGAGAGATGCTTCTGTCCCTTCATCATCTTAGTGCCCCTTTGATGGACTCTAGAGAGTATGCCCATGGCTCTCTTGTACTGGGAAGCCCAAAACTGGACACAGGACTCCAGATGTGGCCTCCCAGTGCTGTGCAGAAGGGAAGAATCACCTCCCTCAACCTGCTGGCAACGCTCCTCTTAATGCAGCCCAGGATGACATTAGCTTTTTTTGCTGTATTGGCACATTGCTGGCTCATGTTGAACTTGATGTCCACCAGGAGCCCTAGGACATTTCCCACAAGGCTGCTTACCAGCTGATTGACCTGCATGAGGTTCCTGTCTGCTCCTTTCTCAAGCCTGTTGAGATCACTCTGTGTGGGTGGCAGCACAACCCTGTGGTGCATCAAGTACTCCTCTCAATTTTGTATTGCCTACAAATTTGCTGCAGGTGCACTTGATCCCATCATCCCAACCATTAATGAAGTTGTTAAACAGTATTGGGCACAGTATTTACCAAGCTGTACTTTAAACCACCCCTTTCCTCCTTCCTTGGTAACTTCAAGTTTCTTCTTCAAAGCAGTGGGATCCATGAGGGCTTTCAGAGGCATAATTGGCAACATTTTTTCTATGGACAAGATTGGTTGAAATATTTTAGTCCAACCTTCAGAAAGGTCTTTCTATCATGTTTGGGTTTTGAAGCTACTGGGTTTTTTTGAAGCTTCTGTATTTTTTCTTATATGTTATGTCATTACCTATAGAGGCCTTATAGAATCATAGAATCTACGTTAGAGTTGGAAGGAACCTTAAAGATCATCTAGTTCCAACCCCCCTGCCATGGGCAGGGACACCTCCCACTAGAGCAGGTTGCTCAAAGCC
>JAOXNO010000020.1:39669321-39690754 GCA_028565335.1 Limnodromus scolopaceus | reverse complement strand
CTGAGGTCTTAATCCAGGAAAGCATCTCTATTTGGAAAAGTATTTAGGCAAAATTTATTATACTCTTGATTTAAGATTTAGAAGAATCTAAGATTTAGATTCTTAGAATTAAGAAGACATGACTATTGAACCTGCACGTTACAGGGAACCGAGAAGTGAGAAACAAGACAGAAACCAACCTGCACAACTGGAAAAAACCTCTTCCTTCTTCTCCCTTAACCCTAACAGTGTGCTGAATTATCTATATCAGTTGCAGAATCTCTACTACAGCGTACTGATTTACCACAAATTTTCTGTGTGAAATCCGTGGCTTTCTAAAGGACCACCACAGGAGGAAGGTTTTAGACAACTTTTGTTTTGTTTTGTTTTGTTTTGTTGTGGCTGTTGGCTGCTTTTTATATGCTACTTTCAAAATGTTAAAGGAAAGAAAGCTGATTTTCACAATACTGATGTGGTTTCCAGAAAACTCCTCGATAGTGGATTTGGAATGTGTTGTTTGTAGCAGAAACATATACATATAATAAGCTGAACTAAGACTTCAGGGCTAAAGCATCCCAAATAATTTGTCTCTTAAAATATTGAACTAGGTTCAGTGGAGGATTCATGTTTATTTTTCACCATCCTAAACCAACAAAGTTTATTTCTGTTCCAGAAATGGTTACAGGTACATGGTGTTCAAGTTGCACTCTTTAAGGGTTCTTCACTATCCCCTCTGGATCTTTGTGGCAATGTGTTGAAAATGTGCTAATGTGTTTACCACACATCCTGGAAGCGAGATCCCAGCAATTATGGAACATAGGGCCTGCTTTGACACACGTAGAGTCCCAGGGGAAAAAAAGACATTTACCCCATTGTTAAATAAGCAATGAAGATTTTAAAATAACCTTCAGTTTTCTCCCTTGACACAAATATAAAGAGATCATTAATTTCTGACTGCAGTTAGAATAAATGCATACAACATGTTATTCTTTTTTTTATTCTTTTTTTTTTCCCCAATCAGATTACCTGAGAGGCCCTGCACAAAGGCTGCATAAATCATTCATGTTGTAACTAGGGCCTGAAAGATTTAATACAGCAGGAAGAACATTGTAGATTTGGTTACAAAGAAAATTAATTTTGCAAGATATTAAGCCTGTCTGGGCAAATAGTTGTCTCTTGCGTATTTTGGATCAGATTCACCTTGATGCAAACACATGCATCTCACTTCAGTCAACACAGATTGAAACTGAATTTGACTCGCTATGTTTAGATCCAGATACTAGTCATTTATACATTTAGTCACAGTAGAAACTGTGACTGAAGACTAAGTATAGCTTTTCACTCTTTTGATTGATGCTAATTATTTGGTTTGGAAACTGGAGTGAGCAGTAACAAACCTCTCCATGTCTTTTAATTACCAGTGAACTGGTATCTAAGTTTTTTTCATATTGTGCTTAGATTCAAATCATTATATGAAACATTTTTAAAACACAGTGGAATGGATAACTAGTACAACAGTACAAATACTAGCTGTTTAGCTGAGTTCAAGCTACGGCCTGAAGCTGTCACAACTAGTTACTAAATATGAATTTCATAATTAGTTTCAAGCTTAAAGAAACTGAAATCCACCTGAAATCAAGAAATGGTAGAATCTTGCCTTCCTTGTGCATTGAGATCTATGACAATTAGTGTTTTAGGAATACAAAGGTGGATTACCAATGGTTAAATACGGAAGCAATAAATATACATGCAATAAATATGCAAAATATCTGAAATTTCATGACATTTGCAAGCATATTTTGTGCTACCATATTGGTAATGCTCTGGCAATGATTTTGGAATGCTAGTGGAAAGATATTCTAGGGAATGCTCTGCTTTTGTGCTTTGAACCAAAATATTTTTCCCTTGGAACATCCCACTGGCACATTTACTGACTTGGCTGTTTTACAGGTATTGGAAACAGGGCATTTTCTAAGTTATACATAGGTGTATTCGGCCACTACTCAGTTTAGCTCACAACTCTCATAAGTGTTACTATTCTGTAGTAACACAACTAATCCCTCCTCAAGCTGTTGCCACAGGGAAAATCTGCTTTATGGTAGTCTCCAAAAATGCCAGTACTGGATCCTTCCCTTGTTTTGATGTCTTCAGCTCTGATAGCTAAAACGTTAGTATTATAGTATGTGCTTTCTGGTAAAAACTTCAAGACATCATCAAAAAGATAAACTGAGAACAAATTGTTCTCATTCCAGGTGTTACTTTACAGAATAACAAGTCTGTTGGGCATATCTCTTTGCAAAATATCCTCTTTTCCTCTTTATTTCTCTATACTTTCACACAACATTTGAATGGCTTTTACAGCTGAAGTCTGAGACACTAGTGAGGAAGCTGTAGGGGAAATGGAGTAATAAGAATCTGAATGAAATATTCAGAAGCTTGAGATATATTGTGGTAGTTTTCAAATCCTGTGACATCCTTTCATATTTTATTCTGTGCTGTGGTTATTTAACTCTTGAAATTTTTTTCCACTGTAGAAAATAGTTTGCATATCTTTTATGTAGCTAGGTGTGTGCATATGAAGGTAATGTAATGAGCCAGGTGACCTAGATCCTGTTAACATTGCCATACAGATGAAGGCAATAGTCACCTTCTTTTGTAAGTTGAAAGATATTTAGAGCAAGGAGCAGCTCTGCTCTGAGTCTGTAGCTTCTGAGTTTTAAAGCTTACTGAAGTCCTATGGCCATGGAGTTCTTAGAGGTATCTTAACTCTTTAGTTTGTATGATACAATCTTAAGAGATCCAAGTTTATGCCATAGAATCCAGCTCTCTGTGCAGAAAAGACAATCTAAAATGAACAACACTGTTAACTATTTTTCCAAAGCATCATAGCTGCTATTTTACATAATCTTCATTTGGGCAAGCAAACTGTCCAGCAGCACTCTGACTCCTAAAAATTGCAATTTAGTGAAAAGAGGCACATAAAATTCCTGAGTCTTAATGAAGTGTCTTCACAAGAGGATAACCCAGAGATAAACATTTTTCATAAGCAGAGGTGGCACTTCTGAGGCTTACAGTGTGATTTTCACAGACGCAAGTTTCTGATTCTTCCTTACCTCGAGCCTTTTGTAGGCATGGAAAGACATAAATTATTGACACTTGGGACAGTCAACGGGGAGCTCGTAGGGGGGGAGCATTGGTGAAGGACCTAGCTTTCAGAGGTTGATCTGAAAAGTTTACTTGAAAAGAATACTTCACTTAGTGTCACAGTGGAGAATTATCCACAAAGTACCACTCAGATTTTGGCCTCTGTCTTCTTGGTACAATCATTGGTGTCTGAGTTTAATCCTGCACATTTCCTTTGCTAAGATGTCTTGAACGATTATAACATGCAGATGAGCAATTAAAGAATAGTAGGGGGTTTGCAAGATGTTCCAGGGTGCAGATACTTGCCGTAGCTCAGTGATTAGTTCTCTCGCAATACCTTTCAAGCGTGAACATAGAGAATAAGAGGCCTGTATCAGATTTGTTTAAGTAATGAGAAGTTTCCAAGGAATGAACTGCTATGGAGTCTGTAAACCACTGGCTTTGTAAGACAAGGTCTTACAAAGAAAACTGCCCAGTAACATGCTGACTTACCAGCCTGACTAGCAGAAATATCATGGCAGGGCTGCTGTCAGGACTCCTGGCTGCGCTCAGGCCTGGTAATGGCTCAGGGGCTAGGCTGCCACAGAAGCTTGGGTTACCTTCATCAGCATTGTCCCCACATCCAGCTCCCAATGTCTCCAAGAGCCACAGGAGTAGAGAAAAGCTGATGCAGTTATCCTCCTCCCTCAGATCTCTTTTCTTTACCGTCACTGTCCGTTTGGGGCTGCTGATCTGAGGTGCCAATTCTAACACAGAAGTATGTGCCTTTGGAGCTGCGACCTTCCCATACTCTGAATGAGTCCTTGTGTTTACTCCATGCATAATTAAGAAGTGCCAAGAGCACTCTAAATCCTCAGAGACTGTGTGTTTCTTTTTTTTTTCCCTCCCTTTTGAAAAGGTGTAAAATTACTGAGGAAATGTGAAAGAGAAAAGGAAGAGAGGAGCATTCCCAGATGTATTATGGTGCAGTCCTTTGGGTTGCTGAGAAATCAGACTTCCCTCCATAGCAGCAGCCACTCTGACTTGACCTGTCAGTCCTGTCTGCAGACCTTTCAAGCAGGTGTGGCTGATTTGAGCCTCATTCATCCTGTGAATCTGTGACTTTAAGCAGGTTGGATAAGCTGAACCACTACGCTCCTTTTCGGTTGTAGTACGTCCTGTTGCAGCTCTTCTCCTGGAGATGAAGTAACAGACAGACTAGCGCTGTTAACTTTACTGTATTGCATACAAGTGTATCCTGGAGACACCCAAGGAAGCCCCATTAGAGACCACTAAATTCAATAACTGAAGCCTGATATATACTAGCATTTCCAGTGTTGAGATAAAATTGAGCGAGTTCAGGGCCAAATTCATCTCTGCATTTCATTGATGCTACGCTGCTGATTTCAGTGGCTCTGGCTGTCAAAAACTAAAAGTAAAGTTTGGCCAAATGCAATCCTCACCTAAAGTTATTTCAAAAGATGAAACTAAAATTTAGACACCCCTGAGTTTCCCTCTGAAATTCACTTAAGTCATCTCTACTACAATGTTTACTTCCTACTCTGCTGTCTGGCTAAAAATAGTACACAATGTCATTAATTCCTACAACAATTTTTTTTATTATTATTTTCAGTTATACTTGGTGTGGAATGTCTCATTTATGGAATAAAGACTTAACTTCTTAGAGTAAATAATGAATCTCTATGCTGGTAAACATACCTTGCCGTAACAAGGTTACTTAATTTTTAATTATTTTAGATATGGGAAACATAGCAGAGTTTAACAACAGCAACAGTAATAAATTAAGTGTACTTGAACACCTTTCATCCTGACCAGAATCCCACTGTGCTGCAGCCAGTATGGTTGTATAGACCATATTTGTTGTATGCAGCCACCATAGCAACCTTGTTCCACTCTTACCAGTTTGCAAAGGCAGGGAGAGCTCTGTGTTAAAAGAGCAACCAGGGGTATCCCTGTATGACTCTGAACTGAGCCTTTCTTCACTGTCCCTTTTAGTTTAGCAGGAATTATTCTGCTGGGCGAAAACAGGAACCATTTTGTTATTACATCTGTCTCATAGAAGCAGAGGTATTTTTTCCAGGTGTTTTAGATACAGTTTCTTCTAGTGAGTTATTTTCTTTCCTTTAAACCTCTTTTCCAACTCTTACTAAGAATTAGTTTTTTTCTTTCAAAGAATTTCCAGTGTAAATCAGTCACAGACTAAAACAGACAGTATATTAAAATTCACATGACCCATTATTTTTAATTGAATCTTAAATTATCATTCCCTAAGAAGTCAACAGTACTAAATAATGGGGCAGACATCTTCATTTAGAGTCCAAGATTTTTTAATAAATTAGTCTTCAGTGCCTCACTAACACTCTTTATTGAGTCACTGACTGTAGTGGCTACAGGGTTATTCCTTAAGATTTTAAAAACTTTCTTAATAGTGCTGTTCAACTGAGAATAAAGTTGTCAGATAAAAAACTATTTACAGAAACTCTTAGGAAAACAATTAAATTTAAAATAACAGTTAAAAATGTCCCAGCAAATATTTTTTTCTGTTTTTTCTTTTCTGATCAGAGAGAACAGTGCCAGATTTTAGTCATACATTTGATAATACATTCTTGATGGTGGCCTTAAGTTATTCTTTTCAAAAATTAAACCAATCCAAGAGAGTGCCATTGGGATTAACTTAGTTCCTAAATTTGCTGAACCATAGCCCTCTGTGTAAGTTAGAAAACTCCCAGTTTAAAATACATAAGCGAAAAGCCCTATAGTAACATCACACTCAGTAGCCCAATGGAAACGGTAATTATTTCATTCAATGTTATTTTTTTTGTGTGAGAGAGCAACAAATTAAAACAACTAATCCACTTCACTGAACAATATTTAGCAGAGCTTAGAGACTTCAATTAACCACAGTTTAATAAAGGTACTAATCTGTATTAAATTAAATCCTTCAAGGGCTCACATTGAAACAATGCGTAAGTAGTAATCAGCAAGTCCTGATAGAGACGCCTGCTGGGGCAGATAGCTGGAATGTGCTGTGTAATCAAATTCCAGGAGATTTAAGCCCTACAAAAAAAGATAAATTGCTCAAGCCTTTTTTAAGTAAGAGGTATTTGGGTTTTGGTTTTTTTCCCGTCACTAGATTTTAATATCCAGCATATTCAAAACTGCATAGTGTAAAAAAATTACATTACAATTCTTTTTTCAAAGTCAAGTCAAAACAAGAAAGTCATTTAAAGATACTTACATGCCCTCCCTGTGAATGACCCCCATCATAGAACTTTGCAAATAGTAAGACTAAGCTTCTCAACTGTGATTTTTTTCCATCTATGTACTGAGTATTCACTAAACTCAGAAGCTCTAATTAGCTGCAGTTTGTGTATTTAATTCCTTCCAGAATCCTCTGGAACATTGCGAGCTGCACTCAACCTACAGTGCTGGAGAGCAGAAGTGATTATTTTTATTCTCAGGTATATTTGTGAGTATGTAGAATTGAATAACCTTGCAGAGTTCAAGATGATTATTATTAGCACTGTATTGTCTTTTGATGAACAATATTTGATTTGTATTAATGTAATGAAAGGCCCATACCACTTGGCTTTCCAAAGTTGTTTCAGCACAAGCGATAAGGGTCTTCAGCCACGGTTGTGTTCTGATTTCCGTCACTGCAGATCTTAGTGCAAGTCTCATAGCAGGCAAAAGTGGGAAAAAGAAACAAAACTCAACCCATGAAACCAATTTAATTGCCTATTAGAAATCTTCACATCAATCACTTTGTGTCTAGGTATGCAAATTCCAACTTTATGATCAAGTGGATGAACAGACTGCAAATTTTACCAGTCCGATCTGACCCCTCAGCAACAGTGAACTCCACCCTGGTCTTTGGCGGGTAGCAGAGGGGAAATTCTACTTCCCATACCAGTGGTGTTAATGTTTTACATGACATGGTCTAAGCTATATCTTACATCACAACTCTGCTTTCTCTTGTGTACATTTCCAAGTAAAAAGAGTCAGCTGTGACTACACAGGCTGACCAGCTGACAGTACAAGCCATAGAAACGCTTGCTTCCTTGAATCTATAGCTTACAACTGATGTCAAAACTGGTTTAAGGAAGGCATTTAGCCTTTATGAGGGAGAAGGAAGAGGCACTGGCTAGCCTACAGAAAATATTACAGTACTTCACAGAAAGTTGTTCCACAAAATGTGCCTATTCACATGAAATTATTTTACTCGGTACTAGAGGAAAAAAAAAAAAAAAAAACCAGAGGAAAAGATCTACTGAAAAGTAGAGACAGCTCTGTTCTTCCTGTCTTCATGTTCAAATGCCATCACAGTGGCTTGCCAGGGTGTTTCCTGTAATGATGGAAAAGTTGTAAGCTTAATCCTCAGCAGGTGGATATCATGCAGTAGCAGCCATTATCACAACTATTCAATTCAAATTTGGGGGAAGAAAGAAATATAAGGCTTAATCCCAGTGAGTGGGGTTATTGAGTGATGAAGGTTTACAACATTTTGCCCAAGAACTAGAGTCTCTTTCCGAGACTTCACTTAGTGTCTTCATAATGGAGATCCCTCACCCCAGTTGTGTATTATGCTTATACATTTATATATATTCTTGCAAGAATTATTGCATATAAGGACCCATGCAACAAGAGTATCATTTTCTTGTTGAGAACATTTCTGGCAGCTGGTAGATGAAACTAGTACACAGAATCAGCTAACTGTTAGGGCTAAAAGCACAAGGAAGTATGGTAGCAATGTGAAAGCATGGGACTTGTTTTCCTCATTACTAGGCTCTAGTCCTTCAAATTTTCTGAAGTCATGACACTGTGTGTTGCCCACACAGAATTTGCAGGATTTGAGAGTTAATGAAGCCCACCCAGGTTCACTATAAAATTATAAACCTAATATTAATTCAAGGATTAGAAATGAAACTGTAGGACTGGCTTAATATTCTTGTTAAGTCAAAGCCAGAATAGGCTGAAAGAAGGCCTTTCAGTAAAGCTTTCAAACATAAAAGTTAAACCCATAAATTAAAATAGGATCAAAAATCCAGTGGAATATTTGCTATTATGTATAATGTAGGTCACAATTATGTGTTGATACACATTGTGGTTAATGTGGTTAAATTCTGATATAGATCACCTTTAAAGTTATTTATTAGACATGAATTTAAAATTAAATCCTGCTTGTGTTTTTTAACATGTATTTCGCTTGAGGAATTCAGCAGATTCAACCAAGTTTTAAACTTCCTCAAAGATATTAGCTGATTTTTTTTGACAGTCCTTTTAAAGTATGACCCTCTATTCAGATCAAACAAGAAACACTATAAGCACCTACTTAATTTCTATTTCCTGTGATTTTCTTCTTTTCTGAATGATTAAGAAATTCTGTGTCGAAGAGATTTTCCTTATTATTTGACACTCAGTAAAAGCCATGAAACTTTATAACATCATATTTCACGTTTGTTTCTTTGTTATTAAAGAATACTATGTGTTTACTCCCATTTAAGCCACATGTTTAGGACTAAACATCAGGGAGGAAACAGGAATTATGGATTCATATGTGCAAAAAGAAAAACCTTGCTAAGACTTTTATTGTACACATCTTGGAAAAATGTGCATGCTTTTACAGTCATACTTGAGTCACAGAACAGTAGGAATAGCAATTACATTGAATATAACTGATTATATTCAACTTCCTTTGGCAATTAAAAAAGTGCATGCCAAGGAACAACCTGTGAAATTTCACAGTGCATGGGGAAAAAGACAAATAACTATTGTACACATGGAACTATATAACAAAAAATATCTTGCATCATGCACTTATCTACAATCGGGCTCAAAACTAAAGTGATAGAAACTATGCACTGTTTAATTTTACATGTGTGAATTTTCCCCTTTTTCAGAATGTAATGGGGCTCTTAGATTAGATAGTCTGCTTTCATCTGAAAGGGGGGAATAGCTGGTAGCACTAGTCACAATGATCTTTATTTGTTAATTGAAGTTGAATCAGTATAGACCATTGACAGAAAGAAGGAAAAAACGTTGTTTCATGACCAACGTGAGTAAAGGAGCAGTGATCAACACTGGAGCATACAACCTGGATGAAAAATACTGTAGAGTAGCGAAGGTCTTCAAGTTCTCAAGTGTAGTTATGATTCTAAGTCAAAAATACTAGAAAGATAATGAAAATTCTTTGGCATAAAAAAATAAAAAAGCCTTGTCTCTTTACCCTGACAGATATGTGCATGGGTGCATGGCATGGAATTATTCTGGGCTAATTAATATCAGAAAACTATAAACATGCTGCTAGCTTTTGCATGACCAATTTTTGCATTGATGCAAATGCAGCAATGTAGGTTACAAAATAATGTTTGTTCTGAACCTCTTTTAAAAAAAAATATCAAATTGCATAATGCTATAAACATTTGGTGCAGAAATATACCTAAAAACAGAGGTACAGAGTCTTTGTAGTTCTACAAAGGACTAACTATTTCAGATTTGCTGTGACATTTTAAATATGCAGTTTGCATCATTACACAATTACATACGCTTCCCCTATGACAGCATTGTATGTTCAAAGTCTAAGCAAAGTGCATAAAAACAGTTTCTTGTACTGTTCACAGTATCTGAATCAGGGTTTATATGAATAAATGAATAAATGAATGAATGAATAAATCAGTGTTTCAAATTGATCATTCACTCCAATGGCTTCATACATGCTCATATTCTTCACATGGCTCCAACTTCTTCATTCATAAATATGCAAATATGCTATAGGTATTACAAAATCCCCATATTTTTATAAGGAAAAAGTATCTATGAGGTATTCCTATGCAGGTGATTAATTGAGGATTTTAATCATTAGGTTATGCTTTAGTTGTGTTTTTCTATTTATTTATTCCTGGACTGAAAGTTTGCATTGGGTGGACAATTGAAACTTGGATGTTATTTTTCAGGAAAATCAAATGTCAACAATCTCTAGGTACTTCACAGGAAAAAAAAAAGTAACTATACAGCTAAACTTAGATTATAATAATGCCAAAATATTATCATGCCAAAATTCCTAGGAAATAGAATACTATAATGCCAAACTTTATAGAAGTGTTTCTAAAAAAAAAGAGTGTTACCCAAGTGACAAAGTTTCCTGTCTCAGAAACAGTTTTATAAGAGCCACACTTTGGATTTGCTATGTGTTTGCTAAAGCAACTGGCCACAAAATGTTTTTAATGAATAATAGATTTTTCTGCCTCCTGCCCTCCAGCTCCCCAACAATAAAAGCCAATAAGTGTTGCATGAGAAGATCTATCAGGCAGCATAGGACTTTCTCTGATATTTTCCATTGCAATTTGTCGGACAAGGCAGGGAAGAAAAGTCTACACTGGGAGGAGAGGAATAGCAGTTCATGTAGTGGTAAGGAAAAGATCTAAATCTTCCAAAGTGACATTTTGGCTGCCATACCCCTGGCTGCAGAAGTCACTGTGGAGACCAGACTGCTGCTCTCTCTTCCTCTGCCCACCTCAGTGGTGTTTCCAGCTTCTTCCTGGAAGTGCATCTTCTCTCTTTGTTCTGGCCAGACACGGGCAAGTACAAGCAATAAAAGTGACAAGAAAGCATTTATCGCTTGTAATGCATTATATGGCTGAGTGCTTTCCCATTCCTGCTTAGTGCAAACAGCACAGTAACATCTGAGTAACAGATGTAAGCTCTCAAGCCTAAAAACTTGTCTTTACTTCCTCCATCCACTTTCGTGTTTGGTTAAAGGCAACTGTGCGTCAAAGTCAAAATATCCCTTTTGACCTAATGTCTGACAAATGTTTTCCTTAGCAATATTTGACATCACTATCAAGACTTGCTAGCGTTTTTATCAGTTTGGTTTCAAGTGGTATGTCACTGCCATTGTTTATTAAACCCTTCCCCTTATATAAGATAGCTAAAGTAGTACATTTTGTCTCAGCTCAACATACCACTGAAATCAAAGGTCAAGACAGATCACATAATAAAAAATTACATCTGAAGTAAAAAAAAAATATTGGAGCTGTTCTTTGTAATGCCATTTGAATGAAAAATTAGAGAGCAATATTGTCATAACTTCATTCAGAATATGTCTGCTATCTCCTCACAAAAATATCTATAATCAAGCTAATGTTGAAAGCACAGTTGTCAATGCCGCAATTTGACTATCAGGCTCTAAATCGTGCATAGGGCTTGACATATGCCTAAAACATATCCCTCTGGTTTTTGATGTTTCCTAGGGCAGAAATCAGTAAAATACAGTGCATAAAGTATTGGGAAAAGGAAAGTAAGAAACACAGGTTATAGAACAGAAAATGAAATATCTACGTATATATAGGATCTGTGCCCTTTATTACTACCTATGTTTTGGATTACAAAGTTGGTAAGAGTGGCCCAGGAGGGTACCCCTCCTACCTTCCAGCAGACTCTGCATATGCTGATGAATCTGACACAAAGATAGTTACAAGAATAGCTTAGAGATCCTGGCTGAAGGTTTACCAAAATCTGGGGACAAAGCTCTCCATCTGACATGGTGTGTTTACAGCCTGGAACCCATGTTTTACTCCCATGTTTTCGTGTGGTTAGTTCTCTAAATGGTTTCCAATACCAGTGCTGATTTGTGAATTTCCATGCATGGAGGCTGCAGAGATCATCTCTTCGCTGTCTGTGAAGGATTTTATGTGGTATCCAGGAAAATCTTTTAAAAAGTTAATAACTTGTGTTGGTAGTGCCTCATTACAGTGGAGGACATGCCTTGCAGCTGTGCTGTAAAGAGAAATTCCACAGGTTCTGCAACATTGCTCTCCAGACTAAAGCAGGACTAAGTTAGTGCCAGCGTTCGGTGAATTAAAGTAACCTACAGTTTGTTGGTGATTGTTGTCCCATACGGGTTTCTCTGAAAGTCTGTGATGAGTGTTGTAGTCATTTCAGCCCTCTGGGGATGTCTGCTGTGCACTACAGCTTTGGAGTCTGAATGTGATTCAGTCTCTTTACCACACCCGGTTCTGGTGTCCGTTCATAAACCTAAAGAGTTTTCTTTTTTGGATTTTTGACAAAGGCTGGACATAAAAGGCGAAGAAACTGCAAAATTGTGTTCATGCTGACAGGTTCATCATGCCAGATTTCCATTTTTAAAAAGTTATATTAATATAAGTTTTGTGGCTCTTAAAAGTTTTGGCCTTTTTTCCTTCCGTAGTGAAAGTGAGTGATGCAAGTCCTCAGTGCTGTCTATGTAGTTACTATGCCCTGTTTTGTCTATTAGTCACCTATAACTACTGCTTCCATATTCTTCTGTCCCTCTCCATCCTAGTAGTGATCACTTGATTTGGCAGCAGTTGACAATTTTATATAATGAATTAAGAAGATATTCACAAATGGTCTCTTTATGAAAAAGTTAATAGGGGGAAATAAAAAAATAGACATGGAACTTGCATATTAGTGAAAAA
This sequence comes from Limnodromus scolopaceus, assembly GCA_028565335.1. NCBI lineage: Eukaryota > Metazoa > Chordata > Aves > Charadriiformes > Scolopacidae > Limnodromus > Limnodromus scolopaceus. The sequence goes on along the minus strand of JAOXNO010000020.1, from coordinate 39,678,176 downwards.
GGAGAAAAGGAGAAAAGCTGTGCCTGTTTGAGGCAATCATCTACTGTGAGCAAGTTTCTTTCAATTTATACTTGGTATTCTAATGTAATTTTGTTATCTCACCAGGCTCTAATTATTTCCCAATGTGTTAAATATTTAGTCATTTGATCTGCCCTTGAATTTTCTGAAATGTATCTTCTGTAGTTTCTTTCCTTGCAGAAATCTCTGCCCTGCTACTTCTGCAGTGAAGGTTCACTTCTCTACACAGTCGTACTTTAAGACAAAAATGAGAAACTTGGACAGACAGTCACAGTTTATGTCTAACAACCTTGAATATCTCAAATATGTCACATTAGTCCAGCATATCTCATAGAAAACTTACAGAGCTAGCTTTGTTTTGTCTTTGAAATGCAGATCATATAAGTAAATTTCTGTTGCAGATCGAAAAAAAAAGCAAGTGTCAACCTGAAATATTGCCATAATGTTTTATTCCTCCTTCATATGAGAATTTGGTATGTCAGATTGAGCTATTTAGAAAGAATAGGTACATTTACAAATTTCTCTGTGCCTGTAAAAAGACACAGTTATGAAGACTTGACAGAGGGAATACCTGCTTCCAGATCTCTCCTGATTGCAGCTAAAGTCCACTTAAAATTATTAGTCCAAAGAGATAATAGGATTTAGACTATGTCAGTAAATCTTCCTATGTGATTTGAAACCAGTTCAATTTTTTTTCTAAGTTAATAATGTAAATTCCACTTGACCCTATCTGCTTAATGATGTGACATAATCAGAGATCATAACAAATTTCATTCCAATATATGCAACTTGGGTGGTATGATTATTAGTAGCAGAAATCTCAATGCTGTTAGTTTATTCCACGTCAGACAACTGACTTTTATCAGATCTGAATAATAAGGGCTCATATAATTCAAAATCATATAGTTCCAAAATGCCAACAAAGAAAACAGAGTTAAGAATTCCCCCTTATCACACAGAAAACCTAAGAAGCACCACAGCTACAACAGGCTGTGCTGCCAGGGTGAAAGATGCTTCTCCTTAGACGTTTTTGCCCTGTGTCCATTTTGTGACAGTGTTTGTGCAGGGAGCTGGGTTTGGCAGGGAGCTCTTGCCAGGAGCCCAAATGTTACCACCTCATTCTGTGCCAAGCAAAACAGAAGAGGGAAGATATGAACAGGGCGATGCAGAGGAGGCAGCATCTTTCATGCTCTTGTTTTGGTGAAAGAAGGTGGTTTCAAACAGGAAGACACATAGGAGATTCCTAGGTGCAAGGAAGCTCCAGCAGAAGAGAAGGGAGGAGATGGTGAAGAAACACAGAGAGGTGTAGAAAGGGAAAAGGAGGTTTCCCTGCCCAAAAGAAACATCCTGTGATGTTTTGCCCTCTGGGTGTTTCAGTGGACATACTGAATTTTTCCCTTCTTCAGCTAAGGGAAGCTTCCTGTCTTTGCATCTGAGAAAATTACAAATTTGGCTCTGCAGAAGAGGAGGGAGACGAAAGAGCTGATCAGCAATGTTGTCTAATCTCTTATAACCAGCCAGCTCTTCTCTTGTTCTGTTTCTCCAAAAGGGTGTCAAGTGGAAGACTAGAGGGTGGTGAAGCCAGGACCTCAACCAAAGCATTCTAGCAAAGGATGCCTGTGGAGCTGCATTATGCAGCAGGCTCAAGAGGAACTAGTGAATAACTGCAGGGCTGGAAGATCAGATGAAATGGGAACAGTGGTGTGTAATTGGTCCATTTGAATGTTTAGGCTTGGAGAACATCTGGATTCCCCATTCCTTCAGGCCATTTCATACAATTATGTGCGATTTAATTTTAATAGCTTCATCAACTCAGCACCCACACAGTGGCTAGCAAAACCACCACACTCATGAAAGAGCAGACAATGTTACAGTTGTCATGCATTTGTGGGGTAGAATGAGCAATTTAGAAATCAACTGGTTCATACCAAAATTAGGTTCAGTGCAAAACTCCTATGCGTGCATTTTAACCGCACAATTTTTTATCATAGAGCAATGAGATCTATCTTAATGTGAAGGTTAATTTCTTTCCTTAATTTAAGGAGTTAGGAATAATGTTACAATTTTTTAGAAGCTGAAAACAAATTTGCTGGTTTAAAAGATAAATAGTCTGCCAGCGCTGAATGGCAAAAAATATTTCCTGTATATTCTACTTTCCAGTTATGTATCTGCACCCCTAGACTTATGTGATATCATGTTTCATTATGATTTGTTATAAATTAGAACTTCATATAATTGTATTGCTGTTCTGATTTAATCAGATTTTTATTAGAACAGCTTGATTTTTATAGCAGTTCTTTACAATTAGTATTATAAGTTCTTTACTACACTGGAGTGAAATGTTGGGGTTATGTTAGATACTTCTGTGAAAGCATTACTGCAGTGCTCAGCAATGGTCGTTGAGAAAGCCACATCAATTTTCAATAGGAATTATTATGAAAGAATAGTTACCAAAACAGTGAATGACTGCGTGCCACAATAGCCATCTGGTGCATAGTTCTGGTTCCTTACAGAAGGAAGGATAAAATTGACTGGAAAAGGTTTGGCGAAGGGCAGCAAGGATGGTAAAACCTAACAAATGGTTTCTACATGAAGAAATACTTGGTAAATGGTTAATGTGGGAAAAAAAACCACAAAACAAAACAAAAAAAATTTAAAACTGTGTCTTGAAAATACATTAAAATTCACACTGATATGAAGAGGATGAATGGGAATTGACTATTCTCTGCCTCTCTCGGTAATAAACATCATGGGGAAGTATGAGGAGTCACATTTGAAACAAACAAGGAACTGATTCCCTCTGCAGCAGTGAGAAAGATGTTAAGGATGCTGAAAGTTTGCAGCAGACAAGTTTGTGGAGGAAAGCCCATGGAGGGTTACAGAACTTGTGGATCTAAGCATTCTGCCTCATTCTTTTTAAAATGTCTGTTAATCTTTCCATTTAGTTTATCAATAACGTGGACAATAACGACTGGTCACAAGCGCTTCGTCTAATATAATGTTTTGAAAATACATAAAGGATAAATGCAAATTTGCATAGCAGCAGTAACAGAGACATACAATTTTCATTTCCGTTACCTTGCAGTAAGGAAAATGTCATATATAATGCTTAAAATCATAAACTATTGAGTCAAAAGTTCCTGATTATTCTTAAATTACTCTATTTCTTTTAAGTACAATATAAAAATTACAACTGGTATACAATGATAACAGATAAATTCTGTAACATACTGTGGTAATAAATGACTGCATTCTATGCCCTCCTACTCTGTACTGAATACAGCTTGATTTTCAAGACAATTCAACGTTGTTCTTGGAGCAACTCTTATGATAACACATTTGGGAAATTAGTTAGAAGAACAAAATGTACAGAAATACAGCTCCAGTGGGTAAAGGCCTGATGACCAGCCTCTAAGATGCTACTAGTAATAAAGGTCTGTTAGGAAATGAAACATTTTGGGACAGTCTAATAATCCCTATCTAAATGTCCAGAGCTGTCAATTCATAATGCTTCAAGCAAGACGTAAAAATGATTATAGTGCTTATCTCTGGTCAACACTGAAAGGAGGGGTAGATATTTGGCTTGAGCACACCTAGTAATAAGGTTATATTGAAGCATTGCCATTTTTTGTGCTAATCTAGCTATAGAAGTTTTCAGATACAGGGTCTTTACTCAGAAACAGTAGGATTTGTAAAAGTGCCCATTTGATTAAGGAACACTAATCGCATCAGCTTGCAATAGCATTGATGCAGTTCAGCCACCAGATGCTTCTGCAAATCCTGTCTGTAATTTTCTTCAGTAATACTCCATTCTCCGTCCAGCTGCTCTGCCCCACTGCAAGGCAGAGAAAGGCGTCTACCAACACCTCTCTTTCCCAAATGAAACCTGTCTTATAACATGGGTACTTGTCGGTGATAAACAAAGTTGGGAAGCAGAGGGTTAGAACTGCCTCCAGTTCTGGTCTGACACTGAAATTGCAGGTTTCTAAAACTGTCACTCTTGGTGCCCTTTGTAAAATAATGCTAATTCAGAGCTCAGCAGTTAAGCAACCCAGCTACATAACATCTTTAAATCTGCCAAAATTTGTCTCCCTGAAAAATTTCTATTCTTAATTAAATTTTAATATTTGTGCTCCTCTTTTATGAGGAGTCAGTACTGAGCTCATTGCTAACTGTTGTTTGAGAGTTTGTTTCATTAACAGTGAGCTTGGTTAAAAATCAGAGGATCATAGAAAGGTTAGCGTTGGAAGGGACCTAAAGATCATCTAGTTCCAACCCCCCTGCCATGGGCAGGGACACCTCCCACTAGAGCAGGTTGCTCAAAGCCCCATCCAGCCTGGCCTTGAACGCTTCCAGGGATGGGGAATAAAAACTTCCCTGGGAAACCTGTTCCAGTGTCTCACCACCCAGACAGTAAAGAATTTCTTCCTGATATCTAATCTAAATCTACCCTTTTCCAGTTTGAGGCCATTTCCCCTTATCCTGTCACTACATTGTCTTGTAAAAAATTCCCCTCAGGCTTTTATGTAGGCACCCTTCAGTTACTGGAAGGCTGCTATAAAGTCTCCCTGGAGCCTTCTCTTCTGCAGGCTGAACAACCGCAACTCTTTCAGTCTGTCTTCATAGGAGAGGTGCTCCAGCCTTCTGATCATCTTTAGGGACCTATTCCAACAGGTCCGTGTCCTTCTTGTGCTGAGGACACCAAAGCTGTATGCAGTACTCCAGATGGGGTCTCTCCAGAGCAGAATAGAGGGGTAGAATCGCCTCCCTCAGTCTGGTAGCCGTGCACCTTTTGATGCATCCCAGGATGTGATTGGCCTTCTGAGCTGCAAGCATGCAAATTGTAAATAATGTTTACGTTTGTAGCATTAAATGTGCAGCATCCACCTTTCTGAATGCACTATTTTGCAATTGCACCATAGTGAAAAAAAAAAGCTCTCTGTGATTGTTGGCTGTTTCTGTATTACACCTCAAAATACAGAAGTATCTACAACACTAGTAGTTTCATTGCCCTACAGAGTCATAACATTAACGCATCTTTAAATGAACTATGGCAAAGACAGTTGTAGTTTCCTGTAGCATCAGTGGCATATGCCAACACTACCTGAGTCTCTACGTATGAAACATCCTTCACAGTTCCGCCAGCTGACATATACCAATGAGGGTAAACGTTGTTGCTTGTGTTGATTTCTTAAGATGAAAGGTGGTTTCTGCCCCAGGTTACTTTGCAAGCTGAAAACTGAATCCAGGAACGATCTCCAGAATCTTGTCAAGTCCAAGTACTGAAGTTTCACTTCAAAGTCAGATTTGGATTTTTACTCAGTTATCTCAATCATGTGAAATCTTTCCTTTCCTCACTTTTCTCCGCCCTCTCAACCAAACAAAATTCCCTTGTGTTAAAATGCAAGCAGTATTTTCTTGCTGACTCCCCAGTTCTTTAATTCATAGAGCTGTTTGCTAGCTGCTCTCTTGACCCTGCAATTTTCTCTGCCTTTGCTGTTCTCCACAGACCATCTCTGGTCTGATCCTGTGTTAAAGAGATCTCACAAGATGTGCACATGGTCTCTATTGCTCTGAACTGTGTGGTAGAGAAATCTCACAGGTCGTAGCTTTGCTGGAACAGAGTGTGTATATATATGCATACACACTTCATACATACGTTATATACAAAATACTTGCATTTATTTTACACAGAAAAATCAGCGAACCAAAAGAGAAGAAAAATCTCATGGATTAACCAGCCTAGCAGAATCTTATCATGTGTAATGGTATAAGAATTTTAGAGGTTGCTCAGCCTTGCCCATCCTGGGACTGCCAAGGCTAAAGTACGTGCAGAACAGCTTAGAGCCTGTGTATCTACCAGTGCCAAGGGTGGACAGAACGTTCTCCATGCATTAGGTTCTGCCTTATTGAAAGGGAAAGGAGGGTATGAATGCGTATGTAGGAGTAGAGAGGAATTAATCCATACTTGGGGGGTGTGGGAAGAATGAAAATACTCTATATTTGAAAAACTTTGGAAATAAGTAAATGAACACATATCATTGCCATGTAATAAAAAGATCTAAGTGTTTTTCACATGAAAAGGTTGTTATTCAGTGCTGATATCAAGAGGGTACAGTAAAGAAGTAGTTCCCAAATTTGTAAATACTAAAGCTGTGTTTTAAGTTTCTAACTTTTAATTAAACTGAAAACAATGCAGTTGCTTGTTCCTGAAAGACAAAGGTTTATGTTTATGACTTTCTGAGAAGTTACATTCACTACAGTACGGCAACTGTGATGAAAAAGAGTGACAAACCCCAGCTTCTTTGGAAAAATGCCATTGTTGATTAATTGCAATATATTTCAGCTGTGTATAGATTTCTCACAGTTACCTAATAAGCACACTGGTTTCATTCTTCAGAGATTAACAATCTCTCTTGTGTGCTCAGGTTCTTTCCAGCTTAGTACACTGTTTCTTTTGAAGGATTTGTTTTCCTGGGTTGAACCTAAGAACTCAGAGCACCTTATCACACTTTCACAAACTCGGGAAAGAAGAGGGGGGAAAAAAGCCCGTCAAGGCTTGTGCCAGTTAAATCCAAGGTCTTTTTCTTTTGGCGTCAGATTAGATGTACAAACCAAGCGGTGCTGTGGTGCTGCGGGTCAGTGTCCACCGAACCCTTAACGAGGCTAATCCCACAGTAGCACATTCCAAGCAGCTAATGGGCGCAAGGGCTTCACTGGCTCTCACATCTCTGCACTGCGGATGGACTGAGTGCCTCACTCGGGGGACAGTCGCGAATGTGTTATTAGCCATGACCAGCAGCAGGGAAACGTGGGCAGCAGAGTTTGCTCCGGGACAGATTTAAACGCCAAGTTTAATGCTCAGGTAAACAAGAGGGAGAGAAAATGCTCTTGGTGGGATTTTGCGGCTAGTTTAATAGAGAGAGAGACTTAACCTAGAGATCTAAGTTATAAGTAAACTAAATCCAGGTACAAGTATTGCATGTACCTTAGAAATTCACTGTGGACTTTAAATTGTCTTATGAATTACTAGTGAAGAATTGTTCATGAAAAAAGAGAAAGAGAAGATAACCTTCTTGCTCTACTGTTCTTGAAAATACTTTGCTATACTTTTCTAAACTTTTTATTACTTTATTAATTCGCATTATAAACAAGAGCTTAATGCAGACTGTTTTGTTATGAATGTGTTGATTTCATCAAGTTATTCTAATTTTGTTATGAAGACTCTACAGCAAGTAAAATAATTTATTATAACTCTGAACCTTGTGGTTCATTGTAAATGATCTCTGTCACAGAAATATAACTGGCAGTGAAACCAGATGTTTTCTTTGTAGTTTGGAAGGACAAGGAATTATGAAATGAGTAAATCGTTTATTTTGGCATTACTATGATTCCGTCGGGTAGGATAGTATATTGTTTGAGATCAAAGCGCTGGAAAGTCTTTTTTCCTGATGTGAATAAAGGACTTTTAAAATCAGACTACTATTTTTGCAATATTACATTTGAAGAAGTATGATAAAACTTCAAATGCAAATTATTATTATATTTAACATAGTTGAGTTTATTTTCTACTTACAAAGACAGTATGAAAAAGAGCAGCAAAGAAAAAATTGTAAATGTCAGTTCTTGATTTGTGAAAGCCTGCTTGTATACGTGAAGAAAAAAGTTTTCAGTGAAGTGCCTGTTATGGCTCCTTTTATGTATTGTATCTTGAGGGTCAGAAAAATTGAATCAGAGGCCATCTTTAGAAAAGATACATGTGTTCTTTGTAGTAAGTAAATTCACTAGGGTGAATTATTTGCAGAAAATTATGCAAAATTTATGAAATTTAGTAGAAGATATTTTCAATGGGTCTTTGCGACATGAATGATAATCGTGCTATGTAAGTTCTGCAGCAGGAGCTGATTTTGGATGCTGGGAAGAAAAGTTGTTTTATAAAAATTTTTCGCACTTTCTAGAGAAGACAGAGCATATTGCAAGCATGTATTTAGTGTTAAAACAATCAAACATGAGGATAAAATTGACATTACTCTATAAGTGTTCCTTTTTTGTCAAAAGGTTACTGTGTATATATTTAGACAACAAAGGGGATTCATAAATCTTCAGCTTCTTATTAGTGTGCATCTTCTTAAGGCAATGTAGACAGCTTGTGTACTCTTGGAGTAAAAAGGGGAGAAGTTTCAAGAATGTGTGGACAATATAGTGAAGTTTGTAATTTCAGTGTTAGCATTGCAATACCTCAATAATAGTTGTAACTTTCCTTCTTTCTCTACAAGACTCAACAAAAAGAAAAACCCTAATTTTTCCATGTAGTTTAGTTTCAAAGATTTTGCAGTAAGAGGGTCAAATGAAGCTCATTAAGTTCACTCTGGATGCCTTGACAGTTCTAGAAACTTAGTTTATTAAAAGCCTAGACTTTTAAGGTGATTTGACTCTGTAATATAAAATGCTGTGGTGATGATGATGATTATTATTGCCCTCATCATAGACTTGTAAACATTCAGGAGATATAATAAATTATATCTTCAAGGTAATCTCACCTATATAAAGCAAAACCTTTTTAGGTTTTTCAGGATTCCTATTTAACTGCCCTCTGCTTAAACATAAAACAAAATCTTGCCCCACGTTCTATAATATATTAACTTTCTGTTTGCTACAGTAAGGAAGAACAATTAAATACAGTTCTATTGTTGTTCTATTGTTGCAATTACTATTGCAACAACACATCATCAGTAGGGTAAAACTAACCTGTCTCACGCTGGTCTAAACCCAGCTCACGTTCCCTATTGGTGGGTGAACAATCCAACGCTTGGTGAATTCTGCTTCACAATGATAGG
>JAOXNO010000020.1:39624902-39652245 GCA_028565335.1 Limnodromus scolopaceus | reverse complement strand
GTTATATTGACTGGCTCATTAGAGGTGAATGCTGTGAAATGAACCAAGAAGGTGAAATATAAATACTACCAAAAGCATGTAAAATGAATCATCATTAACCAAGAAACAAAGGCCACAAAGGATTATGCGGGGGGAGGGGGGGAGGGGGAGAGTCAGCCAATAGTAAAAGGCCTGTCAAACTCCAGCATCAATGTGGCTTTATGCCTATATGCACTATGTCTAGTTAAATTATGATCAAGACTCAAGACTTGTCAAAACATACCCTTCCAACATAAGATAGCTACAGAAAAATGCCTCAGTCATGGGACTTGGGGAGGGGAAAAAGGGGAGAGAAGGTTATTGCCATTGCACATGGGTTATTGCCATATTGCACATGCCCCAGTGAATGTTGCCCTCCTGTTTCCCTTCAGAGTCATTTGGGCTAAATTCCTAGTCACCTCAGCAGGAATAGTGCCCGGACTACAAAGTGAACACTGTTTTTAGTACTTTCCTTTTGCTTAATGATATCATGCAAATAAGTTCCATTTCTAGTCCAAAGAAGCTAGTGTTTGAGACTTAAATCAAAATATGCTTTTATTGTGCTACTCAGTGAAAATGATATTTCCAGCATCTTGTGACGTGTCATTGATCAGTCAAGATGCTGTAGTATATAACCTACTAACTTAAATAGAATGCACTTTTTTAGTAATTAAAGTTTTGAGGAAAAAAAAAACCAAATCAACTTTTTCTTACTGAACTAATTGAAATTAAAATTGAGCTTCTGTGCTGCTGTGCTGAATCACTACAAAATCCATTACACTCACTCATCCATGCCTGCTATAAAAATCCTTCCATACGTGGATCCAGCAGGTTGACATAAGGAGAAATTCCTAAGCTCTATCCATATTTCTTGAGTTTTGTCTCACTCAGAGGACTATTATAGCTATGGATTCTAGTGTGTTTCTCTCCCTATATTACTTCATTAATTTTTTTGTTACACTCAACAACTTGAGTATGGAAAAATGCTTATTATTTTTAACAAAGGCTTTAGCTAGTGAAAAGGAAGGAATAATCGTCAGCTTTTATCATTTAGTGCAGCGGAACTCAACACCCGAAATATAAGCCTGCTCTGTAGACTTGTGCGTAAACAGATAAAAGTGCTACATAAAAGCAAAAGGAGTTACCAGAAAGAAAAGTACTTTCTCTACAGCAAATTTATATCTATATATTGAATATATATATTATACGAATATATTATACATATGTACTATAATATATCGTATAACATAGATTTTATTATATTATTTCTAGCTCATACATGTTACATATATAATATATATACACATCCCTTTCATGCATTCTGTGTTCCAGAATAGATTATATTTTTTTAACCTTAGAACTCAAAAGTTGGAAGCATGATCATTGCCAGTTGTAGATTCTCTTTATGGACTTCACTGATAACAGATACCTGTTCATTTGTACCGATCAGAATATTCAGAAAAAAAAAAAAAAAAAAAAAAGTCAATCATTGTGTATACTGCTACTTGAAACCTACTTTCCTATACAGCTGAAACCATAAAAATGAGGAGCTAATATTGTCCCTTCTATATAAATGCTAAATTTATATTGGACTAAACATAAGTTGCACTCAAAAATGTCTGTTTCTAGGTAATGCTATTGATTTATTAAAGACCGCAATTTCCGAATAACCAATTTTTATAGTAACACAATTGCTGCTTTTTACAAGTATAACTGGAGCTAAGAACATGTAATCAGCAAAGTTTTCTCTTGGATGCACAAATGATATTACAAGTTTTCTACCAGAAGGTACCAGTTTAGATGATTCACAGCAGAACTCTGCAGTCTCTCTGTACTTGCTCATTTATATCTTCAGCTTTCTTTGGTATTGATTTGGAAGGTGGAATAGGGAGGAAATTTAAAACTGGAAGGTTGTATACACTTCAGAGGGCAGGGTCACAATGGAGAAGTTAGAAGGCAGCCGTGTCATGGAGCAGGTGCTAGCATCAACTTCTCAAAATCCCTGGACAATAACAGATGAGACAACTTCTTCAGGAAAGGTGGGGACCTTCCATGTGGTAGTGAACCACCAGGTAACTATTAATAGTAAACAACTCGATTCCATCATAACTCAATGTTCCAGAAAGATGAGTATTATGCTGGAATTTAGTAACAGGACTGTTACATAACCTTGGGAATCATTCATCTCTATGGCACTGGGCACAGGTGAGGCCAATGTCTAGTTATTAGACAAGTCAAGGAAATAAGAGCAAATAGGAGGTGCAGAAAACATAAACACTGGGGAAAGTTTAAAGCTTAAAGAACTGGAATTGTTTGCTATATATTACAACTGAAGTAACTGAGAAGCGCTTAATTTCATCAACACCCCAAATCCTGGCCATTCCCTTCTCCCTGTTCCCATCTGTAAATGCTTCATTTATAAAGGACTTGACTCCACCAGTACCAAGTCGCCTTCGTTTTTAGAATACCACCTACCTCCATGAGATTACCGAAGATTACCCAAACCAGAAAAAGTGTGCATTCAAGAATAAGCATCGCCTTAGAATTACTGTCTTCTTACCATTCACATATATGAAAAAAACCCATAGCTTTCACGCTTGATAGGCATGTAGCCAGAACTCACCACTTTAAACCACAGTCTTTAAAACACATTCCAGTGAGTCTGGTCAGAAAGAGCAGCGCTCATATTGCCTGTTCTCTGTGTGTGTACCAGGCAACAGGGACATCAGACCATCAAGATGGACTATGTGTTTCCTTTTCGTTATTTCATAGTAATCTGAATAATGTTATGTTATAGCATGAGAGCACTTCCTTCTGCCTCCCGTGCTGCCTTGGTTTTACAGTGTCAGAAAGATTATGTTTTGCTTAATTATTTTCTGCAGGTTTCAGAATAAGGATAAAAGTTAAAAATCTCATTTACTACTACTCTAATTAGTAAGTCTATATTACTTTATTGACGTTGGATTTGTTGTTACCAATTTTGCCTTGGGCTTGGTAATCATATTGCAGTTATCCTGCAAGAAAGATATTATTCTTGGAGAATAAACCAAATTGCTGGGGGAAAAAAGATTACAAGTAACCACAAATTGTTAGTTCACAAGTTTGTTTCGCTACAACTTTTATCCAGTGTGAAAGTATCAGAGCCCCCTAGCAGGAATCGTGCAGGCAATAATTACTCTAAGGAAAGGTGTAAGGAAAAAAGATTCAGCTGTCTCATTGCAAACTACAAGGTGGGAAGCATGCCTGTGGCAAAGCTGGGGACTGGCATATTTGCAGTATATACAGAGAATTGGGATCAGGATCCTCTAAATTAAACCAGGAACTACTCTGCTCCCTGGTGTACCCAGGAACAGGGAGGCTGCAGAGAAGGCTTAATTTGAACAACAGCTGCTACTTTTTGAGAAGCAAAGCACACATCTCTCTTTTTTCCCACCCCCAAATCTGAACACACTGGTTTTTGTAAACTGTTTGCCCTCCCCTAGACTGCTCAGATTCGCACGCTGGATCACACAGTGCACGCGTGCTCACTGTCCACGTGAGTTACCCTGGGCGATTTTTCAAGCGTTGATCCTGCGTTGAGTGCCACGTACCCACGAGGAATGTAAACAGAGTGTATCAGTGCTTTAAATTCAATCTTGCAGACATCTCGGGGTGTAAAGGCAACTGTGGGGATTGGCCCAACTCCTCATCTGTTGACAGAACGCCGTGCAGCATGAGCAGTGCTTCCCAGCATGGCCGCTGCCACATTCATTAACCTATATTTAGAGGGGTTGCCTTGAGCATAAATGCTTCCTTTCAACTCCGCAGAGGAAGGTGCCAGGGGACATTATTCCTTCTTCTCAATGCAGAAAGAGGACAAGAAGGCAATAAAGTCAAAGTTTTCCCAACCTTTTAACTTCCCTTTGAAATGTAAAGGATTGAGAGGAACAAAGGAATGGGAACTGCAAGAGTGAGAAATTGAAAATACGCTGAGCATTGTGGAAAAACAATTCACTTCAAGGAAATAGCCTCAAAGCCTAGGATTTTCTTGGCTTCCTGAGGATTTTTGTTATCCTTTTACCAGGAAAAGAGTCTGACAGTGTGTTTTGTGAAATTTGTTATTAAAAAAAAGTATTTCGGCTGTTGAACTGTGCGCACTGTGAACAGCTCAATTGGAAATAATTGTATTCTCATTCTCATTTTGACATAAAATTTATTAATAATATTATTCACCTTTTAGCTAAACAACAGACACGGAACCAAACCGTAGCCTTCTACCCTGCCCTGCAGTAGCATTACTAAGCCAGTGTGCGGATCCTTTGGTGCTGCAGCTCACTAGGACTGCAGATCAAGCTGTGTCCATTAGAAAGTTTTGAGCTGCGGTTCTCGTGGGCAAACCACAAGCTGCCAGTAGAATTGCATGTGCAGTGGCTTGTAACCTTATAACAAATGGGCAACTCAAGTCATTCTTTTATCAGATCTTGCTGGCCTGTGCCTTCTATATATTGATAGGTGTGGTAGGTATCAGTTTAAAAAGTCTGTAACTGTTTTAGTTTGATTTTATTTGATATTTAGGCATGTTAGAAAGAACCGTCTTTTTCTTTCTCACTGTGGATGCATGGTTTCTGTGTATGTAGAAGCCAGTTAATGAACGCATTCCAGCAGTGTATTGATATTTGTTAAGCTACATGTGCCTATAGAATAAATGTTTTATAAATGGGGCACCAAAAGAAACTTGAGCCAAAGCCATCACCTGTTCTCACAGTGCAGTGCACTGTCTTGCTGGAGGCCGGTTACACTCTTGGCCTTCTCAGACTTCCCTTTTGCAAGATGGACAGCTTATAGAGTATCCTCTGGATGACAGTTTACAACAGCAAAAGAATTCTGTCGGTTTCCCCTTGCCAGCCTAGAGTTGACCTAGGTGCTGCAAGTATTTGCAAGTAAAAATAATACAGATAGATATCTCTGGCCAAAGAATTACTAACACATACTATTTATAAAGATTTATATCTCAATTACAGAGCTCTTCAGAATAATAATAATAATAATAAAAAAGCGAACCTTAGGAAGAAATTAGCAAGTTAATATATTTCTGTCTGCAAGCATTTTTGTCAAAACATGAGTGTACACTTTTGGGCATTAAAATCGCAAGATTCTGTTAGATTTGCAAAATGAACCATGCCAGAACTGTGACGAAAATTCCTTGCAGATGAAGTACAGCCCAGCAGAGCTTTGTAGCTGGTCACTTCAGGATTTCTTCAGCTAGGACTTCATTTTACAAATTTTCAGGAGTTTGTCTTTCCAAAAAGACAAGACATGTCAACAATGAAGCAGGCAATATTTCTAGCAAATGTTTTTGAATGACCAGCCAGGATCCCTCGACACAATACCGGTGTTCTTTTGCCACAGCAGTGCAGTCTTACTTATGTCACTGGAGACCTATCAAAGTAGCAGACAACTAAATGTGGCCCTGTGCTACTATTTGTCTATCTTGAGGCTGTGAGTGGATAACTCTGCCACAATTTACTCTGTGCGTCTGCGGAAGAGTTTCTCCTGATGAAAACAAATCAAAGGAAGTGTAGCAAACTCCCCATTGAACGGAAACTTTCTAAAACTGTTATGAATGCAAGCAACTGCTTTTGTACTATTGGCCAATAGAGTTTTTTTCAAGGAAATTGAAAACATTGTGTAATATCATGTGTACACCTGTCCAATACTGGAACTCACCTGTATTGAGGTGTCTGGTGGCTCTGAATGAGCTAGAACAGGCAGCACCGTCCTGGGTGCAATCTGTGAAGGAAGAAGCAAAGATTTCAACCAGATGAGGTGAGGATTTACAGCAACGCTATTGAAAAGCATCAGCAGTCAGTGGGTACAGCGAGTGTGTAGTTGCCACACAGACCGTTGGAGGACTGACTGCCAGCTGGATAACACTGAAACAGTGGCATTGATGCCATTTAAACAAATTACCATGGAAAACCCTTTAAGTGGCGTCTGTGTCTAAAAGCTCAGTGTTTACAAGAGGTGGCCACGTTGGTTTAAGTGCTAAGGTTATTTTCTACTTTACAGATAGAAGAAAGCAGTGCCCAACAGCAATACTTCAAAAAAATATTTTTTTTCTTTTGTATCGTCTTATCAGCTGGTATCTTATAATTGATTTAGTTCAGAGGGTCTTTTCTGTTTAGTACATTTTTTTTTTCCTCTGTCTCTAAAATGCAGGTGGTTCGACCATACCAGACAATGTCCAATCCCATGAGTAAGTTGACAGTGCTCAACAGTATGCATTCTCATTTTATTTTGGCTGATAATGGCACTACTGGTAAATATGGAGCAGAGGTGAAACTTCGTAGACAGCTGGAAAAGCACATTTCCCTTCAGAAGATAAATACAAGTGAGTAACATTTTGCTTTTATTGTGTTATAATTGCAATTATATCAAAGATGGTATGAGTTTAAATAGGCAATAGGTCTGCATATTTTTGGGAGTAGTTCTACTGTCTAAAGTGGTGAGTGAGAGCTAATAAAAGCAAATAATGGTGAACAAAGCTAATAAATTCTGACTTAAGAGTACTGTAAGTAAGGGTAAAGCACAAATAGCTGAATTTGTTTCTGATAAGTTTCAAATAACATTTGTCAAGGCTCTTCAGGTTCAACTTAGGCCTATGGTATCCCCAACTCCTTAAAACTGTATACAATTCTGGTCCCCTCTGTTTTGTAAACAGTGTAACAAGTAAAGGCACAGCAAAGGTTTACAAAAAGTAAGGGACAGCTTTTTATGATAAAGACTTTGCATGTTGAAGGAGAGATGACTGAGGTATATAGAGGTATACATAATCCTGCATGGTTGCAGGAGAAATGACTGGAGAGCTCAAGCAGAGACAGAACCATTGATATTTAAGGGCAGGGAGAGTATCCCATAAAAGCGTTACTATATATTTGCACTATATTTATTAGTTTTTCCTAAGCAGCTGTCATTAGCCACAGCCAGAGGCAAAATATGAGGTTAGATGCTCCTTTCACCTCATCTTTTACAATCATGATGATACATTCCACATCATGATCAGACTGAAGGCCCCTTTTTTCTCTAAGTTATATTTTTTTTCGTTTATAATCGTGTACTACTTTCCTACATAAAATGAAAAGTAAATAGTGACCTAAGTAAGCACTTCTGCTTCGATAAAATAAAATATGATAACTTAATATTAGTATCATTATTTATGTATTGTACAGATGCTTAGTTTAGTTGGGGAGTTAATTTTTTCTAGATATTTTGGAATATTTTTTTTTTGCTTCTGTTTGCAATCACTAAGTTTTTAGAAACTTAGTGCTTTCGAAAGAAAAAAGGATCAGCTCTAGAAATTGAACTTAGGCCATACATAGAAAAGAGATCTTCCTTTGAATGTTTGCTAGGCACGATTTTTTCAGTGTCACAAACAAACCTCAGTGTTGTACCTACATAAACTACTTATACAAATGAAAACAGAGCTCATTTTTCAAAAGTGATTATATGCACAGCCTTTCTGCTGATAACTCTCTATAAACATGCAATTCTGAGGCCAGGAACAGTGATGGTTTTTCAGATACAGGCACTTGAAACTGGAATGAGACTAGAAGACATATTTAGACTCTCAGACATCACATGATAATGAATTATGGGAGGCCCAATGGGGTGAACATAAACTACCATGTTGGTCATGCTTGATAAAGATTTCTGTATGTTGAGTATAGTCTGTGCTTAAATTAAAATGGTGTGCTATCTGCACCTTTCAACACCACTGCACGCACGAACTACATATACTACAGGCTTCTTGCTTTTACAATATCAAGTATATATTGCTTTTTCTCAGAGAGTAGTGTGTAGGTATGCACAAATGTGTGCGCATCTTGAGCAGCATGTGCATGCCTATGAATTTCTTTAGCAGATGGAGATAGTATGATCTAATCCTAGGTTGACCAGCAACAAAATTTCACATTTGAAAATTATATATATCATATAATCAACCTGCAGAAAAATGTTCCATAAATAGTAATTATTTTGAGGACATTTATAAGAAAAATGTGAGCTTTTGCAGTTTACAGCACAACATTGTGTTGGGGAAATCTTTATGTTAAAAAATAAATCTCTTTAGAGATATTTAACTTAATTCAGGTTTGGATAACAGGTTTATCTGTCAATGGATGAACTTTGGTGGTTCAAGTCAAGTACTTGCCTGACCTCTTCAAACAACTACAAAAATATTAGGGTTTCTCTTCTCTGGTTTCTCTCTGCAGCCTTCCGCTCCCCTCAGGAGCATGTATCTTCCTTTCTCTTCCCTTTTCTCTGCAATAGAGTCTCTCTATCATTTAACCTGTCCATCCCAAATCTCTCTCTCTTATAAATACAAAAACACTTGGGTCTCACAATACTTCTTCAAAATAGAAACGTGAGAGAACTCTGAAGAAAGGTTACTGATAAGATTTGTACATCTTGGTCCAGTGACATCCAGAATGTTTCTGCCACATTTTGTTTTCCTTTGTTTTAAAAGAAGGTGACTGAGTCCTGCCCAGCCTCTAGTTAATAGAAAGGTGACCATATGGATGAGGGAAGAACCACCTGCCCTGTTGGGTCAGCCAAACAGATGGCAACTTGCTGATACCTTTCCTTACCCTCATTCCTACCAGAGCAGTGGAGATCCTTGGCCCTGTGTGTGTAGGGGCACTGCTGCAAAGCCATCTTCAGCCAACCAGGAGTGTGTGCAGCCATGCATCTGTGCCCTTAACTTACCATTTTCCAGTAGTAAGCATGTCGAGTGAGGAAAAACACTGACAGCATCAGACTTTTGTTTGCTGGACAATCAGGAAAAGATACAATTTTTAGTTAATCACTAAACAAAAGAGCAGAAGGCTAGAAAACAGAACAGATTTAGGAACTAATAAACAGTTGGTAACTCCTTATTGCACAGCCTGTCCCTGGACAATAGTGCTCAAAGTAGATTTTGTTCTTATTTTTAAGCCTGCTTGACTTTTACATGCTAGGTTTGTCATTTCTTCTGATTTACTTTCCTTAGCTTCAACTGTATCTTTCTCCAGTGCAGCGATAGCTTTCCTGGATGTTTGGGATCACACACTATTCACAAAGGGGAAACTTCAAGCTTAGGCTCACCTATTAAAGACACAGAAAACAGTATTCTCTTCAAAAAGATTAGGACAGTGGCAGACTCTTCTATAAAATTTAGGATTGAAACAGGTCATTAAGTATACCAGATAATTCTGAAAGACTCAGCTGTTTTTGTTCCTAATATGGCATCACTCTCAGCCATTCAGCAGTATCTAATTTCCTGAATGAGATAATAAAAGCTTGCCTTATGCTGCCTATGAGCACTAGAGAAAAGATTTCATTGAATTCTCTGTTTCTACTCTACTTTTTTGGCTTTTACGGCTTCTGTAGCTCTTGTTCTGTCCACAGCAAATATTCAGGAATTTAAATTGCTTTCCAGGCAAAGAGAGAATACAGTTGCATCTGTGTGTCAGTCTGAGTCTGCAGGCTCAGGACAGAGTCACTAAGTTGTGTGTTTAGCTAGAGGTCAATTTGATGCTTCAGTGCTCAGGGCAAGTCTTTGTCATTTTCACAAGTGAAGACCATTTTAACACAGCCTAGTGGCCATCTCTTGCGTCGAGCCACAGGTTGTCTCAAACTCTTGAAGTTTCAATGCGCATCATTTTGTAGTCAGAAAAGGACTTACCTAAACCTGTTTCAAGATAAAAAGGAAATATTGAAGGTGATCTAATCAGAAATGTTTCTGGTTTCCAATTCATGCAAATATTTGAGTCCTGGACTTTTTGCAGGAAATTGAAGTTAGGGAGATCACCATAAAATAAGCTTCTCTCATCTACAGTATTCCTTGCTTAAAATCATTCTAAAGAATTATGTGTCAACACTTAATTTTATTAAGAAGGAATAGGGATCAATGTATCCTTTAAAATGTTGAGAATTTCTTAACTTCTCTAGAATCCCATACACAATATATTTTCCCCTCCTCCCCCTGATGCTAGGGAAGTCTTTATCTCCTTTGCAGCTGCTTTTTCCCAAATACTGTATACTTAAACCTTTTTCCAATGGGTCACAATGGTGCAAATAAATGTTTTTAAAGAAACTGTTTAAAACAAAAGAGGTAGAACAATTTTCACCAAAAAATATCATGGGCATTGGATTAGAAATCAATTAATATCTTATGATCCCACTAGATGTGAAGTTGCAGCTAACCTTTTTTTCCCGTAGTGGCAAGTACAGAAAGAGAACTTAATGTATTACCAACAGATCATGTAATCTGTAAACAGAGAAAGGAAAAAAACAAAGCCTCTAATTACAAGAGATGACGTATTGCAAATTCTCCACTTATGACATTCCTGGACACTAACAAAGCATTTCTATGAAATGTACTAGAATGGCCCAGTCATTTGCTAAGATGTACATCGTCACCACTTCTGCAGAGCATTGCTGGTTAACACAATAGGTACATCAGTCTTATCTCCACCCAGAAAACAAAATCTATCAGCAAAATGTGCATTGGAAGTTACAAGTCATTCATATTCATATACAAGTCATAAAATATTCATTTCTGCTGCTCCACAGATAGTTAATTAGAATAATTGCCGATGTAGCAACTCAGCTAATAGGTTTGATCTGAGAACTGTTAAACACTTTCAGGCAAAGTCACTCCAATAGGTTAACATGATGTGGGTTTTACCCATTTTGTGATTAGCTGGAACAATGCTTTCTCATTAACGAGCATGGTCTAGAATTACTTCTTATTACATAAAGAAACCCTTTATCAGTACTTACAGGATCTTCAAAAATCCTGCCTAAATTTTCCCCATTTTGGCTCTGCACTCATGTTTCCATTTTTATAATATGCTGTTCATTCCTCCAGTTTGCATTAAGGCCTTCAGTTTGTGTGGTATAGATGTTACTATTAACTGCATTGTTATCACTAACTGAAATATTCTCCAATCCTTAAAGAGCTTACAGCACTTCCGTCACAAATGCCTATATAAATGATCTTACTGGAGTCGTGGAGAAAGACAAGGACACAAATAATTTATATACATAAAATGATTGCACATAGCCTATAGAAAAGATTTTCATTTAAATGAAAGAGGTTGTGAATTATTTAGGAATGTTATAAATCTTTTCTTTAGAAAAACAAGTATAGTTATCTGTCAGCAGAATCAGAATCTGGATGCATAGCATAGCATGTCATCGCATAGCACAGTATGCACTTACATAGTACGCCATAGTATCCTCTTGTGTATGCGTAACTATTTGTGGAAATATATCATCATTTTCTTTGTCTTGCATGTATCAGCACATATGTATCAGTCATAAAATTTGTGTTTGACATGTGTTAGAAAGGAGTACTGTGCTTTCAGTAGCAGTTAGAAGGGCAGAATAAGCTTTTTTGTGTTATTTGCAAAGCTGACAAATGGCCTTGAAAACATATTCATCACGTGCCAATGACATAATTCTTTTAAGCCCAGACATATTTCTTATACTAAAAGCTTCATCTGCCCAAAGATTTAAATCTTGGCCAGAATACTGCCAAAATTTTCTATTCTCTGTAACTCTCTGACAGAGATTTTACATCCTTAAAATTTGCTTTGGAAATAGGTGAAATCACTCCAACCAGTGAGGCAGTGGGGTTAACAGCTACCATCATGGATTAAAATATAAAAAGGTCTAATCTTTGCTCTAATGATTTAAAAGAGGCTATTTTACTTGTCAGCTTGGACTACTTAGGTTTCTGCCATTTTAATGTATAAAGTAGAGACATAACTTCAGAGAAGGAAAGAGTAGTGATGAGTCAAAAGGACTTCACTATTATGAGTGAAGATAAGCAGAATATATAATGTCACTTAGACAGCAGGAGTCCAGACTTTGCTGATGAGGGGGGAAGACATTTTTCACTATGAAAACTCCTTGTTCTTCATACAGCTAGATACCACCTTCTTCAGGAATAGTTGTGCAGAAAAAAATTCCTTTTTGAGATTTTTAATAGTTCTTTTTCAAGAAGACACAAAAATAAGCTAAAAATGAAGATATGAAAAGACATATTTGAAACAAGAATGTTAAACTAGAGGTCATAAAGGCAATGCATGTTTAATTTCGAGTAGACTCCTTCAAAAAATCAGAATATAATGAGTAGTTTGGTGTAGTTTGTATCAGTATAAATTCATTTAACAAACACACTCTCAGCCCTTTTTGAAGCCTACAGATCCAGAAAATGGACAAAATTATTTCTTCTTCAAAGCCAGATGTGGGCTATAGATCAGAAGGAATTCAGCTGCTTGCAGTCGGCCACCCTTCTGGAATAGGCTTTGAAGAACAAAGTATACATTTATGTTAAAGCTAAATGTCCTTTTATGTTAAAGTTGTTGCAACAGAAATATGTGATGAGCTTCAACACTAGTTTTCATCTTCCACTCTCCTGCTGCAACACTAACACCTTAAGTATTACCTACATTGTGATTCATTTTCACTGCCCCATATGAAAACAACAGAAAAAATACACATTCTGTACCACAGCTTTACTAAGGGCTGGTGCCTCATCCTCTTTCCTAGAAACTCTAGAGATCTCAGTGGTTTGGGTTTTATTTCCCTCAAAAAAATGGAAAGATTAAAAAAAAAAACCAACAAACAAACATCTGTGTATTTTGCCCAAGAATCCCTCTGTACTGCTCAGACAGTTCCACACACTGAAGCATGTTCGTATTGCTTAGAGAGACTACCACACCAAACCCTTAGGTTGTTTATTCTTGTAATGTTCTTACTCTTCATTAGTACATTTCTGGAAGAACTGCCTCCTAGACCACGTAGGGCTTCATGTTGAATATTACTATTCATTATCAATCTGCAGCTGTTCTTATTTTAAACGTGCTGTTTAGTGCTGAAGGTTTGCCCTACCTCTATGGTATGCTGTTTGAAAACAGACAGACCACAGATATTGGTACCTGTGTCCTTGCATTTAATCTTTCTTCTTTATAGAGATGGTGACTGTAGTTGAGTTTTGGTAGGCCTATGAGAAAAAGTTACCTCAGAGTAAGAAATTGATGGATAGAGTTGGGTGATTTGAGAGAGGTAGAGAAGGCAATTTGGGCAGGGCATTATGTCGACAATATCTGTTCATGTGACCCGTGGACTTCCCTTTGTCATCCTATGCCTGAGAATATATGAAGGGGGCTGGGAAGGCAAAGGGACGTTCAACTGTCATCACTGGCATCTCCTCTGACCATTGCACCATCATCAAATGCATTGGAATTCTCATTTGTTTCAGATTTTTCCTCCATATTCCGTGCACGCTAGATGCATTTTCATAACTACATAACTGGGAAGGTGGAGATAGACTTCTTTCTAGGAGTGGAAGCCTTCTGCAAGCCTGACTTCTGTGAAATCTGAGTAAAACTCAGAACTGTTTGAAGTTTGACTCTTTTCAGATTTTGTTAGGGCTAAGAAACTTGGGCCTTTTTCATCAAGAGTGTCATGATGTTGGAGGATCAGGCACTGGAGACAAAAATATAATCTCAGAAAGGGCTGAAAAGGCACATGCAGGTAGAAATTCTTCCTGAAACACAGATAAATGTGTAATTGATGGAGTGCAAGTGGATCCATATGTTTTTCTCACGGACCTGGCTTTCAACAGATGAGCTTGTTAAAAATACGTGTGTTTTCATATGACTCATACACAAGCAATAGAACATAGGTCATTTTAGTTCTATAATGTTCACACACTTTAGATTTATCGAATTATTATAAAAATCAGAACAAAGCCATAAAACTAAGAAAGAGATTATTTTAGGATGAATCCTTTTTAGCAAGATTTCTGTTGTTCTGTTTCTCACCTGTTGTAGCTTTCTAGAACACGTGAGAAAGGAGGGATAATTTTCTGAGAGTATAGTGTCCAATATGTTGGCAAATACATAAAATATAGCAAGAAAAAACTCCTCAATATGTAATACAAGGCAATGTAAAAGTTGATTATGTTACTGTGATAACTTTCTAAAGTGCTTGCTACAGTATGTGGTAGCGCTCACATCCGAGGGAACCAGAGAAAGTACCAAGGAAGATTAGATATAATGTGAAAATTACTGAAATTGTAGTTGCTCCTGAGTCTCTTAGGCCATTAACAACAGCCGATGAGCTCCAAGAAGCCTGAAACCCACTAGGTCCTGTAGTACTGGCCTAATAAATAGTTGACTGCTAGAACAGATAGAATAAGATTTGATTGAAATCCATGAAGGTTCTTGTGTGTGTGTCTTTGAACTTGAAGTACCAATTTTGAACAATATATTGCCACCCTCTAGAAAGTGACCAAGTGAGTTGTTGCTGGCTTGAGAGGCTCACCAATCCCATGGTTTAGTCTTACATAGACTCTTCCCATATCTTGCCTGTTCTGAGGACTCTCTAAACTTTGAACTTTTGCAAAGAAAGTATCAAAAGAAAGTATTACAAATCTTTCATCAGTTTTTCTTGTTACCATCCTTGATGTCCTTTGGAGAAGTTTCTAGGATCTGTCCAATATTAAATGAAGCTACAGTCCAGGTGTCAGGTCCACAAATTTTTCTGTCAATGACTCAGCTGGTAGGATGGCAAATACACCACAGGTAGATTTAGACAGATGAGGAAAGAGCATTGAGCAAATGAAAATGAGAGTGAAAGTACTGAGACAGAAGAGAAAGGAGAACAGGCTGGGACAAGCAAAATGCGATCATACTCTTAGTAAAGAGGAGAATTAAAAATAAAGGAGATAAAAGAGGATTATGGATTAAACACAAGGAGACAGACAGGAATTGAGTGTGATTAGGATACCTAAAAGGAAATTAGGAAGATGAGACCACAGAATAGAAGTGACTGTAACACGGGGAACAAGGAGAATGAATGCAAACTACAAGGGAAACAATAAATCTGAACAAAATAAAATTTATAATAGTAATTTTAAATTGTGGTTGGCAAGCATGAAAAAGAAAAAGGAAATGATAACAAATGAGATTCATTGAACCTTCAGCAGAAGAAAAGTCAAAACATAAATTGAAAAGCAAAAATAAGTCCAACAGTTGTGAGCTTTCCTTTATTAGTAGTGGTTGTGTGTCATTCTGTCACAGATAATCCTTTAGTTCTGTGAATTTGAGAAACACAGAAAAGATTCTTGGAATTTGTTGTATTGGCTTACCAGGTCACTTTTATTTCTCTAGACATACAGCATGTAATGAGCCTCCAAACAAGTGGAAGTTCCACTTAATTTATTAAAATAGAAAATGGTTATAACATAGAAAAATATTAATTTTGTATTAAATTTTTAAAATTTGAATTTATAAATAATAAAATAGAAAAGTGGTTCAGAAGAGGGTAGAATGAATTTGTTTTTTTTTTTATTTTTATATCTGTACGCTTTCTCTGCTCTTATTACTGAGCAGTCCTTTCAAAGATGAAAAGAAATATCTGTATCATCTTTGGATTCTGCTCTGGGGAAGATACTGGAGATAAGGGGTAAGGAAAAGGGAGAGCTGACTGTTAGAAGTACTGCTATATGAAATTAAGTTTGAACTGCTTGTGGCATCAGAGAATGTTCTTGTCTTTCTGGGAATAAGACCCAGCATCTCTTTCTGTCATCTTGAGAAGGTTTCCTCTTCTCCAGTCAGGTTCACTTAGTAGTTAATAGTGTAATTGTTTTGATGGTAAGCATACTGTGGCTATGGTTTGAAGAGCTGGGGGAAGCAGATCTACTGTATATGCAGGTGATTTTTCTGTTTGCTATTGATATTGATATTTTAGCGAAAATTGTTTCTACTCATCAGGAGGTTTTTTCAAAAGGGCCTGAAAGTGGAAAAACAATAGCCTGGAAAAAAACCCAAGCTGTAGTCTTATTTCAGTGTGACATAATAGGAAAGATGTGGATTATTTTAGGATCTTCTCTGTTATCATTTAGCCTTTCTGAGGCAGTTGGGACAATAAACAATACCACAGAGATGTCCAGAGGTGAAGCAGACACATTTGTGCAGGCAAACTTTTTAAAAGACTGTTGTAAATCCAATACCATTTTAAATCTATTTAAGCAGCACTTACCCTGTGGTTAGACACACTCTATTAACAACCAAAGAGCAGTATCTGTTGACTCTATTACTGTAAGGCAAACATTAGGTCAAGAAATTAAAATTACTTTTCTCAAACTTTGGTGGTCACATTGGATGGACTTTTGCTTATTAAAATTCCAGAGCACATCTAATTGTTTATCCATTCCTTGTAAGTACCTCTCACTAGGATGTCAAAGTGCTAGGCAAACAGCTTGGACCAAAATGATTCTGAAAGCCATTGGTTTCACGCAGTGTGTTTCTTTCAGCCTTTGCTGATGCAACATCCTGCTGCATACTCTGCTAGCCCCGTGAAATATGGCCTGGAAGTTAAACTTTTAAGACAGACTTCTTACGGAGATAAGGACTTTCTTTAGTTTTCTTTAATTTCCCAGAACCCCCAAGTTCCACCTGGAGTTTCAAGACACCATAAGCCTTAAAGTTTGCAAAGAACTCGGAAAGATATGCTATTTTGCCCTCTTCCAAATATGAATGATTAGTCTTATTAGTCGATTTCCACTCAAAAATCATAGTTCATCTCACGTATTTAGGTTAAAACTAAGATCAGATTTGATCAAAATGTACTTCAAAACTGTGAAAGAGCTGGTAAGCACATGAACATTTTTGCTGAGCTTCACAACACTTTATCAGCCTTCCATTGACAGTTAAATTGGATTGTCTACTAAACGACACTGATAAACAATCCTTGCATTAAAAAATCCTGAATTGTAACCTCATCTGTTGAATAAATGGCTGTACCTGGGAGACACATCAACTGTTTGATGCAGTTACACTGGCACTTGCTTTAGAATTAGAGGCCCAAGTGTTCAGGGTGATTTTGGTGTTTCTGTTCCTAGTTAGTAGAATCATTATGTATAAATTCATAATTTCATGAACTTTTTATTCATTTTTCATTTCAAATTTGTAAATATTCATCCACATGGCATTCAAATCCAGCGTAGTTTTGTTTCAATTGTTACACATCCAAAACATTTGTAACTATCAAAGAAAACCAAAGGAAAATGTAGTGGTTAGAATTTAACAAATTAAAGAGATACCTATTGAGTTGTAGTAAATATGTAGTAAATATGTTCAGAGTGCATTTGTGTTAGGATTAAATAAATCTCTGAAACAAAGTTTTGCTTCAAGGCCAAGTTGCTAAAAACTTGTATTTATGAAGTTATTGCCATTTTACAAACTTGTATTTATGAAGGTTCTGATCTTCACTGTAGAATCATAGAATCACAGAATCATTTAGGTTGGAAAAGACCCTTAGGATCGTCGACTCCAACCATATCATACAGTTCTGTGTGAATGTATATGAGGGATATCATGTCTGCCAGGAGAGGTATTTTTACCCTCAGTATGCTGAAAGAAAACTTATTCCTACTTGTTTTACCATGTGAGCGTTTTTCCTTTACATTTATTGTTACAGTTGACTAACGTTTAAGCCACAGCTGTCCACCACAGACTCCATCCTAAAATGAAAGATCAGGCTGCAACCAAGGGTGGAATTGGGTCATACTTCAGAGCAATTCAAGTACTTGCTGGCTAGCAAGAGAAGCAATTCATCAGGGAAAAGAGAGGCACCAGCATAGCACTTGTGAAACAACCCTGGAACTCAGGGAGTTTTTAACTCCAGAGGTACAGATAGTACAAAGTTCCTGAAGTCTTATGTGCAAAGGAAGCTGTGGCCCAGACTACATTACTTAGTTAAAAGAGCAAAGGTCGGAGATAATATTTTCTTAATATCTTTGGGAAAACCTGGT
This sequence comes from Limnodromus scolopaceus, assembly GCA_028565335.1. Lineage (NCBI taxonomy): Eukaryota > Metazoa > Chordata > Aves > Charadriiformes > Scolopacidae > Limnodromus > Limnodromus scolopaceus. Next base: position 39,634,379 of record JAOXNO010000020.1, on the reverse strand, counting down.
GATTCATTCCTTATAACAAAGGAGCATTCTTTGTTAGCTAGAACAAAATTAAAAAATACAAAAAATTAAAAAAAACCCCAACCTTAAAATTTTCTCCATAAACAGATGAGGAAAAGAGGAAAATATGGAAGAAACAGAGGTTCTCATTATGTAAAATTGTATGTGACAAAAAGAGCTCAAAATTATCTGGCCAAAGCAGGTTCACCTACAGGTTCTGTCCTGTTCACCTTGGAGAGGACGGGTTTTGAATATCTCCAGAGAAGGAGACTCCATAACCTCTCTGGCAGCCTGTTCCAGTGCTGTGCCACCCTCAAAGTAAATAAAGTTTTTCCTCATGTTGAGATGGAATTTCCTGTGTTCCAGTTTGTGCCCATTGCCCCTTGTCCTGTAATTGGACATCACAAAAGAGTCTGGCCCCATCCTCTTAACACCGGCCCTTTAGATATTTATAAGCATTGATGAGGTCTCCCCCTCAGTCTTTTCTTCTCCAGACTAAACAGACCCAGGTCTCCCAGCCTTTCTTCAAAAGAGACATGCTCCAGCCACTTCTGTGCCAACTGCTGCTCAGTAACTCCTCCACTGGGACAGCCATGGGCCCCAACATCCCAAACAAATCCAAATAATTACCAAATTCTCCAGCCAAAATTTCCAAGTAGAAAAAGAAAATGAATGTAGGGGAGCCCACATTAACATGTCAGACCTGATGAAGAGGCAAAGTTGGTCAGCAGGAAATCAGCTCAGATGCACCTACCACCACCCAGTGTTAAGATGCAGAAATTCAGGACATTTCTGTCAGGGATAGTGAACTAGACCCTCTCAGGTTTTTTTGTGCTGATCTCAGAGGTGAACTTGGGAATAGGATGCAACATACTGAAATGTCCCAATTACTCTTATAAGCACACTTAAAAGCACGAGTAGTAAATGCATTTTGTAGTAAATGAGGCATTTTATTCACTTGTTGGTCTATAAAAAAATGGGTAACTCATGTTTAGCTCTTCATAAAAAGAGTTAGTAATAATTTACAAGACAGTTATAGATTATTTATAAATATACTCACAGTATAAAATATTCATGTTTTTCCAAGAACTGGGAAAACAAAGTAGGCCTTCTGCAAAGCATGTAGATTTTTTCAAATCCCTTTTCACACAGCACAGACATTATGCAGTTTTTCCTTGGTTCCATTTCCAAATTCACTCATTTCTTCCCGTTTATTGTTTTAACTTACATATTCATGCACTACCGCTGAGTCCAGGGGAAAATGGGATTATTTTTCTGTATAATAACATGAAAGCCTACAAGTTGCCACTGACGCACATTAGGACAAATGTTCTGGGGTGTGTGTGTACCTTCCTGGAATCACAATTGCCAGAAAGTGTCTCACTGGTTCTGTTGCAGGCCACAAAGGCAATAACACAGTAATGGAGCTTTAGGTCGACTGTATAAATCTTTTGTATTATATTGTAGTCTAATTTACAATATTGCACCAGTAATACCTACAATAAGTTGACACTGTGAAACACTTAGCAATCTAGTCTACCCTGCAAAAATCTATGCTTATTGAAATGCTCCAAATACAAGTTATTGTTCTAGATTTAAGATAGTGATGAGCCTCAGAAAACTCCCAGGTCTTTGGTGCTTCTTCTTTTTGGATGAATCATTATATAAAATGAAAATAAAAACACTGGTTTTGTCTGTATTTTATTAATTAAGTCATGAGAGACTTTTTGCATTTATAGCAGTAACTCCACTGGGACAGCCATGGGCCCCAACATCCCAAACAAATCCAAATAATTACCAAATTATACCAAAGGATTCAATATGTGAGATGGACACCTTATTAAATGAGAAATAGCAATATGCAAGTTTGTGTGAGATGTTTCACACATACCTGCTCTTAAATACAAGCTGCATATTTGAAAACCTGAGAAAAAAATCTCCTCTCTGGCTTGCAACCTATTTTCAATAACACAGAATAAAAATTCTGAGTAGGTAATTCCCATTCTTAAGTAGGGAAAACTTTTATTTTGGGATCAGACCTTTACCGTCTTCAAACATAAGTGTAGTTAACTGAGAGAGAAACCTCACAGTAGTAACACAATAGTCAGCATTCCGAGCTACTCTCAGGTCTGCAGATGTACTGCTAGACAAGAAGGTTTCTCCATCTTGCAAATGGAAAAGGAAAAATATTTGCTGACACCAAAGCTCATCCTAGAAATGCTGGGGGAAAAAAAAGAAAACAAAACCAAAAAACCAAACAACCGCACGCACAAAAAACCTGTGTAAATTTAAAAAAAATTCTCCATGTAACTATCAGATGGCTGGAAAACATCATAATTTTTCAGATATTTTAAAATCATTCACTTGAACTTAAAAGAGAATGATTCTTTGTTTACAAAGGATGTAGAACGAACATGAGTTCAGTTTCAGAATGGACAATATTTCAGTGGAGTGTATTGCTGCTACTCTCTTTCCAATCAGTAAAATGTGAAACATACAATTTCCAAGGTTGTATACTTTTAGAGGACTTAGTGAAAACAGCAGCATTGCTGGAGATAGCCCAGCAAGACAAGTGCTATCCTCAGTTTTGCCCAGACTAGGAAAATTTTGTAGTAAATTGCGCAAATTGATTTACTGGGCTGTCTATTTTAATGCTTGGCATAAAGTTCCCACCTTCTGGATGAGTGCTAGGAGACAGCAACCCTGGTACTGTAGTCCAGTTTTTCATCAGTGTAATTTTATCCCAGCATTGTCTCCTTTCTGACAGTCTCAACTCAGCAAGAAACTCTTTTTATTATGATTAAGTCCTTCATTCTGTAAGGAGTAATTTTGTGTTACCTTCATATTTGGCATCTCGCCTCCCAGCCTGATATTCTTCTGAATGAAGTGGCTGAAACAAGAGGCTCTCTGTGGATATATCAGGCACTTTCAGACCCTTCTTTGGAGACCATTGTATAATGTGCATGCACAAGATGAAATAATGCTCTTGGAGAGAATTCCTGACTCTTTCATTTCTAAGGAGACACCGAGATCTAGAAGGAAAAATATTTTGATTATCAGTTAAAGAGAGCTCCATCAGCTACCTTCTTCCCAAAGTCAGAGGTTATGTCTTACTGGTATCACATGCCAACATTTTTCAAAATGGTCCAATGTTACAGTAAGATAAGGCATGGTCAGTTCTCAAAATCATAGATGCAAAATTTTTAGCAAATGTAGTGTTACTATCTAGTCAGGAATAGGTAGTCAATGTCTTCCTACCCATCAGATTTTTTCTACAGATCGTGTTCATTTCCAAATTCCAAGTATTTAGTGACAAAGATGCACTCAGGATTTTTGGTAAAAGTTCAAATCTGCTCTGCATTTTGCCTCAGAGTTAGTGAGAAGCAGATTTCTTTGGTATAAGTAGCTACATTTTTATCTTGAAGCAAATACAATGTCATAAGTAATTTAAATATGATTGGGAACATCGTAGAAAACTGAGACTGTGATAATTCTTGTTTATCCTCTTTCTCAAATTCTAAGCTACTCAAGAAGATGTGAATTTTTTCTCCCATGTCTATGGACTTTCTTTCACACACTGTGGATACCATCACTTCTCAGAAATTAATCATGGTAAATCTGGAAAAGCTCTTAACATTAGGATTCAGACAACTGTAGTATAGAGAGCTCTCCTAAAAGCCAGAAGTGGTTATACTCTGAAGAAATATCAACAAAGTACTATTAACTTTTAAAATAAAATTATTATTTTAAAACTTTTTCTCTAATTCCAGAAATGTACTTTCAAATTTTCCCTGCAAACTAAAGAAGTAACATATTTTTCCAAACCAAAATTATTTATGAAGAACAATGAAAATTGCAAAGAAAAAAAATTCTATTTGCTGAAACTGAGGGAGGATTTCCAAAGGAAAATGAGATTTATAAATCAACTTTGTCTTTTAAATCTTTTCTGTTTCACAAAGAAATCTACCAGAATAGTTGAAAGAGTTGCACTTCAGTCTGGAACCTAATAATATATGACTAATTAAGGTTCGCGTGGGGTTTGTTTTTTTTTTTAAAAAAAAAGCTACAAAGTTTCATTGAAGAGTGGATTTGGAGAGAAGTTGTTTTGTTTTACTAGCCTCAAATTAGAGGGTTGTTTTCATGCTGGATGTGTTTCTACAGGATCAGGGAATAAAAAAAATGCCATCTGATTATTCACAGGGAAGCACAACTAGAACACTTGCAGAGAACTGTTATATGCCATGCAACTGTTGTGACAATAACAGTTAAAAAAAATATTAAAAAAAAATATTAAGTAATGAAAGAATGCAAGAGGAATTTTAGAAATGTTTTCAGGTGACCAACTTATTGACCCAAAAAAGGCAAAAATAGTTCAGCTGTATAGACTAGCCATCATTATGTTATAAGCACTACATATCTGATCAATATCCAGCAGAATACACCGAGACTGAACAGACCTCCATTAGATTGAAGGAACCTGCTTTAGGAACGGTTTGAGATACATAAGGTGACTGCATCTATAATGACTACTGAGCATCACTCCAAACTCAGAAAGTTTTTCCCTTTTAGTCTTAGTAGAAGGCTATGAAGACTTCGCTCCTCTGCTAGACAGAAGTGTTCTGAATTCCATCTAAAACTATTCAAGGCCAATGTTCCCTGTGTCACAGGGATATTCAGACATATTGCCTTTCACCCTTCAACTTGCTAAGGAAGATAAGCCAAACTCATCTACATCTTGTCTCATAAGATGGGGTCTTTATTCCCCATGTATTTCTTTTGGCTTTTTCCTCCATTTCTTCCAGTTTGTTCCTTTTGAACATGAGTGAGCATAGCTACAAACAATATTTTGCATGGAATTTCATGAGTGGCTTGCACGATGGTGCTGATGTGCTGATATGATGTGTCCTGCTGAAAATGCATTGCTGTGTGTATTCCAGGATGATGCCTGCCTTCTTCATGGTCTTGCCACACCAAAAATTCTCTTGTGATCAGCTGGTTCACACCTTTTTCTTTTCTAGTATTTCCTCCTAATAAGTTCCCAGTTTACAGCAGAACATTTTAATCACCAAGTAAATGACTTCGCATGTTGCACTGTGAACTTTCGCCATTTCTATTACTCAGTCCCTAATGTCATCCAGACCCAATTTGACTCATTACTGAGAATACTTCTTAATACTATCTTATTAGCAAATGGCAGTGCCAGTTCTACTTCTTGTTTTGAAGTCATTAATAATAATGATAGGATCAGGGTAAGTTCATCAAGAAAATCCATTAGTACTACAGTTCCAGATACAACTCTACCCATTAGTTAACTATATACTTTCAAATCCGTGCACTTATATTCAGCTTTGCTAACAATTTCATGCATGGCATTATGGCAAGTACTTTACAAAAGACCAGCTTTGGTAAATGTTGAGATAAGGCTTTCAAACGTGTGGGGTTTGGGTGTGTGTTTGTCCATAATGAAATACAATGGGCCCTACCAGTCAGTTTCCAGAGGAAAATACTAAACTGCAGAAGAAGAATGCTGATGTAAGATTTCAGTGAGTTGTAGGGCTTCTTGTCAGAGTTCATTTAGGTCTGCTCTGTGATCAGTTTTTTGAGCAAGGAGGGCTGAAATGGAAACAGTGAAGGGAAATCCTTAGTCAGCTACCAAGAACCCTAATCTTAAACTATCAGAAGAACTAAAAATGCTAGAAGCATTGGCTATGTAGTGTGGTATAAAGAAAAGCTACACGAATAGCAGCAAGTACTGATAGAAAATTCAAAAAACTTGGTAATGTTACTTTAGCCAGACCACTAGAAATTAAATTATAAAATATCTCCTTCCAATTCTGTATTAGAATTCGAACTGAAGAGAGTCTCTCATCAGCCACCATGTGATTATATTGGTAATTTTCATAAAGAAAAATATTCCACACCAAGAATTTAATTTTTATTTATCTTCTCATAGCAATTGTCTTACAAAAAAAAAAATAATTCTTGTACTAGACATAACTATAAACAACATTTCTTTTGTTCACCTAGTACCAAAAGAAAACTTGGGCAGACTTGTGACTTGAGGTTCTCTTCTGCATGCTCAGCTGCAACCAGATGTATCATATTACATCTCTTGTTACAGGAATTAAATCATATTATTTATTAGATCCTCAGGAAAAAACAATGGGGGTTTTTTTGCTAATATCTAGAATGCACTTTTAAGGGATACAATTTTAAGGATGATTAAAAGAATGTAGACAAACAGCTCAAATTTGCCAAACAAAATTCATCCTTAGCTTAAATCTCTTAAAGTTAATGGAAGCACGTGTGGGACAGATTAACACATCAGACTTAAAATTCACTCTTCTTAAACAAGGTTCTTATTTTTCATTTCTCATTTAACTCTGTTCCCCAAAACTGTTTTTTCCACAAAGACCTTTGGAAAGAACTTAAGCACCAAAAGAACTTAATGATTAGGTAGAACAGCAATTCAGGGAAGTCCTTAATATTAATTAAGAAATTAATCGGTGACCTCTCTGCAAATCATTCTATTAACCACCTTGTTATATTCTACCCTTCTTACTCTCTTTGATTATCCTGGATTTCATAACTCTGTTTATAGTTTTCTTAAGTAAAGTGTGGGTGTTTATTTTTGTTAAGTTATATAATAAGAGAGCCACAAACTGACAGTAGATACAGTCATAACAAAGCATCCTGGGAGTCTCTCCAGGAAATACAATGTTTGCTTGTAAAGCGGTTCAGGAGTTCTTACAATATTTTGCTGTTGTGTATAAGAACTGGGTTTTTTTTTTCCTCTTTTAAAGAACAGTTCACTTCATTTTTTTGATAGTAATTCAAATCCTTAAAAATTTTTGGGATCATCAAAAATCATTTGATTTGTGAATGTTTCTAGAGATGTAATTACAAGAATTACAAGCAAGTCCCTTTGCTTCTGTGGTCAGAACTCGCTCTAAATGGAAACCTGACACAGTCACATTAAAACTTCTTGTTGCCTGGCCTCATGCAGCTTTTCCCAACCCAACAATTAACAGTTTGGGACATTCTTATTATTATTTTAGTGAAACATCAAAAGTCTATGCAGAATGCATTTAGTTTTTCTTCAAAAAGTTAGCTTAAAAGGAAAAGTCTTTCTGTTGACAAAAAAAAAACAAAAAACCACACTAATAGAAAATGTTTAAGCAGTTCTACTGCCTGAGTCCTTTTGAATGTCCCAAGTGTCAACTGCTCAAGAAGTGACAACCATAAAACCTTTTTCAGTGATGTTAATGCCAGCCTGGTGTCAGATTGCCTTTCTCAAAATCCATAAGACTTTCCTGGCAAAGTCTGTGCCAAAATTTTTGCAGAGGGCTCCCATCGATTTATACCTCAAGTGTTGAAAATGAAGACGGCTTTCGCCTGGTTCAGCACTAGTTCAGCTTTCTCTGAAGCAATGTCCTCAATGTGGGGACTGCAAATCAAGGATAATAATATGTTGCAAAATTAGGAGAGAATTCAGAGAAAAACTGTCAGACCAACTAGAATTGGAAAACAAGTGTTGCATTGACTTGTAACAGAATAAGTTTAGTTTATCAAAGAGAAGGTTGCAGGGCTATCCAGCTGCAACCTTAAAATGCACATAATACAGCCACAAAAATATCACAGCAGGGATCTTAAAACAGCAAGAAAAGCTACTGGAAAACCCGAGGATTGGAAACAGACACCGTGCAAAATCTAGATTACAAGCAAGCTACAAAGTCATGATTCTGAACATGTTAGGAAGAATTATGGTAGCTTTCAAACCAAGATTCGAGCTTTTAAAGAATTCACAGTCTATTTCAACCATAAATTTGATATTTAAAACAGAAGATAATTCTAGAAAATCCTGTTCTATGCAGTGGACCCAATAAGGTGACTACACTGGTCCCTTCTGTCCTTAAAATCTATGATTTTCTGAATGCCATTTTCTCTAACATAACACTGTACAGTCACAATGCAGCAGTTTCAGTCTAATTTTTTTTTTTTTCCTGTCCTCTGTTACATTTTGTTTGCTTTGCTGGGTTTGCATTTTTTGTTCCTTTTCTTTTTTGTTTGGGTTTTTTGTTTCTTTCTTTCTTTTACTCCAGGAATTGGCCAAGGGGTTCCAGTGGTGGCCCTCATTGTGGAAGGAGGTCCCAATGTTATCTCCATCGTTCTGGAGTACCTGCGAGACACTCCTCCTGTTCCTGTTGTGATATGCGATGGCAGTGGCAGGGCATCTGACATCCTTGCCTTTGGTCATAAATACTCTGAAGAAGGAGGGTAAGTCGTTCCCTGGCATGTGTCCTTTCTCCATCCGCAGGTTCAATTTGGTGGTAAGATAGAGCCCAGGGAATTATTAGCAATATAGCTCCACAGCAATACCTTCCACACATTGCTATTTCCATCATCAAAATATTGAAATATTGAAGCCATCCAAGCCCCACTGCGCCCCAGAAAATAGGGACTTAAGGCAACACTTAAGAAAATTTACAGAATAGAACAGAGGAGTAGAAATTAAATAATAAAATTACTTGCCATGAGGTACAATGCATTAACGAGTACAGTGTATGGTGTCTTGCAGTTGCAAGACAAGGGATTCAGTCAAAGGGCACAGGGAGTTATTTTCACTGGCTTAGATATGCTATGTCTTTATAATATAGTGGACTGCCTCTTCAGATTTCATTCAGCCCTACATATCCATATGAGTTAGTTTGTATTTGCCTTGCTTTTTGGGCATAATTCTCCACACTTACCTATATCCACATATGACTACTCATGCAATGATCTTTGTTTTCACAGTCCCACCTTTCTTTGCAGACAGCATGTTAGTATGTAGCTTTTAATGTGGAAGATTCAAGAGTGTTTTTGTTGAATCAGGCTGTAAGCATGTGTTCCTGTCAGTCCATTTCTCCAGCCAGTCAAATTCCATCTGCTGGTGGGCAGCATGACTGTCTGGCATGATAGCCACTCCTCCAAGTTTCATACCACCCATAAACTTGTAGAGGGTATACACAGCCCCATCTTCCAGATCATTAATGAGGATGTTGAGGAGGATTGGACCCAGTATTGGCCCCTGGAGTACACCACTAGTTGCTGGTCTTCAACTAGACTTCATACCACTGATCACCACCCTTTGGGCCCAGCCATTCAGTCAGTTTTCAATTCACTGTCTGCTTCTCCAGCCCATACTTCAACAGCTTTTCTATGAAGATCTTATGGGAGACAGTGTCAAAGGCCTTACTGAAGTCTACATAGACAATATCCACTGCTTGACTACAATAAAGAGAAGAGAAGGCTCCGGGGAGACCTTATAGTGGCCTTTCAATATCTGAAGGGAGCCTATAGGAGAGTTGGAGAGGGACTCTTTGTCGGGAAGCATAGTGAAAGGACAAGGGGCAACAGTTTCAAATTGGAAGAGGGGAGATTTAGATTAGACACCAGAAAGAAATTCTTTACAGTGAGGGTGGTGAGGCACTGGAACAG
>JAOXNO010000020.1:39599030-39624069 GCA_028565335.1 Limnodromus scolopaceus | reverse complement strand
ACCTCCCTTTCATAAACCCGTGCTGGCTGGCCCTGATCCCTTGGCTACCCTGCACTTGCCTTAAGAGCTCACTCAAGTTGAAAATGTGTTGAAGAGCATTGAGGGGTTAGAACATAAGATTGATCATAAACACTCAGATTTAGTCCCTACTAAGCACTATGTGAATATCCTATCTCCTTCACGTTAATCCGAAGCATTTTTTACTGCATAATCAAGGGTGCCTTCTCTTCTGACTCTCTTCTCACTGTCTTGCATAAAAGCACAAGCTAGAATTAAAACAACTGTGAAGTGCAACTATTTATAGGAACATTCAGTAGGTTTTAATCCTTGGAGATTTTTTTTAATTAAATGTTGAATTTAAAATGAGAAAAATGAAACAGTAGGTCAAAACTATGTCACTTCTTAGACAAATATTTCCTTACAGAATGGGAAATGACTTGCAATATTCGAATACAGTCTCCAAGCTGAATTTATAGCATATTAACTACTCCATCAGTTCTACTCCTGCAAACATAAGCCCCTTAAGGAATTCAGTTCAATGCCATAAAAAATGTACTTCTTGCCTAATGTTCACAAGGAAACATAAAAACATTCTCTGTGCTTTACATGAGCATTCTCATATGAGAATCATTAAAGAGTGCCTTTGGATTGATCTGTCTCTGCATCCACTGGGGCATAGTTTTTAGGCTTCATAACTGAAGTATATTGATTAAATGCCTTTTTTTCTAATAGGAAAAATATAGATATTTTTCACCTCAAGCAAAATGGATCATAACGTACTTATAATGTGGGTCCTCTGTATCCCCCATGGTGTATATCACATCATGGGGGATGATAGGTACTATCACATGTGAATTATTTTGAAAGGTTGTTTTCATATTGCATACTTTTATATCGTTACTTTTCTCTTGTAACAAAGCACTTTGCAAATCAAAAGCTGGATAGAATAAGGTCATTTCTTTGTTGAAATACAATCATCTCTCTTTTGGTGAAGGGGCAACCATTTAATAAACATAGGGAAAAATGGTGTAGAACAACCACCAATGAAGAGCTGCAAGTAAATCTGACTCCTTATAAAAGCACCCATAAATCATCCCTCTTTGAATAGAAACAAGGAATAATTACATTTATTTTCTGTCTCTTCTCATAAAAATACAATGAAAATGCATGGATTTAAAAGGTATGAGAAAAGTAGTCAGTCCCACAGAGTTGCCCAACTGTGTCTTATTTGTAATTCCAATGCAAGAAAATAACAGCAGAGCCTCTGGTCATGTTTCTTACATATGGTGTGATTGTCTAATGTGCAAATCATAATTAAAACAGAAAATCCCCTAAGCTCTCCATAAAGGAGGGCAGGGAATAGTTTTCACATCACACTGATATTTTATGGATATATTTTCTTTATCCCGAATAAAAAGAATAATTACCAAAAAAACCAAAAAATTCACAAATGAAAAGTTAGAAACAGATTGCATGCCGTTCATTGAATCAAGTGTTTAATTTAGAGATTTTCAAAGCATTTTGGTAACAATTGTAAAAAAAATATAATTAACTTGCATTTGAAATTGAGGGAGAGCATAATCATTATAAATCTCTATATGACTCCAGTACTAAAAAGAACTAAGAAGAAAATAGTTTAAATAATTTTGGGAGCTGGCTATGGGCCAGATATTTCAAATCACCTCCAATGTTGACTACAAAATCATATGCCATGAGGCTGAAAGACTGTAATGTTATTGAGTGGAATGCCTATTACTTCCTTAAATATTAGGCATGGCTTCAAAAAAAAATTCTTTCTAAGGAGGGAGGATGCCAAAATTTTGTCATCTATCTCTTCTGCATTGGCCAAAGCAATGAAGGGAGTTCTGCTTTGCTGTTTAGACCTCCGGTATATTTTGGACAGAAATTGGATGTCACTTTAGTTACTTTGACACTTCAGTGTTTTTAAGTGGCCTTCCCTGATGGATCCAAGACATCCTTCTCCCTTTTTTCCTGTGATAGGGCCACACAAGTCGGTTCTGAGAGTCTGATGCATGACAACTAATGTTGGCGTCCTATTTTTTAAAAAAAAAAAAAAAGGAAAAATTGCACATAGCAACAATTATGAGTAGATTTTTTTTCCTGAAACTTAATGTAGGTTGTTCTAGTTTAAATGTCAGATTTTTTACAGCAGTTATCTAAATTTCATCAGCAATACAGGTCGTCTTGAAAAAAGAAAAAAGCTGGATACCTAGACTTTTAGGAAAATGGGCTTATGTTAGGTGTTTAGGCAATAAAAGAACAGATTTGAACTATGTGGGGAATGAAAGAAAACAGGTTACATTGCCCTTTTGTAGGACATTTTGTTTAGGCAGGTGCAAGTTATCTGCAGTGTTACTTCTATGGCAAATTATGTGAAATTCGGGGAATCATGACATCGAAATGCCCCAAACAGGACACTATCGGTACCTGTATTCTAGGTAAGACCTCTAACCACAAAACTCAAGGAACCATCTTTTTTGCCCTGAATCTAAAATTCAGATTCTGTGATTTTAGAAAATATGTGCTAAAGTTGTATGTGTAACAAATGTGGTTGCCTTTGCATAGTAGATAAATCATCAGCCCACCTGCAAGTCCCAGTTACTTCGCTCACAGTGGTCTGTGACGTTACTTGTTTTACACGCATTAGATTCAGTGTATGCATCATGGATTTAGCTTTTAATAGCCTGGCACAGTTTGTGTTTGTCCCAGCGGGTGTCACAATCGGGAACTTTGATCTGATACCTTCTAACATTTATAGGTTCCTAAGGAGTAAATCCAATATATTCTTAATATGACTGATTTCGCTTTACACAAAACTCAACTCAGCTATGATTACTTCATCAGAAAGCTTGCTATTATTGTTTCTATTTCTAATTATAATCACTTCAAGTTTTTCATCTCACAAAGACATTGACAAGGCTTGCTGTAGAACTGCAGATCAATGAGATGTTAAAAAAAAAAGTACTTTGTAAGGCTAGAAAACTGCATAAATCAAATGATGACAAGAAGTTTCTGAACAGTGGTACTTTGACAGATGTGTACCCCTGTAGTTAGGGAACCACTTCTTGACGCTTTTTAAATAAAACGACTCCATAGCTTTCACACAGAGTTTGCTTTACATGCAGTTTAAACTTATGATAGGATACAGTTTCTGAAAGCTCTAATTCAGGAAAGGAAAGTGACGGCTGCTTACAAAGCCTCAGGACTTAATTCTGCTTTCAGTCAATGCTTGTGAAAGAAAACTTCTGCTTTCTGTGTGTGTTAGCCTGAGAGACAGCTATTTCTGAAATGAAATTTCAGGTTTGGATTCTATATTTTTTTTTAGGAAAATTAAACTACAATGAGAAAAGAGGATGGTTTTCATCCCAGAACCTTTGGAAATGTTTTCTGAAGTTCTCTGATTTCAGATTCTTCCAACTATGTATTTTTTCATATGCTTCATATACTTTTTATACTTTTTCATATATTTCACTTTCATATATCACTTCCAAAGGAAATTAGAGCTTTATTTAAATCTCTCTGTAGGTATAACGAGTAGATAATTAAATCATATTTGAAGTTCAATTGGGTATTGAATATCCTGCAGTCTCATTTGGGCTTCCCTGCAGCAGAAAACTACAGGAAACTTTTACCAATGCATGTAACTTTTGAAACTTTTGAAACTATTGAAACTTTTCAATAGCATGAAATAAACAGGGGTTTGGTCATTGTTCTTCCAAAGCGACTGCCATAAACTAACAAAAGATTTTAGATACTGTGCTACTTCTGATAATTCCTTGTGGTTGCTGCAGGGTTAAATCTTTGGTTGTCTTCTGTTATAAAATATGAGTCTTGAAGAGTCTCTGATTTTCATTCCCGCACATGTTTGACAATGACTTATCCTGTAAAACATTCTGACTCAGCAAATTCAAAACACTCAGTTGTAATTTTTAAGTGAGAAAACTGCTATGGTGTAGAAGCTTTCGTGCATCAAAGGATACATATTCTAAATTAGAGCCCACTCTTTTGTGAGACATTAACAACAGCAATGTTTCACCCAGAGCAGTCCTGAGGAATATGCTTTTTAATACCAATGGGGAGGGTTCAAGCACTAGTATTCCATGTAATGTTACTATTTATTGCTGCTGTTGGGCCACTTTTTGCAAGCACTAACATTAGCACTGAGGAGGAATATAAAAAATGGTTACTCTTTAAACCTGAAGGTCAGCATGGACAAAAGCAAAATGGTTTCTTCGAGTCGACTTGGGAACAAGGAAATTTTTTTGTTTGTTTTCTTACCTGATCCTGTGCAGTGTCAATAAGGTGAGTTCAAACTGTTGGGATATTCAAGCTAAAATCAAAAACACTGACAACACAAATGCTTCTAGTTTCTTAAAGTGAACTATGAGATGAATTATGCTAATTCACTGATAGAAAGGCATCTTCACCCAGAAGTGCTGGTTTCTCTCAAATCCAAACTGTCAGTGTCGTTCTTGCTTTTGCTAGGAAATCCCACAGAGCTGATAGTCTGAATGACCTTCTGGCATGCAATATGTGGGAACTTACATAAAAACTTTGGAGATGAGGGACCCCAACATGATAAATGTGTTTTTCTAGATCAGTGTTTTCCAATTTGGCTCTGATAGTTTCATCAATTCCTGTCCTTCAAACCTGTCCAGAACAACCTGCAGTGACTTGTCTAACTCTTATTTGTTTGACCCTTGGCTGAAGTTGAAATGTTCCTTTATGTTTTTCCACTTTATTTTTTCTTTTTGAATTTCAGACTTATCAACGAGTCTTTGAGGGACCAGTTGCTAGTTACCATACAGAAGACTTTCACATACACCCGAACCCAGGCACAGCACCTCTTCATTATCCTCATGGAATGCATGAAAAAGAAGGAGCTGGTATGTTCACACTTTTCCTAGAGGCAAAGAAAGAGCTCAGCGCATTGTTTTGTTCAAGTCTTTCAAGTGCCTGTTAAAAGATTTCACAAATCTGGTCGCTGTGATCCAGACTGTAAAAGGATATTATATCATGCTGACATTTGTTTGTTTTAATCTAGATTTTCTTATTTAAAGTGATTGGTCCAACAGATCTGTTCGCTTTGTAAATTCCTCTAGATTTCCTTTGGCAGGACAAAATCCAGCTAGTAGAGTATGGAAATTACTGCTTTTCAGTCATCCTCAGGCATACAGTGATTAAAATTGTACATCAGTCAACTACTGAAAACCTCAAAAAGAGGCATAATTGTTTGTCTATCACTGTGATCATGTTTTAAAGATGCTGTGGAGTTGCACAAGTATCACTAGGGCTATTACTTTATTATAGAGGTGCACGACAGGAAAAGAAAATAGCTTGTCTCCAAGGCTCCTATTCTGCAGTGGGAAGGCATACTTTAACGCATACTTATATTTTCTTGAAGAACACAAGATCTTTCAACAATTTCTGGGAGCTCCATGAAGCTGCTTTTGCAGAAGCATTTTGTATCACATTGTAAAAAACTTAGGATTCAATTCCAGGGCTTTTTATTTCTTACAAACTGCCTGAATAGACAGAATTTAATTTTGCAGCTTAATCTTTCTTCTAAGCTTTATTTTCAGTTCATATCACAGCCTCCTGCTACATTTTGTGTAGAGTAACACTCAAAGCAAAGATTGACTCAGTCGTTTTATAGAAGTTTCATTTTCTGAAGCTGTTCAAGTTTTTTTGTGACTTCATCCTCTGCGTTTTAATTTGGGTTGAAAATATGGCATAGAGTAAATAATGCCACTGGAGAGGAATGGGGGAAAATTATCAGGAAGTGTTAAAAACAAAAGGCTGCCCTTCTAAACAGAGCTTTGCAAAATAGAAGATACTTCTTTATATGGTTCAACTTAACAAAAGCGCAGTATTCTGTTCAGTAACCAGCTGTTCATGCATCCATGAAAAAGTGGCCAGCCTTCCTCGTGCATAACTAATCATTTACAAGTACCACAATCGGCTGGCATATACCTTGGACAATGGCAGAGAGGAGAGGATCCCAAGGACAACTTTTCAGGGAAGACATGACAGCAGCACGCAGCTCCACTCTGCTGTTGCAATGTACATCACTGTTTGAGCTGGACATAACAGCAGTCCCTGCCACCTTCTTCCTCCCAGAATCAGCATACAAACTGTATAGTAGACTTTAAACATCCTCTAGCTATTCATAAGCAGTCAGTGCAGCCCATAAGGTATGGACTAGTCATACCGTCGCTGGGTAAACTACATGAAAACAAAGAGTTCTTTTTTGTTTCTTTTTCATTTTTTCCCCCTCCAAAATCTCCTTTGCATTAAAAATATGATTGTACTACAGAAATACTTTTCTTATCCATTTATAATTGTCAAGATATGCCATGAACTCCATGGCACTTGAGTTTGCTTTACATGTGTAGTACATATGTGCATCGTTCTACCTTAATGTTGAATTTGCCATAACATTTCTTATCAACAATTAGCAGAGAAAACCTCCTTAGGGAAGCAGCATAATTCTTTTATGCCCATTTCTGATAATGTAATAATAATAATAATAATAACAATAATATGTACATATAGGACCTAATTGTGAACTAATGTTCTGCATGCAAACATTAAAAAAATACTTAATAGGAGAAGATAGAAGAAAGGAATGAGCAAGGAAAGGAGAGAGAAAGGGAGAGGAAAAGGGAGGGAGCAAGGGAGGCAGGGAGGCAGGAAGGCAGAAAGGAGGAAAGGCAGAAAGGTAGGAAGAAAGGAAGAACAGAAAGTAGAGGCAGACACTGAGTTATCAAGACTGGAAAAATGCAATTCTGGATTGTTCCAGACATATAAATCTAGAACTGGTTGTCAGGCTTTGAACAAACTCTGCTACTGCAGAAAAACTGAAGTTTTTCTCTGCAGTATTCACATCAAGATTTTTATTCCAAACAAGGTTATGCATTTGTTACAAGTTTCTTTGCAGACATGTAACCTCTGTCACCCTGACATTCTTTACCTACACATCTTGTGAAGAGCTATTAACCAGGAGATGGTTTGCCAAAAATCAGGTGTTCTGAATTTGAATTTATACCACTAACCCAACCATATATAAAGGGAATACATTAAAACAAATATTTCTCTGTAGTACCTCAGTTGTACTCAGAACATTAATTTTAACACTAGTATGCTAGCAAAATTTTATGTCTTGAGGTGTGGTTGCTCGGCTAATGGTGTCCTTTAAGACTCATAATCTTGTATATGAATGTAAAAGAAACATGATACTTATAAAGATGAAGATATCATTGCCAGAGGAGATAGATGACCTTCGAGCTGTGAAGTATTCCCAGGAGTGAGTGGTGACTTCAATGGTTCTAAAAAGCCGTACTTCCACATCTGTCCCAGCTCTTGTCTGTCCTCAGTCTTGACCTTTTGATTTGGTTGTGCATAAGCAAAAACACTGCTTGATGAATTTACTTCATCATTAGCATCATCTTCTCTCTTCCTAAAGAAACAAATAAAAGGAAGATGCAAAAGATTGTCTCAGAATGCTCAGCAGCAACTAAATTGATCATGGCCATTTTCCGTAAATTAATGGTCAGTGTGCCTGCCTGCCTAACTTTGTGGCTGCTGAACTCATAGAGAACAAAGCAGTCAGTGCAGAAGCGGCTTGTCGTGTTACAGTGTGCCGCTACACAATTAAATGCAAACAGGGTACAGGCGGGAAGACGCTCTTATAGTAAAGTACCTAAATACAAATGAATCACAGATGTGCAGAGAGAAAATAAAACACAAGTTAATCTTTGGAAAGGAACAAAAAGCTGTCTTTGAAATAATTTTTCCTACCCTATCTACTTAGAATGTGTAAAAAGACTAGCATCTCTTTTACTAACTTGAGATAAGTGTGGTGACCAGGGAAAAAACAATCATAACAAAAATTACTCCCTTCACAGAACATGAGATTTCTCAGGTTCTGACATTTGGAACTTCACTCTTAAAGAATGGTCTCTGAATTGTATGCCCAGGGAGCATCATTATTATGACATTCAATGTCACATTTATTTAATAAAATGTAGGTTTGTTTATTGAATAAAATGTGAGTACACAGGCTGGATAATAAGATGAGGCCGTAGCAGAGGAGAGACCTAAGTCTGTTTGCAAGGTTTGCAAGACAGAGCAAACTCCATTTCTCAATTTAATAAGTATTTTCTGTTAAATCATAAAGTTAGCTGTGTTGATACTGCAAGCATCAGTGTTTATATTTAGAAATTTATTTAGACCAAGGTGCTTAATGAGGTTTATGGTATAAAAATCTATTTAAAATTAAGTAGACTATACAGGTCAGTATATATAACTGTAGATTACAAAGGTAGGAGGGTGTTTTTAACATAATTTATGGAGATTCTCTACTGTCATATTTACATAAAATTCTTCAAAAACTTTATGCCAAGTTCCTAAAATTGGAGCATGAAGGCTTACCAAATCTAAGTAGGCAGCAGGTAGTATTGTAAAGTCCAGTCCACGCTTTTTTTTCAAAAAGCACCATGAATTATTTTTTAACATGTTCCCATCTCCAGCATCCGGCTTATGAGAAACTAAAACAGCTGATTTGATGATACATTGCCTGCCACTAAAAAAAATGCAAACCAACTAACAAAAAAAACCCCACCATGGAATGGAAGGGAAGGGGTATTTTAGAAAAGAAAGAAGAAATTTTTGCTTAGGATATTTGCATTCCATATCAATTAGTCCAAAGCTACAAATTGATGAAAGTCCATAAATTTAAAAAAAAAAAAAAAACAACATATAAGCAGAATGAGACAGTTTCAGGAGTATTTGTTGATCTTTTATGCTATTGTGGTTACCCTGCTGATCTCAGAATACATAAAGCAGGTGAGGGCACTTTCTGGCACGGACATTTCCCACTGGAGCCTCAGCTCAGACCCAGAGTCAAGTAGCAGCATGGAAGGGAATCCCTCAGATAGCAGGCTAGGAGAGTTCACTTCAGATAGACCCTGAAAACACGTTGTGTTGGGTTACAGTTCAGAAACCTGTTTCCAGCTGTGCAAAGGAGTATTTATTTCTGTCTCAGTAAATAAATTAACCTTATAATTTGCCTTTAAAGACAGTAATTCTGGTGTTCGAGTTTTCTGAAAAACACAGGTTGCTCCATTCTTTTAGGAGTATTTAATAATTTTGCAGCTTCGACTGGCTTGTTGCTGGAGTGCTTTGTTGACAAATCACGATGTGAATGTCTCAGAAGCCAGAATGTGCTTTCCAACAAGCTGTGTGGGTCCATCTGTAGAACCCCCTGCGGCAGGCACAGGGAAAGGCCTCTTTGCGAGACAAAAAGGTCTGTGTCCCTGAAAACAACCTTGTTGCAGTGATACACATTCATCATACAACTTATGCTTCCAAAATAGTCAATAGACCTAATCTTATATCCATTTAATAGAAAAGGCATTTGCTGTGAATCAGGATAGGTCCAATCTTAGTATGTTAGTAATGAAAAAATGGCACATTAACATCAGCAGTAAAGACTGTGTACCGCCTGCTGGTTAAGTTTGTTTTCTTATTACTACCATGGACCATTTTCTGCTAAATTTGTTTCCTTGAATATTTGAAGGTTCAGTTACTACATGAAGCAAACTGAAAGTGTCATAACCTACCACCACTTCACAAAAACAGTTTGCAGAATGGACTGTGCGCATCCATGAATTCCTGGAACTCATTTCCACATAGAGACAGCAGACACAATTTAAGTAGTTGCTTGCTAAAAGAGAAATAATAAAATCCCATCTCTATCTCACGTCAGTCAGTAACCAATATTTATTACTTGCCTCTCCTTTTCTCTGTTACTCCTGTACCTCAGTGTACGGTCACTGTGATGAACATAATGGCTGCTTGGGGGTAGTGTAAACCTTACTTCTGCGTTGTGTTGCTGAATGTATATATACGGTAACGGGTCATTCCAGGTGACTTCATGACAAACTTGAAACTCTGGTGCTGTCAGATTAAACAAAGCAGGTGTCATGCTGAAAGATCTGAGATCAGGACAACCTGCATCACAAAGGTGCTTGCTATTTGTTGTGTTTTTCCTTCCAACAGAGAAGGATCCAGGCTGTCCAGAAATGCACAGTGCATGAGCAGGCTACGTTGCAAGGCCTTCATATCCTACGAATGCAGAGCTTTGACTCAGCTCATTGGTTACTTACCCAAAGTACTGGGAAGCTGTTGAGTGATTTTGCAGTTTCTTTTCTATTTGGACTATGAATAAAACTTACTTATCTTCGGTGGTTTCAGTTTTGTCTGACTGAAATGGCTGGAGCAAACCTGTCCGAGATTCTGGATGAGTTTGTACTGGAAAGAGCTTGACCTGACCATATACTGGCTGCAAAAAAACATTGTGCTTTTCAGCTGGACATGCAGGCCCTGTAAATTAGTATGCTAATTAAACACCATCTGCAACTGTTTATTATCATACGTACAGATATGTTCTGAATTAAATATTAGCTAAATCAGACGGACTTTTAAGAATTTACCAGGATTTCCTTTATTTCTTTTGGCCCTTCCTAAAGGTTAAACATTTCATTCAGGTCTATAAGAAATTTGGCTTCATAAAAAAATAAATTATTTCAGCTAAAAATTTTTAATGCTAATGGGATCTTTTTTACAGAGCAGACAAAAGAGAGATTGGTGAGTTTTCAAACAGTAAAAATCAACTGTAGTTCCTACAGGAGCATAGTTGCTGTGAACAGTGTGTAATTTGGCAGTAGAGATCTGGAGCAGGAAAGTATCATGTAGCTATTGGCCTGCTGGTTTCTGAAACAACTCTTGTCTCTCCCACGGAAACACCCTGTGGGATTTCCACTGTAAAGTGTACTGATGCTAATTAGCCCTCCATTAGCCAAATGGAGATGCCAGTGATGGTAGCAACTCTCCCAGTTTTGATGAAGGTTAAATCTCCTATCCAGTCAGTGAAAATCAACAGGATTAGTCTAGTACCTAGGTCCTACCTCGGTGAGCAAGTATTAAAATGATGATTAAAAGGTAGTTTTAAATTTTGCAAACCTCATTTGATTTCTTTTTGTTAAAGAGATAAAAACATATTTTGTTTTTTCAGCTGCCAAGAAGTTAGATGAAGTTAGCTGGGCTTTGCCATTGACTCCACAGAGAACAAAATCTAATCCTAGGACTGGGCGTTTTATTTCAGAAATTCAGAGAACAAGCTCCAAGAGCAAAGCAGCTATATACATTAAAAAAAAAAAAAAAGACAAAGGCAACTGTTGTATTACACTGAAGCCTTGAAAAGCTTTTGATCCCACCAGCTGCTTTTCAGCTGCTGTCAGATAAGGTAGGGCTTCTGCTGAGAGAAAGCACAAGAATGTCAGACCTACTGCTGAAGCAAAAGTGTGCAATTTAGGCAGTTACTTGGTCCACGCTGAACCTCTCCTGTGCCACCTTCAGCACCAGTCTGCAAAGACAAATATACCTTTTCTTACTTACATTCAGTAAGTAGATATTTTCTGGTTTGTTTGGTGCATACTGCCTGCACAATTATCACTGATGGAGTGAGCTAGGTTTTACAAACCTCTTCCTATGTGTTCTGTGATTAAAATTGCAGCTGCAGAAATTGAATTTAGACTGTTTCTTTTCCCTTTAAAAATATAAGCTTGTGAAAATATCCATTACCCCATTTACACTGTTAACAAGTAATTCTGGGAAATGCACCCGGAATCATTATACAGCTCTGCCAATGGTCCCAGTTAACGAAAGTGAAGGCAAAACAGTACTGTGTGACACAGCAAATATAGACCAATTTTTGCAATCAGGGAATTGGAAGGGTTCAATGCATTTTATAAACTCCACAATGCTGTTCAGAAGCTTTTCTTACTTTCTGGCTCTGTTTTGTCTGGGGAGTTGTAGTTTCTTTTGCCTTTCTTAGAAAATATAAATACTCTTTCTGTGGCCTCAGATGGGGCATGGACACCCATTCATTACGGCTAGAATATCTTAGTCATAGGTGAGGAGCTCACTGTATGAGATTCAGGTTCTGTATAGATGCAGCAATAACTTCAAATTCACTGTCCTGTAGGAACATTTTACACTAAGTGAGATGTGTTTTCCAAATGCTACCTACTTGGACTCACCAGCAAACCATCTAGGAAACTAATGGTTTGTGGCTATTTTTGCTGCTTGATTTCTGTGTGTTATCATGGCATTGTTGTCAACCTTAATACAGAATAAGCATATGTCTGCATCATCTATAGCAAACCAGCCTGGCTATCCATGTACTTTCAGACTACTTGAAAATATGTTACAAAGCAAAACTAGAAATTGAAGTTTAAGATGGATCAAGAGTCCACTACTTTAACACCATTAGCCACCCAACCAACTCACCATAATTCCTTCTAAGGTCAGCATTTTCAGTTCAGATTAGAAGACTTATGTGTGCATGTGAGTCCTGCAGACAATATTGTTTAGGGCAATGACTTACAAGACATAAATTTTCAGTATATACAGCAGGGGGAATAATCAAACTGAATTCTTTTTCTCTTAAGTAACAAAATATTAGGTCTATCCATCTCAGTGATGAGCTTTTTACATCACTCGTGGCTTTTTTATTAAACTTTGCCTTGAAAAAACAATTCCATTTTACATTGCTTAGTATCTGTGAGCAAGAGATAGGTTACAGGTTAAATCATCTCACTAAAAGCCCAGAATGACATTACTTTGCTTGGCTGGTTTTTACATAAATTGTCCTACCCAGGATTGCTAGTTTAGTGGGAGAGCAGAGACATTGCAGATCCAAGGTTAGGTGCCAAAAGGATCCCATTTATTCAGGAGTAAAGCTGTCTAAGACTGTGATTTGCTGCAAGTTCTTAGTTTCCCAGAATGAGCTAATATGACTTGTACGGGGACACCCACCCACATGAAGACCAGAGGCAACTGTGACTCTAAATGTCACAAAGCTCAAATGGTACACATACAGGTCTTATTCAGAAGGTCAGAGACACACAGATAGAAGCTGACTCCAACTTCTCCAGTATGCGGCATGGCTGCCTGCTCCTCTGTCAAAAGAGGAGTGCTTTCTGGAAAAAATAGCCATTTGATGGAGTTACACAGCAGCTAACATCTCCTTTAGAAGCATCAGGCTTCTCCTCAGTATGTAATGGAGCGCCTATATGATTCTTATATCATCAATGGATCAACATTTGTGGACAATAGCTACGTCAGGACCAGTGAGGTTAATAAACTCTTGTATACTAGGTTTAAATTGGTCTTAACTTCTATTACTTGGGACTCAGATGTCAGAGCCTTCCTGGTGATGAAGCTTCATTATTTGATTCACTGTACTATTCACATCCCTTCCTACCTATTTAAGTCACTTTATGTTTTCAGAAGAAAATCAATAAAGGTAGTGTCTTCTCAATACTTCCAAGAACCATGTCTACTGTAGCAGAGATGGAGGAAGTGAACTACATCACATCTACTCCACATTTCTTTCCTGAATCAGGGTGACGGAAGAGCTCAGATTACACCAATGTTTGAATGAAAATGCCTATCTCATCACCCAAAAGCCTTTCTCTCTTCATGGCTATTCTTAACCATTTCCAACATTGCAAGTCTATACGGAGGCACATCTTTACTTACCATCTCAGTCGGTTGATGTACACAGCCCAGTGACTTAAGTGACAACATCTAAATTCCGTTCCCCTGCTTATATGCTATATGACTTAAAATTTGCATTTACTCCTGTTTCTTCAACTTTAAAATCAGGAACTGGTATTTCACTGCCTGAATAGAGTGATAAATGGCATAATGTAACAACAGCATGAAAATTGCTGTATAAGGGAAAAGGATTGTTTTCAATGTTTTCACTGTCAAAACTTTTTTTTCAGCATTTATTCCACTGGAAAATATGCATATTCCATTCCAAAAGGTTGACACTGCTGTAAGGGTTAAAAAGTATTTGCACATTATAAAATACAAAGTTTTTTACATGGGACAGATCAGTCCCAGGGATTTCTATAGCCTTTTCTCTTTGGTCATTAAGGGGTAGACACCGTTGTCACAGTCTTTAACAAAAGCTACCAATCACAGGGGAAGCCAAACATTTACAGTAATTTCTGTCAAATTATTTTCTGTGCACCTAGATGGCTCCTCAATTGCAGAATCGATGCCTTTCTAATAAGCATGGAATTTTTTTGTTTGTTTCCTGTTTCTTACAATGAGTCTATGGCAAATTACTGGATCAAAGGAAAATGTGAAGTGTTGCTGTGCTGCCACAAAGCAGATGTAAAATTTTAAAACTTTACAATCAACGTTCAAACTTCTCCTTCATATCTGCCCCCTCTTATTTCCTTATTTGGAATTCTCTTTCTTACTCCTCAGAATAGGAGACTACTTAATTTAGTTTCTCCCTGAACATAATTCTCTCTAATATTTCCACTCCTGCATTTCCGCTTATTTGGCCATCCCCTTTCTTCTGGAGTATTATCCATCGACTCACCTGCTCACTTTGATCTTTGTTATGCCTCCACATCAAGCAGCTTTTCCCTTGAGTTAAACAGGATTATTCATTGCAAGAAAAAAACAAATGCTTTCCCCTCTTTATCTGAACCATTTTGAGGCTTTGCATAACTGATGTCCTTTAATGTTTTGTTTTATCAAACTCTCATTTTTCTTTTCAGAGTTATTTTCCTCTGAAATATTCAGGTAGGCCTAGTTAAATTATAAATGTCAACATGTACATTGGAAGGAATTGCTTGTTTTGCTGAACCAACCGATGTTCTTAAACAGGAGAGTTTCTGATTGTATTTGCAATTGCATCTGCCTTTTTGTAGAAAAGAGAGATTTATTTTTTTTTACTTATGTAACTGAGATGCATACAAACAATTTTTGTGATTGTCAGAAGTGAGATTTAAACACATTCAAAAACTTTCTGGAGACCACAGGAAAAAAATCACTTTCAATGACTTTTAAATCACTGTATATTTTCTCCTGATGTCATAGTGAAATGACAGGCAGAAACCACTTTACCTCTAAAAGCATGAAAAATTTGCAGCATTAGTAAAATGCTATGAATACAGTATGTAAAGAGAGCACTCTTGGATGCTTTCTCTGCTCTCATGACTGCTGCCTGTTTTTTTTTCCTCTGCTTTCACCTATCCGTTGCCTAGTCAGCAGGCACTGTCAATCTGAGGTGCACAGAATGATTTTTCTTCTTCATCTCTCGTCTCTTTCATGACAGAGGGTAAAGTGCCTTTCTGTGCAGGTGTGCACTGCATTGTCCCTGCTGATTCGGTGGTGCTTCCTCTCTCCAAACAAACTAAAAGTCTCAGCTCATTCTTCTTACTCTGAAGTAATTGAAGTTAACCATACTGTCAAAAAAGAAATTATCCCATGTAATAGAATATTTTAGAAATACTAAGTACAGCCTGATGCTGCATAGCTATTCAAATTCAGTACTGGGCCCTTATACTGGCCTTGAAGGGAAGAAGCTCTTCCACCTCTGTGGAGCTGCCAGATTAAGTCCTAGGAAAAGAAGTAGAGTGGCAGGAGGGAAGGATTCACTTTTTGGATAGAAAAGGCATTAAAAGAGGAACTGAATATGCTGGTAGTTGGGAATAATCTTTATGCCCTATGATTGATTTCACCAAATGCTGTTTTAAACTGTTAATAAACAGGGGTTTTACATTAATTCCCATCCTATGATCTGGCACTGATTTAATGATAACTGTAGCTGCTGACTCTACCTATGGCTCTTGCTTCTCATTCCAGGGGTAAAATCAAGCTTGTCTGTGTAGCATACAAACCTGTTCGCAGTGTAGCAGCTCATAGGGATGAAGGTTTATCATTTATATATCCAGCTAGGCCTGAATACAGCAAACTGTGACAGAGCTATGCTGGCCTAGAGAGGAGTCTATAAAGCAAAGCAAACAAAATTTTATGTCAAGGAATTTCCTATAATCTGTATGATTTGCTCATTAGGGAACTAGAACTGTTTCTGGACTGTCTTCTGCATGAGTCCTGCCTTCTCCATGCACAATAGGTCTGCTTCACCCAGACTAGTCAGGGTCAGAAATGTGAACAGTTGAAGAATTGGGCCAGTTGTAGGAATTCAGAAATTTTGTGATTAGAACCTATTACAACCTATTACAAACTGGTCCTTGTCCTCCTAAGCATCTTAGCGCTCCTGCCACTTCACAGGTTGTCCCACCAATGACTTCACTGGCTTTCTGTTTGACCACATCTTCCCTCCTCAGCATCTATTTGACATACCCTCTTCTTAGCTGGTCTTTTGGTTTGGCAGCTGCAGTTAAGGAGACCACAAGTACACATCTGCATATGGATAGCTGTGATTTGTATTTCTAAGGTAACCTTGCATTTACATGCATGCAGAACTTGGGAAATCCTAGGTAGGAGTGTGATACCTGTGTCTCTCAGGGTGTGAATAATTTCTGAAAGTCTGTTTGGCATTCACTGCTCTTGGGTAAGACTGTATTACCTGACTGCCTATAGAAGTACAATGCAGTATCAGTGTGAAGGCATGAAAACAGAATGCATCATATTATGTTAAACTGACCCTGCTGAGCCAAAAACTACATGGGGAAAAGGGAAAGAAAAAGTAACCTGTAAAATGAGAATGGAGCGGGTGCTCAACAGAAAGCAGAGCTGGTTTAAAATGAGTGCTTTTTGATAGAGTCTAAAGTCAGACAATCTCTTCCCCTTACTCCCCATCACCCCCAACACCTTGCTTTCTATCCTGATGCTTTTTAATCCATCTCTTGTTTTTTACTTGCTTTCTACCAGCCCTGCCTGAAAATTAGCTTTCTACCCTGCTGGACTGTAATTATTGCTGGCAAGTATCACCATGTGCTGCAATCATTGTGCTTGCAGAGAAGGTCTGTTTTGGCTCAGTGATTTCCTCAGTGATTTCCTAGCATATTTTCCTGGGAAGAATTAGGACACAGCTATGTGTTTTTTCCTGGAAGTTGATCCTGTTCAAATTATGATACTTCAGTAAAATCTGCGGTGAGGTAGAGGAAAGACCTTTCTGGACTTTTTTTTTTTTTTTTTTTGGGTGGGGAGTGGGAGGTCTGGGGCAGGCATGTCCTGCTTTTAAGGGCAAATCTTATCCATTACAATGAGGCGGGTTTTGTGAAGGCAAATGAGATGTAGTCTCAAGACAGGAGGGTTTGGCTGGTCGATCCCAACCACCTCCTCCTGAGAGGAGCCCAGAAGAGCTGATGGTCCTTGCCCAGCTGCCCCCAGAATTGGAAATGGCTGCTATCTACTGTACTTTGCAAGTAGATCGCTATGGGCATACCAAAAGAAATCCACACTTTAGAGTTACATTTGGAAAGAATCTGGATGCCTATTAACAGTGTTTTGGCAGCTTGTTGGTGCAACCTTTATTGGGAGCTCAGAGTCATTTTTGCTTGTCTGTTTCAGGTGTGTTTTAATCTGAATATTTAACTCTCTTCAGTGCTGTGCAATACAGCTTTGTATTTGTAAGTGATGTTAACATCAGCTTCTACTATATTTATAAAGAAGAAAAGAAAAATATATTTTAAAAAAAGCTTGTTGTTGGAAGTCATAGTTGTTCACTGAGATGCCTCAGGCAATTACCTGAAAAAGTCTTTTCAAGCCAATACACAGTGTGAACATTGAGGAAAGAAAGGAGGAAATCAAAAAACCACCAACCCCAAAATACCCAAGGTGGTCGAGGGCGAACAGAAAAAAACCTGTTCTTTTAAAATAATTGAGCTTAACATCAACAGTGGAAACTACCAGCTACATGGAAGTAATAATGTGACCCAAATCCCTGGAAGAAAAAAGAGTACTTGATGTTTGGATTTCTTTCTTCTTTGAAAGTAAATTGTTTTTAGGCTCAAAAGAAATAGCTGAGTAGGGTAAATGGTAGTTTTTCTCTCTAATACAGTTTCATTATGCTCAGAAAAATAGAAACAGTTTGAATTAGATCAGCATAAAGAAAATCTCTGAGGTTAAATTTGTCTTCACTTTTTCACAGCAACACAAAAGAATGGCTAGTGGTAGTCTGACTGATACTGCAACTTTTACCATTTGCTTTCTTTTGGCAGGGTAAGCAAGTCTTATGTATTTCCTTTTAACTCCCACTTCTTGGGATCTATTTTTTTATAATTAAATGTCGTGGTTTTCATATACACACCTTACTAGCTTGTTTTTCCTTTATTTGCTCATAAAGTTATACAGAGGCTAGGACTCAACAACAGGCTTAAACAACACTACAGTAGATCTTTTAAGAGCTGAATGGCTCTTAGACACTGGGCACTGTTCTTTCATTTAAAGAAGAAAGGCTTTTTTTTGTTTTTCCTTAGTAATGAGTTATTAAGTGGGTTTCTAAGTCTTTAATTTACTGCTATTTTTGCATCTCTGTGGCAGACATTCATCGAGAAAGAGGTAGCTGGGAATAGAGCTTACTGACCCAGATATTTTCCTTTAGCACAGCAGTTTCATATACATTAGTGCAGTAGCATCTATAGCCCATTCTAACAGGGCTCTAGGACTGTTTTAACCAAGGTGTGGTTTCTCAGTTCTCTGCAGTGATTTATGCACCAGAGTATCTGTAAATGGGAAGTAGCAAGATGTCAGATACATTAATGACTCTTGAAACTAGATGAGTGTATTGCAAACATAAAATTCTTACCTCTTAACTGGGGGAAATCACCAAAACAGGTCTCCAGCAAGACAGACAGATAGGTGGTTTTGAGACCTAGAGATATTGAACATTTCTAAGTGTAAAGTCTGCATAAATACTTTAGGATGCATCCCTGTCATGCCTCTGACCACAAAAATTAACGGATGCTGGAAAAACTACAGAGACTGTGTAAGGAAAGAAGTAAATCCATGTTTTAGGAACAATTGCTGTCTCCTCATAACTGTACTCATAAAATGCAGAAACAAAATTCATTCTGTCTTTCTGGAAAGGTCTAGACAGTTTTAGGACAAGGCACAAGGATCTCATCCAACAACAAATCCTATGTTCTTCTGTCTCTCAGTGTTTCACAAAGCTTGTTTGTTTTCTCTATTTATCCATATTTAAACATGACAGGGAAAAAAGGGGGGGCAGCATTTGGGGATGCATTTCTAACAAAAGTTGTGAGAAAAGGCAGGGGCAATGTGCAGCCTTCATTAATGAATCATTCAAGCACAACAGCAGCCTAACATAAAGCTGCATTGGATAAGCAATAGAGGCCTGCTCAAGGTTCTCGGGGTTCCTCACAAGCTGCCAGTCTGGGACTCAAAATATAGCTGCAATATTCCTCCAGTCCCATTGTCTTGTCCCTGCATCATAAATAGTTACTGAAGGTGAACTGAAGCTCTGGGCAATCCTGCTTCGGCAGGGGAGTTGGACATAGATGATCTCTATGGTCCCTTCCAACTCTAAAAATTCAGTGGAAATTCAGTGAAATTCAGTGAACAAAAGCTGCACCTACATGGTTTGATAATGATCCGGCTTTGCCAGGTAAAGTAGAAGTGATGATGATACAAGTGGCTCAGCAGCCGGCACGCTGCAGCTCTAAGCCTCATCTTCCAAAATTCATTCTGCAGAGCCATGACGAAATATTTTCTTTTAGTCATTTGAAAGGAAATGTCACTATACTCAAATACCTCTACCATCCCATAGTAGAACCAACCAGCCCATCTGTCAAAGATACAAGTTATACTGAAGAATGCTGCATATAAGGACTACGATTTTATCAACAAAGATTTTATCAACGGTGTGACAAAGTTGTGACTACAATTACAGCACAATTACAGTGCTTTAAATCCTCCACTTTGTTAATAAACAAAAACATTGCTCAAGCTTTCGGGCAAATGTGGAAAGAAGAATCAATCTTCCGAAAACCACGAGAAACGACGACAGGACAAATTTCAGTATTTTCAGTCCCTGATGCGCAGACTGCTTCACCTTTGGCTTTAGAGAAGGAGAAGCATTTTGCTTCTAGAATCATAAAATCATAGAATTGTTTAGGTTGGGAAAGACCTTTAAGATCATTGAGTCCAACTGTTAACCTAGCACTGCCAAGTCCTAGGTCACCTAGTCATTTGCCGTGTAGTGGTGCCACCAAAGCCTTGAAAACAAGGCATTCCCAGCATTTGCTGATCTGCTTGCCAGGCTGTCACATTTCCCTTCAGTGCTACACAGATGACTCTTGCTGCAAAATTTGTGTAGGAAACTGCAAAGTGTTGTGAGGATGTTATGATCAGTCTGTTATGTGGCAGCACTGCATTCACTCACTTATTGTCTCCAGAACACACTGAAGGGTAAAACTAAGTCTTACTTGAAAAGTCTGCTTTAACTGGGAAGGACACCTAACACAAATGCTTTCTCACATTAATTGTTTTAGGCATCATCTAGATCAATTGACTAACTGAGCTATTATTTCCTATTATTTTATCTAGCTGTACTACTTACTGTCCCTGATGCCAAAGTCTCTTACCTCCTTTTGAACAGCTAGAGCATCTAGAGTTTTAGGGTTAAGTGAAGGTAAAATAAGTGCTACAGGAAGGCTAACCTGGATTTCTTGGGATGCACTCTACAGAGCTATTTCAGCTGGCAAACTGAAGCTTGTCACCAAGGTGTTGCCTTAGCCTTGACCACTTTATGTATCATCTCCCTTCCCCATCACACTACACGGCTCTTTGTGCCCGTATGTTTGCTGACCTCTATCCCAGATATTGCCGCGGTTCAGTGGTGCCATATGAGTAGGAATTTAGGGATGTGGGGACAACATATAAAGCTGAATATGAGTGCAAAATATGTTTACATGATTCCCGATTAAAGGTATCACTTAATTAAAAAAAAAAAAATTATGCAGTCTGTACTGGCAAAAGATTTAAAAAAAACCCACCTATAACAGATATTCAGATCAAAATGTTGGCATAGGTTTCATTAGTAAAGGAAAAGCACTAATAAAAAGCTGCAGTCTCAGTTGCTTCACAAGAAGCAGAGGCCCAAGAGCAGCTATTGCCATGGCAACAAAAGGAGCGAAGGGATTTACGCTTCTATATGTTCCTGTGCAGTTTTAACCAAGAGTGAAACTGGCTTGAAAGCACAGCCCCAGCGTATTCATTCTTCTTCTTTATGAATTGTGTATCTCACTTCACTGCCTCAGAGTTTACATCTTACAGTGATAGGTCACTGACCACACATGGCTAAAGATTTTTTTCTGGACCTGTTAGAAGCTTAATTCTTAGATTATTTACCTAACTTTCTGCTATATAAAATCATGAGGTTGAGTAGGTTCCTGATTTTGGTTGAAAATTTTTATTCAATGCCTATGCCATAAACTGGGTCCACAACCTAAAATACACCTAATTCCTCCTACTAGTAATGCATTGGGAAGACTAAATCTAATGTTACTCTAGTAGAACATTCCTTCATCTCTAATTTCAGCATGTATCACTGAAGACTTTTCTCCCATATGCTCATTAATACAATTTCTCTCTTTAGCAAATTTTATCTTACAAAAAATACTGTGTGTTAATCTTATCTAATAAGCTTCTTATAAAACACATAAAGAAAGATCATCTTGTAGCCATCAGGACATTTTGAGATCCAAATTATGCTGCCCTGATTTAATTTATTTTTTTTAAAATTAATCTGTTTTCATTAATGGTATTATCTTTTAACATTTCAGATCACAGTATTTCGCATGGGATCAGAAGGACATCAGGATATTGATTTAGCTATCCTGACAGCATTACTAAAAGGTAATGGAGTTTCACTCCACAGTGAGTCAGTATCAATCCAAATGGATTAACTCTGTGTCTCTGCTGTGCTGAAACCTGCATTTATTGACAATGTCTACCGTATCAAGATGGTAAATTTATACCATGACATTGAGGTATACTTTTTGCTCTAACTGCTTTATACAAATCCAGCTCTTTCTTTAATGTTTAAATAGCTACTGTTTATTTATACCATGAAATTGAAGTATACTTTTTGCTCTAACTGCTTTATACAAATCCAGCTCTTCCTTTAATGTTCAAATAGCTACTGTTTTTCCTTTCTGAATTTTGATTCTCCATCCACAATTGCTAATTCGTCACAAGAAGTATCAGTGGTAACCCCCCACCAATTACCTGAGAAGGTTAGTACTCAACAAATAGACAGCCAAAGAACTTCTCAGAGTTAGATTGCCTTGGTGGCTAGTAGAAGCTCCAGAAGGAGGTTGTCTCTCTTTAGATAAAACTGACACTATTGTCAAAGTAAAATGTTATCAGTAGCCATCCTAGGAAAGTCTGCGTGGGATTCCTTCCAGCCTGCACTAGCAGAGCTAAGAACTCAGCTGTTGGGGTGGTAGGGATTTTAATCTTAAACTTCATAGGTCACTAAATCTTTCTAAGACATTTCATGTTAATGTGCTCTTAAAAGATCGTCTTACAATAAATCTGCTGTTGCTACAGTTCATTATAAACCCTGGTCTTTCAGACACACCACTTAGCTTGGCTACCTTCAAAATATGATATTATCAGGTAATTTTATATCTGCTTGTAAATATAGAAAAAGGTGAGATTTTAAAGGCTCTAAAGCGCATTTACTTACTCGATGAAGGATTATTCTCCTAGGACAAGGGCTGGGAGGTTCTAGCCCTCCATTTATATGCTATTTCCCCAAATATGATTTTCACAAATTGCATGTATCAATCACCATGATCATCTTAGTGCCGCCTGGACTGTTTTGTGCTATGTAGTATAGGCCATACTGATTTTAAAAACAGAGAATAAGATGGAGCAAACAATTCTAAAGAGGAATCTGAGAAACACTAGGGAATGTATTTCCAAAGGTGACTGGGGAAAGTTGTCCCTCATGAGCCTTTTTCACAATTGTCGACATGCTATTGCCACCCTTACACCTGAATAAGAGGGTACATATGTGGCAGACCTGAATTTGAGTCATAAAAAACATTTAATAGATTTACTGGGTACTCGGAAGGTATGGGGAACTTTTCTTGCTTGTTTCAGGGCTCAGTTTTCTTCAGTTTCTTCCTGGGCAGGCTCACAAAAGCTATATGAAGAGAAAAGGTAGAAAGCTTGAGTAACTTTCACCTAACCAAGCAAAATAGTATTGTACCTTTTACACAGTTATTAATCCCATTTGAAAAATGTCACTTCAAACATTTAACACAAAAGGAGGAGGACAGGAGGAGTAAACAAGCACTGGCTACTTCAAAAGTATGATTGCAAACTGATAGCTACCAGCCAAGGAAAAGAGCTGGAATTATTTTGCTCCAGTAGATTTTCTTTCTTTAGGCTTCCGTGGTATTGCTTTCTCCACTTCTTTTGCTCATTTCAATCAAGATACCAGTTTCTTGTCCTTCAAGTAACATGACTATTTTGCTCCTACCCTGAGGTAACAAGTTTTAGCCATCTGCATAATTAAATCTCAAGGCATTTTGGACATCATCACACAGAAACAATATAAATCAAGGCAAGGAATGCAAAAAGAAATTAAAAGCAAGGAACAAGAATTGCATCCATCACCAAATTTCTATTTTCTATCCTTAGGAAATGTTTTAATTTTTATCATAAATACAACAATTATCCCTAGTGTAAAGTGTATTCTCTTCACATTTGTTCTTAAGACAATCACTAAAACTACAGCTCTTGATTTCTATTACTAAAATACAGATTGTCTTAAAGTTGTGATTCCACTTTTTCTAGGTATATTTTGAAGGTCTGAATAGCAACAGAGATCCCTGGAGTCTTTTACCACTTTGAAAGCTGCCTCTTGGAAGCTGACGAATATAAAACATTGGCCTGGGAGGGCTTGTTTTCTGTTTGAAAAGTTCTTTTCCAGTATTTACGTGAGCAAGTGTACTATGGTTGCAGTCTGGGTATATGAGTAGTCCTCTCTGATCCGGAATATCCATTTTGCAAGAGCATAACTGGTCCTGTCATCTCCTAAGTGAACTGAAATTACCTTCTCTGTTCATAATAGTAGTACAGGACATAGGGAACCTATGCTAGCTGAGAAGGTGCCTGGACCTGTGTAAGTAATTTTGACATCTCCTTTCATGCTTGCTTGACAATCTTGATTTGGTAATCATGAGCCAGAGGAACAAAAACTTAAACCTCATCTTTCCTGCTCATCAGCACTTTCTGGTTATGAAGGTACTCAATGAAGATTAGATTTATCAGATGCTTCTTGTTAATCTGAGTTTTCTGATCACAGGGAATGAAATTCCATGTAACTTTTTAATCAATGTGTGCAAAAATGAGATCTCTTGTCTCAGGTGAGTCATCCTTATTGATATCATGTCTTTGTACAAAGGTTGTGGCCCACCCCAAAAGGAATACTGCCTTTCTGTATATATACCCCATCAGGCTGATAGATACTTGGGGTTTTCATCAAGTCAAGAAATCTAAAGTGGCAATGCTGAACCACGTGTCTATTGATTTACTAGTAAATGGATTTGAAGACTGGGTCTGAATGACCTTGGCATTCCTTGAAGATTAGATTCAGGATTTAATCTCTTTCACCTCTTCAGCACTGTGTGAAAAGGGGGCAGAGAAAAGTATGGAACTGGGAAATGATTATTGGTTACTTTTTCTCAGTCTCACTGATGAAGATTTTGCAGTTCTTGCCAGCCAGTATTCAAGGTGCATACCAGCTAATTACCAGTCCCACTCTGGTGTGAGTGATTTGTTCATGGAGAGGAGAGGGACAAGGACTGCAAAACATGAAGTATCATTTCCTGTTTGCTGTGTAAAATTTGCAGTGAGCTAGTCTGTTTTTAAACCCACATCAGGCACACTGCCAACGCAGGAACTCTCCTGGACGGGATATTCCACAAGCCCCAAACCCTGAACTGAATATGGGAGATTATTTCCGTGTTTGTTTTCATGAGTCACTTGTTTAATCTTGTCAGCAGATCTATCTTTCTTGGAAGTGATCTCCAATAAACTAGGGAATGGCATCCAATCTGGTTATCAATTTACATGTTTTTCTTGGCCATTCTCTTGAATCTTCATCTCATTCTTTCTGATGTCCGGGTACCGTGCTCCA
>JAOXNO010000020.1:39588737-39598930 GCA_028565335.1 Limnodromus scolopaceus | reverse complement strand
GGATGTCACAACAGCATATGGCTTGTGAATTCTTTTTTTTTTTTTTTTTTAATTTCAAGAGACATGCAACTGTGGGAAGTAAGTTTTCAATTGCATAAATTTGTAGCAAGTAAATTTATTGATACAGCTTAACTGTATCTTAACTTGAGCAGTTGGAACTCAAACAGTAATGGATTTTGTCCTTTTGCAGCTGCTAATTGAGCAGAAGGCATATGACAGGGAAGTTAAAGACAGCATATGGAGAAGTTCTAAAATATAATTGCTTTGAAGTGGGATCAAAGATCCTAGTTCACGAAGCTGTTGCAATGTCTGGAGCATACTAGCAGCACCAGCCATATTTCAGCTGGTGCTGCAGAAGCCTTCCCGGTGCAATTGTGAGCATTGGGAAAGAGGTGCTGTGTGGTATATGCATATAGTAATATTACTGCCATGTAACCTTCTGAGATAAGCCATGTTAGGCTTATGCAGGTCTGATGTCTCTGCATACTTTCCAGCCTGCGAATAAGCCATGATTCACGCCCACTGGACAGCCAGCATGTGGTATCAGATGGTCCTGATAGACAGTGTGATGGTCTGCCAGCCTTGAAATCACTAACACTGAAGGTTTTCAGAGTTCCGCCAGATATCTGGTTATTGCCTTTGGAGCTGTTGTTGCTATCAGCTTTGTTACCATCAATTGATTGGCTAAATGCCAAAATGATGCTTGTAGCAAATGCAGTGGAAACACAGCCTTCACCAATGAGTTGTTGAAACAGAAGACAATGTAAAACCTGCTGAGATGCAGAGCAGAAAGTTAATTTGGACTACTATTTTCCCTAATCTAATTCTTTTCTTTAAATGATGATTCGAAGAGGACACTGGCATAGAATCATAGGATCATAGAACTGTCTAGGTTGGAAGGGCATGCTTAGAACCACTACAGAAATGAGTCTCCAACAATCACTTCGGTCTAGATAGAGCAGGTTTGTGTCATTTCAGCTTTCCAGATTCCTGAGCACTAAGTATCATAGACTATCCCAGGAGAATCCTTTAGAAGTTCACACTCATCACAGTAACCTTTAGTCAGTATATAAGAGCCTGTAGCCTAACTCTTCAGTAATCTGGGATCCTGCAAGGGCACAATGTACCCTCCAATGTACATGTACCCTAGCTCACCTAGGATACAGAGCTAAGTCTATGGCCCCAGGCTTTATCATCAAGGAGTGTTGTATTTTTGGGCCAAGATACTGGATAGATCACCTGACTTTTACCAGAGGAATCCAAGATATCCAAGCGCTCCTGGATGGATGCCTGAGAGTATAAAGTTAACACCTGCAGGAACCAAACCTGAAAGACCCAGATCTCCTTCTTGTTCATTCAACTTTACACCATCTTTGCATTATCTATCTACAGCCAGCAATATCTGTTCTGAAATAAAATACTGCCAAATCAATGCCTTGCATCCCAAGTGCAACTTTTCTTCTGGGAGCAGATGAAAGGAAGGAAGAGTCCCACGGCAGACATTAGTCATATTGTCTTAAAACTTTCTTTTAAATGTATCTTATGCTCAGAGAGACACCAGGATAGTGAGTAAATAGTATGTAGACATTGGTCATATTGCCTAAAACACTATATAAAGCAGTAAGTATATTACAGTAATTACAATAATGCAACACAACTAAGCAGATAATCTTGACATGACACACGATGAAACAGAAATGTAGGGAGCAGAAATGCCAATTTCTCACCCCTGGCAGTGTTAAGGGCCTAACAAGTGGTTCCACTGGGGTCCGTGTATTGAGTTGATGAGAGCAGTAGGTTATTA
Organism: Limnodromus scolopaceus; assembly: GCA_028565335.1. Lineage (NCBI taxonomy): Eukaryota > Metazoa > Chordata > Aves > Charadriiformes > Scolopacidae > Limnodromus > Limnodromus scolopaceus. The sequence continues at coordinate 39,597,126 of JAOXNO010000020.1, read as the reverse complement.
ACTCTACCTTATTCTTTGATTTCCCAAATATCCTTTGGCTTTGATTTGGGTACATTGCAGTGACACTCATGAGCAAGATGAGTCCTCAGAGAGGACATTTTTTGGATTCTTTTTACTGACTCAAACACATGCTCTGTGGCACCAAATTCAATCAAGGAAATTATTGAAAGGAGAGAGTATTTTAAGAAAGCCCATCTCACATTTGTTCTATAGAGTTTTTCTTATGTTAGTGGAATTATTTTTACTTCTTAATAGTGGATAGCATTCCACCTGAAGTAGCCTGGATACTTTCTTTTTCACATAAGTCAGAAGTCATCAGTCCATCCTGGAATAAAATTGACTAAACAGCATCTGCAACTGATAAGATGCTCTGTGCAAACTTTGATAGCTTTTATTTTCCTTCTCCTCTTACATAATGCCAGTGTGATCCACATTCACCTCAAGACCACATAGGGAAAAGAGGAAACAGGAGAAGGGTGCAAGGGCTTTCCAGCAACAAACCTCACTCTGCAAGCAGCCATCCCACCATGTGCATCAGAGCCCCAGCGTGCAGACCTGTAAGGCCCAATCTACACCCTAGCTGATGACTGGTTTAGACCTGGAGTAAAAAAACCTCTTGAGAAACCATACATTTCCTTCAACTGCCAAATGTCTGCAGGGCTCTGTGAGACAATGAAATGAACCCTTACAGTAACAGTCCCTGAGAAAAGCATCATCTCCAGGGCTGTACATGCACCCACAGGAAAACTTGTCCACTGCTGGTAGCCTTTAACACCATGGAGGCAAGTGGGAAGGACAGAGGCTGGACCATGGCTTGCTTTCCCCTCTGCTCAGTATTTGGAGCAATAAGCACGCTCAGAGAAAACAATTCTGATTAACTGCTGGGCTTAGGGGCCTTTCTGGAGATGCAGCCACTGCTTGGTGCCCCATGCCAGTTCCTCTTTCCCATGATCAGATACAGCAGAATGCCCAGTGTTCATCCAGCGGCCGGGTTCTTCCTAAAGCACAAAAAGGTCCAGGAATGCTACATCACTCCACACAAACTGGGAAAGGCTCCTTGCAGGGGTCGGAAAGTGTTCACCTGGACCCTCTATGATTTGGCTTGAGTTTAGGCTGAACTGAGGACGGTGTACGTAGTCCACTTCCTTCCCCATGTTCATCAGATCCACTCCTGATCCAAAACAGTTTCTAAACCAGGCTGCATCCCTGGCTACCCAGACTGTAGGTTGCAGTCAGTTTAGGAAAACCAGGAGGTGAAGCTCCCCCATCACATGTGCAAAATGGTGCCAGGCTGCAGAACTGCCATCGCTGCCCCTGGGTTTTGGAGTTCATCCATGTGCCTCCTCCACTGCTCACTAGACAGCTTGCCTGAGCACCTGCCAAAGCTCTTGCTTCTCCTGCAGGCACACGGATGGGAAGGAGGAGATCCAATGACATTTTGAGAGGATCTGTTGTTTGCTTCAGAAAGGGGGAGAACATTGTTTGCTCTATGTACTTAATTTACACTACCATACCCACAGTGGGTAGTTTTTTCTGGTTTTATAAGCAAAACCGTAGAGACATTTTTTTCCCTTCCCAAAGGTAAATATTTTCTGTTCTTGAATGTTGCATGTTGCTTGTGTAAGAAACTCAAGAAATGTTCAAAAGTCACTGACATCCCCCATGAGGTCTTTTGTGAGAGCTTTTGTCTGTGTTGTAGTATATAGCAATGAGAAGCTGTGTCTTACATAAAGGGGTGTTCCCATTACTTTTTAGTGACAGAAAGATCTTTTACTTTTTTCACTGTTTTTAATTCTCATCTTCATTTCTTTCTATCATCTTGCTCCTACATCACCTACCTTTTTATAAGAGCTCATTTCTGTAATAAAATGAAAGTGATCTGAATGATCTACAGTCCAACATCTCCCAAATAATTGTTGCAGATGTTGCCAAGTACTTGGCAAAGTTTCATGGCAGTGAACTGACTGCAAAGCTGAGAGTTATGAAATTAAACTGTAGACTGTGCTTCCTGAAGGTCTGCTGAATTGATCCTTCACAGAGAATTTCAGCAGCCAGTGCGTTATGCTTTATGTTTTCTGCGCCTCCAGTTTCAGAGTCCACTTTCTGCTGGAACAGTGCATGATTCTGAATAGTACTGAAATGGGGACAGAAATGCTTTGAAGTTATGAAAAGCTCTTGTTTGTCCTCACTTCATGATATCAGTATAAGAACTAATAAAGACCAAAAAAAAGTGAAGGTATGAGGCCTTTAAAAAATGAGCCTTTATACAATCACCTAATCGCTGCAAGAAGTTATGTAGTTAAAAGTTGAAGGGCTCTTTATTTATTTGGTTGATCAGTTCATTCGGGCCAGTTCTCCCTGTGACACTGAAGCATAAATACTGTCTTGTTATTACAAATCAGCTAATAACCATGAAATCCTTAGTGAAATATTAAAAAAGCACAGCAGGGCAGGAATGTCCCACAGCGTCCATTAAAACTACAGGGAAAAACGTACCCTCCCGTCCAAAAAACAAACAGCTCTAAATCCATCTTATCATCTGCATTGTTTCTTAATTAATTCAGATATAGTATACCTTGACAGCAGATTTATATCATGCTTACATGAATATTGCATGTGTGAAGGGAAATTTGCCTCACCAGGACCCCTCAGTACAAATAGACAGAGGAGACATTCCTATGCTCGTACAGGATCCCCACCTTATCAAGTGGGAATGCATAAAAGATGTGCATAAAATGCACAACTGTGGAAATCTGTGGGCTCTGCGTGAGCTGAACCTGTTTGTAATTGCTAGATGTACGTGTGTGTATGTGTGTACTCATGTCCATACGGTGTGCATACGTGTGTGTGTGTGTGTATTCCTACAGCTGAATCAGTATCCCTCCTGGCTTCTTCTCTTGCTTCCCATCCAAGAGGAGGAAAACCAATTCATTTCACCACAAGTTGTGTCTGCCTATATCACGTATACCTACTGTATTTTTCACAGGGGATATGTGGAAACATTAATGTTTATGAGAAAATCTGAGAACCATAGATTCAGATTTGAGAACCAGTACTTTGTTAGAGGGATAATGGAAGGTCTGGGGTTTTTTTGATTTGCAGATCATTTGCAGAAATGGCATGGACATCTGTGAGACTTCTGACAAACAGAAATAATGGTGGTGGTCTGTTAACTGAGTCTAATGTATGGCTTGTTTCTTTTTTCTTCTCTCTCCCCTGCATCCCTGTCTGTATACACAGGAGCTAACGCATCTGCTCCAGACCAGCTGAGCCTAGCATTAGCCTGGAACAGAGTAGACATCGCCCGCAGTCAGATCTTTATTTATGGGCAACAGTGGCCGGTACAGTATATATACAGCATCTTCTACTGAGAACACTTTAAACCCTACACAACATTAAAGCCGTTCTGTTGGCAGCAGTGGTTTTAACACAGTTTAAAATATACTGAGTCATGCTTCCAGCCAACCACAAAGTTCACAAAATTCACAGCTACTGAAGACAGGCGCGGTTACAAAGATGTTAATATGTTGGCTTGTTCAAGGAAATGGTGACATCTAGCGATGCCTTAACACTGAGAGACCACACCTTTAAAGAACCGGAAAGCAACACATCTATACTATCAAGCAATGATCCTGCAAGCTGGGAAAAACAAGTGTCTGTTTATAGCCATGTTACAATGTTAGGCTATGAATTAAAGGAAAGGCAAAACTTTTTGTTCTTCAAGCAAGAGGCTTTTATACACAAATACTGAATTTGATGATAGTCAGAGATCAAAAATACGCTGCACAAATGTTGGCAGTCATCAAGTGGACCGCGAGAGCTGATCAGCAATGTCACCAGAGAAGTGCTGCGGCTGCAGACCTGAGCTGGTGTTACTTTCCTGCCCAGTGCTGCTGTGCACCAATCTGCCCACTTCTCACCTGCCCCATCCTATGCTCCAGCTGCCAGCTGTGGGGACAGGCTCCCCGGCCAACACCGCTCTCCTGGGCAATACTTCTCTGCAGGAGTGGGAGGGCTGTAAACAGAGGGGCTGTTGAACGCTGTGTGGTGCAGTGGAGGAGTAGTCAACTCCCAACTTGTGTTGCAGTTTTTACAGTGGTAGAAGTCACCCAGTAAAAGACAGAAGGACTATTTCTGTACCTATAGCTCCTTAAAGTCCACCATGTCTTCCTTTGGAAGGTTTAATTGGATCACAGTATTCATTACTGTGACTTTTCTTTTGTCACCATCACGAAAATTTCATATGCCAACTCCCCATGGAAAAATTATAACTAAAGGAAAAGCTTCTGTTTAAATATCCTTGTTGTAAAGGCAGTTTCTGGAGCTTGCGGCCCCATAAAGCCAGTTTCAAAAATCCTTGCCTTTTCATTTATGGAATGAATGGGACTATTTGTCTTGTCTTCAATATTGGGCATAAGTATGCTTCAAAACAGATGAGTAATTTCAATGGTACTAAACTGTTCTTACTATTGTTGCTCCATCTCCACATCATAGCAAAAATTGCATAAATGCTGCAAGCTGCAATCATTTTGCAAGCTAAAAGCTGGAACTATGAGATAATTCTCCATCCTTCTAACTCCCCCCAACCTGAAAGAGATAAAAAAAGAGAGGTTATGCATAAGAACACCTCTTGCATTTGTCCCTTCGAAGAAATGTTAATTATGAAGCTATTTCTGCTTCCTGGGTGTCAAAGTTTCCCTGAGTTTCCACACAGAGGAAAAAGCTAGTAAAGACATAATTGAGTGTGTGCACAAAAAAAATATACCCAATATAAATAAAATCTTTGTCAGGAAATCAAGAAATAAAGATAATAATGAGGTGCTGAATAGTGTGGAGGTGTGGTCACCGGTTTCCTGGGTTCCACTTCCTTGGCCTTAAGCTGGATTTCCTAGAGTATGTTTTTCTTAACACTCTTACACTTATTTTTGAAATGCTGCCCTGAATCAGAGAAACCAATATAGACTAAAACTGTGATTATCCTGTTTTAAGCTTAGCTGAGCAACCCTCAGAATTTTGTCAGGATTCCCTGCTTGTGCCAGGGTGACTGGACCAGACGGATAAAGCCTGTGATGCCCAGGAACGGCCTGAATTAATCGCTTGCTTTGCAGGTGGGCTCCCTTGAGCAAGCAATGCTGGATGCACTGGTGTTGGACAGAGTGGATTTTGTGAAATTACTCATAGAAAATGGAGTAAGCATGCATCGTTTTCTCACCATCTCCCGGCTAGAGGAATTGTACAACACGGTAGGGCCAATCTAAGGCAAATTTTCTATCTCTGTATTCATTGTTCTAGCTCCCATTCATGTTACAACAACATGATGATGCACAAGGCAGCCAACACCTGCTGCAGAAATTTTCCTTGTTAGGAGTCCACATTGTCTCTTAGCTTTGTCTCTTGCACAATGGAACATGGTTTCTCTTGCCCACCTAATCTGCTGTATGGGTTTCGTAACGCACACACAGTACCAGCTGATTTCTGCTCATTGCAATTCCAACATGATAGACCTGAGATTTAGGCAGATGGCCCTGGCTGGAAGACAGTAACTGTCAAGTTAGGACCAGTAGGGTGGTGATATGTGACACCTGACAGCATAAACCCTTACAGTTTCAGGAAAATCTTGCAACGGTGAATCAAACTCAGCCACTAGAAAATAAATAGAAGCCAACTTCTTGGGATAATATTCTGAATTTAAGGTTGAAATCTGATGACTTCAGGACGTCTATTACAGTGAAGGACTACCCTATGTCCTTACTGAATGTTACAAAAATGATAGTTTTGACTTTTAAAAGCCTGTTTGCAAGTTTTATATCTTTGCCTATAAAATGAACATAAAACTGCACAGGTTCAAATTGCTTCTGTTTTCTCAACTGCAAAACACATACATATCATTATTGCCTACTGAGAGAGTCCAGTAAGTTCAAATTCCTTAAGTGGTATGGAAAAAAACTTAAAGCCTTGTCTAGATCTTAGGATTGTTAGTTCTGGCTGTTGGAGAGAGATGTGATAGCCCTTTTCAAAAAGCTTATTTCTGCCAGTACTTTTCAAAGCCCTGCCATCATAAGCTGGGCTGTTATCCAGAGATGTTTCACATTAATGGTGACCAGAAGACAGTCTTTCAAAAATATCAAATATGAAAAGAACTCCTTAAATTTGTGCAAAATATAGAGGAACAGGTATCTGTGCCACCCTTAAGACAGATTCCCATCTGATCTTTGATCAGCCTAAACTTTGCCTATCAACAAGCATCTACGTATTACAAACAGAAAGCCTATGTGTTTTCTTGCTACAGAGATAAGCATTGTAGTTCTTGTACCAAAGCCAGTTTTTACAGGGAATAAGTTTGAGGGAAGTCTTCAGGTCTAGAGCTAAAAGAAGGCTTTTTTGAACAAATTTATTGCGAGCTATAGAAATCACCATAAATTATTTATGCAAAAGTTCAAAAAGACCCAAGCTGTGAAATGTCTAAACTACCAATTATGACATATGACTTAATGCATCCATAATAGCCTTAGCATGAAAAATAACAAATTTCAACATGAGTCCTGAGAGTGACATGAGAAGCTACAAACCAGTGAACCTGACTTCTGCAATGGCAAATTTGTAAAAATACAATAAAGAATAAAAATAATAGACAAAGGAATCTATTTTATGTCAAGAAAGAGTTTACCTAGCTTCTGGAGGAAAATGTTAAGCCTTAGAAATTTTAACCATTTCTGAAGTCAACATGCAGGAGGATAAGGATGTTGCACTTGGCCAACCAATTTTTGCAAAACCTGTTTGACAATATTTGAAAACCTCAAAGGTTATTGAAGAAATTTAACTGTCATGGCATACAAGATAAGGGGCACTTGTGGTTTAAAAACTAGTTGATGGGTAGAAAGCAGAGAGTAGGAATACATAGTCACCACAAAAGGACATTATGACCCTGGTCATCCAAGACCCTATACTGGGACCACTGCTGTTCCGCTTGTTTAGAGATGATCTGAAAAACAGTAACTGCTGAAGGGACAATGTTTGCAGGTGACAGCAACATTCAGGGTAGGCAAATCTGAAGCAGCATATGAAAAATCACAGGAAAGTCTGATCATGCTCAGTGATGGGGTTACATAAAATTAAGTGTTGGCGAGAGCAATGTATATATGGAAACACTGACTCTGCACATATGCATCTATCATCAAGTACAGCCAAGGAGACCTCCAATAAAAGTCTCTTAAAATACCAGCATCAGTCAAAAACACAACAGAAAAGAAAGGACTTCTCTACATAACATATAATTGAAATTGTGGGAGTCTGCTGCAGAATGTTTTGCATGTCAGGTGGAGCCAAGACTGGGCAAATTGACAGACTGTGCAAGCTGTTAGTGGCTTTCAGACACTACAGCCTAGATGCTACGTCAGCCTCAGGGACTCTCCGAGTGGAGATCCTGAGCGCATGGAGGCTGACACTTCAGCAGCTGTTTTTCCTTCCACCCTCTCCCAGAGGCTGTGCATGTTGTGCTGGCTCCTGCTCCACCTAAGCCAGGAGCCTGATCTGGTACACAGAACCTTAGTTTTCATCTAATGTGGCGGTTCTTGTGGTTTTCTTACTGAAGGGATTTGTACAAAAGAGAAGTCAGGTGAAATAATGCTCTTGTAATTGAATTTTTTTTTTTTAATTGATAACACTGTACAATTAAAGTGCTCTCAGTTGCGTGATTTTTAAACTACTAAGGTGAGAAAACTGTTTCAACATTTATATTTTGCAGGTCTTTGGACAATGCAAAACTATTTTATTCTTCTTTGCTTGTCTTTTGCAGAGACATGGACCATCCAACACTCTGTATCATCTTGTCAGGGATGTCAAAAAGGTAAGAATCCAATAGACGGTAGGTTGGAGATAATGCTATGATTGCTTTTTGTAGCTAGATACAATCTCTGTTTTGCATGAGCTTTTAGTCAGAGCCTTCTCCCTCCCCTTGCCATTACAAAATGTCCTGTTTGTATGTACCAAACATGAACTTTTTGCATACAAAGCACAATTAGCAAGTTATTTGGCTTGCTTTCTTTGTGGTTTTAGATGCTTGGATAATAGTGCTTCTGCTAGCATAATTGTAGGCTCTGACATACCTTGTGGATTTATGCTGTTATCCATATTTTTTCCATACCTGCAACTATTGTCAAAGCTAATTTCCATGTTGTTAGTTACTTCCAAGCTTGTAAAATAGCCCTTATCCTTGTGCTGGATCCTAATTTGTTAAAACAGTTCCTTGTTCTGTGTTGTGTGGCATATTGTAGCCATCTTCCTCACCACAAATATACAAAAAGTAGTGCAATGCACATTCTCCCTTGCTGAGGAAAAATGTTAATGGTTGCAACATTTTCAGAGTCAAAATCTATAAAATGATTAGACA
>JAOXNO010000020.1:39572597-39588177 GCA_028565335.1 Limnodromus scolopaceus | reverse complement strand
TTGAAAAAGGAATTGGGATTTTTTTTTTGTAAAGGCAGAGGTTTTGGTGGTTTCTTCTGTCACTGACAGCTAAGCAGAATTGAAGGCAACTAAGGGAGGGGAGCAACAATGCTTCGTATATCATCTTTCTGTCAAATAATGCTACAGAATAATCAGTAGTTATGTTTAGGCAGGTTCTCGTGTTTTTCTTTGGTTACTGTTTTATATGGCATCATCATTATTCAATTATATGCAGTATATTAAGTGACCATCTGAAAGCCCGAAATGCCTACAGAAGAAATGACAACTGCAAAAATCCCGTTGGATGGAGGAGAGTAAAACTAGAATGAAGTCAGAGTGGCTACTTCTCTTGAAGCCCAACTTACTGGAATTAGAAACATAATAAACTGCATATTTAGTAAAAAAAATATTCTGGTTAGGTAATTGACATTTTTCCATAAATTCATCTTTGTTTCCTCTCTGCATATCTAAAGTCTTCAGAAATTCTGACTACATGAAGTCAATGCATACTTTTATTAGAATATAGTTAAGAACTTTAAAAACAAACAGCCTGGTGCAGCCCTCTAATACTTTCATCAGGAAACTGCAGCTCTGGGGCCCTGTTTCTCATTTTGTCAGTGGTGAGGAATAATCACGGTTCACTTGGAGAAAAGTGACAGCTCACCACAGCCCTGCCATCTGAGCAGATCCCTTACCAGTCAACCAAGCTGTAAATCAGTCAGCAGATCTGACAACAGTTTAAATGAAAACACCTCCTTGGAAATAACTTCTCAATGGACTTCACTGTCTGACTGTCTGACAGTGAAGTGGCCCACTGTGCATAAAAAATGGACCACATTGCTCATGCTAGTTTTTTGATGCCAGATATCTAACCCCTCAGATTTAATTACAGTATCACAAAATATAAATACAAAAATTGTAATGTGACCTTGAGACAACAGTTAAAGGATATGCATACTCTGCTTTTCATTCATACATGCCAAATTTTAAATCTGCGCTGTTTAAAAGGGTGTATGCTGTAAAAAGTTATTTACAGCTGCATCATTGAGGATTCTCAAATAGAAAATTTATAAATTCTAGAGCATTCTTTTACTTACTATTATTGCATTCCATAGCTGTATAAATCACTAGGTGGGTGGGTTGTCTGAAAGACCACCCTGCCTGCTTACTACAGCAAAGAACTTGACCACCAGAAGTCACATTACCGCATCCCGTTTGTGGCGGCTTACAGACACATACGTGTGCAGGCACACACACACACAAACATGTAAGAGAGCAACTTATTCTCTCTTTGGACTTCCAAATATCGTGGTGAAGACCGTTAGCCTGGGCAGCACATTGTAAAGGCCTGGAGACACAGTCTTAAAGAATTAACAGTAATCAGAGCACACTTAACCTCTGCCACATACTGATTAAAAAGGCAAAGTACTCCTTAATGACGCTGCTTTAGAGACAACTGTGCTCACCCCTCTTACCCTGCCAATTCCACAACTACATACGGGGACAAATCCACCTGCATCTTTTGCCTTTTTGCCGTCTCCTGTCAGAGGTACAGAACTTAACATACAGGGCTGACTTCCTCCCCTGGACCGCCCAAACCGATGCCTCCAGACTAAGCAGAAAGAAACAGTGCCCGCGCGTGACGTCGTGTTGTAAGTGGAGGTTGCCCTCTGCAGGTTGTTTTTAAAAAATCCTTCCCTGGATCAACTACTTAATAGAGGAAATCAACGGGTGAATTTTTTCTTTAATCAAAACACTGTATATAGTCAATATATCTTAATCCCACTCTGGTATAATACAAGTTTTCAAGTTCTTTATTTTGGACTGCCACTGTATGTCTACATTTCCTGAGAACTAACAGGCAATATACAGAATTATGAAAGTATCATTTTTTTCCTAAGCATGCAAAATCAGAGATTTGGTACCCACTGAACATAAAAATGCACATGAAATTAAAAAATACTATAATTGATTAGCTACAGATTAAAGTTCAAGTTTCTTCAGGAAAAGAGTAATGCATTAGCACTAAAGAGCTTGTCCAGGCATGAAAAGCTTAATTGATTATCAACTGGGGTACCTATCATACCTGAAAATCAAACCTTCTCCTCTGTCACTCCAGAATACCTTGGCTGTACTACATTTATCCCATCCAATTTTTTGCTGTTCTTGGAGGAGTTCTGGCCCGCTTGCACCACTGTGCTTCATTTACAAGCAGACTCACCACTGCCAGGGTGGTTCCAGGTGTCTGCTGATACAGCAAATGCTTTGGCACATGCTTAACTCCTCTCACAAGGATGGTCAGATTGGCTTTACTAGGACTGGTAACTTTGAAAAAGAAATTGCCTGTTAGCATGGAGCCATACATATGCACAGGTCTACAAAATTTATATTTCTGCTGTGAATATGTGAGTTTTCTTTAGTAAAGTGTTTCAATAGTATCTGGGAGGTTTAGATGCATCTTTTATTAAAGTTACTCCAATGGAAATTTTTTATCTAAATCCCGTTAAGGAATTTTAGGAATCAGAAGAACTACACCAAGAAACTCATGCTTTCTAACACATGCAGCACCTTGATGTTGTGCTTTCTGAATTGCTCGAGTATTTTTTGCCACTTAATAACATCAAAGCATTCAGTTTTAGAGTCTTGTATTAAGACAGCAGGAGACTGTTGAAGAACCACAACTCTGTCTTGGAGCTACAACTCCCACTTCTGCCAGTGCCTTCATCCTTGTTCTAGTAAAACTGTCATTGTCTTAACCACTCTAGAGAGAGAACATTTTGGGGAGAAACAAACAAACAAACAAAAGAATTAGCAGGACTTCATTTTTAGATTTATGTTATTTTTCTTTAAACAGTTCAGAATAAAAATGACTGGGATCAAATAAACTAGGCTAATATGCAGACCTGCAGACCACAATGATTCCCCTGCTCACATCAGATTAGCGAAGCGTTGGAAGAGTGCAGAAGGATGTGCTAAGGGACATTACTGAAAGACGGCAGGCAGACCACCTTTTGCCACTAAATTTGCTTGATCTTCTGTCCCTTTGAATCCCAGCCCATTGCTAGGCATGGTACATCACAGCACATCCTTTTCTAGCACTTCCTCAACCTTTGAGCACGCTGTGTGCACCATGGTGAGCAGGGAGGGAAATAGGTGGTTGCTCCTACTGGCTGAAGTAGAAGAGGAAGGAGGACCGTTGCGTCCATTTCGTCTCTTCTGCAGAACTAGTTGCCGTCTGCTCTCCATTAGTGTTTGTCTGCTCTGAATCTAATAAGCACATCTGCAGAGAAGCCAGGCAGATTTCTGCAGACATGCAGATATTTCCAGCAAGACATGGCAATCATAAAATTGTTCCGCGTGAATTACTAACCTTCTTTTGATCGTCCCATAAAAAGAGCTACAGGCTAACTGTAATCAGTGCTGTATATCATTAGAGAAAATGTGATTATTGTATTACAGTGCACTGAAAAAGTTTGAAGCCAATAATTACAATTTCCTGGTCCTTCTGCAATATTGACTATAGAAGTTAATTTTTTACTAGAGTAATTTTCTCTTTTTCCAAGGCTACTACTCGCAGTTCACAGAAGGATAATTTACCTCTCTTTCCACCTTTGATTTGTAGTCACTTCCCTTGCACAATGACATACAGGACAAGAGCTGTAAATCTGTACGGTTCTTAATGAGATCTCTAGATCTGGGTGACCTACTCACGATTTGCTGAATCACATCTTCTTTTCTGGTAAGGAACCGCTTGCTGAACCAGAAACTGCCATCCAAACAATTTGGAGGCAGTGATTTAAAGAAGGAGGCAAACTTTCATTTGGGTGCATTCCTTTCCTCATGCAAAGGGATCAGTTTTCCTTGTGGAGTTCCCAAGGAGGAGCAGAAGAGCAGATATGCCCACACTGGGATTTTGTTCTTCCATTGCCAGAGACCCCTAAGAGCACATCCCTGAGACCAGCCCCCCCTCTACATTGTTCTGGCCTGCTAGGTCTTGCGTCAGTCTTGTTGCTACTGGAGAATAGAAATGCCCAGTTAATTCAAAGGCAGACTTAGATTCAAACGCAGTAAGAGACAACCTGTTACTGAGATCTTTCTTCAGCGCTTTGCAAGCCATAAGCATTGGAGAACTCATAACCTTAGTGTTGCCTTTTTCAAGCTTGACAGTGAAGAGAAAGAAGGTATGTGCAAAGGGTTTCACAAAGTGGCGGAAATAAGACATGGACATAATTATCATTTTTTTTCCTTTCAAAATTAAGAGTGCCTGCTGAAGATATTGTACATATATATTATGTTTAACAGAGGAAAGAAAGTAAAAGAAATGGAAGATTAAGTATGTAGATGTCTTTTCCAGGATACAGTTAATGACCCTTGCTACAAGCACAGATCTCCCTCGCACTGCTGGAGATTAGGTAGCTAGATTACAGTGCTTGGAGGGGCTTTCAGTAAAATATGTTGGGCGTTCAAGGAGGGACCATCTAGGAAGACTGATGGGCCTGGAGTTTTCTTCTTGGACAAAACACCAAAGAATTAGCCACAGATATTTTGTCTATTACAACTATCATACTTACTTTCATACATACAGATGCTTTCCTCATGCTTAAGTGTGGAATTTAAGCAAAGATATGTGTTTATTTGTACCGTAACCCCAAGAACAAATGTTAACAGATTCTCATTGCCTCTAGCAACTAGCAATAATAGTAACTCATGCGCTGTGTAAGTCCCCTAGAGTGGATAACACAGCTTTCTCCCCCCGCCCCTCCTTTCCTGGAACATGGGAAGGCAGCACCGCAGGATGGAAGATCACACGCAGGATCTGGTTCCATGCGAACAAATGATATTGCATGATGTCACTTCACCGTGCCCTGGCAGTGCAGATGAAGCAGTCCAAAAGAGATGCCAGCAGAGGTGTGAGATGCCAGCAGAGAAGTGAGATGCCAGGACAAGAGTTGTGGGGGACAGATGGTGCAGAAAAGGTGCTATCTTGCAGGACTAGAGTCCAGCAACTGTGCCTGACCTTTCAAGTGTGCTGATCCTCGTGCTTTTTGTTCTGCAGTCGTGTTCCTTGTTTCCCCAGCTGAAGAATATGAGTACTGTGTACTGATGTTATCTTCTGTTACTTCCAACAAGTTCTTCACCTTCTTATTTAACTTATGTCTTCTTTCCAAGCGAGAATATCCAGGTTTCGGTTGGATCTATTTTAAGGTGAATTAATTAACCAGCATAATAATACATTCGTGTTTTTAACTGTTTAAATTGTTTTATTCTAAGATATTTATGAATTATATTTAACAATGCCAGTAATGAACATTTCTTCCTCCCCCCCCATCCTTCTTATTTTCATTGCAGGGAAACTTACCCCCTGATTATCGGATAAGTCTGATTGATATTGGTTTGGTGATAGAGTACCTGATGGGAGGAGCGTATCGCTGCAATTACACCCGAAAGCGGTTCAGAACACTGTACCACAATTTATTTGGGCCCAAGAGGGTAAGGAGCAAGTTATTTGCCATCTGTATGACTGCAGTCACTGGCAGAGATTAGCTTCTTAGATGGTTCCAGGATGGGGGACTCAACATGCACACACTATTCAGTCTACAGATTCATTTCCTTTACATACACAGCAGCTATTTCACCACAGCATACCATAAGCCAGCCACTGATGCAAGCTACGTTTTTTATGAATTTAATGAAAAAAAGTATTGGGTTCTGCTGCCCTGGTGAGAACAGCATGTAAAACAGCCTTCTCTGACTCTAAAATCTGTAATTATGAGTAACCACAGCTTTTGAAAGACAAGTCTTTTGACCTGTACCATTAATTTCACTGAATTTCACTGAATTTCACTGAATTTCACTGAATTTTTAGAGTTGGAAGGGACCATAGAGATCATCTAGTCCAACTCCCCTGCCGAAGCAGGATTGCCCAGAGCTAGCAATACCATAGGTCACCTGAGTTAGACTTGAAAAAACTTATGTTTTGATAGATGCATTTCCTCTCTCTTGGCTCATCTTCTTGACTGGGGCCTTAAGGCATCAGGGCAAAGAAACCCGTGACTCAAAATTGGATTTATTGTCCGCATGATTCCATGATTCTATGTGGCTCCAGCAGAGTCAGTGGGCTCATGGCAAAAGCACTGTTCAGTATTTTTATGGTTTTCATGTTTGACAGATTAGAATACTGTGAATCCAAAGTAAGTTTGCTACCTTTCTAAAACATAAAAGATATTGATTGTCATCCATAATGCCTCCAACCTAATCCAGCATAAAGAAAAATCTGTTCAACTACTCCCAGTAAGATTTGTAGTTCTTTCTTTGCCTATTTTTACCACACATTTTCATTTACTGTCTCAGTTCAGATTTTGGCAATACATACCATTGAATATGGTTCTAAGTGGCTATAAAGAGCAACAGCTCCGTGAAAGAGTTACAGCCAGACACCTGAAATGGGTTGGTTTGTTTCCCTACCCTTGCATTCTTCACTTTTGAGAGGAAAGGTAGTAATTGTAGCTGCTGGGAGTGACTTCCTTCCCTTATTCACTCCAACAATAAGAGCATTTGAGTAGCAATTTCACAGATACTGACCCAACATACAGAGCAGCTCCACAGCAGTCAATAAAAGTGTGCCAGGGGAATGGCCAAAATAGTGAAGTACTCCAGAGAAATCCATTCATGCCTTAGTAGTAATTCCTGTCTCTTGTTCACTAGAACAGCCCCAAACCAACTCTAATTTGTACCTGAACCCAAATGTATGTCTTCTGTTGTGTGTTTTGGTGAAATAGGGTCAAACTCAAGGTGAAATTAAATAAATATATATATATGCAATTATTTGATTGATGTATATATATGTGTATTACAATTACATCGCATATAAATTATATGTTATATTTGTATTGTCTATTATTACTCTATACTATATGTTATACATCACATGTTACACACATGCATGTATGTATGTACGTATGTGTGAATACACATATAGTTGCAATTTTTCATCACCCTTCTGGGAGAAATAACATTTTTCTAACTTTTTTGTACAGCCAAAAGCCCTGAAACTGTTGGGAATGGAGGTAGGCGACCTGTGATAAATCTTAATGTCTTTTTCTTCTTTGACAAATATAAGCTATATCAAGATAATGTTTAAATTCACTGTAATGAAAGCACCAATAGGTGTTTTCAAGTTTTGTATAGGAAACATGCCACAGAAATTGTATTTTTCATCCAGCTACCTTGTTTACGCAAGGGCCAGATTAAGAAACATTTCTTAATAAAACTCCAGTGGATAGATAAGAGAAAAGAAGTCTTTGCCCCCTCTCTGCATCATTTTTCTTTTCATGAAGATTAAGCAAAGTGTTTCATTCTATCAGGCCAAGCAGGATTTCCGTCAGATAACCGTATAACTTTAAAACGTGTTCAGAGAAATGCAGCAGTTGCAGAGAATGATGCAGAAATCTTTACATGGGCCAAATTTCTATCAATTTTGTTGACACTTTTGGCTACCCTGGTGCTTCAAGGAGATAGTTGTGTTCTCTTGTGCATTTATTTTATACGAGAACTGTCATTTTTCTGTCCACAAACGCAGCACAGTATAGGTCCGCTCCTCTGACAAAATCGGTAGGCTAAAATGGGAAAGAAACTAGGGGCAATAGAAATAGCAAAGAGCTGGAGAAAGAAAGGATAAGCATAGGATACAAAGGCAGAATGGGAGTGAAGAAAGGAGATTCCTACTGTTGTGAGAAGATAAAGGGAGAAAACACAAGAATAAGCAGGGAGGGAGTCTTCAACAGACCAGAACATCCCCTGGATATGTGCTTTCTGGAGGTGGAATGAGGTGGATGCATTACAACAGATGTTATGTTTGGAATGAACTTTTAGCTTTATTTTAATGGTGACTTTTCCAAAATGTTTCTGGATATTGTGTTATTGTTCTCTGTGTTCTTGGGGACAAAGAACACTTCAGAGTGATAGTCCAAAGCTCTTTTTCCCTGTATGTAGGTATGGGGCTACTGACTTCTAAATTACAGTGCATGGACCAATAATTTTTTTCATCGTTTTCCTGTGTTGAATATTTTGTCAAAAAAAAGCTGAAGGGGCTAGCCTGGAGGGAATGTGTTTGACATCAGGTACTAACTCCAATGCATTGTATTCATTGATTCAGTTCCTTCACTGGTGAAAAAATTTTCTCTACAATTCTCACAGGATGATGTTCCGTTGCGGCGAGGGAGGAAAACAACAAAGAAAAGAGAAGAAGAAGTTGATATTGATTTGGATGACCCTGAGATCAATCATTTCCCCTTCCCGTTCCATGAGCTGATGGTGTGGGCTGTGCTGATGAAGCGTCAGAAGATGGCACTCTTCTTTTGGCAGCATGGGGAAGAGGCTATGGCTAAAGCACTGGTGGCCTGTAAACTCTGCAAAGCCATGGCCCATGAAGCGTCAGAAAACGACATGGTGGATGACATATCCCAGGAGCTGAACCATAATTCCAGGTGAATTTTCTTTCATGTACACTTTCCTGGGCTTAAAAAAAAAAAAAAAAAAAAGAAGAAGAAGGGAGAGAGGCTTCTCAACCTTCCTGAAATTTGCTTATCTGTACCTTGCTTTCATTTCTAACTTGTAGGGAAAATTTAGACTTTAGAGAAATTATAAAAGGCTTTTAAACAATCTGCCTGCCAGAGCAGCAGAGTTGCTAGCAGTATAACTTGTGAAATGAGAAACTGACAAGAAGGCAATGAAATATCTAGATTGTCTACGTGTTCTCCCTGAGACCTCAAGAGTCAGGCTGAAACCTTTCTCTGTGCTTTTTCAAGACATTTTCTTCATTCCAAGCAGAAAAATTCTGGAAGTCCTTACAAACATAATATTCACGCAGAAATGTTAATTTACCAAGTGCTCGTGCTTAGGTGAGTAAGCCACAACACTAGATTATACAATAATCTTTCCTGATGTTAAAAGTCTGAGACATAGAATTTAAAAAAGGGTATTGGACACTCCTTTTTCCAGGAGGCTTGACCACAAAGCCATGGGCAAACAACACAGAAGCAATCCTCTAAGCTGCAGATAACCAGAGGATTTCAGCTAGAAAATGCCAGGGAGGTGGGCAGGCAAGTGGGAGCAGACAGCTGGTAGGTGTGGGTGCTCATCACTGCTAAGTCAGGGCACTTATTTATATGTCTACCATTAGCCACTCACATTTGAAAACGTGGGTTTCCGTGTGTACAGTCAATATCACGATTTGCGTGATGGAAGGTGATGCCCCCCTTGCAGAGGCTGTCTGTTGCAGAGGGGTGTTTTCTGCAGCAGGCTGCTTGGGCTAATGGGAATCCACGAATGTTCCTCTGTTGCAGGGACTTTGGCCAGTTGGCGGTGGAGCTGTTGGACCAGTCGTACAAGCAGGATGAGCAACTGGCAATGAAACTGCTGACCTACGAGCTGAAGAACTGGAGCAACGCCACATGCCTGCAGCTTGCAGTGGCAGCCAAGCACAGGGACTTCATTGCTCACACGTGCAGCCAAATGCTGCTCACAGACATGTGGATGGGTCGTCTCCGGATGCGCAAAAATTCTGGCCTAAAGGTCAGCAAAGCACTGTTTTAAAATAAAATTAACAGTCAGAGAAGTTCTAATAGGTGGTGACAGGGCTTACGAGAAATCAATAATAGCTGGCTCAATTAACCATATTTCAGATGCTTATTTGCAGCAACATTAAACAGGGTATATTCCTCAGATTTTCAGCAGGGGGATTATCACAAATGCAAGTTCAAAGCATGTTATTTAGTTTTTTCATCATCTTTCTCAAAGCCCCCTCCAGCATCAGTGAGAGTCATCAGAATAAGAATTGAGCTAGGAGGTTAGTATGTCACCCTGCCTGGGTACTTGAAGAGTTAGGCAAGGTTTTTAAACATAAATAAAGAAAAAGTATGTGTAAGTGAATTAACCACCAATGAAAGGTGCTGATCTGACAACCTTCCCCAGAACAGGCCAAAGCAAGCAATATAAATTTTCTTGCAATCCCCTGCCAATCTTCCTGATGACTGACCTGAAGGGACTACCCTAGAGGATCTAGAGGATAATTCAATACTCAAAGCTGTTTAAGCTTTACTTCCATGCTTAGCAAAACTCTTAACAGAGTAAGGAGAATTCTGGGAGGTGAATTTTTGTCCATGGGCTGGCATCTCTCACCTTCACCAAAGTACTCACCAGCCAATACATAACCAGGAATTGTCTCTTCCTCCCAGATGACTGAGAAATACATTTAGTGAAGAGGTGCTCTCTCCTGCATTAATCGTGTGTGTGAAAAGGGGTAATTGCTTAGCTGTTTTGCTGTGTGAAAAGATGTTCAGTAATGGCAAGAACGCTTATGAGTACATGCATCATTATCGTACCGGGTCTAATCCAGTGACAGTGATGAATGAGTGTAAGTGGCTGATAGCATTCTCATCATCCTCCTGCAGGAGCTGTACTTAAATATTGTTCTGCTTACAGATAGAAAACATTCTCACATTTGGAGACATCTTTACTACCTAGTTTTCTAACTCGACACACAGGCCCATTGCCCTTCAGAGGGACTGCTGCCTTATTCACTGCTTGGCTTTGCAGATATTCAACCTGGGTAGAGGTGAATCAGTGCAGCAACTCATTTCCTACTGTATGCTTTTTTCTTTGCAGCATGCATCTCATAAGCCATAAAATAGACCTTTCGTTCACAATGAATAGCTGAAGGTAACAGACTCTGTTTCCTTTCAGCTTCTTGTAACATCAGGGCTTCACAAGGATCATTTACTCAGTTTCTCGTCAGTGTTTTATTTCAATGAAGCTCATTAGCAGGGCCTGTTTAAAGCTAAAGCAGGCTACAGGCTACATGTGGATGAGGCAGCATGTCAAAGAAATAAATTTGCAAGCATGAGTCATGGATTGTTTCCTATGAACAATTTTCTCAAAATCGGCAAATGGCAGGAAGGCCGAATGTAATTCTTTAGAGTCTCACCGGGGATGTATAGCACCAATGGCAATTGTTAATCCTGCCTATTCTTAAAAATAGCTTTTGTGGGGAGCCAGGTCTTCCCATAACTACCTCTCCCTGGACACCCCCTTTTGTGACAAGCCGAGTGCAGGAGCAGTGCAGACAGCCTGACGCTCAGCTCTTCTGAAGCTGGGCACGGCATCCATATATGCTAACTGCTCCTAATTGCAGTACTTTGGATGGTTTCAACAACACACATGCTGTCTGTTGATATGACGAGCACAAGCAGGCACCCTCCCTGACCTGCCAACAAGCTAACTATCTGGTTTCACTGTCATTTAGGGAGACATGTATAACAAAATCATTTTCCACGAGATTACAGCAAAACCAGGAAAAGCCGTTGTGCTTGTGAACAGACAGGCCACTTCTTTTTGGATTCTTATGATAACTCTTCAGTTATACCACTGATTTAACCCCAAGCATCATTCATTGCATATAGCCACACAAGATAATTTTAATGGTTTCTGCACTCCCACACCAGAAGAGAAAGAAGGCAGAAAAGAAGGAGCTGGCATTAATGTGAGCATTACATGGCTGCCAGGGTACTGAAGCAAAATCTAAGGGGACTGTGTAGCTAAGCACATCAGCGTTTGCTTTGCTGGCTTTGCCTTATCTCCTCAGATCCACACACTTAACTTTGACTACCTGTGTGCATTAAGTATGGACAGAGAGAGCTTGAGACCTATTAACCCTCTCTGTAGAAATTAATGCTGCTTGTCATTTACACTGATATTGTCTGTTATGTAAAATGCAGAAATCTGTAAGTCCAAGGTCTGAATACCCCCGTGGTCCCACCTGCCGTTGACCTAATGTAATATTGTGTAAATACCTTCTGGTATGTTACAATATGCTTTTGATGAGCAAGCAGATGAAATATTCAAGAGGGGCAATTAGCCATAGCAGTCACAGCAATGCTAATAAGAAGTTACGTGCTTTGTTTCACTATGGATCTCTGAAAGCATTACCCCAAGTGACAAATACTCTACTGCCATAGAAACTCACATGCATGCATATCTTTCTTTTCCTAAATGTCCTGGGGGAGTTGTTCCATTTGATACTAAGTAACCATCATGATTGTAATCTGTTTACTGTGATGATTATTGTTATTATTATTATTATTGCTTTAGGTAATTCTAGGAATTCTACTTCCTCCTTCAATCCTCAGCTTGGAGTTCAAGAACAAAGATGATATGCCTTACATGTCCCAGGCTAACGAGATCCATCTTCAAGAGAAAGAACCAGAAGAACCAGAGAAGCCAGTGAAAGAAAAAGATGAGGAGGATATGGAACTCACCGTAAGTGCCGACAGTAAATTGCCAGCCTCAGTGCTGTCAATGTGCTATTCCCGCCTCTGTGGGAGTTGCAGGCTCTCTGATGGCTAAATTTAGCAGATGATAGGATACCACTCTTAATACTCCCATCTCCCTGATGAGACTCAAACCAAACAAGTTGGCATCATTGTGTCTCAATGTTGCAGCAGTGCAAGGTGATGCTGAAGCATCATGTCGTGATGTAATATCCTCATATTTTGATTCAATTTGATGCCACTTTGTGTGAAAAAAGTTCATGAGATCTCAGAATGGAAGTCACTCAGCCATGATAGATAAGTGGACCTGTCTGGTAGAAACAAAGCTCGCTACGTCTGCCTTTGGATGGAAATGCCCAAAGATTAACAGAAGCTAGAGATTTATTTTTTTTTTTCTTTCTGTTAACTTCATTAGAGGGCAAGTAACTGTGCAAACAGGCAAGAAAAAGGATTAAAATGTTTTTCAAAATTCTTTATGAATTTGTGGTCATTGCCACTCACACATACACACACATAGTTTTTAACCCACTGAAGACATTGGCAAGTAGTGAGACAGATCACCCTTTACTAAGAGCTTCTGAAGCTCAGCTGAATTGTGTAAGGAAGGACTTGTCTGTATCAGTTACGTAGCCTTAAAGGAATAATTTTCACCACAAAGAGAATCAGATAGCTAAAGCCTTGAAAACTGTAAAAGTCACCTGCTTCCAGACTCTTATTCTCAGACTTGTTTGTCACATTTTAATTTGAACAGTTATCATATGAGTGATAGGTCATATTCCAACCCACCCTAGCTTAGTTTGGTTTGCTTTCGTTTGGGTTTGATTGTGGTGTCTTTAAAAGGCTTAAACTCAACCCCAGTTGATCAAGGTCAGGACAGAGGCATAGAAGTAAAAGGGATTTTCCTGGTTAAATTAAAAATAAAGAAATAAAAAAAAATTGAAAAAATAAAATATAAAAAAAAAAAAACACAAAACCCAGACTGTTTCCCACAGGCAAACAGCAGGAGCTGCCCACAGGACCCCGTCTGCAGGCAGGCAGAAGGACCTGCCTACAGGACCCAATATGCAGGCAAGCCGAAGGAGCAACCCACAAGACCCACCTACAGGACCCGTTTGCAGGCAAGAACCTGGCCGTTGGGAAGGACCAGAAGCCAGAATAGTAGCAATGGGCCATTCTCTGCTCATTAGCTATTAATTGCAATTTACTATCCCTGGCTTCTGATCCACTTATGAAGTGCCTATTCAAATCAAATAAGCACTTTGCAATCTGCCTTTTTCTTGGCAATGGGGAGAAATTTGGGGAGGAAGTCATTTCCATCTCTCTGCAGTTATCCCAGCTCCTGGTTTCTTGTCTACAATACTGTGTTTCCTTTTTACCTTCTGACTCCTGCTACAAGGAAGTGATGTGCTGAACTGGATCTGCTTCTCCAGACGAGTCTTAGATGTTCCCTCCCTTCTCCCTTCCATGTCCTGACAGTCCTATTTCTCTTTCCTGTCATTGACTCTGCCCTTAATTCCCTCAGATTTGATGCATCATTCTATTGAAGTTTCAGACACGGACAGCCATTTCTAGAAAATAAGAGTTTCTGTGGAGTCCAACAAGTTTAGAAACAATATCTTTGGTACAATACTGCTGACAATATTTCTGCCGCTAATCTGTACTGTGCTTCAGGACTTCTAACACAGCTTCTTCACTCAGGTGCCTTTCAGTGGTGGGGAAAGATGATTTGCTAGCAAAGAGAATTTTGCATATGTTTCTGTGGTTAGGTGCCATAGCCAGTTATGTTTATTCACGTTCAGGGACCAGGTCAGGGAGAGTGTTCCTACCTGAAATAAGCAAATACTTTAGATTGAAGTTTTGCAATGTTCCACCCTTAGTCAAATGGTCAGCCTTAAGTTAGGTTGGGCTTCTTCTGCACTGAGAGAATGCCTGAAAGACTGTTTCGGAAGTGCCTTTGTGAAGTTCCCCTTTAGCTACACTTAGCTTAAGGATATCTTATTCATAGTTCATTAAGATGAATAATGAATTGTGATGTGGTATCACAAATGTTTAATCAATTGCTGAACCCTGGCTCAATAGATCAGTCACTCACCCTAACTATAGCTTGGGACTGTTGTATTCAAAATGAACTGTGGATTTTTCTCCATAATTTTTCCTTTCAGGACAAACAGGTATTATCTTCTTCAGTGATTACTACAGTTTTCCTTTATTCGTTTACTTAATTGGCACATGATTGTTTAGAATATTTTCAAAATTTTCTGTGGTTTAGGTTTCTGAGCTTTATTCAGCTTAAAGCCTAAGCAAACAAAATGGATGAACTAAAAATCATTTTACTCACCTCAGAAGTCCATTTCTGGCAAATAGGGTATCATCCAAACAATCTACCTAACTCTATTTCTAGTTATTGCCAATGGATACTTTTCAAGTCTCTATATTCCTATATTAACTCCATATGCATTTTTATAAAAGTACTGCTAAGACAAAGAGATCACATCTAGTCAAGGTCCATTCATTGATTTCATATGAAGTCTTGTGTGTTCTACACTGCTAACCCCAGGTGACTAATGACAGGCCAAAAAAGTCAGTTTCTTCCTCTGGTCTGCACTTGTGCAGAGTGGATGAGGTACAGGGACATGGCAATTTTACACCTCATTTGCACAGAATAATGTGATCACACAGACTACAGCAGCAGTGAAGTAAGTCTCCGTGTGAGTGCAACTGCATGTGAGTGTGTATTTCTTCTATGCTTCTCTCAAAGTATCTGGTGGGTAGCTAAACATTTGGATATACTATAAAGATACAGTGTTTATTCACTGTAGACTACTTGTTACTCACACCTGCTTTTAACTTTATAACAGATATATGAGGGTGCTGGGCATACATTTCTTTAACACCTAGATGCTAGGCAACAGACTTTCCTTATAGCAGCTACTCACAAAAACACATTTGAATACTGCTGTCATCGCCACTCCATCGGCACCAAGGAATTTACCACAGTTCATGCATGGAGCTGCCAGTTATTAATCCTGAATATTAGACACAGAGGAGGAGAAGGGCACTGGCATCTAAAGACCAGGGGCATGTTGTATTTGCATAATGTCCTGACCAGGACCTTAATTAGTTGCTGATTTTTATGTCAGTCAGAAACCCCAGCAGTCTACACTCCTCCCAAAATAATACTGGTTCTAGAAGGCATAATTAGGAGTATCCTTATCCCTGTTCGGTGCCTCATTGTTTCAGTATTAGAGTTCCCC
>JAOXNO010000020.1:39561533-39572554 GCA_028565335.1 Limnodromus scolopaceus | reverse complement strand
CCTTTAGAAGATGTTTCATTTGTTGTTTTGCTCATTTTGTTCTAATTTTTCACATCCAATAGGAAGTTTGTATTTCCATGGGCATCACTAAGAGTCTGAGTTCCGACTTTTCAGCAGCAGCAAAGCGAGCTGTGTTGGCCTCTGGGCTCACATTGTCTCATCTGCAGTATGTATGCTTAGCCTTTTCTCTGTGGTAAGAACTAACCAAATATTATGTCACTAAAAATACAGTTCTTAAGATATGAAAGATTGAAGACCAGTGCCCTCGTGCCCCTGGCCCCTCTCACCCACCCTGCTGGTTGTCAGTGCGTGCAGCACCTCCCACGCCAGCAGCAAGGCACCCCTTCAGCTTGTCTAGAAAAAGGCAGTGAGAGAGACTGCTAGTGGTCAGGAGGCAAAAGTCCTGGCCTTCTCCATAAGGAGGGATTTCCTTCTGTTTCTCTGAGAGTTTTGGAAACCCTGGTATCACCACCACACAACTGCCTTGGCACTGTCCTTTGCCATGCTTAGCAAGCAGGATGACTGAGCTCCTGGTGCTTTACCCTGTTCCTCTGTATTCAACTTAAAGTACCACTGAGTACATGCAAAATCCAATTTTACACGTCTGTAACTCAAAGACATTAAACCTTTTTCCTTCCAGTATTTCAAGGCAGAGAACAGTAACCCTAGAACAACTACCACGGAGGTAGCATTTCCACACATACCACAGTATATAATGGAGTGTGTAGAGAGAGGTATAGCATATCCACCCACCTGTGTATCATTTCCACACCAGTTCTGTGTGAATATGGGGTAAGTCTGTATGTAGCACGCAGATTTCACTAAGGATAAAATTTGAAGAGCCTGTGATCATTCTAGCAGGACTGAAATTCCTGTTATTTAATTATAAAATAGGTAAATATATTATGGGATCATTAACACATATTAATGCAAAAATGCACAACCCTAAACTGTCCTGGCTCCCTATCAGTGAATGGTCCTCAATTACATAAAACAAAACCTGGCCAAAAAAAAAGAAAAACAGAATCCTCATTAGAAAAATCTTCATGTAAAAACGATGCGCACATCAATCCCCTCAGGCTAAAATGATGCACTTGCACTGTACTTTACAATGTAGTTGAGCTGCTGTCGGGCTTACCTTGCATGACTCATGGTGAATCATGGACAAAATTGTGTATTAGAGAAAGAGATGCCGCCCACACAGAGCAGTTTCTTGAGTTATTCCCACCCTATTGCTTCCCCCTCCAAGTGAAAACACATTTGTTCACATTCGGCATTGCAGCTATTTTGTTAACACTGTCACTTAGGTTATTTCTGTATTTTTCTAATGGGGAGGCTTTTCAGTTTCTTAATACTGTGATATAATTAACAGTCGGGGACACCAGGTCAAATCTAATCCCTAGCCATCTCACAGCAATTCCCCATCTGTAGCATGGGGGAAGGGAGAGGATACAATTAATTCAAAACTAATTATAACAAGAAAAAATTACAGCATCATTTATCAACAAGAAAGCAATAACAAACAGGAAATCAGCATCAATGAGCTAAAGCATAAATTCAGGTACTGCAAGAGCACGGTCCTGAAAACATCCACAATGTACTGATTCCAGCAAGAGCTAAGGGTGTCTCAGAATTGGTAAATTTATAAAACTGTGAAGGATTTAAACTCCGAAATAATACCTTTCACTAAAGCATGGCACTGCTCATTTGTTAAAACCACTAGCATTCATTTTCACTCTGCTGCAACATTCTTGAGCACCAGAGGACAGCAGAGACAAAGCCTTGGGAAAAGCTACAGAAAACTGTAGCACCAGATGGCAGCTTTCCCTAAAACAGCGTCAGGAGGTAGAAGCAAAGAAATTAGTTCCTTCTTGGGCTATAATTTTCCCAAAACATTCAGATCATATTCTACTTTTTTTCCCAAATAAGCAATCCCTGATATACATCAGGGAATTATTTTGGTTTGGTAGGCTCCAGGTAATACTTGGGGTTCTGTGAAGGCTGGGTAGTCTCTGCTACCACAGTTATATTCAGTAAGTCACACGTTCTTGCACACTATGTGCTTATCTAATAGGAACCCTTCTCCTCTGCTTAACAGCCACTTCATCTTTTTCCATTTTTATGAAACTCTTGATGGACTTTTAAGGGGGTTTATGTGCTCTGTGAGAATCAACAGGAGGTATATTTAATTTTTTAATATGCATTGCTTCATATATGTTTATGGCAATGAACTTAGAAATCTGCAAGCATTAAAAGGTAAAGGAAATAGGTAACCATCAAACCAGGCTACAGTTTTAAGAGGATCTCAGCAGGTTAGTTTCAGTGCAGGACAACATCTGTGCATAATTAAATTCAAGAATAGAAGTGACCATGTAGAAAGTAATAATACCAGAGGAAAAAACTAACTGCATAATGCATAAATGAAATTAAAGAGAAATATTACGCAGTAGCCATCTAGGACCATACATGGTTCTAATAAGGTTACAAATATCTACACTGACTGAAAGAAAAAAAACCTGTGGTCATCAGTTTATCATTACAAATTACTATTTTGCCGGACCAAAGACCTAGATGAACAGCTCCACATGAGTTCTAGAAAAAGGAAGAACAGGAAAGACTGTGATTCCTACTTTTAAATATGTGAGAAGTGCATCTTCTATTCCTGCAGGGTGCTAGGACCAGATCAAATAGTTCACCTGAAGCTGATTAGTTAAGTATGTGCTGAACACTCTGTTGAATCGGAGAGCACAAAGACAGATAAAAGAAGACTTATTGAAAGGCAATATGTCTGGCATATAATTGTTCTCTTTAGGAGCTTGGTTTTCCACGTTTTTTAGTTGCAGATGAGAACAAGGTTATTTTGGGGGATGGTGAAAGTTTGCTTCAATTAACATAAAAGTGTGAAAGTGCTTTGATCTATTGGTAGAAAAACATTATAGAAGCGTTTAAATAAAAGCATCGTAGTGCAATCCCTGCATACTTAGGACGGCTGTATCTCAATTCTTGCAGTTGCTTTCATGTGCACAAGTGCTACAATCTAGAAGTGCTGCCACAAAATAAATAATAAGAACTTGCTCAGGGCACAGAGACCTAAAATCCTCTGTTAGTCTACTATTCACAAAAGAATTGTTTCAGAAAGAACATTTAATAGATCGTGCTGTACTCTAAATACAAAGGGACACCTTCTTTTAAGCATTAACTTCAGTGAGTATGTAGTTTAGTTACTCCTAACAGCTCTCTGCAGCTGACCGTGAAATTAAGAGTAAACAAAATATTACTGTCTCTTGCCTATTAGGTCTGCACTTATAGATGAGGACTTCTTAAGTATGTGTTTCTGGAGCTCAGCATTGATCTTCAGTGAGTCTGAACTGCAACAGCAACAGTGAGATCAAGCCTAACAGAGGTAGTGCATGAGGAGTCTGGAACTTCATTATGGAAGAAGCTACAATCATGTACAGGGTCTTTCAACCCAAGGCCTTAATGCTCAGTGAACTCTGCTGGTCAGTCCTCTGCATCCATGTGAAGTTCACTGTGGCATCATCGCCTGTTACAGATCCAGTGATCAACGTCAGAGTCACTGGCTTCGTCGCTTCCAGTCCAGCAACTGCCAACTCATCTTTTCCCCTGTTGTTCTCTCTCAATCTCAGCCTTATGAACTTCTCTTCGTTTAAAACCAAAACTTACCTGTTTTCTGTGTGCATCTGTTTATTGTATAGAAGTACACCATGAAAAGCTGTTGTCAGGTAAAAATTTTGCTGTCCATACATCAAAAAGGAGAAATGTTCTCCACATGTCTCTTTTTGTTCACCAGGCAAGGATTTCACACTGGTGCTGAGAGTTGCTGCCAAAAGCATTGCTTTTTGAGTTCACAAAGTATTTAACAGCAGCTTCCCTGCAAAAAAGATAATCTGAGAACAAAGCATTTTACACCTAGCTATGGTCACCTGGTTTTCTCTAAAGATCAAGAAAACAGAGAAGTTTTGAATAGTTTCCTTTCAAAATTTCAAAAAACTAGCTTAACTTGTCTTTCACAAAGAAAGAAACACAAAAATGTTCTTTCTTGTAGGCAATGCTTGGACGAGGGAATGGAGAGCCTTCAAGAAAGAAAGAGGAAGAGGAAGTTCAGAGCAGGCACAGACTGATACCTGTTGGAAGAAAGATTTATGAGTTCTACAATGCTCCTATCGTTAAATTTTGGTTTTACACAGTAAGAATCTTTCCTGTTGTGTTACTACTGTTTGGACAAATACTGAAATTGGATTATGACCATCTTGTGTGTTTCATTGGAAGTCTGCATCTGCATGCATTGGAGGGCTTACTGAAATAGTTTAACAAAAATGTTTTGTGGAGGTAAGGTAGGACTTGCAAAGCTGTCTAAGATTTTTAAAGACTACCATTTCATTCAGGAAGTTAATGGTTAAAATTTGAATGCCTGAGTATGTTTTTCGTCAAATACAACAATAAGTGGCAGTTTGCTGCAGTCAGTGCTCCCAAGGAATTCCCAGTAGGAGAATTCCCAATAGGAGAGCTCCAAATAGTCAGCCCAATGGGAGGCAGGGCTGAATCAGGATATCGAATTTTATAATAATTGATGGAAAAAAGAAGCAGATAGAGCACATCTTTTCTTGGAACATATTTTCTTTGTTCTGTTTTGACTCGTCTGCAGAGAAAGTGTTTTTGTAAGTATCCACAAAATAACAAAGAAATGAGTAGCAGCTAATGTATGTTTTTCAGGGACAAATTACGTCAAATCAGTTTAATCTTCCTGTATTATGAAGAAACAGACCTTGCAGCTCAAGCAGAAATAAAATTATATCATATATTTTGACTAAAGTAAGACAGTACCAAAAACTTCATTGGACATTCTCATATAAAAATTAATAACTGCTATATTCAAGTTATTATGTGGATACAAAACTTTTTGGCAATTAGTTCTCAAGAGTTTAATTAAAGAGATTAATAATTCACTATCAAGCTGGAAGCAGGGATTGGGAAATATTCCAATAGGCTCTCTCCTACATCAGGTGCTATCTGATATTTTCATTCAAAACTTGGATGATGGAGTAGAGATTAGTTATTAAATTTGGAAATTGCACTAGAATGTAGAAGGAAGAGATCAAAAAGTAAAATGAACACAGAAAGTAGTCCTTTCAGGATGGAATAGTCTATCCCAGTACAGCTTCTGCATCATGTGAACTGGTTTGAAGAACACAAAAAAGAACAAGAACAATGTTTCCAGAGGTCTGTAAATATGACTTAAGAGGAAAGATTTAAGGAAACAAGGTTGTTTTCTCTGGATAAAAAGAAACCTGCAGAAGGAATGTAATAGTCTTCAAATGTGTGTAAGTAGCTGCACAGAGGAACAAAATGGAATAATCTCCAAATCCTTGCTGAATAGGACAAGAAGTAATGGTTCAAATTGCAGCAAGGCCGTTCTATGTAAGATGTTAGGAAATGGCTCTGAAAAGTACTGTCATAAACTGTGTAAGGATACAGTAGATTTTCCATTATGAGTGTTTTCTAAGTCTATCTTATCAAAACATATGTCCACTATGGTACACTGTAATTAATCCTGTCTCAGCACCGTGGAATTGTCCAGATGATTTCAGGTGGTCCTTCCAAGTTTTATTTTTCTTCATTCTGCTGAATGCACAGCAAATCACAATGAATGCATCCTTCCATAGACAACTTCTTATAAGAAAAATTGTGTTGCTGAGATCCAGGCAATACATCTACAGAGAGCAGGAACAACTCACATCAACAGAGACTAAACTGTGGTGGACAGCTTATGCTAGCAAAAAGCTCCAATTTGGCAACCTGGAGTAACTACTTGCTGAACTGTGTGTCCATTGAACATTAATCAGACTGATGAGTCCAGAAACTTCTCATCAGCAGCCTAGTCTCATTATCAATTGCAATATGTATTATGCATTACCACAAAAGTCTTTACACTGTAAACAGAAAGAAGCATCCTGGCTTTCCCTGTTAGTTCAATTCTGAAATGGGAGAAAAGGATCAATATTGCATTTCCATTTAGACCTGTTCCTACAGTTTTATGTCCCGAGGCAGGTCTCAATCAAGGTCACTTATTAAAGCTGGATCTTGTCTACACTGAACTTGAAGAGCAAATTAAGGTGGATTCTGGCTGCAGTGCTGGACCATTTGAGTATATTGAGAAACTCCTGGAGACTAAGAGCAAAACAACTTTCAGATGAGGGGTAAAATTGCACAGTCTGTAACACTTTTTACAAGCACACAGGCAGAAATGCTAATCATAGATTTCAAAAGAAATCCTCAAAATTTTACATTCCACAGTCCAAAATGCAAGGGAAATAGCTATACTTATGGATATTGTATGCTATTTAAAATAATTTGAATATTCTGTATCTGCCTATCTGCTATTACTCTATAGCTATGTCCACCTTCATCCTTAAAATACACCAGAGTGGGTTAAACATTGATATGTTTAAGTAAGTAACATTTTGGCTCAGCAGATGGGTCAAAATAAACAGCTTTTTCTCAACCAAAAAAACTTTATCCTTTATCTCTGTACATGCATAGTTTCAAAAGTCAAAAACTCCATTCTGGTTTGTGCCTATTGCATTGTAAACCATGATTCAAAGGTTTCATCTCACAGATTGCTTGAGGAGAAGGGGATGGCTTTCCCCTTTTAACTACTAGCTTTAGGTAGCATGAGATGCTAGCAGGAGGTAAGAGGCCACATTTCTACCTCTTCTGAGGAGGAGTAGCTGCGGAGGGAATTGAACCCTGAGTAAGAGTCATCTTCTAAACATAAAACCAGCTTTGCTCCAAGTTTTGCATTTTGGAACCACTTCACTTTATGATCATTTAATTATTGCAATCAGGGGAAGGTACTCTTCCTCTTGAACCGCTCCTCTGTTGCCAGGTTCGTCCCTAGCCATAATGAGTATTCAAGTATTTTTTACAGAATGGGATGCATCCATAGGAAGCAGGGAGCAATCCACCCTAGAAAATTCTTAGCAGGCATTCCTCTCCTTAGTTTCTTCATGTATTGTCCTCAAGTGTGAAAATGGCAGCCCTTAGCTCTTTGTCAAACCATGTAAAAGCAAGAAAAATAGGGTTTAGCTACTTGTGCAATAGTACTTTCAACGAATCTTTAGTACCAGCATGGGCAACTGTACTGATTTTTGAGCAAAGTGTGGGATCAGGACATTCTCCTGGAAGGCAGGAACAAGTTACCAGTCTGAGGTGGTAGAAGGAAGATGTCACTCACTATCTGCATGGCTTGCTTCTTGTGCTTTTCCTCTTTTTTTTTTTTTTTTTTTTTTTTGCCGACCTAAAATTTTAAGCAATTTTAAGTAAATTTGGATTTAAAAAAAATACCAAAAACAAACCATACCAAAACAAAACCAAAAACCCTAATGCCTCAAAACAAACCAAGCAGCAGCAAAAAACCCTAGACACAGAGGGTCTTGTGGTTTCTGTCACCTTTGTAACATGAATGTCCTTATTGTTTTGCCATATTAACTGCACATTCTCACCAAAGGCTGCTGAGTCAGACCAAATTAATAAGATTTGCTGATAACTAATTATCTATAAGATCTAAGAAAAGAGGTGTTAGGTGGCAGCATCACCTGGCTTTTTGCACTGTAGTAGAAAGTATTATTGCGGCTAGGGAGGTGTGTGTCCAGTTCTGCCTGCCCAGACAGAGTTTCTGCTGACTCAGCTGACACCTTAGGTGCTGACCTAAGTCAATATTGCTCTGCGTTTCCTTTAGGAGTGTTAAGAGAAGACTGAGCTCTAGACCTGAGCATTGCAATCCATCATCACATACAAACTGAAAGACAAATGGGATCATTTCCTCCTCTGTTTTATGTAGACAAGAAGCAGGGGTTCAACTGGCTGCGTTCTCTGTACTGATGGTTATGGCCAATGTAAAGAATTCTCTTGAGTGTTCTTCAAAACAACAGCTGGAAGAACAGCCAGAACCCTGTGGCTTTTACACAGAGCAGAAGTGATATTCTCTAACAAATACAACAAGACTATAAATCCTGTTCTGTGAGGTGCTGAACACTGAAATAATCCTACCCAAAGGTCTCAAGCCCCTCTGTGGCTTTTTCATCTTAAGTCTGACATCAAGTACACAACAGTTGTGAGTACCATGCAGTTGAGAGGGAAAAACTGTATTGAAGTACACGTGTGGAATAAGTTTTCTGCAACAATGACTTAAATGTTAATGCACAGAACTGAATCATCTTTTCTCTGATTTAAATTTGGCTTAAGATGCATTTTCTTGTGGGGCTGCTGTTTGAAAGACAAAGTAGATGGGCAGTTGGATTCTGGCCACCACAGACCCCAGCCACAGCCATTCACCCTTGCTACAGCCCATGCTTCACAGTGACGCTTGGGTTTCTCTGCATTTTATGAATATCATGATGCAATTTGCCTGGCTTGTCTTTTTTTCTGACTGACCATTTCACTACATCCAGCACGTAGAGAGAAAGAAAAAAGAAACTAAAAATCCACACTTTTCACTGGATGAAAAATTAAGCCAGAAGGCAGATATTCTAGAGAAGGAAAAGCAAAGCAGTTGTAGGTAAAAATTTGCAAAAAATATAAGGCAAATGAATATATGGCTATGCCTGGCTATTTGCTGCAGCAATGTGAGTAGGAGTAGCACTGTCTTGAGGAAAGAATCATGGTATAGGTTAGGTCAGTACTACACTGGGTAGGAAGATCTCTAGCAACCTAGGACCACCTCAGACCTTCCGGGCCCCTGGCAAACATTGTGCAAAAACCATTTGGAATGCCAGAGTCAGCCTAGGCTAGGTGAACAAGGAGAAAAAACACAGAGGAGGGTGTTAGAGGAGGGGTTTTAGAGAAGTAAAGGGTGTTAGAAGCAGGTGAGGTTCAAAGAGGTTATTTAGTTGGCGTAGTGGTATCAGAGTTCCCCATGTGGGATGATCCAAGGGGACTACGTTAATACAATTTGTTGGGGAGGCATATGTAGCTGGAGGAGAGGACATTTGTGCATGTAGTTTGCAGATTCCACACTGTATGTGATATAATGTGAGCTTTTTCAGACAAGCCAGAACACTGTGTAATTGTTCTTTTGTCTGTTTAACTCTGGTTACAGTGGAATTAGGAATATAACATCATACCCAAGAAACTGGCTCAGTTTTATAAATATAGTGACTATTGATATTAACTTTGTTTCTTTACAGCTGGCTTATATAGGCTACTTGATGCTGTTCAATTATATAGTGTTAGTGAAAATGGATCGCTGGCCATCTACACAGGAATGGATTGTCATCTCGTACATTTTCACTCTGGGAATAGAGAAGATGCGAGAGGTAAAATCACCCCAGCCAACAAAGACAGAATGAAAAAGGAAATAAGCATGTTTTTTCCATTTTAATATCTGTTTTTATTATTTTCCCAGGATGATTTTTGATGAATGGGCTTATCAAAAAATTATGCTTTTTTTGCAGGAAAGCAGATTGATAAAAACACAGCACTAAAAAAATCTATCTTCCTTCATTTTAAAATCAAGAATATCTCTCTTTCTTTCTCTTTCTCCCATGGAATTTCTCTGTTCAGATTTCTGTATGATGGAGATTTAATAGCATTCACAAGTATGGGGCGATCTTCTGACTTATCTTAAAGCTCAGCTATATTCCTTGAAATATGGCCCAGAAACTGAAGTATGTTTCAGGAAGAGGAAAAGGAAATATGCTATAACAGAACGGACAGGGATTTTTGGTGATAGCATGGCAAATGAAAAACCCATGTTTGAATATCCACCCCAAATAGAGTTCATTCAAAACTTACAGCTGTTCTGTCTGTTCAAATATCTCATGTAAAGGCTTTGAATAAAACCAACTATAACTGGGGGAAAATTTAGATCCACATTGAATATTCCAGCACATTTCAAACAGGTTTTCTCCCTTTAAATCTTGAAAATTGTTGCTAATAATGTCAAGCACTAGCACGCATCTCCCTAAAGATGCTAAAGCAGACACGTAGAGCACAGAGATTTTAAGGTGGCATTCAGTCTACAGGCAGAGTGAAGTTTTTTTGCCATCCCCTGTGGCTCATGGTCTCGCCCACTTGCAGCTACTGCTGTGGCCTTTTCACTTGGCCAAATGCACATTTATTCCACAATGACACCAGAGGCCAAATTCAGTCCTGATGTGAGTGGGTGCGAGTCCTGCTGACCTCAGCTGGAACAGCACATTTGTACCCCTGGGCTGAATTTGTTACCGTCTACATTTGTATTTTCTGCAGCAAATGCTTCTGAGGACTAGATTAAAAATGGTCTTGCAACAGCCACTTAGATTTCAAAGACAGATTTCAAATACTGTATGGTAAACTCTATGTTATAAGTAAAAAGAACAGAGGAAAAGGCACTACTTGTGTGGTCTATACTGAGTATACTTCACCAAGAAAAAGGAAAACAGTGGCCACCACCACATGAGGACTCTGCAATACTGATGGAGACAAAGCACCACTGGCTCAATAGGTGGGAGGCTGCTGGCAGGAACCATGTGTGCCATTTTTGTCTAATCATTCACCCCAAATTGTCCTTTCCACAAAAGTTTATCAAGAACATTTGTTGGGATGGATTTCTAAACAGATGTTGGAGATTGTTCACATAATATGAGCCTAAAATTAATTCTGAAAATGAATTATAAGAAAATTATAAGAATCACATTCATCTTTTTAAGGAACTGTATGAGTCTGCTCAAATGTTCTCGTGCTAAATATAGAAAATTAAAACAAACAGCTTGTTAACTAACTAAAAGCTAGGAATTATTCATAGAAATCACTTGAGGGATACTTTCAACAGTAACTTGGGAAAACAATCAAGTCTCTCAAATGATCTTGCAAATAGAATGATGGTAAATTCATAAGGTAAGATTAATTAATTTTGTGAATTATATTCTCAGCTGTGGAATTTATTTTCC
This sequence comes from Limnodromus scolopaceus, assembly GCA_028565335.1. Lineage (NCBI taxonomy): Eukaryota > Metazoa > Chordata > Aves > Charadriiformes > Scolopacidae > Limnodromus > Limnodromus scolopaceus. The sequence goes on along the minus strand of JAOXNO010000020.1, from coordinate 39,561,605 downwards.
AAAAACAGGTCCAAGAAATAGCTAGTATCAGTCTAGATTAAATGTTAAATCCAGATGTTTATGGTTATTAAT
>JAOXNO010000020.1:39551386-39561527 GCA_028565335.1 Limnodromus scolopaceus | reverse complement strand
TGGACAATTTAATACACATTTTAAAATAATTTTCTTTACACCTACAGCTTCTTTAAATGTGAATTTTCTGATGAAATATCTTTCTGTATCTCCCCCTCTATTCCAAGACTCTAAGTAAGATCAATACAGAAAGATATACATATATTTCTTCTGACTTCATGGGGATTTTAGAGTGTGGTTCTCATCCTTTTTCTGTTAAGTATCTTGCATATAGATACAGGCTAAGAATGGTTGAAATGGAAAATTTCTCAAAAAAATCAGAGAGTACATGAGATATTTGTATGATAGGAGTCTATCGGCTTTGCTTTTGGGCTGTGTGGTGTGTATGTTTATTGTAGATTACTTCAATCAAGACAGATCAGCTCCTTACCTCTCCATGTCCTCTGTCCTTCAGATATTGATGTCAGAGCCTGGGAAACTGTTACAGAAAGTAAAAGTTTGGCTCCAGGAGTACTGGAACGTTACTGATCTCATAGCTATCCTCCTGTTCTCCGTCGGGATGGTGCTCCGTTTGCAAGATCTGCCACTCCGGAGTGATGGCCGGGTGATATACTGTGTTAACATAATTTACTGGTATATACGGTTATTAGACATCTTCGGAGTAAACAAGTACTTGGGACCATATGTTATGATGATTGGGAAAATGGTAAGAGAAGTTGGTGTACCCTTTCTGTGTTTTAACAGCATGTTCTTGACTTAATGTCTTTGGCCAATGACATCGCTGCGGATTTATCTGTATTTTTTACACATTACCATTTTCATGTAAGCTAGAAATCAGTGCCTTATTGAATCATAATCTCAGCATAGACTCCCAGAATTGAGAATTAGACTCTCCCTATTCTGTTAGATGACGTATTGCTTGTCTGTCTTTGACATCTCTATTCAACGGCAAAGCCATTCATCCTACACCTCTGTGTGTCGTTTGCAGAAAATACAAAGGATGCTAATTCTCAACTAGTTGTAAAGGAGGGTAGTTTGTTAGGGTTAAAAAAAAAATGTTTAGTATCTTGATACTCGCAAAGAAAGTGTTCAAAACTATAATGGTTATGACTAATACTGTCACCTTTCTATAGTTTGCTCCATATCCATATGTTATTCCGTCTTTCTTGTTCAGGTGTGTCCCTGTGAGATGGGAAATCCATTAGCATAACTACAGCCTCTGTCCCCTGGCCATTATCACATGTACACAACACAGCAGGAGTATGAATAGTTAGAATCAAGAGATATTTGCTGCCAGATGTATAACTTTTCCCTTTTGGGCTTTTCCTTTTTACATTTCAGTAGAAATGTTGCATTAAAGCAACATTTTGCTCGTATGAGTTAAATAAAATGTCTGAGTTTACATATGCCTATGCACATGTCCCTGATATTTGAGTACGTGCACATGTAGCTAATATGCATGCTCATGTTTTATATATGCAGTTATCGAGCCGTTGTTGTGTAAATCATGGCTGTTTCATGCATTCTGGGGTTTGATTTATTTTTTCAAAAATAGAATAAAAAACCGTTGAAGCTGGCATTCAGTAAAAAAAAAGCAAACTGTATATTAACTTTTCTAAAAACAAATATTACTTCAGCCTGACTTCTATGTGGACAATAATCAGCAAGTCCAAATAAGCTGTCTGTTGTGTTTGCCTTACCATGGTACTTAAAGAAAAGACTCAGCTGCTCTCCTTCCTCACCATCATAGTAAAAAGGGACATATATGTTCCCCTTAGCATAGACTACAATCCCTTCTTGATATTACGTTAGTCACAACACGTTCAGTGATTTTAAGCAGGTATAAAACTGAAATGTAAAATATATGTCCAGTTAGGCTCCCTACCCAACAGATGACTGGAGAACCATTGTCTTATCTTTTAAATTTACTGGTTTTCAACTCCAAACCTACAGTGGTGGGTTTGACAAAACCAGAACAGATTACTGGAGAAAAAAAAAAAAAGAGAGAGATGGAGTGAAAATACAAAAGAAAGTGGTTATTGAATCATTATATCCTGCACACAGGATTTCAAAGTGTGCTACCCTCCTTCAAGGAAGCCAGTAGGATGATGACGGGAGGGATTTTGCAGAGCTCCAGAGCACAAGAGGTGAAAACATTCAACAGTTCTGGCTTCTGGCTGAAGGTTACTATTAAAGGACAGCAGGACAAGAAAAAGGGCCAAGGACCAAATATCAAAAGGAAAACGTTGCATTATCATCTGTTTCTTTCCTGCCCCATCTGGATTATGTCCCTCAATCAGGAGATCTGGTGGCCACTGTGGCTTACAATAAACACAGTGTATAAAACTCCTAAAAAACAACTATTGTCCTACTCTTTTGTGTTTTTCACAAATGCCATGCACAAAAAGTTTCAGAGTTGTGGTCCTAGCAAGGGCAGCCTGAAAACCAGTTCAATAATAAACACATTGGCCGTGAATAACAAACTTCTCGTAGTCAGTGTTATGGATGGCTGAAAGGAATCCACCTTCGCCAGCAGCATAAACAGTGGTTAATTTTTCTCCTGGGGTCAACACAGAAAGGAAGTGGTTGAAATCAGCAAAATAACATAATTTCCATTCCTTTGTCATCCTCACATGTGTACAACAAATCAAGCCTCACTCCATTTTCTGTGGAAAACAGATGCAGGAAAGTCACTACCCTCTGTAGGCTCAGCACCCACTCAGAGGGTGTTGAATTTAGCTACCAAAGTACACTGAAGGTGTGGACAACTGTTAAAAGAGGGAAGTTCTTTTATTTTGTGCCTTCCTGTTATTTTATTTTCGTACCTTATCCAACTTTCCATGCACTCAGCAGCTCTGACATATCCACTTTGCCCACACATGCAGTGCCCAACTGGGTTGAGTTACACAAATCTGCCTCTTGCATCTGTTCTCCGGCCAACTTATTCCCCTGTGTAATGGCCATCCCATTTATATCACACATAGACTTCCCTGGGAGTTGCACCTGCTTGCCCCAGGCTGCAGTGGGCTCCCTTGTGTATTTTTGTTTAAGTCACATGTCTGTTTACCTCCTTGGGTTCTCTTTTTTTAATTTCATGGCCTTGCAAGTACCATCCAGTACTATGGAGACCATCAAGCTGGTTATATATGTTTCTATATATTGAGTTCCTCAACAGACCTTATTTAACATCTGAGTTTTTATCCTGGGCTTCTATTGTGAGCAAATTTTATACTCAGGAGGAGAAAGATGACTCCTTCCATGTGTTAAGAAACTTTCTCTTTACCTGCCTCTACATTAACAAAATAGCCATAATAGCTTTTAACTCTGGGCACTGTGAACAAATATGCAAGTGAAAGTATGCAAGGGCAGGAATGATTGGTGTGGTTTAAAATCAATGGGCTAAAACAAAGGTGAAGATAGGAGGAGGAGGCTGAATGACCAAGTTTATTATTATCTACTAATTTCAATAACAGAAAATGCTTATTATAATGTGCTTTTGTGATCTCTGCACAGTGACAGATTAACTCCTATTTCATTTGGGAATGAAATGAAATCACCCTGGCATGTCAAGAGAGTCAGAGGTATATCAGTTTCCTAACTGCATGGGGATGTCTACATTTCTTTAGCATTTCTGCAAATAAAAAAGGGGAAATGGAGTCAGTTTGTTTGTAAAACCACACCAACAGTTCCTAATTTTATCACTTTTTTAAATAGGTCACTAATGAATTCTTTAGAATGATTGAAATGGCCATTTTCTTGCTGAACCAGCAATTAGAATTTGACCCAACAGGCCAAAAGGCATGATACCATGCCCATTAGACTAAGTGGAAACTCACCCATTTCACTGGATTTCAGACAAGCTACTAAAGTTTTACAAAGACACCCGGTTAAAGGAGGGAAAAGCTAATACGCAGCTTGAATAGAGAATAGCACTGAAAGTTTTATTTCTTGCAGCAAGGTCAAACCTGTGTGATTCCTGATCAAAAACACTAGAAGCATTTAAGAAATTGTCTTAAACGGCCACCAAACACTCATGTTCATTTGCTTGCATGACATTTTAAAATAGGTATTACATTACATCATACCATGTTATATATTTCTACCTGGAACAAAGTTTCACCAGAGAACGGAGGATCCAGGTTTTGGCTCCAAATTCCTTCCCTAAAGCAGTAAGAACAAATGTAATTATGCAGCTTTCCCATTTCAGAATACTCTCTGAGCCACAATTCCTCTTCAATTAGATTTTAAGACATTCATGCTCGAAGTAACATAGTGGTTTGGTTGGTGATTTACTTGTTGGGTTTTTAATTCTTTAAGGCATTTATTTTCCTCTGTCATGTCCTCGGGTTTTTTTTCTTTCATTTCTGCATTTTTTATGCAAGACCTTAAGACTTTTGTTTTCCCCTGTTTTTTTTTTCCACTTGTCCCCAGTCCCTTCTTTCTAGCTCCTCAATTCTGTCCTACCGGAGCCCTGCCCTACCAGTGTCTTTCTCGTACAGCCTCTCAGTACATATGAGAATATCCTCTTCTGGTTGCTCGTCTGTATGCCTCTCTTTCCTCTGTTAAACAACTCTCCTAGTGTCACTTTGACCTCAGGTCTGTCTCCTTGTTCTTTAAAACTGAAGAACCCCTACAGCAGTGCCAGATCCATCTGCTGCAAGTGAGTCCCCTCTTTCACCAGCTCTTGTCATGAGCAGCCCTGCTCTTCAGCTGCAGCAGGTCCCCCATGGAGCAAGAAGAGCACCAGTGGAGGTGCCGGTTTGTCGCACACCTGCCTCCCCAGGAAGGCAGAGTGCAGCTGTGCCAGAAAATGCAGAGGCTGAAGGGATTAATACTCCTAAATTTTAGAGGAGTCTGGGGTCCATTTTGGCCAGAAACAAAAGTTACATCCAGAGGTGTGAAGAACAGCCCTGTTGTAACAAGTCTTAAAACTAAAGACCTATAAGTAAGCCTGTAACTAAAGGTTTTAAAGGGATCTTACCAGGGACTTTACAAGACTTCCATTTTTTTCATATTAATTTTGGGTTATAAAGCATCTCTACCGTACTTGCTTGATGCCCATTGCTCTCGTCTCTCAAGGGTCTTCTCTAGCACAGCTCCTTTTCTAATCTTCAGCCTCTATTCAGCACCTCCTGGCATGGCTGTCCCACTTTTTCTAGGAACATTTTCAATGGGTAGGCACTGTTTGCAAGCACTAATTAATCTTGTGCATATGCTAATGAGGCTTTCAACAGTGGATAAGAATAGAGTCCCATGTCTGTGTTATCTGCATCTATTTTTTTTTAAATATGGCCTTTGTCAGACTCCCCCACCAAGCTGATTTCTAGTCCAGCCAGTATCACAGCTTTGCTTTCTCACTGGTTACCACCATGGTGTCCCTTATGTTGCAGTAACAGGCTGTTCTGCCACCCGTTACTCCTTATGTTAGATGCAGCTTCCTTTCTTTGCTCCAAGACAATGACTACCAGTGAATAAAATAATCCATTGTAGACCTTTTGTTTTGGTATGGTTGCCACTAGGTGCCTATAAACAATACATCATCCTATGATCCTTGCCCAGACCAGGCTGCTGATTCCATTGAACCTATATTCTTGGTCAGGCAACTTGTATGACCAGATGGTATCTTGTATTTTCAAGCCTATTCATAACATTTAAATTGTTCTTAAAAGCAACACTGGGTAAAACCAAGGACACAATAATACCTCTTAATTTCTTTGAAAATGAAATTTGTTACATGTAAAACTGAGAATGTTTTTTTCGAAATTTGGGTTTGAAATTTCTGTTTCTAAGATTTACAAATTTTTTTGCAGCTTATAATGATAGGAATATGGATAAATAAGTTCCTCTAATCCTTCTCTCTTTCTCTGTCTTTTTCTGTCATTACATTCAGATGATAGATATGATGTACTTTGTCATCATCATGTTGGTGGTTCTGATGAGCTTTGGTGTCGCAAGACAGGCTATTCTCTTCCCCAATGAGGAGCCTTCGTGGAAGCTGGCGAAAAACATATTTTACATGCCTTATTGGATGATCTATGGGGAAGTGTTTGCAGACCAGATAGACCGTAAGCAAGTTTATGATTCTCATACTCCAAAGTCAGGTATCCAACTTTGATCAGATGATGTCCTATTAGATCATGTGTGTGTGCTCAATAAATGGCTCAGGATAGAGGAACTTCTTCGTCACAGAAAATGGTCACGAATATATTTTTTCAGCTAATATTGGGGTGATAGTTTCAGAACGTGCTTCTGGCATCACTTTGCAATTATTTAACCAGAAATCTGTAATGCTAAATTATTTTGCATAGAATGAAAGTTTTAAATAGATCCTTTTTACCAGTTGGGTGGTATCCCAGGTATACACCACCATGAGTTCGTTGGTATACCTGGGACATAAAAAGTCACTTCGTTTTTTTCTCATCTATTGGTTTGATTTTAGTCCTAAGTACTTTTTACCTAACTTCATACTGAGCATCAAGTCTAATAATACCGGGTTAGACCTTCAGCTCCCGCACTTCATGAGGATCTAATCCAATGTGTTTTCTTTTCTCTGTTACCTTTTCACCACCACCACCTTTATGCTAAACCATGTGATGCAATTCTTTGGGGACAGTAGATCCATTATTAGAATTTTGCTTTATTTAGTTATTGGAAGGCAAGACTGTGCTCACATCAGTTCAAGCAGAACAAAAGCCTGTATTTCATATACTATCTCCTCAGGATTCATTTGACTCATGATCAAGAAAAAGCCAATTTTCTATTTAAATTAAACCTCCTGGTGGCACTTGGTGCATTATGCCAAAGGAGAGGGGTGGTCATGAGAAATAATGCAGTAGATGAACAAACTCAGAATCACAAACAATGTATCTTTAGCAAACACTGACATGCAGCTGATGTTCATCATTCGTACTTAAATATGTGTAAGTCTTGGCAGCTTTTAGAAGCGAGTATCTTTTCCAGTAGCAGATGGCATCCATTAAAGCTCTGTTTAGGATATTCCTTTTTAGTCTATGTACCACCTTAGGAAGGGACAGTGTTTTCATAATTTATCATCTACTTGTTCAGTATTGACCAAGTTTGAATGGAAAAACGGTGTTGATTTTTCCTGAGCTGGTTAAGGTAATAAATGTATTTATATCACCAATAATGCCCCTCAATTTAATGGAGTTTCTGATGGACAGATGAATATATATCACATGGCAGATATTTCAGCAGTTCCATGTTCATTTCCTCTTCCTGATTAGTACAGAATCATTAGTGTGGATACAGACAAAACCTCTTCTTTATGTTTACTTTCCCACTTTGTTTTCAGAGGTTGCATGGCATGCAAGGAAATAAAAAAATACTTGAAATCATAAACCTTCTCACTGAGTCTAGCTTTTACCCAATTCCCTCATTTTTATCCTTTTTCCTTTTGGTTTTTTTTTTTTTTAAATCATTTCATTCCAAAGGCATAATAGCTGGAGATACAAACTTTGTCTTACTCCAAAAGCATAATAGAGGGGTAAAGGTTTATCCCATTAAACTATGACTTCCTTCCACAAGCAGAATTCTATTTGTCCCTCTACAAGTGGCCATTTATTGATGTTGTACTAAGTAACTACCATAGTGTAACAAACATGGGAATTTGGCTGAATCAAAAGTTCTTGGTATTTTTTTAATGAAGTGCTGATTATAGTTTAGAATCCCAAAACCTGATTTAAAAAAGTGTCTTTGAATGAAGTGTGGTTTTCAAGTATGAGAAGAGGGTGGCAGGCTCCATACCTTTGCATGAGGACCTAGGGGTAATCTTGTGTGTTATTCAGATGCCAAACATTTAAGCCGTGCAAAAAGATGCAGTGTATTTACTTTTAAGGCTCAGGGAAAGCAAAATTCCTGATGGTTTCAAGTCCAGCTCTAAGGGAGATACGTTGTTGCTCTGTCTGCATCAAGGAAACTAGGAGTTGCGGCAGAAGTGGTGATGCCAAAATGAAAAGCAGCACCTAGTTTCTCCTTCCTGAGAGACAGATGATTCAGGGAACTAGAATCTGCCACTCTTTCAGCACAAAATATGTGCAATATGTCATGTCTGAGGCTCGGTTGTCTCAAAAATGTTACCTCTGGAATAGACAGGGAGCATGAGCAAATGGTGATGTTGTTGTACAATCAAAATTACCTGATTGGCACCCAAAAGGTTTTACTAGTATACTTGTGTTTTTTCACTATTTGGAAATTTGTTGTTACATATATTTTGCAAGTTATTCTAAGCTAAATCAGCTACTGTGTTCATGTTAGAGTACTACAGTGTTTGTACTTTCTCAAATTAGATAGACATGTTCTAAAATTGTTATGCTACAATTGCAATTGCAATTGCAATTGAACTTTATAGCCTGGAGCAGATTTGGGTTTTTTTATTAGTATTATTTTAGCAAACCAAAAGGGGTTTTTTTGTGATTTTCTTTACATTTGGTGTTTAATATTGCAACATTATTTGCAAGTTTGAGATTCAGCAAAAGTGCTGTTCTTGGAAGTGCACATACATTTGAGCCACACTCCTGGAGATTATCCTACTGTCTGAGAAATGTACAAAAAAGTACGCTACTCTAAAATTTTCAACTTACTTTTCTTTTTTCTTTCATTTTCTGTTGATTTGTGAAGTACGCCATTAAGGCTGACCAGATACAATGTCTGGATCCATCTCATCAGCTGGCAGCCTGTCCATGCAGTGGGTCTACTCTGATTTTTATCTCAACACACTGCACTGGTAAAACACTAGCGAAATGCCTCGCTCCAAAATAATGCATGTTACGTACAGTTTTACCCATAATTTCATTTCATTTTTTGAATACATATGTTAACTGGAGTGTGCATTAGTGTCCTGCTGCCGTGTGGTCTCGTCTTCAACTCAAAAGTGGGGATAGAATTATATCCTCACTTCTGGGAGTATAAATACACTGTTGAGTGTTGTTGCTTATTATCAGTGATGTACGTAAATACTACATTGCTACAAACTCCTGACTATCAACCAAAAGTTGAAAAAAAAAACAAAAAAGGAAAAAAAAAAAGAAAAGGCAGAGTAAATATTTTAGAATTGTATTCAAATTTTCGGGTAAATTTAATAAAGAGAACAAACCCAGGCTCAAAATAGTTCCTCTCAGACTGAGAGTTCATCATAGCCATGGTAGCCAGGGGAAGAAGGGAGATCTGGGTCAGAACCGATGATGGTATATGCAACTGTCTCACTTTTAGGCTGCCTTTCCTAATCCAGCTGATCCTTGTGCTGCCCACTAGGATCCATGCGGCAGCAGCCATCCACTTAGCTGCTTTAGGAAGGAAATCCACAGATGCTGTAAAATCTGTCCCTCAGTTCACCTCACTTAATTTTTCACTGCTGCTAGCAATTTGAGCCAAAAAAAAAATCACAACAGTTGTCACATGCGAAGAACTTTGTTTTCACCTTACCAAGCTATATCTTCCCCTCCAAAATACTAAGGATAATGAAATATATAAGACATACAGAAGAAGAAAGGATTATTCAGGGAGTGAGATTGCTTGGTAAAAAAATGCAGATAGATAACATAAATGGCAATTTGAGAAATTGTGGTCACCTTCAGAAAATCAGTAGCCGACCTCACATTTTCCTATATTCAGAAGACAAAGAGACTGAGAGTGCTGATAGCCAACATGAGTTTGGGGGTTTTGGTTTGGGCTATTTTTCAGATTTGTCTGGTGTCTCACATGTCAGATTTGCATCTGGATTTTCTTTTCAGCTGACAGTATATCAAAAGCCATCTGGGTTCTGAAGATCAGTCTGAGTTGTCTTTGTTCTCTGTACCTACTCCCTTACTGGAAAAACCTACATAGTTTAAGAGACAAAGATGTGGCCCCCTTCTCTTTCACTTGTGTTGGAGGAATGCCAAGTAACCAGAACGCAGTTTCAGAAGATGAGAGATGATTATACACATGTTTTAACTCTCCAGTGAACTTAAGAGGAAAGTATAATTAGAATCATAGGATCATATAGTGATTTAGGTTGGAAGGGACCTTAAAGATCATCTAGTTCCAACCCCCTGCCATGGGCAGGGATACCTCCCACTAGACCTGGTTGCTGAAAGGCCCAATTACTAGAAAATACTTTTGGTTTAATTCTTCAAATTTCTTAGTCTGTTAGATTTATATTTTTTTAAAGTTCTTGAAGGCTTCTTAGCATAAATGGAAATTT
>JAOXNO010000020.1:39490621-39544829 GCA_028565335.1 Limnodromus scolopaceus | reverse complement strand
CCACTTCCCCAAATGTATATGACAGAGGCAGGGAGCTAAGGCATGTGCATCTCTTCCCAACATTAGCCCATGCCACAGCCCACCTCTCTGTGAGGAGGGAGCTGGAGCCATGCGATGGCAGTGGAGATACAACTGCTGCCTGCAGATATCAGCTCTTGCCATGTCAAATAGACCCTCTGTACTCTCAGACTCCTTTCCTAGCAGTCTGCTAATTTGATTATATTTGTATTAGGTTACAGGTGGGCCTTGGCTCACACCATCTCTCCAGGACCTGACCAGCAGCTGTGTTTAGATCTCATGCAATCAAAACACATTCATGTTTGCTCAGCATTCGCCTTAAGTATTGCTGTCTCCAGAATCATATATAATTGAAGCCACTAATTTGGTAATTAGCTGCATCTATCTGCTTTCATACCAAAATGCCAGATAAATCTGAAGCCTGCTTGTGAATGGTTAGTCCATGAGTTCCACAATAAGAAGAATGTAGTTAATGTCACGTGTTAATATTTGCCAAACTCACATTTTTTCCATTGTTTCCACAGAACTTTTCATAACTGAGGATGAATTGAAAAAAGTCCATGATTTTGAAGAGCAGTGCATAGAAGAATATTTTAGAGAAAAGGATGACAGATTCAATTCCTCCAATGATGAAAGAATCCGTGTCACTTCAGAAAGGTGCACTTTGTTTGTTTGTTCTCTCATAAGTTGATCTGGAAATGTGTTTCTTCTGCCATTCTCACCCTTCCTTTCTTTTTCTTGAAAAGGGAAACATTTCAGGTATTTTTTGATAAGTCTTAACTAAAAATTAGAGTGATAAAAAGTGGTGAATTTATTTTCTCTTTTTTTCCTTTTTGCTCAAGCAAATGTTCCTCTAGGTTTTGAAAACGTGAACAAATTTGAACAAAACATGAATATTTTCACATTGTATTAGATGTATTAGAACACAACTGACATAGTGAGAAACACAAATTATTCTTGCATTTCAGTTCTTAAAGCAGAACTTTAGGGCACAAGTGGCCAGAACATGGGAGAGAGTAAATGGGAGAGTAAATGAGAGTTCCTCAATGAAAATTACCACTTTAGTACTGACCTGCTTGCCATTCAGATAAAGACTGAGACTTGTTTCAGGATGGCCTTGCTGGGTAAGCTAGTTTCACTGACAGCAACAGGGATCTTGAGATTAATTTAAAAGGAACTAGACATTTCACCTACACCAATGAAATGCACATAGGACAAAGATAATACATTAATTTAATGGAAGTTGCCAGGCTTCAAATTTATCAGTCCTAAATCTATTCATCTGCTGTGGTGCTTGTGTGTTTTCATCACACAGCAGCTGAGCAACAGAGTTAAATTTTGAGGACAGAGTTTGGTTTGTTTGATTCATAGCACTGGTACCAATAAATATTTTAGGGCAATATCCTGTCAAATATTCATAAAACTTATGAACCACTGAATGCTCCATTCCCTGAATACTCCACTTTAACTTGAATAACAGAGGTCGGGTGAGTTGTTACTGTAAATCGATTAAACAGGTGTAACACTCTTTTTCTTACATATAATCTTCTAGCCCTGAGCCTTATGCAGCTATGCCTAAAATGTTATTTATGTAGACAAGGAAACATGCTTTTAATTTGGTTTTGAAATAAATCTATTCCAGAGCAGGATTAGCAGATATAATATCCTTTAATCATCTACATTAATGAAAGCAGCACTCCTAAAGCACATATTTTAGAAAAGTATATTAGAAGGGAAATATGGTGAGGCATGGAATGGCTTCCATATAAAGAATGGCCAAGTTATCCAGCTCTACTTGGTGTAGAAGAGACAAATAAGGAATGAAATGATAGAGGTCTATATAGTTATGAGTGCAAGGAGAGGGTGAGTAGAAATCAATTGTTTGTTGTCTTGCCCAGAACAAGACACAGGGAAGAAATAGAAAATCTAGCAGGAGCCCATGTTCAAAGCAGACAAAATAGGTGATTTTTTCATGCAGTAACTAGTGGAACAGAACAAATTCTTGAAAGCTGATGAGGTCTAACAGAAGCTGATGATGTCAGCTATAAGTCCACCCAGGTTCAAACAGAGACTAGACAGGCTTGTGGAAGAGAATTCCAGTAAGAACTGCTAAATACATGGAGATCATACTGAGCCCATGAAGTTCCTGAGCAGAAAATGTGTAGAGACTGGAAAATACAGGGAGAAGAATTACATACACTTCAAAGTAAGATAGTGGGTTAAATTGACCTGTGGTCCAACTGAGCACCTTTTTTTCTTTTGTTCTGATGTTCCAGTGATTAGAGAAACAACCTGAAAATCACAGATGCAGGTTCAAATCTCTGTTTGGCCATAGCTTTCCTTTTAGTGGCCAAGAAAAGAGGTATGTTTGAAGCCTCTGTAAATAAGAAGTGATCCAGCTGGGTGGGGTCTCTCCTACATTAGGAAAGTGCTCTAAGTCCTTGAAAATTAATACATAACTGTCTGCCTTTGCACTCTGTGCTGGCCCTGTTTTACAGGCAAGAGCCCTTATCTCTATTTTAAATGAAGTGCTTAAAGCACCTTGTTCCAGAATGGAGTTCATGATTATGAATCCTGAAGGAAGACAAGCACCTGAGCCCCACAGAGAAATAGTTCTTTAAAAATCCATTTACCTGAGTTAACAGTGGAATGTGAAAATCAGCATGCCCCACCTCTGTAAGGGAGACCCAGGTAGCAGCCCCATGGGGGACAGTGGCCACTCCCAGACCCAAGCACACTTCTAGGACTTCCAGCAGTGAAATCCCGGGTGAATGCAGTTCTCATCTCACAATAGCTCTCTTCTCTCCTTGCCAAACCAACTGCAGTGCTCTACCGCACAAGGCAAGTGTAAATACTTCAAAGATCTGAAGAGTACTTTAAAGACGTCTGAGGGCTATCTAAGTATCTTAAATATCACGCATTTTAAAAACTGGATGCCCAGTTCTGTCATTTTTCCCTGCAATTATGGCCAGGGATGTACCCCTTGAAGATCTAAAACACCAAATTTATTTTTTCTAACCTGTGGAATAGTCAAATATTTTAATTCCAGATTTGCACTTCATAGTTTTCATTCAGAGATGTCTTTGTATAATTAACAAGATGTAAAGCAAATAAAACAAGAGGATCCAAGACTACAGTTTCTCTTCCAATGTAGATAAAGCACAATACCTACTTTATAGCCATATAATGAGATGCCAGCTTAACCATCTGTCCAATTAAGTCAGCTTTACATGGTGTAAAATTGAACCAGAAAGCCCCGCAAATGTGAGTGAAGTTCCCCCTGAAGAACTTCCTTCTGCTAAGGAAGCTGAGGATGCTGTTAGGCTCAAGAAGGAATGGCTGGGCCAAGCCCTGTTTGATGTACCTGCAACCTGCACCTGGACTGCTCACTGCCTTTTCTCTCCTGCACACATCTGTGATACGCTCACCTCTTGCTTGAGCAGCTCCTACTTGTAGCTGGATTTATCAGAGTCCCCCAGGTCCTGCTTAGAGGAAGAACAGCTGCACACCGAAGGTGCAAAGCCCAGTACGTCTGGAAGGAGTAGGGGGATAGCACTGGAAGGGAAACAGAAGATGGGAACAGTCTTGCTTTGAGGCTCAGCCTAGGTGGGTCCCAGAGGCAGGTTAGGAGCTCAGGAAAACAGAAGAACAAGAGGTTCTCTTCGTGCGTTGATTTGGGTGTAAATTAACAATTTCAGCTAAGCGGTCAGTGGGCATGCTGGGTCAGGACCACGGTGTCTTGTCTAACTCACCTACAACAAGCTGCAGTTTATACTCTCACCTTGGAATAGTTCATCTTGGCATCCTGTTGGGGCCTGCCTTGGTTCAGCAATTACCTTACATCTCTTGTAAAGAAGAACACCACGGAGATGTCCAGATTTGGTGTCACTGCACAGAATCTCTCCTTTACCTGCTCCTTTCATAATCTGAAATTTAAATTGTGAAACAACATTGATGTTTGTCCTTCGCTGACTCCAAGTACTATGTACCATGGAGAAGTAACTCGCTAGCTAGGATCTCACACAGGCACATGGAAGTAGCAGCAGGTTAGTGATACACATCAGAGGAAGTGATTAACTAAGTGAAAAAATACAAAGCAGTACAAAGCTGTAAGGTGTCTCCTTTAACTGCATTTATCAGGTTAGGCAAATCTTGGTGAATCTCCTGGAGACCAGTGGGGAAAGCAAAGTTGGACAAACTCGCTTCATTGCAGCAGAAGAATCGCAGCTTTTCCTGGAGAGCCTTCCTTTCTAATCACAGTGAAACTTCCAGTGGCATATTTTGACCAGCACAATGTGATCCAGAAAGACTGCGCTATTTTTCTTGATCTGGCATAAAGCCACTAAAACAATCTCTTCAGTAGGCATTTTTTCTATATGGACAGGTCTCAACCCTTTCAAACCCAGTGCAAAACCTCTTGTTGATTCCAAAGAGAGCAGGGTCACATCCTAATAGTATTTAAAAAGTAGATAAGCTGGTTGGAGTGAATATTATTATGTCATCTTTGGTACTATATGGTGTCCACTACTACAGCACTATAGTCTGCAGTGCAACTACAGTAACAGCATCTGTGTGAATGAAGACATAGTTATTATCTTGATTTCAAAGATGACAGGCTAAAGTGCACAGAAATAGATTTGCGTTGGTAAGAGGGCCACTACGGAGCCCACAAGATCCAGCCACACATGCAGAGGGACAGTAGGAAAGATCTGTGAATCCAGCAGCATGTCTCCGTGGTCACAAAGAGTTAAGCAGTCTTAGTTTCCAGTCGGGAACGCAGCCAGGACAACCCAATATCCTTAGCCTGCAGAAACCTCTGCACCTGGGAAAATTGGCTGGCCACTTGCATCAGCAATGCTTTACCAAAAGATGTCAGGCAAAGTACCAATAGCCTGTTACAGGCTTGGGAGCTGCTGTCTATGTTTTATTTAAATAAAGCCATTCTACAGTCACCTATAACAAGCAGGGTGGATATAAGTGACTTTCAGTGTCTATGGTCTTTGTGGCAGTTGAAAAGGATTTTGAGTATAAACGATGCCTTAAAAATGAACATGGTTTCACAAAGGGACTTGTGAACCTAGTTCTAGCATTCAATTAAGATGTCTGCTTCTGAAAAGAGTACCTTACTTCCATTTAATCATTACTTCAATTAAATTATTGATGAACTGATGTATAAAGGTTAAAAATAAATATAAGCAAATTGAATGCCAGCAAAAGCCATCATCTCCCAAACCACAATTAAAAAGGCTTGTCACAGGTAATATCTTTGCCAGGTTCTCAGTTCTGCCCTTTTATTTTTTTCCTGGTTACTGAATGTTGTCCACAAATAGTCCACGTTTGTTTCACTGTTGGAAATTTCTGAGCTTCAGCAGAACACGCTTCATGCACTCTCTTTCTGTTCTCATGCCCATCTGTTAGGGGGGGTTGGCACCTTCTCATACATTGTATAAATCTTGCTGTAAGGAAAAGCACAGGTGCAATGGAGGCATCATACATGGATATTGTGAGATTTGCCAAAAGGTTTATACTATCTCCAATACACGTGGGGAAAAAAAAATCCAAACTTGGGCATTTTTATTTTGAAGTGGTGTTTTTATTCAAAACTGTTCCTGACGGAAATACAGCTCTAGCTGTCTGTTCACTGAGTGCAAGATCATCCAACAATATGGGAAAATTTAGTATTTCATTTATTAAAACATCTTAAGGACCAGACTATGACTGTATTTCTCCAGAACATATCCTCTTATGTTCAGTGTTTAGCTGATGTAATTTTATCATGTTTCTAGTAGAATTGCTCCCAGAGCATTGTGCCGTTCTGTGTGATGAATGATTGCAGAACTGAACATCAAATTGATATAAGATAATATCACTAATTAAAAGAGTAAATATTTGTTTAAAGATCTGGGAGTGGCCATATGCAATAGGTATAATAAAAGGTGACTAAATTCAGCTAATAGCTTTGAGTTTGGAGGAAGCCATCATGACTCCAGCTTTCCAGTGTAAATACGTGTATGTACTTCTCATTTATCTATGCACATCTCTGGTTACCCCTGGTTTCTGAACCCAGACTGCACTATCCTTGCCTTGTTGAGTTACTGTATAAATTTCCCAGTACTATCAATGCAATCATATCTCTGATTACTTCCATAGCAACCAACAGACCATGTAACTCAAAAGTCTCTCTTCATCTTGGCCAGCAATACATTTACACTTTGTGCCTCTGGCAGTAGCTAACAGATCATGTTCAGGGAAGTCAGGAAAGATATATAAATGTGTACCAGCAAGGTACAACTCTGGGTTCTTCTTGGGATGCATTAGTTTTATTCAGTAGAATTGCATAACCCTCATGCGAATGTGGGATGCAAAACTTATCTCACTATTGACAATTATACAAACATTATATATAAAAATATTTAACAAAGTTAAATAATTTAAATGGCTTTTTTTTTTAAAACTGTTTTAATTTGTGTACATCTCTTAAAGCAATAAAAGAAAAAAAAAAAAAAAAAGAAGTAAAAATAACCAAAACCACAAAACCAAAACCAAACAAACCAAAAATACAAATTCATTCCAGTTCTTGAGTAACTGTTGCTGGGGTGAATGTGTTTTGTTGGTCATAATCTGGGCATTCTCAAATAAAATCCAGGAGGTTTCTCAAATTGTCCCATATGTTTGACAGCCCTGAAATTGTTATATCTCTTCATCATCTTTGAGCAGTTCAAAAGTATAATTGTTTTCATAAAATAGCTGTGCAGGTAACTAATAACATGAGGGAAAATTCAACTGCTTCCCATAGAAACTAGTCTCTCACTATGGAATTATGTTCCGCGCTTGCAATAATATTAATGTGGTTTTTTGGAGAAGTTGGTAGAACTAGAGTTCGACTGGTGCCTAAGTGATAATAAGACGAGTAGAATGAAATTCTTTGAAACTACCAGTTCACTTTTAGTGGCAATTACTTGATCCTTCCTCTATTGAAGTCTTATGACAGCAATACACTTACTCCTTCACATTTGATTTGCGCTGCTTGTGCTTTCAAAACTCACGATCTTCAACAGAAAAAGCCCATGTTTCACAGGAATGTGGGACTTGCTGGAGGGAGTGGTGTCACACTCCTCCCTTCTCTCTTGTGCGGGTGGGTTGCTGTTGCTCATCACCACAAGGTAGTCAGACCTCAGTTTTTCACCAGCTGAAGTTCTGTGCATTAATTAACAAGACATTAGTGTTGCCCAATTCACTGCTAAAATCTGTTTTCCTCCTGTGTGAGTAAGAGCATTTATGGCATTTCCGGTTCCAGGTCACTCATAATGTTGGAAATTGAAATAGCAGTAGTAGAAAATGGTACTTATCTCATCAAAAATCCTGGCTACAATTAACAGGGTGCCTATTAACATTTGAGTATGAATTGCACTAACAGGGAGACAGTAAGAGACTTGTGAAGAGAAAAGTGTGGAAATCCTGCCATTTGGCATTTGTCACTTCTCTGTTCATTTTTCAGTGACTACAGGAATGGAGAAAACCAGAACTGTAGCATCAGAAATCAGAAAAAGATAACTATATAAATGTGTTGCCTTTAATACTTCTTTGGCAGATAATAGAGGTCCCTCGTCTACCCTAGGGACTACAACTAGAGAAAATAATTAGGAGAAGAAATTTCATATGTGCTAAAGGCAATTTCATCGTGTAAAATTAGAGGACTTCATATGAATCCTTCAGTAGAGATGTTTTAGAAGCCAGAAAATTGAAATGGTTGAAAGCCACAGGCATAAATTAGTACACAATTCACCTTAAAGTTGAAAACGTTTTAAAATGAGGCAGATCAAGAGTGTAGAACAGATATACTGAAGTTTAAATGAAGATCACACATTCAATTATTACCTATTAATGCTTTAATCTAACTTTTTATTTATATATAATGATAAGTAGCTAATAAATAACTTTAAAATCCATTGTTTCTGTCCCTAAGCTATTAACACAGACTACCCAAAGCACAATCACAGTAATGGAGTAATCTTCATGTGCGTACCCTATTGTAGGCCGCATTTGGTTTGACCAGTGTTCTCCTCCCTGCAGTTTCCACGCATACTTTATTTGATATTACCTACATTCAACACAATAGCTGATACATATTTTTTTCTATATATCTGAGCTAAAAATTAATCAGAGAACTAAGAAAATATCTCCTTAGGTCCACATAGCACTAATTAGTATAAATCTGGGGCGAACACCGGGAAAAAGATGGGATATTATCCACCTTCTATGGCATGTTGCCCAATTTCATTACTTCATTTAGTTCCACAGTTAACTGTGGTGGTCCTGCCTGTGGCACAACTGGGGACAACATCATATGCTGTCTGCTTTAAGTGTTACTCATTAACAATAACCTAATTAGAAGGTTTGGCAGCAAAGAGGCAGCAAATCATAGTAATATTTCTGTAATAACCCCTATCCCTGGGATAGGGCATGCCCAAAACCCCCTCTACATTATGCAGCAGCTGCCCCTGGTTTAACCCACTGCAGCAGCTCCCTGAGTAGTTGTTTGCTGAACCGCTTTTAGCAGGGTTTTGAAGCAGACGAGGTGGTGTAGATTGGCTTCAAATTTTGTTCCTGTTTGTTTTGGTGACCTATTAGCTGAACATTACTGCTTCGTAGAAATTAATCTGGTTAATTCTTCCCTTTTTTAAGGGTAGAGAACATGGCCATGCGACTGGAAGAAGTAAATGAGCGAGAGCACTGCATGAAGGCCTCTCTGCAGACCGTTGACATCAGGCTTGCTCAGCTGGAAGATATGATGGGACGAATGGTTACCGCCTTAGAAAAACTGACCGGCATAGAGAGAGGTGAGACAACCAAGATACGATCCAGGACCTCATCTGACTGTACGGACGCAGCCTACATTGTGAGGCAGAGTAGCTTCAACAGTCAGGAAGGAAACACTTACAAGCTTCAAGAGAGCATAGATCCCACGGGAGAGGAGTCCATGTCCCCAACGTCTCCTACAATCACACCCCGCATGCGAAGCCACTCTTTCTATGCAACAAATATGAAGGACAAGTGTGGTTTGGAAAAGTTTGAAAGCATTTTTAAGGAAAGATCGCCAAGCCTGCATCGAGCTATCAGTTCCCACTCAATAGCAAAAGAAGGAAAGGTTCCCTTAGCACCTACTAGCACTTTGTCAATTGCCCCAGACTCCAGAAGGCCTTCGTCTTGTATAGACATCTATGTTTCTGCCATGGATGAGATGCATTCTGACACAGAGCCTCTTGACAGCTCCATAAATATTCTCGGTACTGGAGATGTGGCTCTGCAGGCCCACATAGCCTCTTCCATTTTAGCTAACAGCGCGTACATTAGCAGTACACCTGGAGAAAAAATTGCTGGCAGGAGTCTTGATTATGAGGAAACCTCTGGAATCGAAACAAGAGCATTTTCTTCAGACTATTCACAAATCACAGATTGCCAAATCCCCTGGGATTCAGACCCTCCCTTGTACCACACTTTAGAGCGATCTAAAAGCAGTCGTTATCTGGCTACGACTCCATTTATTTTGGAGGAAACACCAATTGTGAAATCTCACAGTTTCATGTTCTCTCCATCTCGAAGTTACTTCAGCAGCCTTGGTGTCCCAGTCAAAACAGCAGAGTACACGAGCATTACGGACTGCATAGACACGAGGTGTGTGAGTGCTCCCCAGGCGATCGCAGAGAGGGCCAGTTTCCCTGGAAGTCTCGGGGGCAAAGTGGAAGACTTGGGATGCTGCCACCCAGAGAGAGAAGCTGAACTAAGCCACCCCAGCTCTGATCATGAGGATATTGAGGCCAAAGACAAGAAGGGGATCCCCTTATCTCCTCAAGACAGCAATGCTACAAGAACTCTGGCCAACAGCATCCCACTTCCAAAAATAGAGCGGGCCAACAGCTACTCTGCAGAGGAGTCCAACATGTTGTATGCACAGCACACGCGGAAGAGCTACTCTATCAGCGACAAACTTGACAGACAGCGAAACACAACAGGCCTCCGAAACCCCTTCCAGAGGAGTAAGTCCTCTAGACCAGAGAGCAGAGGGGACAACCTGTCCATGAGGAGACTGTCAAGAACGGGAGCCTTCCGCAGCTTTGAAAGCAAGCACAGCTAGGCCTAGACAAAGCCCATCAGCAGTCTAAGGGTCATCTGCTCTCCAGTTCATTTTTCTTAGCAGAATTTAAAAAAACAAACAAACAAACATGTTACCCCATGTCAACTCCAGTTGGCATTAGCCACTGGTCAAGGGTGCACTTTGTCAGTCTCGGCATCGCCCACTGAGTTACTGCATCTTGACCCAGTTGACATTTGCACTTAAGGAAAAAGGGAGGGATGAAAGCTTTACAAAGACTTCAGTAAACAACAGGAATAACAAGCCCCTTTTATGAAGTCACAAGAAATAAATGAGTAGGTTCAGAAATCTGCCTTTTATTAGAAGGCATCCTAAAATCTTTGATCATTATTCAAGTTTTTAGGATGCAGAAATTAGCTGGCAAAAAGAGATGTACAAATTAGATGTTCTAAACTTCAATCACGACTTCTTTTTCATCTGTTTCACCGTTGTGATGACTGATGAAAAGCATTTGTTATTTCTGTAGGAACTGGCAGCAAACAAACCTAAAATCTCCCAAATCCCTTCCATCCCACACTTGTGGAAATGAAGAAAGATGAACAAGATAACAACCACAACACTCACTTGTCTCTTTTTGTATCAACTTCTAGTGCCACAAAAAGTTTATATTTTCAAGCGCAGAAAGGGAAATGAAATGCCTTTTATACTGCAGCTTAAATGGAGGAAGAATTTATGTTAAAGTATCAGGTGATTTCCTGTATAAAACAGGCATTCTAGATTCTAGCACAGCTGAGCAAGCTCAGGATGAATGTAATTAAGCGGAATAGTATATATTTATTTTTTTACCACATTTGTCATCAATATGTTGTCTCACTAAATCAAAGGATGTGATGGAACAGTAAGAACAGGGTGATCAGAGCACAGTAATATTGTTGGGTTCTCACTGCTCTGTTTAATTACGTATACAAATTGGGGAGATTTATCCACCAGACTACTACCAGGCTCTACTTGCTGTTCCATTTGAGTTGCCGATTTTTCACATCATTCCCTCACCTAAAAATATACAACTTTTTATTATTATTATTTTTTTCATGAGGACATGGCCATATTTGAACATTTCACAGTATACAAGATTTATCAAGCAGTCTGAATCCAGATTCATGCAATTAGGCTGAAGTTGCTTAAGGGAAAATGTTCTTGGCAGAGGACTGATAAAACACTAAAAAAGTCTATATGCTTTTAAGGTAAGTTAAAGAAAGAACCAAAGTGAAACTGCAGATGTCTTTAAACAGCAAAAGCCGCCAGTTGCAACTAGGCTTCCACTGTTCAGCAGCATACCACACAACCTGCATTTTAGTAGGAGAAAGTACCTCTGCATGGTAGCGCAGTTGTGTGTTTTGGCTGAAGACAGTCGTAACTCCACCAACCCCACCCATGTTCCAAGGGTCCACAATGTCAACCAGAGTTTCAAACTTCTCATGAGAAGCTATCACAGTGGTCGCAGGTGGAAGGGTACGCAGAAGACAGGAAAAGGGTGGAGAAGCATAAACTGCAACTGGATCAAAATTTTCACATCCTTTACGAAGTCACAACTGTTACGCTTGTAATGAGTTGAAGCTAGTGCTATTAAAAATTAAAACATTTCTACAATGACCAACATCTGTGTAGAACCAGCTCCTTTTTGTTTTTAAAAATGAACACATGCGATTGGGGTACATATTTCCCATTATTTAAATGGGAATTATCTTCCAAATCTCTAAGGCAGCTTTGAAAATGCAGGCTGACGTTTTCTCACGGGGATCTTACCCTGGGAGACTCTGAGCACTGTACAAGAGCTAAGTCTGAAAGGCAACAAATCCAGACATAAAAATAACCATCAGCCTCCAGAAAAGAGGCAAAGAAGGTGAAAACATTTAGGTACGGAGCCACTACGTTGGAAAGTTGAGGAAATAAAGAAATGCAGCATGGGGACTTTAAGCACAATGTGTTTCATACTTCCTGTACCAACGTGTTCCTTGCTTTCTTCG
This sequence comes from Limnodromus scolopaceus, assembly GCA_028565335.1. Classification (NCBI taxonomy): domain Eukaryota; kingdom Metazoa; phylum Chordata; class Aves; order Charadriiformes; family Scolopacidae; genus Limnodromus; species Limnodromus scolopaceus. The sequence continues at coordinate 39,532,691 of JAOXNO010000020.1, read as the reverse complement.
ATTCGATCAGGCTTTCAATGAGCTAAACGCCACCAAGACACCACGTTTATGCAATTGCCTTGCAGCCCATGTGGAGCGTTACGGTCACATGGCAACACCGAGAAAGGTCAGAAACCTTTCTGTGCGTTAGGAAGCACGCTTGTGACAGGCTGATTGTTGAACAATAGCAAAATGCCCAGGGGCAAAGGAACTTGTGTTTAACAATCTGCTTCAAATGTGCCAACTTCTGTTAGCAGCCTTTTCCTAAGGCTTCTCCAAATCTGACTATCCTTGGTGAGTAGAGGGGGATATTCTCACTTTGTTTTCTTTGTTACTTTTACGAATGTCTGCTAAAACTGTTCGTGGACTCTTCCACCTTCACCGTATTACTGGCCTACTCTAGAGGAACTTCAGATTCATTAGAAATTCCTCTACAGTGCTTAGCGAATTAGTTCAAAGCATAGGGCTCTCCTCTGGGGTAGATTCCATCTTTTAGTTTGTCAGGGTTAAAGGAATTTGCCAAACCCGGAAGCTGTATAAATGTTTAGGATACAGCACTTTATTGATCTGGAGCACAAATTCCAGGTAAAAATGAAACAGGACACTTTATTTACCTCTTAAAATTTGCCATTATATATAAAATGTAAATTCAGATGTTAAAAGTGTGATTGGAAGATGTCAGAACACTACTTTTCCTGAATGTCTCCCATTTATTCTACAATGTGGTCTCTATAGAATATATTATGATGGATGTTAGGTTATTTTATCTTCACCTGTTTTTTACACATTGCATCGAACTGGTCCTTTTTGAATTTGATGGTAAAACACCCATTCCTTGCAACGGGGCCAGACTTCCCACTCCTGATATTATTATGATCATTTAGTGAGAGTAGAAGTCTTACCATCCATCATCATGTAGCTATAGCATGTGCCATATGACATATTCTGTATCAAATGGTAGCTTATGAAATATATATACACACATATATACATATCTCCCATAGATAAACCAGTATAGTTGTGACATGTGGTAATATTAGTGAACGTTACAGGACAGTTTTAATATCACATTATAAGGTCTTGTTTTGTAAATCTGTAACATTCAATAAAATAGCACATGTTGCATCGAGCATTTAGTTCCACTATCCAATTATTAGCTTACATATGGAATATGCATTTCTGGTCACAGTGTGTAAGTTTGGTATGTTTCACGCATTTCTCTGTATAGCTCCACTTAAACGTCTGTATGAGCTGATGTATAAACCTCTAATGAGCCACTGTGGGCTGTGACAGGTGAGTTGTGACAGTGTGAAAGATGAACTGGCATGTTATGCAAAAGATTATAAGATAAATGAACTTTAATAATATTTTGAAATTCAACTGAACTTAGCTGTTTGTTTACATATGCTGGCCGACTAAGGAAGCGGTGTACAGTATTTTATAAATATTTTCCTATAGTAATCAGTTCTGTTGTTTCCAGTTTAAGTGATGCTATTCTAAAGTTGGGGTATACACTTGTCCTAGGTATTGGATTATAGCACATTATTTCACAATAACAGTGTGATATGACTGAAGTAGTTTCTCTTCTTTACAGTCCAGTCTTTTTTTGTGTCAACGAAAATGCATGCATTGTTCCATAAGTTTCTTTGGACTACTATGAGACTTAACATTTTGCTATTGCCTGCCTGTAAAGATGAATCCAGTTAGGAATGAATTCAAGATTTTGGATGTTTACATTATTTCCATTATGTTTGATCTTTAGCGAAGTAAGTGATTTTTTTATTATTTTTAAATGACAATTGTATTTTATGAAATTGAAATACTCAATATAAAATGCGAACCTACAGCAGTGCTCAGACATTTGGCTCTCTCTTTTTTTGGAAGAGATAAGGTGCTACATTATTGTTCTTAGCACAAGTGCCAGTTAACAAATGGCAGTGAGGGGATAATTTGAAAACATAATGAAGAACCAAAACATCCATTCATCCACATAAGGAAATCCCTCTGGGTTCCAGAAATAGATTGCTTTTTTTTTTTTCATTTTCCATTTATAGATTTTTTGGTAAAAAAACTGATTTGTACCTTTTGTGGAATGGATAGCCTTTTGTCAGGGGATAAATATCTTAGTTAGGTATATTTTTTGTATGAGAAGAAAATGATTTGTTTCTTAGAAACTGTCAGCGCATGGAAAATGCAACTACACGAATAACTGCTCAAAAAAAGTGCTGGTAGCAGCACACAGCCTTAGTCCAATGACTGCAGTCGGAGCAAACAAGTATCTATCCTGAGAGCAGAAGTTATCAAAGGTATTAGCTTAGAGTGAGCCAGTGAAACAAAATTCTCTCTAAACTCATGGTGCAAATTTTCAAAACAAGCATAAATGTCTTGTTATGTTGCTCAGGTTATATACTTAAGAGGATCTGATAATCACCAGAAGGGAAAATGTGAGCTGGTTATTCCTGGATTTCTCTAGGAATACTTAGGTAGTTGTGATGTCTCTCCCCTGCTTAAAAATAATAGTATATTTGCATTTTTGCACAAATATGCACAATTGTTTCAACAAAGGCCACAATTTCAGTTTTGTTAAAAGATTCCAGGTACAGATCACCTTCTTCAAAAGAAACGGGAAGGCTTCCTAGTGTGAGTTTTCCCTCATCCACCTCAAATAACAGTACAGTCCAAACTGGGCAGACGTCAAGCACCGGGAGTGTCTGCTTACCTAATGGAACCCTTCATTCGTCTAGATGGGGTACACTGTCCTTGCCACGCGTTGGCGTAAAAGCAGTGGTGTTGAAATGTGGAGGGGCTGAGTCTCTGCACCCCAGTGAGAGCTATCCTGCTTTATAGCCAATCACAGGGTGAACTCCACAGGTCACACAGGCTTCTCTTCTCCAAGGTTGACGATGATTATGGTCTTACTGATGCTGGTGAAAACCTGCAGAAAATCCACTGATTTCCATGGAGTATTCTGACTTTTGTTAGAGGATGGATTTATTCTGCATTCCTAACTCTATATTACTTTGAGTCATGGCACAGATTATCCTAAATCATCATCAAGTGGGCAGTCTAATGACTGAGCCATTGAGCCAGACTGGTTGTGATATAGTCTCTGACCTTTTAATTTTTTGGTGTACACTTTCAGATCTCTCGTAGAGCCACACAGTACTTATTTCAAAAAGCAATTAGGAAAAAAAATGTTTGATTATGAAATTGCTGCTGTTTCTGCTGCAGGGAAGTGATAACTTGTTTATTTTAGTATTTGGTAGGTAGGGGGAAGGGACAGAAGTAGGAACTGGCTGTGAAATACAATTTTATGCCTGCACAAGAGTAAATTGTATTAAAGTTATATCCTTCTTCCACCACTGCAGTTGTTGTACATGAGGAGAGTCTATATGCTGCTACTGCTGTCTGGAACAGTGTTTGCAATATACTATACTAATAGCTATTTAATCGTTTATTTGGGCTATCATTTGTAAGTGTATAACAATCATTTATAAAGGGAGAAAAATGATTAAAATGTCATTTTAAACAAATTCCTACTAATACGAAGCTTTTCAAGTATGATTTGTCTAAATGTATATCACTAGGGAAAATGGTCCTTTCCAAAGGTGTACTGGATTCACAATGCACTTTTAGACTGTGTTTAGATACGTAATAAAAAGCAGAAGTTGGCAATTACTACAGTAGAACTTTCTGAAATTTCTGTAACAATTGTTTTGCAATAAAAAAGAGATGTAGTTCAAAACATCTGTTCTTACCAGAGCATTTATTTATGGTCTTCTGCTTTCAAAGCAATAAAGCAACAGTGCAATGACAGCTGCTTTTCCCTAAAACCTCTCGCTGCTCTAGTTCTAACTTTACAGCTTTAAAGAAAACCAAAGGGTTTACACTATTATACACAGACATTTTGAATGTTGTAAGTTATTTCCACCTCTGAGATCAGGTGTCATTCAGGTGTCCCTTATTCTGGCCAATATCAAACCCCAGTTTGAACCAAGACAGACATACTTCTCGGTGTGTTTATTTAAAAGGAGGGAATAGTTTCTTTTATTTGTAGCTAATATTTCAGCGAGGGGGAAAACATAAGCATTCATTGCAGATCCTCTCTAAATTGCTTCCACACAGACTGGAAGAAGCATGCTCCTTTGTATGGCAGTTTCCCCAGATGGGTGGCATTGCTGGCTCTTGTAGCTAAAGAAGGTTAGTTAAAAACAAAGGGCACCAAGTAATCCACTAGAACCTATGATCTCCTCTGAACTGGTATCTCACCTTCCTCAAGAAAGAAGCCATTGTTTCTCTTTTTATGCAGCTACAACCAGCTCTAATACTTCCTCACAAAAATGCTGAAAAAAGGCACTGACACAAAATAGGCCAGGGTCAGGATCTGCTGCCTCCACGAAACAGCCTTCACTGAGATAATAACATCTTTTAGCTAAATGCAAAAGAAACACAGGCAACAAATATCCAATTGAGTAAGAAAGGTATCAGGTACTCAAAACAGTTCTACACAGATCAGTCACACTTCAGAGAGGAATGGTTCAGAGAGGTGTTCTCTGTTTCAGATTTCTGAGAAGGAAATGCTAAATTCCCTAATCAGATTTTATCTAATCCTTTCTCAGGGATTGCCATTCAGTGAATACTGTGGGAGCTTTGAAGCTCTAAAAAGAAAGAAAGAAAGAAAAAAAAAAAAATCTGTGCCAGACAGTTGTCATTATGTTCCTTTCCAGGTAACACTATATTTCTGGTCTCCCTGGGATTTTTCACAGTAACTAACTTCACCTTAATCCACCAAATTAGTAAATGCTGGAAAAAAGCAACATCACCAGGCTTGATTTTCATCCCCATGAGCTGCAGTCTTGTAGCCTTTATTGCAGTGGTCTAGTGTCTTTTAATCTCATTAATTAATAATGGAAAAGAACTCCATTTAACATTGACCATGGCAGGCAACCCTGATTCATTATCCTCATGACTGAATACAGCAAGAAGTTAAAGTTACAGCAACCCTCACTGTCTTTTAATGTCACACTGTTCATATTTCTGAAACAACAAAAACTTATAAAACCCCAGAATTTGATTATTTTAAAATTTTCTAATAACTGACTGCAGGCATAAATATTGTATATTTGGATATACTTTTGGGAGGTAACAATGACAAGCATTATCCGAGAGAAGGTTACTGCAGTGTGTTTGTGTGAAACAACAATAGTAACCCATGAACAGTTAAAGACATCCCATTGCAGATGATACAGGCTACTCTTGCAGAAAACTATGGGTGGAAAAAGCATACCTATGACAGGAACTGCCTCTGTTAGTCTGGATTTCAAAACAATAAGTTTGACAGCTGTACAGATGGTTGGAGAGACCTATATGCTCCTACCACCTTCAAAAACTTAATTTTTTAACTACATCTTTCCTCACTTAAACATGTAGCCAAATGTTAAACAGTCACATGCACACCACTGAATCAGCCTGTGAAGGTGATAGAACTATCCTCACAAAATATTCCAGTGGTTTTTGTTCACAGTGTGCAAAAGAATTTTCTTAACAAGCTTGGAAAAATAATGTGTCAAGGCTCTAAGGACATTACTGAAAATGTTTACACAAAATCTTTTTTTTTTCTTTTATTTGAAAGATGACAAAAAAGTCAACGACCAATGTACCATTTCACTATTCACTAATGAAAAACTTGAAACTAAAATTGCATCTTTAGCAAAAAATCAATCTTCTGGAAATTTCAGTAAAAAATAGTAAGGCTAATTGAAGAATTACTTCCTTCAAAAACTCCTTAAAAATATTAGTCACAAACCTGAATTCCGACCCCCAGCTGCTGAACTACACCAACTGAACTGTAATTCAGAGGGGGAGGAAGGAAGCAAGCAAGGGGTGTTCACATGGGGAATGGGGAAAGTTAGTCCACTAAAAGGAAAATAGGAACAAGGAACTCTAAAATTCACATCACTCTTGCACTATATGGCTAGAACCCACTTTATTCCAGAGTTGTTGCTTGAGGAACTATACTCTAGCTCTGCCATTAGTACTAGGGTTAGTTATGAGGAACCCATTTCTACCATGCTCTCTATTTTGTTAGTACTGTAGTATGTTCCTTGGAGAATGATAACTTAGAAAAACAACTCACAGCAACAATGGTTAATCTGTGCCTACTATGGAATAAATAGTCCCCATCTCAGTGGAGGTGTTGAGTGTTCTTTGACGGATATCTAAAATATCCGTCATGATATCATGACGGATAAAAGGACATTCTGTCTCTTTTCTCCAGTCTTATCTGAGGGATGGTGAATAGCTGTCCTGTTGCAAGAACAGGCCAAAGATTCAGAAAATGGGGCCCGGTCCCTAGTTCACACCAGAACATCACTTTCTCCCTGAAGGATTTTGGCTTTCTAATGAGAGCAGGTTGCCTTCGTCTCCATCCCAGTTCAGCTATGTCAGAGGGGAGCACCGGCCACCATGGGAAATACACAGCAAAGCAGGAACACTCCTTTCCCTTTCCTCACTATGCAGAGGTGTAGCTAGTGCCTATATTACCATTTTTTAATATTTATCTGTAACTTTTGTGTACTAACTTGGTTTCTTAATATGTCTAGAAAAATAAACTAAGCCTACCTTATTCCAAACACGATCTCTTCTAAAATGTCTGGATATTTTCAGGCAATAAGGCACTCTGGACATTTACAGAGAAACAAGTCTTCCTTAACAGTAGCTCCTCCTACTCACTGACCACTGATGGCGATAAAAAATTTCAACCACCTCCATTTTGTTTGAGACGATGGAGGAAAGGGTGCCTCGCAGCACCTCCGCAGGTCCAGATCGGGGCCCTAGCGCTAGGGCAAGTTGAGCTGGCCTTACACTGGCCCTGCGTAACGCACGCTTCAGTTTGCCTGCACCGGCATCAGGGTTGGGTACAAGCCATTCCCTTGGGGGATGGACAGGCCCACTAGGTCTGTCATCTTCAGCACTGAGTTGGCAGGAGAAAATGGTACAGCCAATAGAGGGAGGGAGAAAGGATGCAGACCGTTTACCATCAGTTTAGTCAAGGCAGGCTTGACTGGGAGGCAGAGGATTATTTGTATCCCCATTCTCCCGCATTCATTCTCTCCCGAGATGTGGTGGAACTATGTCAGTACGTGTGCTGTAACGTATAGGTCTACCCCAGGTAAGCCCAAACAATACATTGCAGCCCAATATACAGCCCAAGTGTGGGACTGCAAAAAAAAAAAAAAAAAAAAAAGTCAAGCAGTTTAGGCTTACAAATCCCATAGTAAAATGATATATCAAGTGCAGATCCTCATATACTTAAGCAACATACACGAGAGATTTTAGCAGCATGTCAGAGTATTCATCTCAAGTAACCACTGGAGCACAAAGCTGATCCCTGAGACTTACCTCTGGAAGTCAAGGGCATGAAGCTGCTGTCTTTAAAGACATAATTTCTTCCCCTTGTCTCCAAGAAATTGTACACATTCATGTCTTGCAGATAAGGCAAAGCAGATAAGCAGCTAATTTATGGATTCCAATAATGCTTGATGTAAGGCAGGCACTAAAGGCTCAGTTTTACTGAAAACTTAGTTCTGGGTGCACCAGGAAGTTAGGCATGAATTTTTTAAGTTCAGAAGAAGTTGCATAAAATAATTATACATTCAAAACATATTAATCAAAAAAGGAAGACTACTAACACAACTTGCTGTTCTGTTGAAATATGAATTTCTCTTTTAAATAAGCATTTTCTAAAATGTGTACTACAAAACAATACATTACCCATTATTTGTTAAAACTGTTTTTCATAATAACGCTTTCATGTGTAAGAAAGGACCAAGAACTTTATTTTGCCTCTACTAAAAGGGAGACAGTAAAGAACTGCTCTTTTCTGTTCTGGTAGAATTAACCCTACAATCAAAGTACTACATTTTAACATGCTTTAATAGAAGTTATGACCTAAGATAATTGAGGAAAACCACTTGTTCTTTGCACTGGATGCTGAGATAGGCACAGAAACTACCAACACACTTGACCCAGGGAAGGTTGGGCTTATGTAGCGCCATGTAAGTTCTGGTTCCCAGACCCCTATGGCTATGGGCCTCCCCTTCTTTAAAGAGACATTCAGAGTTGGTCGCTGTGCCTCATAATGTGACATTAAGGGCAGAGCTGGCTGACTTGCCAGGTTAGTACAAAGCAGTCGGAACCTCGCCAGCTCTCTGGGATCCCAGTTGCATTTTTGGCAACGTGGCACATTGAGTACTGTCGTCTGTGAATTTAGGTAAGTTCCTGATTTGAAAGGAGTGTATGTCGGTTAGTTATGTCGGTTAGGTTATGCCTGAAGTTATTTATGCTGCAAGCCAGAGGCATTCCAAAGCTGAATGGAGGGATCCTGGAAAACATGGGTCCTGCATGGTGAGGAGAACACAGCCTTCCAGACCTTTTTTGCCCTGCCACCGGTCCTCCCCCCAGGCCGCCCGTGGGGCTGGGTGCCCTGCCTCCCGCCCGGGCTGCTGCCAGGCTGCCCCACGCACAGGGCACTCCGGGCCGCTGGCTCTCTCTTGTGCACCCTCCCACCCGTTTTAGGACGAAATGATGCCATTTTTGGCAGAGCAGCCGCTGGATGTCACTGTTTCGTCTCCGCGAGACTGCCACACTGACACATTTCTCTGGCTGGAAATAAGGGAATTGGGGTCCTTAAGGACAAAAAAAAAAAAAAAGATTGAGCTTCCCAGACTGCCCTAGGACAGCTGTTTGAAGCATCCCTTATTGAAAAAAAGAAGTGATAGGGAAACGCCAGGGACAAGCAGGTCCGCACTTGTCACCCCGAGGTGACAGCACAACCTTAAAATTGCTGACTGAACCATAGCAAACCTTGGTTGTGATACACTAGCAATTTAGGATTATGAACACCAGCAGGCTGAAGTGGGAAGTCCTCTGAAGTAAATTCTCAGGGGTCCAGATGGACTTCAGATCTTGGGACTCAAGAGAGACTGTAGACTCTCAGGGGCATAGACCTACCGCTATGTAAGGCAAGAGGCTTCAGAGGGAAAAGGGGAGCACCTGATCTGTTTGCATTACCCATCCTCATCACAATTTTTTTAACTCCAGGATGAAAAGTATTTCATAAATAGCATGCCTGCTTATGTGGAATTCATCTTCAATTTGAAAATTAATTATATATGGGAATGGTAACATCATTTCTTATATGATGTCTTATTTCTTAACATCAGGAAATCTTGGTTCTGTTTCAATTGTTCAGAATTTTGCTAAACATTGCAGTCTTTAAGGCTAAAATTTTCTGGGCTGATTCGTGGTTAGAGGTAAACTTAACTGGGGAAACAAATGAAAGTTTTGTCCATGCTAAAATATTAATAATACTACTTGTATTTGAATTTTGCATGTATACACTAAAAGCAATGAGCAGCAATTTTTTTTTTTTTTTTTTTTGGAAGCTAAAACCTGTGGAGATTTCTTAGAATCATAGAATATCTCAGGTTGGAAGGGACCCATAAGGATCATCGAGTCCACTCCCTACTCATGGTACACATGGACAACTGATGAGGACCTATTTACACCTGCAGCACTGGGATATGGTAGGTTATTTTTGGACTAGCCATCAAAAGCAGAAACAGGAAGATTCTCACTCCAGTCCTTTATTAAATTATCTCCTATAACAGAAATCTGCGTAGCAGATACAGAGGTTTCCACTTTGCTGGTGAATCTCCCTGCTAGAAGGCTGCAGTTGAGCATTCAAAGTTTGGAAATACTAGACTAAAAGTAGGTCCTGCAACCTTGATTTGCTGCTCCGAAGTGTGAAATGTAGAAATCTCACACAATCGTACACCACTCGAGTCACAAAACTTTCCCCAGCAAAGGCCTGTCCTGTCTTTAAACTGGGCCTGGGGACAGAAATCCTGAAACCTGAAAGACTGTCTGTACGAAAAGTTTTTTTCCATCAAGTGACCTTTTGGACATCTGTTGAGACAGGAAGCCTCAGATAACCATTTGCTGGGCAACTGGCATCTATCTTGCTCTGTGGCACGCTGCGGCACACTGTCCTTGGGGGTTGTTAATCAGAAAGCAGCATCCTTGAAGAACAACAAGGTGATATGATAATATTGTGTCCTTCTCATTCTCAGAATTTTTGGCACCGATTTCTTGTGTGCCATAAGGCTGAGCACTCGGGATGGATGGAAGTCAGTGGGAGCTGCTCTCTGAGTGCATGCACTGCTGTATAATGCCAAAACTCCTGTTAAAGCAAGTCCCTAAACAGGACCTAAATCTCTTGACAGGGCATTTCTCTGCCTGTCCTTCTGCTCCCATTTACAAGAAGTAGGGAAAAGGTCTGTTTATACTATGTTCGTCTTTCAGGACCAAGAACTCTTCTTTTTACAATAGTCATCCAGGATGTGGAAAAACTGGGTACAATCTATCTCTCCTCTAAGTCAAGTTTGTCTAAGATGAATCCCTCTCTCCCACCTCCCCAGATAGCAGCTAATCACATTTCCATCTGTGAGTATTCTTGGACAAACCACTCTCAATCAGGAGACTGTTTGAAGCTGTTCATTGAGCCAGAGGGCTCCAAAGCCCAGCGCAAAGCTAAGTTAAGGCATTCCCCTGGTGCAATTTCAAGAGTCTGAGACAAAGAGGAGATTATAAAATGTGGGAAATCTTTCAAAGTTCAGAGTGCTTTTTATATGCTGTATAATAGAAGGAGACACCAATGACATAACCAGCTGTTTCTCCTGCTCCCTGTTTTATTACGCATGTTCTGAGTTGGCCTATTTTAAGCCTCCTGGGATTGGAAAGCAAGAGAAAAAGGCAGAGGGAGAAAAAACGGTTTAATGATTCCTTAACGGACTTCATGTATCAGCCAAGATCCTGTCTGTTTAGGAAAATCAGGAATAGAAGGTACTGGGTACATCTACCCAAAGAGACTTTGGGAAAACACAGGCAGTTAGGACCTTTAGGCACCTTCTGCATTAGGCAACAATTAGGCAGATATATCAATCTAACTTTTGTGTATAGGTGTTTCAAACTGCAATGATATTACATTGCTTTGAAGATCCAGGGCTAAATCACCCTCTCCTTCAGTACCATGTCTACCAAGAAAGGCATTGCATGGGAGAAAGGACTGAAAATGGTGAAGGCTAGTATTACTGCAGTATTACTGCACAGCATTACTGTGGCAATATCACACCTTCGACCAGTCTGTTAACCTGGAATTTGGGAGGGGTCTTGCGCTAACAACTTTTTATTCTGTTCTAGATCTATATTATTTTATTCTATATCTATTTAATGCAGTGCAAAAGCTGAACCACAGGAAAACTTGACTGGTGCATCCGCCCAAGCAGCTGTGCTACCACAAGACTCCCAGGCTTGTTTCTTTCAGGGCAGCCTAGGACCACACGTAAATGCATCCACTTCTGCACCCCGGAAAAAAGGGGACTATCCAGGATTATAAAGAAATCTTGGTAATCCCTGACTGCCAGTCTATCCTTTTGAAACCTCTATAGTTAAGTCTAAATCCAGCTCACTCCATTTTACAGCAGGGAGTTGGATAGTTTGAAAGATATCAGTACCTCTGCTTCGCACTTTGAGGTTTCCTCAAATATAAATTAGACAAAGCAGGGAACCAACTGTCAAAGCTCTTTTACTCAATACTCTACACTCCATGTCTTTCTCCTTTTACAACCAAAATATTAAAAAATAGTACTAAATTAACATTCAGAAGCATTAAGCAAGCAACACATGTTACGCAGCTGTGAACCATTTTGTGTTCCCATAGCGGTGAGCAGAACAGCCACAGACGAATAGAAACGGGAGCAGAACATGCATGTCTGGGCCAGGAGTCACTTAGCACTGTGGGTATACAAATAAATCTTAGACTCATAGAACCATATAATGGTTTCGGTTGGAAGGGACCTTAAAGATCATCGAGTTCCAACCCCCCTGCCATGGGCAGGGACACCTCCCACTAGACCAGGTTGCTCAAAGCCCCATCCCGCCTGGCCTTGAACACCTCCAGGGATGGGGCAGCCACAACTTCTCTTGGTAGCCTGTTCCAGTGCCTCCCTACCCCCGTAGTGAAAAATTTCTTCCTAATATCTAATCTAAATCTACCCTCTTCCAATTTGAAGCCATTATACCTCGTCCTATCACCACATGCCCTTGTAAAAAGTCCCGCTCCAGCTCTCTTGTAGGCACCCTTCAGATACTGAAAAGCTGCTATAAGGTGTCCCCAGAGTTTTCTCTTCTCCAGCCTGAAAGCAGGTCTCCTTGGACTCTTCTCTTCTCCAAGCTGAAATCTTGCTGAAACCAGCCACATGCCAGGAGCACAGAGACTAAAATCAATATTTTAGTACCTAAATAAAACAAAACTTTCAGAAATAAACTCATCACAAACAATTGCCTTCACATAGCAAAAGAAACATCAGCGTTTCTGTTTTCTGAACAGAGTACCAAAAATGCAAACAGAAGGAGAAACAGATACTCTGATGACAAAAGTCTCACCTTGGTTAAGCTCAAACTCGTCAACTGTCTGCTCCACTGAAGCAACCGAGTTACTCAAACCGGGCACTTAAATAACAGGCAGCAAAACTTCGCACAAATGAAATCAAGCTGACCAGCAGCGCGCTGCGTGATCAGTGATAATGGTTCTCTGTTCCAAATAAAGGAGCATCTAAACTCAGATGAGTAAGAGATGCCTCAAACTTTTCTTAACAGGATGTATCAAACTTACTTTTCTTATGACTTTCTACCAAAAACTCATTTCAGCCCACATCTCGTTCATGCTGGTGCTTCATAAACCATGTGGGCTGCAATGATTCATCAGAATCTACATAGTAGCTCCATGCAAGGTTGTATCTCCTTTCAGTAAGGCAGGCCAACTTAACAGCCCTGAGCTTCTGTGTAAAAGCTATTGTTAGAGTATCAAGGCAAAACATTGCCCCAGCTGCCAGCGCTACAGTCACAGTAACTGGGGCTGAAAGAAAAGGATTTATAATTATCTTTTATTCCGGTTATAGCAGCACACATATATAACAGCAGGCATATATATTTCTATTACTGCCATTATTATTGAAAGCCACAGTTCCAAATCTAACATCAGTCCCCTAAAGCCTACCTGTGCCCACAAATCATAGTGATTCATAGCTGATGATTAGTCAGAGCTGTAATCAATGAGAAGTTAAGGGTAAAAGTCCCTTTTCCTCCCCCTTTCAGTCAGCATTTTCAAGCGATCTCAAGCCAGACCTTGGACATAAAAGAATATTGACACCTGCCAGCCCACTGCTGCCACACGTACACGGGTGGTACAGTAAGACAGACAGCAACTCACGGGGCCAATGCGGATGTGCAGGGTGAACTCTGCTAGCCAGCTGCCACCTTTTCTCCCGGCAGCTTCGGGTGACCCAGGAGATGGGGCGGGGGGGTGGAGGGGGTCTGATTAGGCAGCCTTTCGGTGAAGTTGCAGCTGTGGCTGAGCACCACGCAATGCTACAATAATTTCAGATCAGTACAGCAATGCTGGGATACGAGAGCCGTAACTGTTCCCTTAACACACATCCCAGCCACGCAGCTCCCTGCAAGGACAGGTTAGGGCACGGAGAAGGACGTGACAGGTAGGACGGAGCCGTGGCTCACCGGCTCCGTGGGGAGCAGTGCGGGACACACAGAGACACCACGGTGCTGTCGGGTTTGAGAAGGCTTTGTTACGGCAACCCGGGACAGTTCACCTCCACCACCCAGGTACGCCGTGTCCCCAGCACGTCTTACCTCCTTGTTATGGGAGCCTGGAGTAGTTTGCTTCCCCTCCCCCCCAAATCTGTACATACCCCTGCACAGACACCAACGTGACAGCCAGCTGCAGGTCTCAGAATTTGGACGGCAGTACCTGAATTACACCAGTGAGTTTGCTAATGAGCAAAAACAGGACAGTGCAACAAGCGTGATACGTTAAGTGGTCCAAGTTTTATTATCCACCTCTGTGGTGCTTTCCCTTGAGGCTTTGGTCCCAAGCAGGGCTTCATTGCATTGGGTCCCCATTTGATTAGCAGCGGTGTCTCAGGACTCCCGCTGTGGTGATGCTACGGTTTCCATAAATCCAAAGCTTTCACTTGCTGTGCTTTGACCCTGAGGGATTCACAACTGCTTTTCACTCGTAGCAGCTGTGATTAAGCAAGGTGGGGGGCTTCAACAGGCGAGGCTCTGAGGATTTCACAGCTGTGTGGTCACTGCTGTCCTAAACAAGGGCATAATGTAAACTGCCATTCCCTTTCAGTGGGAAAGTGCCTCCAAGAAAAAAGAGCCGCTTCCAAACCGAAGGCCCAGAGGCAGAAATGGAGACCTGTAAAGGAAGGGCTAAGCACTTACTAAGGAGGGTGCTTTAATAAGCCATAGCTTGCAGGTACACCCTGAGATTAGAGCATTTAGCTGCAATTAGAGCCCCATTGCTTCAGTTACCTATCTTTGGGTCACGGGTGATCTTTGCAGCTCGTTTCCTACCATGCTGTTGATTAAGATGTACTCATTTGTTCCAGAGCCTCTAACATGAACCACCACTCAGGGCCCACCACAGGGCCTCAGTAAGCAGATTGCTGATTGCCTTTCTTGGCACAGGTTTACTTGGATTTTGATGCACAGAAGGAGCACACTTGTGTTGAGTGCTTCATAGGCCACTAACAATGTTGTAACTGCTGTCATCTGCACCGTTATCTGGTGCGGGTATGGTCATGTGAGTTTTTTGAGATTTGTACCTTTTCCTGTACAGATGGTGGTTGATGAACACCAGCTGAAAGGGTCATATCATGCTCAGATCTCGCCATTCTTCCCTGCAACTTTCCACTTTCATGTTAGAAAAACATTCTGCAGTGCACTCAACCCAGACCTTCTCCCTCTCCCCTGAAAGCGTTGATGTGTCCATGCATTTCTGTGGGCTTCTAACCTGTATTTGTACACAACCCCCACCATCCCCCCCTCCAAAAAAAAACAAACCCGACACCCCACACAAGTTAAGTATCGTGATGAAATTGATCCTACAGCTTGAAAACTTTCACTTTATTTTTCTTAAAAAGCACTGGAAAACAGGCAAATAACTAAAAGTCAGAAAGAGTATGTCCTACGAGTAAGTAAAACCTTCTCAAGTAAACTTTGCGTGATTATAACTTTTGAGGTCACTTTTGGCCAATATTTTATTAACACAGTAATTTATTTTTATGAAGTTAACAAACAGTATATGGACTAGTATTAGTCTTTCAGAATCACTCTCTGCTTGAACAATCTGTCAAATATTTGTAAAATGCTTTCTTACTTTTTGACTTTGCAAGCAGCTCATTCTGTCTGACCAGATAATAAAAGAACAGGACATTTTAGATTCTCTAACAAACAGGACTATATCCAAATCCTTTTCTGGGAAATTAATTCTTGTATGCATGAATTTGAAGCATGTTTTGTAAAAGAGCCTCCAACTAGCAGGTGAAACTGCTGCTTCAATTAAGGCTTCAAGGAAAACCCAGTTGTGTGTTTTGTAAGAAAGCTTCCCTGGCAGGGCAAAAGCCGATGTTCTCCCCGCTCAGGTCCAGAAAACCAGAAGTTAATATTTCTACTTCTATTTAATTAGACTGTGACTCATGATCAGATATTTGAAGGTGTTTAGCACCTAATTCTTCATGGGTAGTTTAACATGAATATACTCCAAGAGCTGAGCTTTTCTCCTTTAGCCAAATAGTCTTTTTGTAATTGAGTTATTAAGGTTATTCAAAAGGTTCACAGATTCAGTCACAGTAAGTTACTTAAACTGTAAATAGGTATTTATTGACGTTCTTCAGCTATCTGTCTAGCTCACTATGGGATAAGCACAATAAGCCTGTTTTAATACGAGTAGTTCAACAGTTCCTACACAGCTTTCAAGTCTTTCAAAACTATAAGCAGTAAAATAACAGTACGCTTTCTTTCATTGTGTTTTGATGGTAGAGGGAACACTACTTTACAAAATTTAGTTTCTTTGTATCCTACATTAAAAAGCATCATTAAAGTTGCAAAGCCCTAAAAAGTTACCAATCAAAAAGGTCATTTTTGCATTCCCTTTCTGCAAAAAAATTATTTACATATTTAAGTACTATCCCCCCCAACTACACATAGGATTGGTTTAAATTAATGAGCAGCTATGCTGTTTTCCCATCAATTCCTGCACATCTTTCTCAGCCTGCTCTTGAAGATCAACTTGTAATTTCACTATGATTTTTTCTGTGATAGTTGTTGTTAAATTATCAAGTGTTTTTGCATATTTATGAATTAATTTATTTCTACAAGAACTTTGATGTGACTAAGTGTTGATAATCTCAGTTTACAAAAGGATCTGTAATTGTGGAAACCCAACTGGAAAAAATTGTCATCCAAAATTGTAGCATGTTTTATACTGAACTTTATCCATCTTAGGTATTCTTGGTGGCTTTTTCTACAGCTGTAAACACACACTGCCTTTGCAAGTGGCCTCATGCCAGGTATCTGCAAAAAGAGGGAGATTTGGTAACTGTGAAAAGTTTAATATAAACAACTTAAACAAAACCATCAGAGCCTTGTGGTAGAAATATGGGCAGAACCCAGCCCTTCAGAGAAAGACTTCTCCATCAGATTTTATTTGCTTTTCCTGTCTTATTCATGACCACTGACTGGAAGCTTTCCACAGGGAGGTACTTTGTGACAGAAAATGTCTTTTTAGAAAAATCAAATATTCTTTAGGATGTAGAAAAAGTGCAGAAGCAAAACCAGCCCTTCTTCAACAGCCCACCCGAAATCAGACAATTTTCCTCTCCGTCTGAGCACGCTGACATCCATCTGCTCAGCTGCCACAGCTGAGCTTCCCCCCCAGCCTCCTCCACCTCCTCCTGAGCCAGGCAGGGGAAGGGAAGCGTCACAATCCCCCGCCTAATGGTACCAGGTCTGGAAAGGCCTTGTCATCATCAGTTTGTGCCTGCAGAAAAAGTGTCAAAATTAAACTCAGGCATCCACAAAGCCAAAATTATATCTCTGTTCCCTGATAACTAAATTATCCTTTAAAAAAAAAAGGAAAAGAAAAGAAAAGAAAAGAGAAATATCTAATTCCCCTTCGAGAAGAAAACTTTCTAAAAAACCACACTACAATCCAGATGCATTTTTCCCCACATAGGGGCTGGTAGATACTAATCAGCTTTATTCAGACTTCAGAAAGAAATGAAATCTGACTCCTGCAGACAAAAGTCTCCTTTGCTGCGCACCTCTTATTCATCCCCAAGGCAATCCCATCCTGTGCACAGACTGAGGCAAAATCCTGTGGATAATACGGTATATAATCATGTAATTAAAGACTGCTGAACACACAAACCTCAGGGGTCCAACTGAGGCTGTATGGGCACCTCCAAGTGTAGCCTTTCTCAACTTGTGAATGTGCAACTCCCAAAGATTAATTTGGAGTATCTAGGTTATTTGCATTTTTCCTGAAGGAAGAAAACAACCCACCCGGTCACCCCCGCCAGTTATTCCTTATGTGTAATTCTACTGGATGGAGCTTGCAGCATTGCAGCTTTGTGCTTGAGTTAATGGAGTGACTGGTAGCAACCGGCGTCACCCCCAGGGTCAGCAGCCTGGAGTGGGTGGCAGACGTTCTCCTTTCACAACCAGCCGCAGGCAGGCTACCAGCTCTACTACCACCACCACCAGTTCCCCCGTGGCTGCCCCTGCCCACCTCCCTCCTCCTCTGCACACAGATCAGCCCTGTCCCCATGTCCTGCCTCTCGGACACCAAAGAAGGCTGGGCAGCCGAAAGATGGTCCTCTGAGCAATAGTTCTGTTGCTGGCTCTCAAGCGGTTTACTTCAATTGCTAGGAAGTGAAGGCTCTCCACGTTGCCAAAAATATGAAAGGGAATATACGTAAAAGGTCTCTTTCTTACCTTTAACTTCACATCAGTTATACTCCATTTCTCTTCAGCAGTACTAGTCCTGGCTCACCCTCAGAAAAAAAGAGACCAGAATTACGCCAGTGTTTTAATTTGCATGATACACACTCTGAAAGGAGATCGACAACTCAAAGTCTAGTTTTTGAACAACTGAAATTAATTTTAAAGACTTTCAGTAGCTTCTGAGTGCCCCTCACTCCTGCACTGTTGTGAAAGACCCACATAAAAGTCAACACACACACTACCCTGAGGAAAAAGTCAAAGGGAAATCAATCTAGATGCTACACCAAACACAGAAATGTTAACAAAGAAGTGCAGCTGCTGCTGCAACCGAAAGAATCTTGTCTTTTATCTGCAGCAATATGGAAAACTATGTCAGAAAAAAAAAATATCTCACTTTCAAGTTGATTGTGACCTCTTTAATTTACAACCTGGTTTTAAAATTATAGCCCGTACTGAAAGCATCTGATCTTATCCATCAGCAGAACTGGGGGCTGCATTCTCCTCAGGTTACTGCTGTACAAAATGATAAACTTCAGTAGGAAGCACCAGAGTGGGTAGTTTAACTCCAGACCTTCCAACCAAGCCATAACCCAGCAAACTCCAAAATCCAAACAGCCACACTGGGCAACAACCCGCTGGACTAGGCCACTTGTGTCTCTCTGGCAGTGCAGACTCTCAGCATCCATCAGAGGTTTGTTGGATCATATCCATTGGAACATAGGTTGTAGCTATGACTGCACAGACATGATTGCCATCCTCTCTTCTAGGTAATGCATTTGTTTTCAGTTTCACACCCCTGCCTGTTCTCTATTTATCCGGTCAGTCATGATGCCAGCCTCTCTCATATGCTGCTTTTTGTGCCTGGGAAGGACTCCCAAGGGTTCTCCTTACTCTACCAGAAGTCCTTTAAAGTTCTGTGCAAGGTTCAATGCCTACAGAACACTCATCTGGTCAGGGTGCTAATGGGCTGGTAGTGTGCTGTCAAGTTGCTTCCTTCTACTTGTCTCTCTATTTCCTATGCTCCCTTATAATATAGGCTTGTAAAGTCCATGTCTGTTTTTTCAGCTGGTACCGGCACAGCAGCCAGCACATTGAGGTCCTCCTCCCTACCTCAGGCTGCTCACCTCTGTGCTAACACAAGCACAGAGTAACCACAGCAGCACTGCATCCGTGAGCATCAGCAGTCTGGGATGCAGCTGCATCTCTCCCTGAGAGGACTCCACAAGAAGCGCAAGCCCATGCAACATTTCTTGTTCACAGTTGGGGTGAATCACCGGGTATCCTGGGTTTGTCTTCGTGTGGTATTTGAAATAGACAGGGATTTCTGTTCTCCCTGTCTCCTCAGGTCTCAGAGAAGTTTTGTACAAACTGGCCAGTTTAAGTGGTACTAGAGAAACCTGGGAGTTTAAAAATGCAGCTTTGGCAGCAACACGAAAAAGAAAACCCAAATGTATCAAAGTTAGGCATAAATCCACTAAGCATTCTGGTTTTTTTCAAGCATACTTTGTCATTGGCTCTGTTTACCGAGTATACCTCTTTCATAAAAGAGCCTTCTCTATTGTAGGGCATGACTGTTACAGAGGTCTTAATGACTTTGTTCTTGAAAAGAAATACAAAATTAGTTTCATTTTCAGGGACAATCATCCTTTTATCTGCAACTGCAAATGATTATAAAGTTATTGGACTGTACTACATATCAGGAGTAAGAAGGAAAACGGCCAAAGTTAAGTCTTCTGCCTTCTATTCACAGTTTCTGTGAGGCTGCCATAAAAATGTCCTCGAAAAATGTCCTTTACAGTGACACTAGGTAGAACATATCTTCTACCTTATGTCACTGTAAAGGGATGATACGAATCTAGTAGCCAGGCTTATAAACTATTACTACTTTAATATCTGGCTTGGCCAAACTAATTCTGAAAAATTCTAAAGCATCTCCTGAGTGATCTATAGACAAAAGAGCTTTTGTTAAAAAAAAATAGTTCCGGGTGATTGGAACATAATTGTATTTTTATACATGGCTCTGCTAAACAAGTCAAAGATTATAATCAGCAGTTGTCAAACATCTTTAGTTCAAAGTTCACACGATTCAGCAGTGCTTGTAGAAGTTCATAAGCTGACTAACTCATGGCCAGGGATTTCAAAACCGTGCATCTAAATTTACATTCAGACATTCGAGTGAGTTCCCTGATTTCCAACAGCCGCTGCATCGCCACCACTAGCAGTTTCTACCATTCTTTTGCAGTCTCTTCTCAGAAGAACTCATCATAAGAAAATTCTGCCTTGCCAGACTTGTTAAGTCTGGTTTCACATACATCTCACAGAATATACGTTATATATTCAACAAATCTGGCAGAGATGAAAAGTGTCCCTATACTCATATCCAGGAGCTTTAAAAAAAAAAAAAAAAAAAAAAGATAAATGTATTCAGATGAAAACATTTATGTCAGAAAATCTGCCAAGAAAATGTTACTTAATAGGGGTTTTTAGAGTACAGTTTGAACTTAGAGGCCATCAGTGATAGCAAGATAAGCCTATTTAGATGTTTTATCAAAAAATTCTATGCTAATTTAACTTTTAAATACAAAGACAAGCTCTGATGCTATAGTAGTACTCATCTTTCATTGTAAATATACATAACAGTTTGAAAATCAATAAATATGAGTCCAGAAATTCAACACAGAAGTTCAGAAAAACAGCCTTTGCTCTGATACATATTCTGCTATGTTCATCACTGAGTACACAGGTATTCCTAAAATACTCATGTATTCTCAAATCACAGACTACATTCCCAACATGAGTCATACCTTCTGCATATGAAAAAGCTGCCCAAAAGTAGGCCCACCTCCAACTCAACTCCTGTTAAACAAGCAAAAGTCGAAGTACTCTTTCTTGGCATCCAGGTCTGTCAGGGGCTGAATGTCCTCAGCATCTAGTGCCTTCCCTGTCCCACCAGAAAACTTCCATAGCCATTCCCACCTATAGCCATGGGTTTGCAAAACTGCTCCACAGCACACCATTGTAATACATCCTGTGACAGCAATGGGATCTGTTTGCCTTCCCACTCCAGACTAGAAAGATGCTTTGTTTAATTTATTTACCCTTTTTTCAATGAGCTCCTACCACTTCCATTCAACTAAATGAAAGATTTTGTTCTGGGGAAAGGGAGAAATCATACTTCATCAAACTGCCAAACTCAAAGCCAGCCTTGGAGATTTCTGAACTGGATCCCAAACCAGATATGCATTTTCTAAGTTAGTAGCTAACAACACCCCACAAAATTGAGGTATTCTTTCAGCATTTTGAGCTTAACACGTTCAAATAACACAAGAAAAACCTTTGCTCTTAAATCTCACAAAACCTGCCCAGAAGCTTGGACAGTGTGGCAGAATCCAGGTCCCCTCTGGAGAGTCTAACCTTTACCTTCTAACACAGACACTAAACCCAGTTCCAAATATATTTGAGGATCAGAAAGTGAACACTACTTTTTTTTTTTTTTTTTCTGTTCTTCTCCAACTGTAACTTGGTCATGGGTACATCTATGCATCATGCTTCCTCAGAGTGAAGTGCTGTAATGCTGTTGCACCTCCTGACGCAAGTTTGCTACTTAGTCAAGAGATAGATCACAAAAGTTTGTTTGTTTGTCGGTCTTCTGGGGGAAAAAAAAAAAAAAGGAGAAGACTTCAGCCAGACCTGTCGGCTGTCATTAAGGCTAAAGATCTTACATTAAAGCTAAGGTCTAAGGATGACTGTAGGAAATGGATGCAAGAGCTAGAACAGTTCTGAATAAGCCGTAAGAACGAGGATTAGTGAGCCAATCTGACAGGAAAATTACATCAGAAGCTTTCACAAAGTCATCAACGATAGTTTCTCAAAAAACACATATGTATAGAGAGAGATGCAGCTCTTTTACACCTACATAGTGCATATGTATATATGCATATGCATATACATTTAACATCTTAATACACTTTTTATGGCTCCAATGCATAGATTCCCTGTTACAGAAATTAACTTTCTTACTGTCAGGCCTTGGTGGAATTTGTTTCTTTGGTTCCTCCAAAAAAACCTCAAGGTGGAGGGGAAAGAGCTGTAGATAGCTATCAGTGCCTCACTTGCCCCTGCAGCAGACAAGGTTTCAAAGGATGGAAAAGCCAGGAAAAGGGGTGGAGAAAATTATTATTGATGGAAGCACTGGACCCCCACCAGAAGGGAGGCAGAAGATGACAGAGCAGAGCTATGCTGGGGGAGGAAGGACACAGCGCTCTCATCTTCAAGTGGCATCAAAGGAGACCGCACTGTGCACTCCCCCAGGATTCCCAGCATCTGAGTTCACCCTGACCACAATGCCTCTGTCTGGGGACTGCTGACAACACACAGCTGCTTCCTCCCCAAGCACAGATGAAAGCCTCACTTCTGAAAAAGGAAAGAATTACGACCTTTTCATTATTTTACATCTGTGGACATGCAGATAGAAACAGGAGGCAAGAGCAGGCATTGATCATCTACTCTTTTCTGCAACCATCACTGCTGTCTGGTTATTTTTTATTTATGCCATAACACATGGAAGGCAGCATCGCCCTCTCCCTCCCTCACCGATCTGGAGAGCATCAGTTGTCATCACGATAATGATGACTTACTCCAAGTCATTGCCGACCCTGCGAGCCCTACCTCCAACAGGGCAGAGAGCAAGGCAACCCCTGAGGAGATGCTCAGCCCACCCGGCTGGAGGCCCTGCCATTGGAAAAAGTAACAGCTTGTTGTGAGCCATCATTATCAACCCAGCTGGTAACTCCCTCTACCTTGCACAATAACCGTGGTAGACACTGGGGCTATTCTCTGTTTTGTGCCAACTTAGTAATGCCCAAGCCCCAAAGACAACTGAAAATGAGGAAAATAAAGTTGCCTGCAAATTCTAGACTGCAAGGGAAGTTGACAAAATTGCCAGAAATAGTTACAACACTTCCCATTACTGCCCGCTAAAGTGGTACTGAAAGAAAATTGTTCAGAATGAGATCTTCCACAGCACTGCATGCAGCAAGCCCAGAGCTACTGGGGACCTACGATCTTCTCCCAAGGGTGCAAAAAGAAAGTTGCAAACTGCTGGAAAGGACTATTCAAAAAAAAATTGAGAGTTCTGCTGCCCATGCAAAAGAATTCACTTGGAGAAGGAACATTTTCTTTCTAGGATCTAGGTGCCACATCACTCTAATGAATAAGACTAACTCCTCTGAATTTGAACAGCTATCAAATGGAGTAATTTGGGATTAAATTAGTTTGTGGTGTAGCCAGTGGTCAGGTCAAAGCAAAATTATTGTGACAAATGGCCTTGGCTCTCTGAAGAACATTAGACCTTTACAGCGTTTGTGGTAATTGAGATTCTAAGGGGAGAGCATTAGTCGAGTGTTGGAAAAACTCAGCCCATACAGTTGTATGTGCACAGAAGGACATGAAGGCAGAGCAAATGTGGGGCAAAGAAATGTGCCATCTCCTGGTACGGATGTGAAAGCGATCTCTCTGATGAAAAAAAAAAAACAAACCAATTCATTGCAAATGGCAGGAATACCATGAACATAATAAAACAACCATTTTGCAAGGGTGTAACTCTGTTTTTAAAAACTACAAAGCAGCACAGAAAATAACTAAATACATAAATAAATACCAAAAATACAGTTACACACATGTAGCTAGTAGGCAAGCTGTGAAGTAAAAGAATGTCATTCCTAATGATACAAAAATAGAATTCTGTGTCAGAGTAAAAGCTGAACTTCCTGGAGAGCAGTGTCTCCAAACACAACGTTACCACAGCCATGATCTAGAGGGACATACCTCGCATAATTTTAGAACAGAAATCCCAGCTTGTTTCACAAAGTGGTGTAAAAAGCTGCAAAAACACCCAACCCTGAAGTCTTCATGCCAAGTCTGCAGCTGTGTTACACACACTGCCCTGCTCTGCAACGCATGGAAAACCAGGAAGCATTCATAAAAGCCAGGAAGCTTTGTTAGGAGCCAGGCAAGTAAGATTAATTAGCAAACACTGAAAAGAAAGGTGTGTCCTAAACCCTGCCTTTTTGTCCAGGGCTTAAATTCAACACTGCCTAGTATTAGAACCCCAAATTCATAGTCTGGAGGCCAAAGTGTCTCATCAAAGAGCCTTATCCAGCCCTTAGATTCATTCCAAGTAGGAATGCATGCATAAGATACTAACAAAAGAGTGTCCCACCTCTCTTCACCAGACCTCCAGCTCTTCTCTGCCCAACACCCTGTGGTCTACGGGCTTAGCCAGATCACTGACCCAATCCAGAAGAATAACAACCCAGAAAAGACTGTTATTCAGACAGATCAACTCCCTGATCCAAATCAGCCACACAGATGCTAGTGCATGTTCAGAGGAGGGAGAACAAGGCTGTTGTTTTTCAGAATGTCCAGGGCGCAGCTCACGTTCAAGTGGCCACCAGCACAAAAAGCCCAGGCAACTTCCCAGAACACCGTGCTTCTGGAGCACCTGCAACCTTGTCCCATCCGCCTCCTCCTGCTGAACACCAGGGCATGGTAACTGTCCATAACCGTGGCCCTTAGCCTACCAAAAGTAGCTTATCCCTGTTTAACAGAAAGGAAGCGACCTTGGAGTACTTTTGGATGGGTCTTGCATAGTTATGGCACCGCAGCCTTGTAAAGAACGAGGAAAGAGGACTAAACTAGCTCTCAAGGGCTGTGGATAAGATAAAATGCACAAGGCTGTGAAACAGACACATTAACTGATAAGAAGCAGGGCCCAGTGGAGTGCTAGGCGCCAACGTCTGAGAAAAGCCAAAAGGCAGGGCAGCTGGAAGATAAAGGACAAAAAAGCAGAGGGAGATGACTATCGATGGGACATGACAAGGAGAAGGGGTGTCTTGTGGCAGGAAGGAGAACGAGGAAGACAGATGTGTCCCAAAAAGGGACCGGACTGGAAGTCCCCTTCTCTAGCAGGTGAGGACCGTGTGAGGCATGGCCAACACGCATCCTCTAGCTCTGCATAGCCCTACAGCCTGTAAGAAGGCTACATGGCCCCCAGCGTCTTAACCTACCCTGCTGTGCCTCCTCTCCGCCCCGCTGATCCGTGGGGTGCTTCTGCTCCCAACACACCACTGGGGACCAGCTGGCAAAGGGCACACATCAGGACAAAAAGGTGACAAAAACACGTTCACCCACTCTGGGAGCAAGCACTACCTGGGAGGTTCTTCTTGCATCTGCCAGGAGGCAACCTGCACAACTTTTAGAGAGGGCATGGTATAACCTTCCTCACAGGACTCAGGGAATGAGCTCCAAAGTGAGAGTGGTGGAGTTTTTTCCATGTTTTTGCATTTGAGAGGCAAGAGACTTACATTTGGGACAATACAGTAGTAAATCAAAGGAAAAAAGGTCCTTGATCACTGGGGTTGAACTGCAGACCACAAAGGGGTGCATTTTTTAGCTATTCAACAGGCTATAAAAAATATTCTCAAAGGATTTGGTGAGGTGCTTAATGGACTGGAACACACCAAAGATATAACACATTGTAGTGACATAAATTCCAGTTTGGTACCAAAAAAATACATGCAGATGGCATCCAGTCAGCACTGAGAAATAAATTAGAAGTCAGTTAAACTGGACTAGGTGGTGAGATTAGCTATGGTGAAGAACATACAGCCATTGAGTGAGTGGGTTAACCCGATGATCTCCATAATGAAACCAAATTAGAGAGAGGCAGGAAGCCCTTCGAAAGCTGTGAATGTGTGAGGTTTGCAGGAAATACAGGAAATTATACAAAAGAGCTACCAAAATCTCCTGAGATTCCTGATCCATTCCGATGCAAGACTGCTGCAGAACTGATTGCACTAACCAAGAAAAATGCCAAAGCGTGCTGCTAATCCGCTCACTCCTTTTAGCAAAGCTTTGACAAAGACAACCCATAGCAGTGCAGTGCTGAGGAACATGCCCATGGTGTCAAGGTACCCGAGCTCCCGGGCCTGCTGACGTGTTTACTGGCTGCAGTAAAAAGTGCTTGATTTATTCTTCTGCACCTTTCACAGGGTATTTTGGTCCCAAGAGCCCCATGCAGCCTCACCTGACAGCTGCAGCACAGTGGCACAAAACCTCTGCCAGCTTTAAAGACATGCTCTTAAAAAAAAAAAAACAAAAACAAAAACAAAAGCAAACAACAAAAAACAACCCAAAAACAACTTGCGGAGATGAGGTGTTCATCAAATCTTTGGCCTTTTCCTTCTCTGGTGGGGTCAGCAGCACTTTCAGTTTCCTTTGGGAAAGGAACTGAAGTATAATGTTCAGGGCTAAGGGGGGAAAGTTAAGGAAAAGTACTTGTTTATCAATGGCAGGCAGTCAAAGAAGCAACAGTGCCACAAATCTCTTTCTGTAAAAGCACTTTTGCCATATCTTTTTCTCTTTCTCCATCTTTTCTCAAAGTACATTTGTTTAGGGATGCTGATTGCCTTGCAGTTTTCCGTTTGCCTTTTTTTGTTTTCACTCAACCCAAAAATAAATTAACAAAAAAAAAGAAAGAAAAAAGAAGAAAACCGCACCCAACCTAAGTACTTAGGATGAAACTAAGTTAAGTTTGCTAACTTCCCTCTCTCCACCCCTCCCGCTCTCCCCGAGCTCCGTCCCCCTCCCCGCTTCCCGGGCCGTCTCGGCGCGGTCCCCGGAGCGGGTCGGCCTGGGCCGGGGGAAGTTCAGTCCCGGTTCAGGGGCGGGCAGGGAACGTTCTGTTCTCGGCACGGGCGGGTACAGCTGTAAAGCACCGTCAACAACGTGATCTCCACCGGCAGCACCGGGCCGTTGGAGCTGCCCGTGGCGTGGGGCAGGGGCCGCTCGCCCTCCCCGCTCCCCACCACACGCCGGCCGGGGCGGCTCCGGCGGGGCTCACGGTTTTCCCGCCTGTGCCGTGAACACTTGAGATTATTTTTTTTTTTCCCCTTGCTGTAAAATGGGTGGAGAAGGATCCTTTCCTTCTCTCCGCTCCACTCCACCCCCTGTCGCGTTTAATTATAGCAAAAGCATTTCCGAGGAGCCGATGCTGCCCTTCCCGCTTCCTCCTTCCCTCAAATGCAGCTCGACCATGGACTGGGGAAAGTGTCTTTTGCGTGTCACCAACACCTGAACTCTGGGACTGCAGCCTGAGATCCATCACTCACTTTGTCAGACTGGCCTCAGGGGGACATCACAGAATAAACGGGGAACACCTCCCCCCTCCTCCCCGTCCCCCCAAGAGTTGAGGGTTTATAAGCCCTGATCATTTTTCACGGGGCCAGGGTCTCTGTGTGTTGTCAGGCCTCCCTCCTCCCAGGGGTGAAAGGTGTGACCTCCTCATCTCACAACCTGTTAGACCTTTGAAAGGATCAGTAGTAGGAACGCGTACATATTGGGCTGGATACACGTAAAAGGCAGCTAAAATGGGAGTGGTAAAGGAGGATGTTGATTGAAAGATGTTTTCAGCTGTGTGTGGATGTCCTCCACTGACCTGTATATGTAAATTACCATGATTCATTACTTCAGATCTTGTTATGCTTTAAATATGGAAAAGTCAGACTTGTGTTATAGTCTCATCATCTAATCTGGCTTTTTTTCCTGTTTCTGAAGAAATACAGAGAACTGCATAAACCACAAGCATTCCACATATATAAGAGCATTGAGGCTTACTCTTGCATAATAACCTGTAATGAAACCTGGGTATGAAAAAAAGTATGAGTTCTTATAAAAATAATAAAAAAAAAAGAACCAAACACTAACAAATCACAACTTTACCCTTCTGACAGGTGGCTCCTAGTGAAAGGAGCTGTCAGCAAAATGGAACCGAAGGTCACCGGAGTAAAGGCTGAGAGAGAGGAAAGCCATGACGAAGGAATGCTGGCTGTCTTTAATAATTGAGTTAATAAGGGGAGGCTAAAGGTGCCTGACAGGGGAAGGCAGGCGGCAGGAACGGGGATTCTGCAGAGGGACGCAGCCCAGGCCACTGTCACTGTCCCTGTACGGAAGCAAGCTCGAGCAGTGGCACCGCGCCGCAGGCTGGCAGCTCCAGGGCAAAGGGACATTTTCCAAGGTGTGTGTTGAAAAGTTTGTGGTACTCTCTTCTCAATCTTACAGTGCCTTCATGTGAGCGGCTTCCTTGCCGGCTAGTAAACGGAGCACGCTGGCAGACAAAGTTATCTCCAGCTTTACTGTAGATTTACCAGAGTCATTGGCATGTTAAAAAAATAAGCAAACATTACTCATTCCTAGTATTTCCTTCTCTACCAGAAAATACGTCTCTAGCCCAAACACATTATTTCTTCATTCCTCTCCTCCAGGACTGAATTTCTGGCTCGGTGGTGCATGAGCTTTAGAAAGGGTGGAGAGAAACTTTGAAATGAAGCATGAAATTTACAGCCAAAAGAAAATACACAAAGCCTAACTGCATAGCTCAAGCACTGGCTTTCTCACTGAGCAAACAGGCCTTGGCCATTTTGACCATTGTATTGTACATGTATTATTTTTACATTATGCAGTTTTAGTAACTGCGGTGCTGGAAGCTGAAAGCCACTGGATTCCCACAGGGTCAGGTAGGAGATTGTAGAGAAACTGAGATTTTACTATTTTCTACAAATACTTTTTGCATAACCTTCAGTGTAAGTTCCTTCCATTTTTTGGTATGTTTGTTCCATGTTTCATCTGACATCATTATTTATTTTAAACCGTCACCCTTTTTTCCCCTCACTGACTGTCATCTGTCTCCACCAATTTCCGCAAATATATGAAAAGACTTTGATCATTTTAAGATGGAAAAATATTCCTACTCGACTCATCCATGCTTCCCTCCTTAACTGAATGGATTAAAGTCTCTATGCATATTGCCAATGCATTAGTATCCAATTATTCATAATTAATCTCTGGGCGTAACTATGTTTTTATTTCAGCTTCAAAGGAATGATTTCACAAGGCTTTTTTCTCTATCCTTTATTTTTCGTAGTTAATATGCTGCCCCAATTCTACAGACGGTGGTGAAATACAAGGAGGGTTTTCTAAACATTTATGTATTGGCAAAAAAAATGCAGTGAGCATGAAAGACAAGCACATACTCTTAAAATTCTTTGAATTGTCGCTTTCACATAATATAAATTTAGGGATCAATAATTACCATACTGTAGCAAAGCTTCTACATCATGTATGTGTCTGCACACAACGCACACACACGTATTTTCCGTGAACTGCACAGTGGGTAGGATAGCTTTTGCAGTGCTGCGAACAGAAAAGAGATCTATGGCCTACAGAAGATGGACAAGGTCTCTTCATCCACATCCATTCTTCAGCCAGAAATACCACTATTTAAAACTCATGAGGAAGCAGCCTGCACCTCTCAGGGAGGATTTTGTGATTCTCACTTTCATTTTCTAATTCTGGCTTTTAATTCCAGTGTATCCCAAAACATTTGATACGCTACGTACTCTGCTGTTGTTTCCTTAAATCCTCATGCCGAGCTTTGAAGGCACAGGCAAAGCTGTTGCGTGCTTGGCTCTCACCCTGAAATGCAGCTGAAGCGCTCTGCCAGCCTAGAAAATGTAAGGTGCTAATATATACGCATAGCTAAACAATGCTATTACGAAGAGGGGAGGCAATGACGGGACAGCGTAGCGAACGAAAGGGAACGTAAGAGGCTAAATCACAGAGAATGCTGAAAGTGAGCAAGGGTGTTTGAACTTGTTGCAGCTTGAAACAGCAAATGGATGGAGAAGCCCAAGAAGGAACTGAGTTCCTCAGAAGTGTGCTGGCACTGTCATGCGTTGGATGGACTGGGGATGGAGATAAAGGGAGAAGAAAGGGAAAAAATGTGGTGGCTGGCCACAAAGCAACATTAGGCCTTGTGTCAAAGCATTAGCAGTAAAAGCAGGTGATGAGATCGGAGAACGCCCATTCCTTTCCTCTGAGAGGGAAGGAACATTTCAACATCCAGCAAAAGAGAATGCAGAGAATATCTTCTTCTCAAGCATCTTAACTTATGTGTGTCATTTCCAGTCTTCCGTCCATAAGACACTGTTTAAACAATTTATTCTTAAAGAGTTTCCTGTTGGTGGGATATAGTCCTCCATTTTCCCTGTGCTCATGGCTGAGTTCCCAGACACGAGATCTCCTCTTTTGGCAGTCTGTTACTATAGAGACGAAGTAGAAGAAGTATATACATCTATCATGTCACTGTGCTAGAGAACACCCCCTGGTGCCGACGGCGGAACAAACGAAATACATGGCTGCTGTTCTCCCCAGCATAGATATATGTGGCTATAGCAGGTTCTCCAAAACAGGGACATCCCTTATCGATCTGCGTTTTCCAACAGGGCTAGATGCAGCCTCAGTGATGAAGGGGGAGGCCATGCCTTTAAAGATGGAAATCAGTCACAGTCTAAGTGGTGGGGAGGACTGTGAAGATGCACAAATACGCTCTGGCAGCACAAGAACGTGTGCTGTACTACTCAGTGCTAATAAGGGGGACAATATAGATTTAAAGTCCCTTTAAAACCATGGCTTGGCTGATTCTTTCTCCCATGACGTCTGTGCTAACCTGTAAGGTGTTAATAAGCAGTTTGCTGAGACTCTTTGGCACTCTCTATGAGTAAATCTGCCCTTTCACCCACTACTCAGGTTTTTCCCTCATTATGAACTGATGCTCTCTCAGGACAGCTAGTTCTTTTCCTCTGGGTTTCAGTCCCTAAGGACACTTTCCTCTTGGAATACGAATGCTGAAAAACAAGTCTTGAGCAATTTATGCAAGTTATTATGATTATTTTTTTTTAGCTTTACTATTCGTACTGTGGACAGGAAGCAGATATCAGACAAGCTCCCCGCAGTGGGGTCAGTAAGTGTATCCAAATACCGATATTGTCAAGGGCAATGACTTATTTCAGGTGTGAGACTACTACCTCTCACCAAACATGTGGCTCTTGGTGGCGATGAGTGGCAGAGGAAAGTTTGTCTTGATTTCTCTGTGAATGATTGAGCACCTCCAAGTGATCCACATCTTTGTATTCAATCAGAACAGGGGTCAACAGGCTTTTCTCTCCCATTATCATAGACTAAAAGGTCTAAGCATGAGAGCTGAGGGAAATAGAGTGTCCATCTTAGTGTCAACTCAGATTAAGAGAGAATGATGGACCACTGTTCAGCCAGCCACATAAAATTCTGCTCGCTGCAATTTGCACTTCTTATATCTGAGTAAGGAATTACGAAAAGACCAGTTACACCAAAGGAATATGACATAGAATAAAACACACGCTCAGAGACACATTTCTATTGCCCTTCTCCTCTGTGTTTGTTTATTTTTGCACATAGTGAGAGACCCATGCCTAGTAACTACTCTTGCTCAGCAATTGCCTTGATCCTTAAAAGTGGCAGGAATTCATTCAACCACATGCTAAAAACGTAGTAGGGGTTAGCTTTGATTTCTCCTCTTTTGTTTTAGGGAGATTTGTTCTTAGCCATGGGAATAAAAGTAAGCACATGAATTCTGCCACCGCCGCTGTGAACTGTTTCTGGCTGGTTTGCAATAGCTGTGCTAGAACGGTTGGCAGGCAAAGCTCTATGAATGGTGGAGTGTAGGGGCATGCACACCTACACACACGTGTGTGCTTGCGTGTGCGCCTGTGTACGCATGCAGAAATATGATCAGCAGGTCAGAAATACTAAGCTGGTTTTAACCCTCCTGTTAGCACTGTCTAGACACATGCAGCTCCAACCATATGAACGCACAGCGTTCCCACTTCCTCGCCTTTCCTGCTACAGACCGGCGCTGTGTCTGCCCCAGGAGAAAGAAAATGGCAATTACCAGTCTTCTTCATGAATATTATTGAGCACACAGAGAAATATTATGTATTACCCTTTGGTTTTTTGGTAGGCATTGTGAAGAGGGTCATCTGGAATATTTACACAAATCCACAAATCAAATTCCTTTTGTAGTTTTCACACAAGTCCATTTGCTTGGGATTTTTCTAACTACCTAGATTCCATAGCTTTGCAATATTTCCTAGCCATCATGTCAAAAGGTTTTTTTTCAGTAAGATGCCATAGATGCCTCATGCATACGGATATAAATTAGACACAAGTTCAAAATCCATGGCCATTAAGATTTACTAAAGAAATAAGATACTCTGGTCATGTAGAAGAAAAAAAAAAATTAAATAATTTAGTTGAGAAGTGAAATATAATTATTTGAGTATAGAAGGCAGCTCTAAATCTTTTGGTGAGGCACGCTATGTGCAGACTGTTCGTGTGTCTGTTTGGGCAGACAAGAAGCGCGTCAGCTACACTGCCTTCAGATACCCAAGGTGTTATCAATAAAACATTAGTGGTTTTGGTTGGGAGATGGTGATGGGAGGAGTACCTTGTAATTAAGCTTGCTTTTTTTTTTCCTTAGGTTTCCGAAGCATGTGTGCCAAACACAGCACTTCTGCACCACTGAAAGCAAAATGGGTTAAGAGTATGTGAGATTTTTAGGCTCTGTGATACATACTAAAACCAAGCTCTACAAACATACAGTTATGTGAAAAGTTTATATATTTTAGAAACATAGTAGCCATATACAAATAGCCAAAATATTTGATGGCTCAGGTCTCAGGTCACAACCACTTTTTCTCACTTATTTACAATATAATCGAGCCTATTGTTTATAATTTCCAGCCCTGTTGAGTAAGTGGTAATAGAGAACAGGGTTTCTGTTCACCAGCCAACATCCACGCTTTAGGTGCAGATGAAACAAAGACAAAGTACTAATTAGATTTTATTTTCTTTTTCAAATATAAATCGTTTGCTTTTTTTTTTT
This sequence comes from Limnodromus scolopaceus, assembly GCA_028565335.1. Taxonomy (NCBI): domain Eukaryota; kingdom Metazoa; phylum Chordata; class Aves; order Charadriiformes; family Scolopacidae; genus Limnodromus; species Limnodromus scolopaceus. The sequence goes on along the minus strand of JAOXNO010000020.1, from coordinate 39,499,963 downwards.
TTTTTTTTGAGAGGAGCAACACTTTTAAACAGTTGTAACACTTATTTGTTTGACAGAAACAAATGGCAGTTTATAGCCGTAGCTGTCTGCAGAAAGCTTCGTGCATATCAAACACCCCAGTCTTCTCCAGCAGTAATGAAGACTCATTGTTGCTGGTGCTGGTTTCACAGTCTCATCAAGAGCTTCATTATTAGGCTGCTGGCTTAAAACAGGAGCGGTAGAATGAAGCTGGATGGATGTACAGGCACCAAGCCGTAGGTGCGGAAAACATGAGGGGGGGGGGAAGAGCATCAGAAAGGTGGGAGTTCAGAAGTAACCCTCTCTTCCACCAAAGGCAGCCCAGGCATGGGGTGCAACCAGCCCTGTGCACATGTCAGGAAAGAGAAGTGTAAAAACAACCTGGGCGTTAAACACATGTATGTGTTTTTAATAAAAAGCACTGTCTGGCAATACCTGCTTGACCAGGTCTCATCAGATGAGTCAGGATGGGTCTGACCAGCAGTCAGACAAAATACTTCCAGAGCATAAGGAGACACTTCAGAAAAAGAACTTAAATAATTCAAAAGGTGGCTTTGTTTCACATTGGTCAGAATGAAATGAGAGGGTGTTAGAAACTATGGAGCTAGAAAATGCTGTTCAGCTCTCCTTGTAGAGAAACTCATGTCCATATGAGGTAGCTAAAAAGTTGCCATTTTACTTTTCAGAAAGGAAGATTGGAAGTTGAGACCTCCTGTTCAAATTCCAACATAAATAATTACACTCAGGATATATTTCTGCAGCTGCATAAAAAGCATTCCTCAGTTCTTGCCCTACATTTTTGTACTGTTTGAGAGTTGACATTTCTTCATTTTGTGAGGAAGTAGTTCCTTTCAGCGAAGGATGAGGTGATGCTTCCCATGCCTTGCTCTTCAAATATTTGGAGATTCCTCAGGAGGGCACAACACAGGATGAATATCGATTACCTGCTCTCTTGGCAGTCCAAGATGAAGTGACACCGCCTTCAGTGTCTATTTACCTGGGCTGCCTCTCAGAGACCCAGGGGATGCTGGACTGTAAGGATCTCTATTTTCCAAACGCAAATTGCAGATAGTTCTGGGTAAGGGGTACAACACATACTGCAGGATTTTTTTGGCACCAGCTGTATAAAATAGGTTGGCATTGCAAACACAAGCCCTGTTAGCCACCAGGCAGATTCCTCCTGCTTTCTCATAGTTCCTAACTGCCTTTCGTTAGAAAATAAAAATGTCTGCTTGGAACAGCAGAAGGCTGACTCTGTTAATAATTCCATAAATCATCCACTTAGCAGGAACAATATTGTGGATGTAACGGCGTTCATCTGGAGGGTTAGTTCACTTTCAAAGACCATCTCCAGAGCACCGTCTGCTGCCACTCAGAGAAACTGTACCTTTTCAAAAAGAAAAAAGAGAGCTGATACTAAATTGCCATATTAGTTTTTAAGGTTCCACTAATTGCTTGTTTTCATAGGTCAGACAGCATCGGTCACTGAAACAAAATGTTGTTTAAAAAATACATTAGTTTTTGATCATTATGTGCCTGTCCAACCTCTTTCAAAAAGTGTAAGGCTTCATCTTTCTTACCGATTACAATCAGAATGCCTTAGTAGCTAACTGGATACTTCAGGGGATTAATGTGGAGAAGTAGACTCTGTTTTTCATTTGTCCTATGAGATTTTTTCACTATATGCTGGGTTTGAAAAACAACAACAGCAACAACAAACCCAAGAGTGATGTTTATTGCTTGTATCACCTAAAAATAAATTGTACTGCATGTCCGTTGTGCAACACTGAAAAGGGGCTGATAACGTGAGATCCTCGGCATGTTAGGTCTATTCTAAGTATTGTGCTGTGTTTTCACAAAGCTACAAATCATTCTGGACAGCAGTGAAAACACCAGCCACATACAGAACTTAGCAGGACAAACAACCCAAATCCATGGAAAGACACCAAGTGATCAACAGACATCATGACTGCAGAAAAGCTGCTCAGGGATGTATATGCCAGCTTTTAAGAGAATTCTTGAGTGAGCTGTTCCCAGAGGGGGGACGTTAACCGCTACTCTGGGAGGCTGTGCATTCCTGCATGCCGAAAGAAGCTGGAGGGCACTGTATGTGGAGTTCAGATCTCCACTACCATAATCCAGATAAGGCAGGTAGTGTTTGTGATTGACCCAGTATTCTCCACTCCTGCAAAGAGACACGTTGGCTTGACCTGGTACGGTAGTCTATCAGTGTCTCCCCATCTTTTACATTCTCGAAGGACAGATTACTCCACAATGAAATAATATCAGTTATTAAATGTGGCAATCACTTTAAAAGCATCTGACTGAGAACAAGGTTACAATGATAACTAGAGGGTGTTTTTTTAAAAAATAATCTTTATGAGAACAGTGGATTGCAATCCCCAAAAGCCCAAGGTTTGTATCTGAACAGAGTAAGGACTACAAAGTGAAGATACTGCACAATCTTATATACACAAACTTCTTGTCAGCAGCTGCCTGCACTCTCAGGGTCGAGAGAAAATGCAATTTGCATCTGTTGTAAAGAATGAACTGTTTCTGTTTTCACTCTGATCTAAATACATATTCCATAAAGTCCATTTATTTTGTAAGCTAAGAGGGGACGAAGATAATCAGAGAAATTCTAACTAGTACCTTCAGCAGCCTGAGAAGCAGTTACAATTAGCTCTCAGATTGTGTCCTTATTGGCACCTGCTAGGCATTATTGTTTTCTGTGGGACCCTCTCTGGTACAGCAGATTGAAAGTCAGCAAACTTTCAAACCTTCTCCCTTATATGTAAAAAAGGAAGAAAAGTCTTTGTGTTGGACTTTTTTCACATGTGCAGTAAAAAAGATGAGAATTCTGAAGTGGCTGTAGTAGAACAACATGGGCAGTGAAATCAGCAGCTGTGATTCTTAATATGCACAGAGAGCAGTCTTCTCAAAGTTGCATGTACATTTAAATCTACCTAAATACACATTTAGTCACTTTTCCTGCCTTTCATAGTTGGGTGACTCCTGGGGGGAAAAATCAAGATGTATTCATTTCTGCAGAAATATCAAAACTTCTTTTATTATCCTGTAATCGCCAGTGCTGCTTTAGGAGAAATAGAGTGGCAAATATTTACTTGTTTGATGAAATGAATGCTGAAATTCTCAAAACAGCTGCTGGTGTAAACATCAACAGGTAAATTAAATTTCCATTTGCAGTCTCGCACAGAATACGGCATGGTGGATATTAAAACGAACAGCATAGTCATTTAATGTTATTTCTATGGGTAAATGTTTACTGAAGTTGACCTTTATTATTTGATCTTATATTAAATTCTAAGCAGGACGAGTTGTGGCTCTGAACAGAGCCCTGACAGCTTCAGTGTTGTGGGAAGTAAGTTCCTTGTACGTGTTACTCCTGGGTGGAGCTAAACAACCATTGCACACCATGAAGTACTACTTGCTCTGTGCAGATGACTACTTAATTAGCAAGCTAGGTCATTTAGATTAATATTTATAAAGAACTTCATGTGCAATGCAGGCAGCAGCCAAGTGCTAATTTTATTATCATTCTGTTCTTGCAAGCACTGGAAGCATACTTTAATGTCGTTGGGCTTTAGGATACTGGAATCCAAACTAGACAGGCAAAATGTGCGTTTGCATTACAGGTCATTAGCAAACTTTTGATATTTTCGATTTGTATTACTGCTTCTGGCTGCTGTGACTTGTCCAGGAACTTGTTAAATATAACAGGACTTCTGGTTCTCAGCCAGGTAAACCTGGAACATAAAAAGGAGAGTTTTCCAGGTTCTGCCAAGTCAGGTGAAGGGAGATTTATGGCTGGAGACAAAACGAAGAAAGTTGCCTTGTTCTGTCTTTCTACCAAACTCCTTCAAACAATAAGAAAGGATATTGCTGTATTTGCAGCAGCAATAATTGTTTCTTGAATAGTATTAGTGAGAAAATAGTAACTTTTTCACAGGGAAAGTTGGTTTAGAAAACAAAGCTAGAAGTGCTGTCTGATTATTCCTGCAAAGTTCCCTTGCAGCTCTCTTGCTGAGTTGCTTCACTCAAAAACTTAACCTCTGCAGCTGTTAGACAAAGTTAAACTATTTGCTTTCAAACATCAGCACCATTATTTGTACATTCTGAGGCCAACAGGAACTCAGTGTTTTCACCAATACGGTCTTTCTAAGAGTTGTTCTCTATGTATCTTGCAGAAGACGTAGACAAATTGGTTTAGAGTCAGCCAGACCTACCCAGCCCAGGCCTGGCTACTCTTCTGAGCAACAAAACCTACCTGAAATGCCAAACAGCACATTCCTGATCTTGCAGTTCGACACTCTGACTTCCTCACTGAGCTCCGGACCCACAGCAAGATGTGTCATTTCTCTGATTCAGTGTTGGTATTTGTAACACACACACACACACACACACACAAAAAAAAAAAAGTAGCACTCACCTTTATGCTGTGAGTACTAATTACTGTTCTTACTAGGTTTCAAACTAGTGAAATGTATATAAATAGCTGCACAGGTATATAAATAGCTGCATTAAAGAGAAGGAACAAGCATACATAAGATAATCACATCCTTTCCAAGTTTCTCTCCTCAAGCACCTTTTAGATCATCTGGTTGTCCAAGTCCTTGGATATATAAATCAAATTAGCCAACTGACATTTTGGTTAGCCTTTTTTCCATTCTCTTTGCAGTTTTTTTCTCTACACAAGCAAGTCTGCAATGCCAACATGCATGATGACCCACTGCGGTAAAGTCTCACACACACACACACACCCCCCCCCAAAATACGCATTTGGGCTTGCGTGGTGGCAGAGATCCCCCACTGTCACAGCCACTAGCATCTGGGAAGAGTCAGTGGAAATCATTTGGCAGTTCTAAGGGGGCAAAGGGAGAGGGCGGTGAAGAAAAAGTTGTATCTGCGTTGTAACTGCAGTGACAACCTCCTCACTCCTAGAACCTTTGCGTCGGCAGGAATCTGCTTTGCCAATCACTGAGGCGGCGGTGAGGCATCTCCTGCTCTGTGCGTGACAGCCTCTGTGTGCTTTTCATGGATGTGTGGGGGCCAGATCTCTGAGGTAGGTGGGCGCTCCAGGTTCCGTGCTCGGGTGGGAGAGAAGAGCTGGGCAAGGGGGGCTGCGCTGCGGGACCTTGCTCCAGCAGTGCCTGCGCTCCACACGGGCAGCCGGGTTTGGAGCAGCCAAAGTTGGGCAGCCACGTCAGCACAAGTGAGCACGACCGAGTGTCCTCTTCACCCCAGCAAGGACCGGGCAGCCTTAATTGAGCGCCACATTGACTGCCCACACTGGAGCTGACTTGCAATGAACTGTCTCGAAAGCAAGGGCAGAGGATGTTTTTGTCTGCCCTACAGTGGTAGCCTTGGAAAAGCTTTCAGACTGAGTGTGTTGAGTAGCAGAACATCTTGAGCATCCAAGGAGAAAACAAGAAGGACGAACTATAACCTTTAGCCACACTCCTCTTTGGAAATTAGGACTCTTATTCAGTCAAGCCAGAGAAAAGCTTCCCCCAACTCATGGTCTCCAGCCTGGACCCCATTCCTGCTGCGCTCTGAGGCTGTGGCTGTCCCCAGGAGATCAGTCCTTAGTGAGAACTGGAGTTCCCTATTTCCTGAAGGGGATTCACACCCACAGCTCTCCCCTTGAAACCAAGAACTTGGGCTGTTGGGCTCTTCTGGAGAAGGTGGTCTCCATCCTTCTTTATAAGACCATGACTTTGAATGAGAGAATGAACTTCTCTTTTAAGATACTTGGGTGGAACAGGGTGATATCTGAATCCTGGGCTCCGCTCTAAGAGCTCCTTACTGTTTTGCAATCAGACATAAAGATATAACAAAGCCTCTGAGCTGCTTTGAAGCTTGTTTGAAGCAGTTTCTTAAACTCTTCCCTAGGCCACTGCTACTGACAGTGCGATAGGCCTGACGGGCTTGCTACAGATGCCTTGATGTTCTTAGCAGGGGATGAAATCTGGGCAAATTTACAAACCGAATGCTTATTTATATGAAGACCTAGTTGTCTGAGGGCATGCACAGGAGCTGAGCATCAGGGAAATTTAAGCAAAGTTAGGAGTTTAATCTCTTTTAGCATTAAGAGTCAGTGGTGGAGCAGGTCTTGCCATTTTGAATTTGTGTAGAGTTTATGTGCCCATATGCTGCTCTAGGTATCTAAAACCTCCTCTGGCTCTCTTGCAAAACAACCAAAATCAAGTTAGCTAAAGCTGATTTGCCACAGACTTTAGCTTAAGCAGATTTCAGCAAGACTGACTTGAAGAGATTTTACCTAAAGTCAGTACAGGCCAATGTTAAAACAGGGGCACGGAAAAGGGGTGACAGTGAAAGTCAATGGCTGACTGTTATACAGAAAGGCATTTTGTAAGTATAAACAGTCCAGTATTTTCTTCAGTTCAGGGTTATAACAGCATTTTTCACATTCTGGGATAAATGCAACAGTTAAGATAACCTTGAGTAAGACAACATTCTTAACTCATTATTACTAAACAAAGCTTGTGCTGGTACAGCCAGACCTCAAGTCAGGACCTACTATCGTCCTGTTGAAGTACATCTTTCCAAGACAAAACTTTCTTTAACGGGGATATCTTCTTTTAGAAAAATAGAGGGACTAGCAGGATGGGTTTAAGGACAGAGGAGCCTTTCTAGTCTCTCTTTTGTCCTTAGAGATGGTTTACAGTAATGTGGCACATGTGTGCAAGCGGAGGCGTATTCAGGCACAGTAGAATCCACATTGTACTGCACGTACAAAGGCTATATAGTAAGTAAATCCTAAAAGCTGAAAAAGCCTTAGAGGCATGAGCTGTAGAACCCCACAAGACCCCTTCACCAGCAAACACAGGAGAATCAATATGAGGCCATTACCCAGCAGTATCCAAAATTATGAAAGGAAGTTGTTATGTTTAAACCCTTTGCTGTTTCTGTCACGTATTCCCAAACACTGACCCCGAACCTGCACTGACTGACCCATCCAGCTATCAGATCACACAGCCACAGACTGGTTGAGGTTGGAAGGGACCTCTGGAGGTCAGCTGGTCCAACTACCCTGCCCGAGCAGGGCCACCTACAGCCAGCTGCCCGGGACCAGGCGGCTTTTGAATGGATGGAGATTTCACAGCCTCCCTGGGCAACCTGTGCCAGTGCTCAGTCATCCTCACGGTGAAAAGTGTTTCCTGATGCTCAGGAGGAACCTTCTGTGTTTGAGTTCGTGCCCTCTGCCTCTGGTCCTGTCACTGGGCAACAGAGAAAAAAGCCTGGCTCAGTCATCTTTGCACCCTCCCGTCAGGTATTTATCTGCATTAATATGATCCCTCCTGAGCCTTCTCTGCTCCAGGTTGAGCAGTCCCAGCTCTCCCAGCCCCTCCTCGTAGGAGAGATGCCGCAGTCCTTTCAACGTCTTTTTGGCCCTTTGATGGGCTCTCTCCAGTATGCCCGTGTCTCTCTTGTACCGGGGAGCCCAGAGCTGGACCCAGCACTCCAGGTCTGGCCCCACCAGCGCTGAAGGCATGGGAAGGTTCACCTCCTTCCCCCTGCCGGCAACGCTCCTCCTTTGCAAGGAGGTGTGCAAGGGGGCATTGCTGGCTCCTGGTCCGACTTGGTGTCCACCAGGACCCCCCCAGCCTTTTACTGCAAAGCTGCTTACCAGATACTTATTTTGTCTGGAAAGACTCACGAAGAATTAAACTTCCTAAGGAGAACTCTCACAGCTGAGCTGTGTAACGACACCGGCAGCGGCAATTAACAACATGACTGTAAATTTGGTTGCCAGTCGCGGCATCCAGCATGGCTTCCCAGCACTAGGGTGGAGAAGGCTCCACAGCCAGCCTGTGCTAGCGCTTCAGGACTCCCGCTGCTGGAGGATCTGCGGCAGCAGCAACCCAGCGGTGGGAGGCTGCAAAAGGTCCTCTCCTCCCAAGGAGAACTGTCCGGGGAGAAATACACAGACGTCTTCAATTCCAGCTCCAACCCTACTGCTACGGTCTAATGTAAAGTCAGACAACACCCACCCCCTCCCACCACAACACCTCTTTTGTTTCTGATGAAAAAACACAGGTAAAGGGGAGGGAAAGGAGATGAATTTCTGCACAAAACTGGAAACCAAATGCTGGATTGGAAAACACTTTAAAAAACGACTTTGATCTTCAGGATACACAACAAAAGTGTTCCTGGAGTTGTTTCCCTGCCTCTCACCCTCCCCAAAAACCTTCTTGTCAGAAGCTGCTGTCATGCAGAAAATCCTGAGCGATTAAGTTAAAGGAGAATAACCGGCTCTATTAGCACTGCAGGCTTTGCAGAAAATTAACGCTTTCAGGAGCTGTGGGTACGCTGAGGGCAGGAGCCACAGTGGGGTGCGAGGGGTCCTGTCGCTGTCGGTAGAGGACCACTGTTACTTTGCTGCAGCAGGAAGGTGACTCCTCGTCTCCTGGTGTCATATCAGGTGTCGGTGATGGGGTCTGGTCTCAATATTTTTGGCGGGTTGACGTGACGCCTCAGTTTTGGTGGTGGGTTAAATGTGGCATCATCTCAGTTTTGGTGAGGGGTTAATGTGACCATCTTGGTTTTGGTGGTGGGTTAACGTGGCACAGTCTCAATTTTTTTTGATGGGTTAATGCGACCTCTCAGTGTTAGAGAGGGGTTAATATGACATCGTCCCAGCTTTGGTGGTGGGTTCATGTGACCATCTCGGTTTTGGTGGTGGGTTCATGTGACCATCTCGGTTTTGGTGGTGGGTTAACGTAGCACAGTCTCAATTTTTTTTGATGGGTTAATGCAACCTCTCAGTGTTAGAGAGGGGTTAATAAGACATCGTCCCAGCTTTGGTGGTGGGTTCATGTGACCATCTCGGTTTTGGTGATTGGTTAATGTGGCAGGATCTCAATATTTTGATGGGTTAATGCGACCTCTCAGTGTTAGTGAGAGGTTAATATGACATCATCCCAGTTTTGGTTGTGGGTTAATGTGACCATCTCGGTTTTCCTGGTGGGTTAATGTGACCATCTCCGTTTTGGTGACGGGTTAGTGTGGTACAGTCTCAAATTTTTTTTGGTGGGTTAATGTGACCTCTCAGTGCTAAGAGAGGGGTTAATAAGACATCGTCCCAGTTTTGGTGAGGGGTTAATATGACATGGCCTCAGTTCCAGTGAGGGCTTAAGGTGACATCACCTCGCTCTGGAAGGCCCTTCGGTGGTGACCACCAGGGGCGAAGGGAAGGGGGCGGTGGAAATGTCAAACCCGTTCAGGTGCCTCTTGCAGAGAGAAACGCCGCTTTTCCCCCAAATAAAACCCAGGGCACCC
>JAOXNO010000020.1:39463229-39473382 GCA_028565335.1 Limnodromus scolopaceus | reverse complement strand
CCCCCCAAAAAAGAAGCTACTCGGAACTTCTCTATCCCTTGGTTGTCCAAACAAATTCATCTTTGTTAAAGGCACCAGGAATTGCAGCTCCTAACCTCAGTCATCCACATCTGAAACAGCATTTTGTAGTGGGGAGGCAGATCAGGATACCTGTACTATTAACAAGTCTGCTAATGCCCACTTGCTATTTTTTTTTTTCAGAAACCCTTTCTACTCAAGACTACAAAGTAGGAAAATCTGCAATGTCTTAGGGTAGGGCAAAAAAGCTAAATAATTTACTGTCTATTCAGAATAAAATGGAAATGGAATGAAATAAAGTGGATCTGCCTAAGGTCATACAAAGTAGCTTGGATACAGAGTTTAAACTGGCAGAGAAAGAAGAAACTTCACCATTTGTGGTAGAGGGTGGGAGAGGGAACAGGGAGAAAAGGTCAGGTGAAGCAAGAGAGGAAAGATCCAAAGAATCTGCAATGGCCTTTCTATCTATATGGAACTTAAAGCAAGCCAGGGCTGCAGGAGTTCTTTAGACTCCAGAGAAGAGCCATGAAGAGCCACCATTAGCTTGTGCCCAGCATAAACTATGTCTCCCACTACATTCCTAGTGGCACACAGGACAGAGAATGGGAGTTCTGCAGACACACCTATTCCTATAACCTGTAAATCAGCTTATTTCACTTATTACTTCTGTAAGCTGCCCTGGAGAGGTATATATATGTATTTTTAAAAGAAAATTACTTACATCTTGTTTCTCTTGTGTTCAGATCCTATCACACATAGTTTCAAGGAACTGTGATACTCCGTCGGCCGTTCCTTCATCTTCTGATGGAAATCCCATTGAAGGCGTGTTTTAAAGTGGGAGTAGCGCACTGCTACCAAATTAAATAGCGCATAGTAGCGCCCCGTTTTCGTGGTTCGTTCTGCTTGTTTCAGGCTTTAGCATCGCTGCTCCCGAAACTGGAGGGGAGCAATCCTATGGGAGAGATACCGAGATGTGGCACAGGGACCTGTGTCTCCAGCTGGAGGCAGCACCAGCCTGCCTTGCAGCTCTGTGTGCCGTGGCCAGCCCACAGCTGGATGGGAGCCGCAGGACCTGGTCGCTCCTGAGGGCTCTTCCCCGAAGCTCTTCACCTCTGCTGCTTTAATAAAAAACCAGGGTGTCAAACACAGCCAGCAAGTCCAGCAACCGGCTTGGCTGGGTGGACCTTCATCAGAGAGATGCCATCAGGCACCTCTGCCTTGCCTGAGCAGCCTCCTGGACGCTCTGCGCCTCTTGAGTCCTTCGCTGAAGCACAGCCCCCCTGGGCTGGTGTCACCCCTCACGGTCCTGTGACCCAGGAGGGGCAGCAGATCTTCAGGCTGCGAGACAAGCCCTGAGGGCCTGGAAAAGCCTCCCTCCCCCTCCTCCCTCTCCCTGCCCGCTGAGAAGCCTGGAGTTTAATGCGTCCTGGTGCCGGGGATTATGCCTGGCCTACTTTCATCTAGGTGCTTCCAAAGCGGCCGTGACAGCCTCCGCAGGCTCCTGCGGCCGAGGTGGCGGGGCTGTTCTTCACCGCTCTGCCGGGGCTCGGCTCGGCTCGGCGGTGGTACCCCTGGTGCCTCTGAGGCAGGGTCTCCAGCAGCGATCCCGGCTGCGCTCACCATCCCGCTAGAGCAGCCCTCCCCTCGGGAGCAGGGCCGTGCCTCTGCCAGGGCAGGCTCCCCGGGCCTTCGGTGCCCCCTGCCCTGGCCGCTGAGCTGGGGGCTGGCTTCCCGGGGAGCGTGGTGCCAAAGGTGTGCCGGGGATACTGAGCCAGCCCTGCTCTTCCCCCAGAGCCCCACGGTTACACTGCGGGACCTAAAAAGCGCCTTCCCCCCCCCGGCCCCTGGCATGGGAAATGAGGGTGTGGGGTTGCCACGGTGGAAGCCATGCTGCTCCCATCCTGTTGCAGCGGGAATTCCAGTAACCAGGCTCCATTTTGTCTTCCCATCTGCAATCCTGGGAAGGGGTGGGAGGAGAGCCACCAAGCTGGTGAGGGGTCTGGAGAACAAGTCCTGTGAGGAGAGGCTTGAGGGAACTGGGCATGTTGAGTTTGGAGAAGAGGCTGAGGGGAGACCTCATTGCCCTCTACAACTACCTGAAAGGAGGTTGTAGAGAGGTGGGTGTTGGCCTCTTCTCCCAAGGGAATAATGGCAGGACCAGAGGAAATGGTCTAAAGTTGCAGCAGAGGAGGTTTAGATTAAATATTAGGAAGAATTACTTTACTGAGAGAGTGGTCAGGCACTGGAACGGCCTGCCCAGGGAGGTGGTGGAGTCGCCGTCCCTGGAGGTATTTAAGAAACATGTAGACGTGGTACTTCAGGGCACGCTCTAGTGCCTGGGATTGTTGGTTTGTGTCTGTTTGTGGGTGTGTGTGGTGTGGGTGTGTGGTGGGGTTTTTTTTGTTGTTTGTTTTTTGTTTTGTGTTTGTTTGTTTTGTTGTTTTTGTTTGGTTGTTTTTTTTGTGGTTGGACTCTGAATATCCTGTGATGATTCTGAGGAGCCCCAGTTTCTCAAGCACTACAGGAGCCCAGATTCAAAACACTGCTTTTGGGAACCTGGGTTGGATAATGCCATGCCTAAAATGTAGATGCTGCACCCCTAGAGACTGTGATCCTTGCTCTCCAGCCTAGGAATCTGGTATCCCTGTAGTACATTGAGGCACTTCTGCAGGCTGAGGAGCTGCCCTGGGGTGGGTGGATGGATGGATGGATGGATGGATGGATGGAAATGTGGTTTCTGGGGGTGGGGTGGGGTGCCCGAGGAGCAGCTCCCACCACGCTGGGGCGTAAGTGCCTGACACAGAGCAGCCACGTACTAGGTGCCTCCGCGCATGCAAGATGTATAGCGCTTCTCCCACGTTCCCGGGGGGAGCTAGAAAGCTGCTCTGCACCTCCCACTGCTGCCTGCTTCCAGGAGCTGTGACAGAAACCCCAAGATAGATAGCAAAAGAGCAGTGCGAGTGAAACGCCCGCCTGCCTGGGATGCTGCAGGCGGGCGCTGGGCAGGATGGTGGGCACCAGTGCGAGGGCGCTGCTGGGGCCGCTCAGCTGGGAAGCGGCAGTCGTGGCCTTCACACACGCGCGAGCCTATGTACTGTTTTAATTAATGTCTTTTATACGGGCGGTAGTTGTTCAGAAGGACTTCCAACCATGTCTAGAAGCGTGCAGTGGGGAGCCAAGAAACCTGCCGATGAAAAAGCAAAGTAACCCCGGGTCAGGATGGCTGGCAGCTGTGCTTGCGCCGGGCTCAGCCTCTGGCCTGGCTTGGCTCCCTCTGCATCCTCCTGCCCTCACCGAGGACCAGCATCGCCGTGAGATGGGGGAAGGCATCGCTGGGTCAGTGGCTGTGCCCAAGGGGCTGCTGTGGCCGCACAGTCCTTCTCGTCCGGCTGCACTGGCCCGTCTGGGACGGAGCAGCCGCCCTTCAGGGGGCTCATCATTCAGAGCCTAAACCGTGAAAATGGCTGTGTTACTTAAGAGAGGCTGGCTAGGGCTTTCAGGGCCCGTGGTGTAGCTACATCTCAGCTCAGCTGGTCCATCCTCATCCTCCTTAGCCTTTTGGATGCCATTGTTCAGTTCCCTCCAGCTGCCTTTCTCCTCCCTGCAGCTCTGCCATACTTTCCACTGCTGCCTTGTCCTCCTGGAATCTGGGCTGTTCATTTGAGTCTTCAGCCTTTTGTCACTGCTATTGTGTCTGGGGAGGACTCCGAGGCACACTTTCTTGTGAATGACTCCTTTTTTTGTGATCTGTAAATGTGGAGCGAGCTTGCCTGTTGTGCCAAACTTCACAATACCATGAAATACTGGAGTTCTTGAGTTTCTTTCCAGATCTTCCAAGTTGGAAAACTCCTGGGATAGTTTTCATATTTCATGGTTCCCTAGAAATAGATGTCACAATAGCTGTCATTTATATTCTCTTCAGGAGACTTAAGAAAGGGAATTAAGGCATCAAACTGGAACAGTGCATGATGTCTGTGACTGAAAGCTTTTGTATGAGCTTAAACACCTTCGCTTTCCATCCGTGCCATGGACTGGAGTCAGCCTTGCCGGTCAGGAAGCATCGGGTCTGTGCCTGTAGGCAAGGACTGTGCGACCTGCAGAGGTGACCTGCAGGGATGTGGAGTGCCAGGAAGATGACAGTGAGCGCTGTTCAATCCTTGCACCCTTATTTTTTAAAAGCAAAGGTGCGGTGTGGTTTAGGTTAAAGTGTTTGGTTTGGTTCTCCACCATCATAGCAAGCATATATACTGATAGAGCTGTGAATAATGAAGTATATCCCATCCTCAAATCAGCTCAGAGACTGAGAGGAGACCTTTACGCTCTGGTACAACTTGGATTTCTAGGAGGAGGGAGGAGAGGGGGGACGTGACACTTGTCTGTGCTGCTGCAGTGGTTTTGCTCTACATGTTTGCAGTCCCGAGGCTGCAGCGTTCTCCCCAGTCCCTCCCCGCTCAGTTCTCCCCAGGTTGAATGACTTGTCCTAGGTGAAAGATTTTTTTTGGCTTCTTTTCTAACGGTTACAAATGATTTTATTCAGCAGAATGGAAGTGTCAGAGGAATAATACTGGCGGCTCCTTTCCCAAGCCGCCGTAGTGAGCCTGACATGAAAAACGTACAGGCACAGGCAGAGCTCATCTGTTGTTTTGACAGTCTTCAGGGTCATGTAAGGTTCTGCATCGGAGTGCGAGTTTCATGCGGTTGGAGGGTTTTTTGGCTTCTGCTGGAGGTGAGACTGAAACCTGATGAAGCGAGTCATCAACAACTCCGCAGACGCTGGCACCACGGCAGGAAACAAAAGCAGCTTTTTCCCCTCAGCAGCGTGTTCCCCGGCTCCTCGGCAAAGCTGGTACGTGCTGGCCTGCCTTGCCCCCGCCCCCCTAAATCTTTTGTCATCCTTTCCTCCCTGCAGGCGAGCGACCGTTCCCCTGCACATGGCCCGACTGCCTTAAAAAGTTCTCCCGCTCCGACGAGCTCACCCGGCACTACCGGACCCACACCGGTGAGAAGCAGTTTCGGTGCCCCCTCTGCGAGAAGCGCTTCATGCGGAGTGACCACCTGACAAAGCACGCCCGCCGCCACACCGAGTTTCACCCCAGCATGATCAAGCGATCCAAAAAGTCCAGCTCCAGCAGCTCCTTGTGAATGCGGGGCTGGCCCGGGGAGGGGAGCCGGGGGGCAGGCGAGGTGCGGGGCTGCGGTGCTGGAGCACGAGCATCCGTCGTGCTGCCGGTTGCCCTCGCCATCCGAAAGCACATGTAGCCAATGTTCAAAAAAAAAAAAAAATTTAAAAAAAAAAAAAAAGTACTCTGTGCCCCACTCGCTGTCCTCCACCTCCCTGCCCTTCACTGGGAACAGGGGAATTGGAGGAAGCAGATTGTGGGGTTAGAGGAGAGAGAGGGGATGTCCAGCAGAGGAGGTGACCACCTTCTCTAATGCAAAGCATTGATGCTGGTGTACATACGTCTGACTGAATGGTCTGGCCCGTGCCACCACAGTAGTGTGACTCCAAGGTCTTTGTGATTGCTGTATCATGAACATGTTTTGTTGAACAGTGTAATGCTGCTTGTATTTAGAGTTTGTCAAGTAAAACCACTTTCCGAGTCACATAAATAACCCTCAGATAAAAACTCCATAGCACATTGTAGAAGTGGGTTTACTTCTGTCTCAGAACGATCCTGCATTTAAAGAGACTGTTAAGAGAAACATTACATATGTTACTAATAGCATCTGATTGATATACTGAGATAAGGTGAATTTATACTCAAGAAGACCCATTCACGTAAAGGGGACTTTTTAATTTTTCTTTGTATTAACTATACTTTTGAATATAAGCTGCACTTTTCCAGTAAAAACATGTATAATTCAAACAGATACTTAAAGCAAAAAAAAATCAAAACCCTGCAGCAGCTCAGTCATTTTTCTGACCATATGTGTATTCAGCTCTGTTATTCACTTACCTGGAAAAATACAAGTCAGCCTAGATAATGTGGTGGGGATGTGGGAGCAGAAGCATACGTCTCTCAACTGATCCTATACTTTTCATTTGTCAATAAATACAGTACTGTACTATAGAAATGCCACTAACAGTGCTTTATTCTGCTGTGTTTTGTTCGAATGGATGCATAACAGCAGCTACCATCTTTATAAACTGCTGCTTTTTTAAAGGTTTTTTCTCTTCCTACACTTGCCTTAAAGATTTATTCTCTTCATACCCTTGCCTAACTCCTGCCGAGTCCTCTGGGAGTTGTGTGTGCTTATGGAGAGAGTAGACCTTTCCTTAAGAGCACTCTGCTAATGGAAACAGCTGAAGTTATTGTAAGGAGCACTTCAGAAAGGCTCCTGTATCTCTTGATCGCTGTTTCTGTGTAGACTATGGGGGGAAACCGTGAGGTAATTGGAAATCCAGCACGAAAGGTGTGTCGTGATGATACTTCTTACAACATAAGCTTCCCTTGGTACCTTGCGTTGTACCTGTGTCACACGTGGCACATCAAATAGTGATAAAGGCAATATTATTTTTATTTTAAAGCTACATTTTGCTCTTTGAGAGGAGCAAAAAGATCACTGAAGGAAAAACTGGTGGTCATTAGCTGAGTATTTCATCTTTTTTTATGTTAACAACGTGAACTGTAAGAAGTTACTGGTGAATTTTTATTTTTTTTCCTCTCCCCAACTGCATATGGAAGGGGGGTAATTCTGTTTACACATTCTTTATTCCAGAAACATTCTTCTCCTGTTTGGATTTTACCCCTTCCTCCAGAAGAGGAAGGGGAGGTGCAGCCCTACTATAGAGACTTAGGGCCAAATTCATCTCGTGAGTAACCACGCTGAAACCCAAAGTGTTTCCACTGCAGATGAATTTAGGTCATCTTGTAAAATTCTGTACATAAAAAAATCTTGTTAGTACACCTGCAATTACAGTATCTTATTGTTTACCTGATAAAAAGCTTGCTTCCTAGAAACAAACATAAAGAAAATGAACTCAGAGAGTAGAGTGTTTTCTTCTACAGTTGTATAAGGCTTTCAGCATTAGAAATCAGTTTGCATATAGTGTTTTTACCTGTGTAGTTCATGATAAATTCCGTCTATGTGAAGAGAACTGCTTTTAAGGCATTAGGGATATTGAGCAGTCTATGGAGTAAAAAAGGGATGTGTTTTCTTCAGTGAAGACATCAGGAAACCAAGCACACTTTCTACCTCCGTTTCAGCTTTTTGAAACATTTATTTTAGAAACCAAACTTTAATTTCTGGTGTCCAAATTGAGTCATAGGGACGTACGTTCTTCCTAATAAAAATAGGTAGCCTCAGTATTTCTATTGATCTAGAAATACAAAAATAAAATAGAAAAAAAAAAGCGTTCTGCTTACCAGTACTGTTAATGCTGCCTTGTTCAGCGGGGTCAGGGCCAGGTGCAGCCCGGTGAGATTCAAAGGTGCACGCACATTCGTCTTCATTCCTCTCTGTGAAGATCAATGCAAACTTCCAGGTCTCCGTCCTGCAGTGTGGAGTGTTGCCATTTTGTAGGACAACAAATGCAGCACTTGGAAAACTCAGGCCTGATCCTGTGAAAACACCAAGACACCCTCCACGTCCTATCAACCGCAGTGGGAAGCCGCAGCGGATAAGCAGCTCCTAAGTCAGTACGCAGATGTTTTTTTTGGTCACCTAGCTACCAGGCTTAACGGACACATGGAAGTAGATGGCCAGATGTACGGTTTCCACCTCGTGTGTTTGGGGTAGAGTGCGCAGCTAGAGAAACGCCGTCGTTCCTGCTAAGTCTTGCAACAGGCAGGGAAGCGCTTCGGTCCGTGGGACAGTGGGACCTACAGGCGCGCGTCGTCATTGCGTGTGGCGAGATCCTGTGTCTGAAAAAAACCTTCCTAAACAGTAACCCATTTGCTCTAACACATGCTGTATTACAGCATCGGACAGACGGGATTAATGCGATTCATTAACCACTAGCAGAATACTTTGGGGATGATCAGGTTTGCAGATTTCATGTTAACCGTTTTGTTCATGTGTGGGTTTTGGGGATATACTTCTAGTCAAAGCTAAACAATGGCTCTAACACATAAAACTGCAGGTTAGTTCTTTGCATCTTGAAGTTAAGTTTTGAAGAGTGTTGCAAATGTTGGGAAAGAAAAGGAAAATCAGGTTCTCTAATACCATATGTACTTGTCGTACTATTTTGGAAATAGTTAATAGTGCTGAAGTTAGGACAGCTCTTCTCCTTGGTTAAGAAAGCCCATTACTATAGAGAAATCATGGCTTTAAAGGTATAGCTGTACAACATACTTCTTTTTCGAACAGTTTTCCATGACCTGTATTACAGATCTGTTTTAAGTTTGCAGATGGACTTATCCCAGCATACACCAGACTGCACACATACTTCAAAATGCTGTTTTACAGACCAGCGATCTGTAACACTGTAAAAATACCAACTTCCAACAGTTTAATCAGTTTTATTTTTGTACAGTATTCGTATCCTTTATAAGTTATTTTGCTGTCCTGTTTTTGTAAATCACATGAAATTGTAAAAAAAAGAAAAGGAAAAAAAAAAAAGTAGGCATAGATGGTTTTGTACATATGTATATATATATTGTCCAAATAAAGAAAAAAGGAATTAAAACCCCACATGTTGTTTTGAATGATTGGAGTTGAGGAGTGGTCATGTAAACCAGTCTGGATGATTACAAAAAGAAAAAAGAAATAATCGATGAGTCGTGTGGTGTACGAACCAGCTTCAAAAGGTCCTGGTGTTGCTCGTCGTGATTTCGCTTGGGTCTTGTTTCTCTACTTCTCACAGCTGTTCCTTCTGGCGCTGCTGCAGGAACACAGCGACACAACTTGGAGGTGGGGGGAGAAGCGTCCCCTCACCCCTGCGCCCCAGCTCTTGGGAAGTCTCTCTCCCAGTGTTCAGTGGCTTTTGAGCTGAGCGGGGTGGTCCCCCTCGCACCATGATGCACCCGCTCCACCAGCTGATGGTGCTTCAGCTTCTGCAGCCACACCCCGAGATTTCCATGGGTCTGAAGGGGTTCCTGATGTTCTTTCTTGGACCATCGCCTCAGCCTCTGAAGAAAGGGAAGGCAGGGAGCCCTGCGCCACAAAGCTCACTGATATTTACGGTCAGGACGAGCTAAAAGCAACTCTTTACACAGTAAACTTATTTAACCTGGTAGTGGTAACAGTGCTAGAGTGTGCTTGCAAGATGAGACCCTGGAGTCCAGTGACCGGGTAAGCCCCTCTGGCAATGCAGGCAGAGACAGAGGGGTGGAAGAGCGCTGTCTGCATCTGGAACAGAACTTGTAAGCGGCCTCCAGGGTTTCACTTGATGCCGAGTTGGGATTTTCTGTCCCCAGGTTGGGCAGCCAAAGGAGAGACACAAGCTCAGGGCAGGGTTGGTGCAGTCAGACGCCAGCAGAGCGCCTGGGGCACCATTGTGAACCCGCCTGTGCGGGTGACTGGAACAGCTTCCACCCCCACGGGAGAAACCTTGTTCAGGGCTCAGGCGTTCGGGGCCGAGGAGTCAGGGAGGTTTCCTTCCTGCCCCAGAGCTCCCCGACAACGTGCTGCTTTCTCGATAGCCACACCTGACAAATCACCTCATCCATAATGTTAACGCAAACGCACAATCGTCAGAACAAGGTGCCTACCCAAGTGCTCTTAAAGGGACTGCCTTAGAGCAGGGGAACCTTTCCCAACAGAATTTTGCCACTACTGTGCTTTCAGTGGCAGGAACTCCCTGTCCCCTAAAATACCCCCTCAAACAGGAGAGATGCCTGAAGACTGGAGGAAGGCCAACATCACTCCAGCCTTCAAGAAGGGCAAGAAGGAGGACCCTGGGAACTACAGACCAGTTAGTCTCACCTCTGTCCCTGGAAGTTAATGGAAAGACTCATTCTAGATGTCATCTCCAAACAAGTTGAAGAGCGGGGGGGTTATTGGAAATGGGCAACATGGGTTTACCAAGGGTAAATCATGTTTGACCAATCTGTTAGCTTTCTATGACGCTGTAACTGGTTGGATGGAGGAAGGGAGGGCAGCAGATGTCATCTACTTTGACTTCAGCAAGGCTTTTGACACTGTCTCCCATAACATCCTCATTGGGAAACTAAGGAAGTGTGGGCTGGATGAG
>JAOXNO010000020.1:39429554-39442704 GCA_028565335.1 Limnodromus scolopaceus | reverse complement strand
GAATCCAATTTCTATGAATGTTTCAGGACCAGCACATGACCTACAAAACTGTCTGATGATTAAATAGAGAGTTAATGGTTCCATAATTGCAACGTTTAGACTCTAATTTAGCTCACTACACAGCTTTTGTAGAATATACTTATTTCTATTTCTATTTGGCTTCCTCTTTTTTTCAGGTTTATTTATTTTATAAAAACATGCAGCAACGGTGTGCAAGACTTCCTTGAAGTGTTGTGATGGCATCCTCACAGGCAGCTTGGGAGCAAGCCTACCGTAACACAGTACCACTGTAGAAAAAAAATTCATCACAACCAAAGACACTAAGAAGTTGGAGTGAAGGGTCAATTATACATAGTATTTCAAATAACACTTAATTTGAGATGAAGCTAAGAAATACTGAGTTTTCCCCATGAAAGTGCATGTCTTAAGGCAGAAAAGAAATAAACCACAGAGTATGAAACATACATCATTCATAGGGAAACACAGGAAAGAGAATTTCCGAAAAAAGGGGCTGAAGACTTAATTCAAGGACTCAACATACCGTATATGGGGAAGCGTGGCTTTGGATAAAAACTTAAGATGCACTTCAATACTCAGACTTTTCCTCTAGAGCAGTTAAACTTCTCGAAATTCTGAGAACTAGTATTACACATTTTAGGGTATTTTTTCTGTTTCAATGTTGCAAGAACAAACCACGCAAAATATAAGCTCCGATATGATTTCCTCTACTTATGTGGTTGAATGCAACTTGGTAACAACAACTAATGGGACCTCAGCTGACTCAAACACCTCTTCGTTATGGAAGGAGGCAATTCCTGTTTAACCCAGAATTATCAGAACATTTACCTTACGAGTCCTGTCTACTGATCTGACCAGACATCTACCTATGCAACAGCCTAAACTAAACGACAAGGAAGATGGGGGCAGAAAGAACTAAAAACATTAAATAAACCTCCCAGTGACAATACACACTACCCAACAAGCGGTTCATGGCTTTGTAATACATTCTTACTCCTTACTAAGCTCCAGCATTGAAGCTATTTGCATTGGATTTTGATAAAATCTGCATAACAGCTGCATCACATGAAGGAACTGATGCAACGGTGATTTTCCAAGTAACATGCTGTACTTGTCTCTGTCTTCAAGTTACTTTTTGCTCCTCTTAGGAAGTTCTCCTCTTCCTAAGTTTCCTGCAAGTGATGACACCTATAACATTAAGTGGTTTTCAAAATATATGCCGAGGTAATTTTTTTTGGAAGTGCATATCCACCCAAAATAACTATCACCTTTCAAACTGCTTTCCAATTTAACAGCGATTTTTTTGTGTGCGTGGATCAAATTGAAATAGCAGTAGGTTATAGTCCACCTGACTTAGCATTCTGTACTCGACAGATTTTTTCCCCAGTACGTTGAAAGATTTAACTACTACACAAATACAAAAAATTTACCTCTATGCACCATGAGAGATCACAGCACCACCTGTTCTTAGGAAAGAGTACTTGTCTGTGGAACTAATTCCTCAGAGACTGTCTTTTTACCTGAACACAGTATAGGTTCCTAATATGATCAATAGAAGGATGGCTTATCCTCCTTTCTGTCCTCTAAAAAAGGCATTTAATTACAGTTATGAGCAAATAAGCCATGAAAGAAAGGTAAAAAAGCTCTGCTCTTCTCTGATACGGTACTTTCTGGTTTATCTTGAGCTGCGTCTCTCATATGTGTTAGGGCTACTTATCTATGGCAGACTCAGAAGAAAAATGTTACTTCCAAATAACAGCTATCTTTTTTACACACATTATGCATTACAATAAAAAGATACATGACACTATGGCTGATCAGTATATTTTCACAGAAGCTTAGCTGTCTTAATTGAGAAAGGCAAAGTTCCCATTCAGCTTAGAGGAAGAGGCTGAAGACAAACTACAGAAATTAAATCTAAATACTTAGCAACACTAATACCCATTTCTAAACAAAGACACAGAAGCATCCTTTTCTATATCATAAAGGCTCCCACAGAAGATGTTTTCATAGTAGACTTCTCAGTATTCATAGAAATGGTTACCTCTGCAGCTCTTAGTTGTACAGTTGCTGCTTTATACTCTGATTCTAGTCTGTTCTTCTCAGCAGCCACTGTAGTGCTCTGAAGAACCAAATCTGCTTTGAGGATGTTCAGCGATACACAGTTCTACACAGGAAAACAGAAAATGTCATTATTATTTTTTTCCCACAAAAGACTCAAAACTGATATAATCATTCTCAGGATTTAGAAACTAACAATTTTTTGGTCATAGCATACAATCTCACACTGTGTTCAGCTCCTCCACATTGCTGTCTATCAAATTCAATGAAAAAGAAAGGTAACTTATTGGTGACCCAAGCTCTTCAAGTTGTATAGTTCCCATGCACTTCTAACCTGTAAGCATATACATATCACTTGCAACCAAATAATTTAACACCAAAAAAGCACATTCTCTTTCCCTACACTACATAATCACATGTGAAATGTGAGAAAAGACAAAGCCATCTCAATTCTTTCTTAGATACAGAATCCAACAGGTGGATTTTGGCGGACTTCATAAGTCACACACAGAGATGGAAAAAGGTGAAAAAATAAACATATAAGGTATATGCCCCTCTCATTGACAATGCAAGATTACTGACTGGATGGACAATGATTCTAGTGTCTTGTATCTTAACTGGAATAGCATATAATAATAGGAATCAGCTCTATTTTGGAAGTTTTGTAACAGGTGTTAGTGATCCCCAAAACCTAGTTTGACAACATTGACATTAAAATGGTTGTTTCTTTAAACCAGTCAGCCTCAGGAGCGGCCTAGGGGCTTCAAAATCAGCAATATACTCTTGATATGTGTAAAGTGTACCTTCAAACCTCAAATTATGGGGCATTGAGAACAGCAGTTTAGCATTTTATTTTTTTTAACAATTGGCATATAAATACAAAGGAATCCTCTCTCTTAATGAAAGAGAGAACAAGGTTCCAAATGTAGACCTAGGGGACCTGGCAGAATAAAGTTTTGAGAGCTTCTGACCACAACAGTGAGCCAACGTCTGAGATCTTTACTATTCGCTGTTTCAACACAAACTTTCTGCAGTGTGAACTTAAGACACAGGAACACGTTTATTCATTTCCAATCCACTTAAACAGTTTAAAAACAATTATCAGGAAAGTAAACTGAAAAAAAGTCCTAACAAAAGGAGATGAAAAATGGAAAAAGTTAAGATTATTCAAAGACAACAGCACAAATAGAACTACATGCAAAAGCAGTACCAGAATCTGAAACAGTGGAACAAGGGTGTCTCTGTCAACTGGTTGAAAAGTATTGACATGTATTAGGTACGTGCCAAGTATGCTCTGCCTTGTGTATTTGTGTAAATGTATACGCAGCCTATCACTCTAGTTGACTGTTCCACACAAGCCTCAGAACTCTTTAAAAAGTAGATCATATTGCCACCATGCAAAGTCACAAAAATCCCATAGATGTTTCAACCTTCCTTCTGTGGCAGGAGTATATCTGAAACATATGATTACCTAAGTTTTTATCACCTTAACAGCCTACAGCTAGTTTAACTACAAAACCCATTGAAGAAAGCACAAGGACTCCCATAAACTTGGAAGCATTCATGTTTGGTTTGGGGATCATCAGAAATGTATGGATTTCAACAATCTGATACAACATGTAATGAAACATCTTTCTTGTATCAGACAATTTTCTTTTCTTCAGTATGTATTCGCATATTTTTCCTATAGCACATACAGTGTGAAAATTAAGCTGATACACAACTGAAATAAATCCCCTTTGTAATCAATAACTATTTCAGGCAAATACCATCCGTCCTCCCCTAGGCCCCTGATATACTGACAAATAAACAGTACACATCAAATCTGTTTTCCAATTCTGGGTGAAAAAAACATTAAGACACTCCTTCAGGCAGGTCATATGGCAGTCAGTAAACAACTTCAGCTGCACTTTCCAACAGCAACACACTTGGACAGTTTACGTTCTGGGAAAGACGCATCAAATAAAAAAATAAAAAGCATGTTCTAAAAATTCCTGTTTAAAACACAGAACATTTGCACAAGTTTTGAAAAGAGCTACTTTTCAGCACTGTTATTACCTGCAGAAGTTCTGCAAGTTCTGTAAGGCAATCTACAGCCTAAGCGACCCTTTTAACATAGCAGGTGTCTTCTGCCACTCTTTGGCATTTTCAAAATTGCTTTGGCTATCTGACCTGAAGGTCATCTCTGAAGCACTCCAATTGCTTCAGTCCACGCCTATCAACAAACAGCAACAGCTGACCCATTTGGAATATTGCTTTCTTTATTTATTATATTTATTTATTATATATTATTTTATTTGTTATAGAAATACCAGCAACTGAACTGTACTGACTCAGTTCAAAGGTAATACTCAACTCTTTCCAGGGGTAAGCAAGAACACATTTCAACATTACTAAGGCATGGCAAAGCTCAAAGTCGCTGCAAGAATGGCACCATTCCTTGCTGAGTGCAAAAGCACAACCAGATTCCCTTGGAACTAAAAGTAACTGGTTTTTGTTCTGAGTTATTAAAAAAAACTAAGAAAATTCACCTTGTGAATGGCAGCTCCTACTATTAGGGCTTCCAGGCTAAGCTAAAGTAACAATTAAGTCCAGACTGCTTTCTTCTTTTTTGAGTTAAAGAAAACCTCACAACATTGGAGCCTGAGACTTAAGTACTTTTCCCATCCTAGCCCTCTTCCATGATCATGGATCCTTACAGTTTCAGGTCAATGTTTCACATAACTAATGACTACTCCTTTTTTTTTTTCCAATAAGAACAAAAAAAGGAGATAATGAAATAGGGTGGAAGGAAAAAGTCACAGAATTATGCAGTATTCTGAAAATTTTTAGGCTGAAGTGGTTACACAGTTAATTCCTAGTTCATTTCTGTATTTAGTGAATCCGACCATGGACTTTAAGACTTCAGTCACTCAGAGTCTAAATCAACGCAAGCAAATGATCTACAAGTAAAATCAATGACAGATGAACAAGTTCAAGTTCATAAAAGCTTGGAAAGATGTTTATCTTGAAGCAAGTTAGCTCATAAACATTTACAGTAACACATCCAAACGTTGCATACCTCCTACATAAGTTACAAGAATTGGACTTTTCACAACAGTGGAACACATACCAAGTTAAAAATACATACCTTTATGAGATGCATTAATTCAGTAACAAGTCTTGCTTTTTGGGTATTTATTTCTTTGATCTTTATATTTGCCTGTTGAGATTCCTTCTCTAGGTTGATAGGATCTTGTTCCAGCTGTTTTAAACTACGGGAGGAATCAATATTTGATTAATCTTTATCAAAAATAAATTGTTCAAAAATACAAAAATTATTAAAATTAGTAATGTTAGATAGCAAGAACAGGAATTTGTAGACCTAAACATTCCCAATCTATGCACATTAAACCTAAAAAAATTAAAAAAAAACATAACAAAACAAAAATTAAAGAAATTCTGATTTTGGCTACTAAGGGCATCACTTAGCAACCATACTCCTTTGCTTCTGTAAATTTCCGGATTAAAAATTAAAAAAAAAAAAAACCCCGCCTATCAATGTAAGGATGATACCTTTCTTCTGCTGCTAGTTCCTTGCAACAATACAACACAGCAGAGTTCAGGAGGTCTGCTTAATTCTTATTACATAAACTAATAAAAAAACTTGTGTCCTCAACTTAAAGCAGAAAAACCAGAATTTTCACTCATTTTAAACCTCAAACACACGTAATTATGAAGAACTTCATATGAAATAATCATGACGTTTAGTGAGCTGCAAAGCATTTGGGGATCTTCAAAAATGGCCAAACAGGCCAAAAGGATGATCCAGGAAACTACCAACCAATCATTCTTGCTTTGATCTCTGGGAAGATCGTGCAGCAAGTCTCCTCAGGAAACCATTCTAGGGGCATAAGGGAGAAGGTGATAAGAAAGAAATCAGCAAGAATTTCCCAAGGGTATCTTGGGTACCTTTACCAGGGTATCTGATGAACCCAAATATAAAACGACTGGATGACAGGAGAAAAAGTGGATACCATCTACCTCAATTTTAGCAAGGAGTTCCATTAGGTTATCTCATTAAAAAAAGCTCACCTGCACACCCAAAAAGGAAAGACAATAGCAGGCTGGGGAAGGCCAAATGCCACCCTACCCTGGCTACCCTGAGGTCCATCACAGGATCCATCAGCCCATGAAATGGCAATCTCCACAAGCCCAGAGGAGCAGAGGGGCACCCTAGCAGGTGGGAATCCAAATCAAGGACTCAGCGGAAGCCACAGCCTGTCCTCGGACAGTCTCAACACCATTGTCCACACGTGAAACCCAGCAAGTTAAGTCAACACCACAGCACACTCTGGACTGAGGGTGATGTATTATGGGATGTAGCAGAAAAGCTTTTTGCAAGTGCACAGGACTTAGTACTGGATATTCAGGGGAGAAACCAAATATGGGGAAACAAGAGGGATGTCGATGACTTGGAAAGAAACAAATGTGGGAAAATGGAGGGATACAGGGATAAAAGGGGCGGTTACACGTAAATAGCTGGCTAGTCCAGCCATGCCTAATTGGCACTTTCGTTTCTTATCCAACTCCATTTTTCACTCTTTTCCTGGGTGAGGGACTCTCATTCAGCATTCCTGTGTATGTATGGGAGTGTAAGTGCAAGCAAATACAAGTCAGAGGAGAGGGCTTGCTTGTCCATGGTGCCAGCAACTGGCAAGACCAGAGTGAGTAGACTTAAGTGACAGCCACTGGAGTGGGCCCACAGGTCAGAGGCCTATGTATTCATGGTGACAGCATCTGGCACAAGTGCAGGTGTGCAAGTGAGCATTTGATCCCCAGGAAGATCAAGTCGGACTAGCTGGCAAGTAGGTGAAGTGGCCTGGGAGCCAAGGAGGTATGCATGTCAGTAAGGGTGAGACCACAGGAGGAAATGGCTGTTGGAGGGCCCAGGGGAGTCCAGCATGGTTGCCAGCAACTGAAGTTTGCTATCTCTAGGGATGAGACCTGGTGATGTCTGTATGTATTTAAGGGTAAGCTGACAGGTCTACTGGCTATTGGGAGGGACTAGGCAAGTCATGGCTATGTCTGCACATTTGTATGCCTGTGTGTCTCTGAGGGCTACTGGGAAACCAGTAGTCCCAGCCAGTTCTGCATGCGTGAGCACATGAGTGCAAGGCAGCCTGTACAGGCAACACAGTCTGCACCCTCAGGGTTTTGCATGTCCAGGTACCAGCAACTTGGGAGACTGACAACAGGGACAGCTACTGTGCAGACTTGAAGTGTCTGGACCCAGCTACTGATGATCCACATTGCCCATATGCATGTGCAGGAGCCTCACTAAGGGAGCCCCGTCCTGCGCAGAGTAGGAAAAATATGAGGCCCTTGGTGCTGTGCTTGCCCAGTTGCTCTGTGTGTCCATCTGTGCTGTGCCACTGACGCTGTGTGTAAATATGTATATACATGCTGTTTAGATGTGCTCTGTGTGAATGCGTCTTCTGCAGAGACAGGCTCAGCCTCTTTAGTGGTTGCACCTGGGAGCATTAAGCTGCATCAGCCTCACCTTCCTCTTAGGCTGCTGGATCCAGACTCATTCCCCTAAATTTTTCCAATGCTGTTTTCCACAATATTGTTGTACTCAAGTTGGAAGACTACAGTTTGGATGGATGGAAGCCCAGATAGGTAAAAAAAAAACAGTAAAAAGGTGGCTGGATGGTCAGGCTCTGAGGGTCATGGTTAGTCTGTTGTATTCTGCCTGGAGGACACTATAAAGTTGGGTACCACAGGATTAAGAACTGGGACCTGTCCAGTTTAACATCCCTGTAAGTGACACAGAGGAGACACCAGATGTCACTGAACTGGGGGAAGCAACAGGTCTGCTGTTCAGAGGGGTGTGCTGAGTCTGGAGGAAGGGGCTGACAGAACGCTGATGAGACTCAGCAAGAACAAATGCCAAATCCTGCCCCAGTGAAGAAAGTGGGTCCGGAAGTGATACAGGCTTGGAACAGAGTGGCTGGGGAGCTCTGCAAAAAAGGACTTGAGGTACTGGGGGACAATGAGATAAGCGTAAGTGAGCAGTGTGCCCTGGCAGCAACAAGGTCCCCCAGCATCCTTTGGCTTTATGAATGGGAGCACCCGCAGGAGGAAAGTGACATTTCCTCTCTGTTCAGTACTGCAACCCAGTTTTGCCCCCTGCCCCAAACATCAACAAACTGGAGCAAACTTGGGAAGCAGCAAAGATGGCTAGGGCCTGCGGCACAGGCCCTGTAAGGACAGGATGAGGGCGCTCAGCCTGTTCACCCTAGACAAGAGACAGCTATGGGGCACCTAATAGCAACCCCCACTATTCTTCCTACAAGCAGGCCACTGACAGGACAGAACCAGGCTCTTACAAAAGGTACATAGTAGATGGATGACAAACAGTGGACCCAAGTCGAAACAAAAAGACCCAGACTGGACGTCAGGAGAAACTTTTTGCCCATAAAGACAGTCAAGCAGTGGAACAGGATGTCCAGACTGGTTGTGCAATATCTATGGAGACTTTCAAGGTGCAGTGGGATACAGCACTGAAAACCTGATCTGAATTCAGGTGTTGACCCTGCTTTGAGAACACAGCTGGACTACAGATTACATTAAGTCCCTTACAACTGAAGTGGTTCTGTCATTGTATATTACTTTCAAAATTATATCCAGCTTAATTCAGATACTCATATCAATTAGAAACATGAACATTTGGAAATAGTTAGTCACTGCAAGCATTATTTAAATAATTTCTATATCTACAGAAAGACATCCACAACATACAAGAAAACTTGTAACAGCATTGTCTGTAATTGTGTCAGGATTCTTACCCCTATTCAAAATTAAAAGTGTAATTTTTTCAAATGGAATGATTTAACCAATATTTGTTTAGGTAAAGGGTTCACCTCCTGCCTTCAAATTGTATTCTGGCACCACCACCAACCTTCAGAAAATGAAAAGTAGTGTGGTATAACATCATATGGGAGTATTTGAGGGTATAAGGTCTGCTGGGACTGTGTTACAGGAGCAGAGGGAGGGAAGCCTGGGGCAATCTCATCTACACTGCCTTCTGGGAGCATTAGCTTAAGTGAAATACCTCTTGAGCAATGGCCAGGCTCTCCCTTATGACAAAGCAGTAACAGAAGAACTAACTGCAGAGGCCCACAAAATCAAGTATACATGAAGAGAAATACTGTGGTCAACCAGGGTCCAACTCAATCCCTGACATGCTTCCTTAGTACCATTTTTGTACATTTTGGTATTACTAGGTATGTGCTCCCAAGACAGAAGACTATAGTAATATTGAGTGAATAAGTGCAATGATCTCTCACTGGGATCCTGTGATTTCGTTTTCCATTTGGAAAATTGTTACATGGTTTCTCAAACGCTATTTTAATCTCCATTTCTAAACACCTTCTTTGTCTCATCACCTGTATCCAATGCTTAAGAACTGGTTACTCTGTAAGGGTAAAAGCACACTGCATTAAGAGGAAGCCAAATTACCTTTGTTATTAAAATTGTTCATGTTTCTTAGATAATGTGGTTTGTTTCCTACCTATCATACTTCACACTGATTTTTGATTCCAACTGTCTTCTCCTGTTTCCTCTCTCTACAAGCTCCTTCTTCTGTTGCCTGAGCTCATTGTCTCTGTGTTCCAGATATTTCTGTCTCTCAAACAATGTAGTCAAACGCATATCCAATGACTTTAACGTGCTATTGATGTCCTGAAATAAAAGAACACACACCACTAGCATTGTTACTACAAACATACCACACTGACACGTGCAAGTAGGGTACGCTTATTGGACGATAAAATGGGTAGTAGTTCATACCATATACGGCATAGAAATAAGTTCCTACCTGTTGCTGGTTTTCCAACTGTCTTCTTTCATCTGTGTCCACTGAACTACTGAGAAACTGTGCCGCCTTCAGGGATGTGTTAGTAGAGAGGACCAGGTTTGTATAAGCAGATACTTTAACAATGTATCTTTCATCTGCTGTGTATATTTGCCTGAGTTTGGTTTCTTGTATGACCTAAAAAACATAGAAAAATATTAATCTGACAAAAGCATGACTTAAGGCAATGCTTTTCAAAACAAGGAATAAACTAGCTAAAACCCACAGTAAAGAAGTTCAATTTATGAAAGACTCCGAGTTGTTAACAAGCCTTTGCAAAAAGATGATGCTAAGTTTAGTGCGTCATTATACTTGTAATTGAGACTGGCCAGAAAAGAACTGTGAAGATACTGTCAAACAGACTAAGAGTCTTATTATTCTGATATTGCAAATAGACACTGAAAAGACCTGTTAATATTTGTACTGCATCATGAACAGGCAGTACAAATATTAACAGGTCTAAAGGAACTGGCTGGACGATCACACTCACAGAGTTGTGGTCAACGGCTCAATGTCCAAGGGGTGACCAGTGACAAGCGGTGTTCCTCACCTGGAATTGGTGACTCACCTAGTACTGGGACTACTGCTGTTCAACATCTAAGTCAGTGACATGGACAGTGGGATTGAGTGCCCCTTCAGCAAGTTTGCCAATGACCTATGTGGTGTGGTTGACATGCTGGAGGGGAGGGATGCCATCCACAGCACAGGGACCTAGACAGGCTTGAGAGGTGGGCCCGTGTGAACCTAATGAAGTTCAACCAAGCCAAGCGCAAGCTCCTGCACCTGGAACATGGCAATCCCAAGCACAAACACAGGCTGGGTAGAGAATGGACTGACAACAGCCCTGAGGAGAAGGACTTGGGGGTGTTGGTGGATGAGAAGCTAAACATGAACAGGGAATGTGCACTTGCAGCCCAGCTGTATTCTTGAGCTGCATGAAAAGAAGTGTGGCCAGAAGGTCCAGGCAGGTGATTCGCTCCCTCTACTCCTCTGGTGAGACCCTTCCTGGAGTACTGCATCCAGCTCTGGACTCCTCAGCACAAGAAGGATGTGGACCTCTTGGAGCAAATCCAGAGGAGGGCCATGAAGATGACGAGGGCTGGAGCACCTCTCCTACGAAGACAGGCCGAGAGAATTGGGGTTGTTCAGCCTGGAGAAGTGAAGGCTCCAAGGAGACCTTACAGCAGCCTTCCACTACTTAACAGGGGCCTACAGGAGAGGAAGGACTCTTTATGAGGGAGTGTGGTGATAGGAAGAGGGTAACAGTTTTAAACTGAAAGAGGGGAAATTTAGATTAGATATTAGGAAGAAATTCTTTACTATGAGGGTGGTGAGACACAGGAACAGGCTGCCCAGATGAGTTGTGGACGCCCCATCCCTGGAAGTGTTCAAGACCAGGCTGAATGGGGCTTTGAGCAACCTGGTCTAGTGGGAGGTATCACCGCCCATGGGGATTGAAACTCAATGACCTTTAAGGTCCCTTCTAACCTAAGCCATTCTACAATTTTATGTTCAAGAGTTCCCTATCTGTACAAGCTAGACAACAGATGTCCAGCACAGAGGAGTGAATAAGGATTTAAGTTGAAAACTGTCTTGTGGGTTATTCATTATAATCCAGCAATGATGAGCTTGCAAGAATCCATGGAAGACTAAGGTAGAGACATTACTCCTAGTGGGAGCTTAGTATATTTCTAATAATCAAAAAGGTTTATATACCATTTACCACATCAATTCCAACCAAAGCTATGCAACTGTACTTTCTGAAGTACAGAAACCAAACATCTTAATGTATTGAAAAAAAAAAAAAAAAAGTAGTTTGTAATCATTGCGACAGGTCAGCATTGTCATGTACTAATAACTGATCAAAATTTTGCCCAGAATCTCTCAGGCACTTGAAGTAGAAGTTATTATAATAAAACAACTTCATATAACTGACCTGGAACAGCACTCAAGTGAAAGATGTATTGCCTT
The DNA here is from genome assembly GCA_028565335.1 of Limnodromus scolopaceus. Classification (NCBI taxonomy): domain Eukaryota; kingdom Metazoa; phylum Chordata; class Aves; order Charadriiformes; family Scolopacidae; genus Limnodromus; species Limnodromus scolopaceus. The sequence continues at coordinate 39,430,757 of JAOXNO010000020.1, read as the reverse complement.
TCTGTGAAGTACTGCATTAGACTGACTGGATCTGTAAAAATGTCTTGCAATATGTTTGTGTTCAGTGAGCTGCTCTCACTTCTAAAGACCAATTAGACGGCCAAAGCAATTTTTGGCTTTCTCCACATTAACCTTCTAAAGAATTTCTGAAATAAAACTCTAGACTACTGGTGTGTTTGTGCTACTTAAGACACCTCACCCTTTCAATCATGTTTCTGGTCTTCTCTGTTCCCACAGCGACATCATGAACACGGTACTGGGAGCAAAGATAACTCATTACAGGATGAGGAGCATCAAATAACTCTCGTAAGTATGAGAAAAATCCATATCGGCTGAAGAGGAGAAAAAAAAGCATGCATCAGAAATAAAATTTGGTAGGTAAGCAAGCTGAAGTTACTGAAGGGTCACAAAGAAGTCTTGCTAACCCAGAACTGAACTGGTGAAAATCTGACTTGCATAGAAAATTCAAATGTATAGCAACAACACCAAACATTGTATTTAAAACCATTCCCCACTGATGTAATCAGACACATACTGTAATTCTTCAATAGGTCTCGAAGGTAAGCTTTCAGCACATGATTCAGCAGGTGCACATACAGCATTCACTTTTAGTTTCTGATGATCACGCATCTAAAAATAGATTATATTATATTTTTTGGTAAAAAAGAGCAGAAAAATTCACTATATGCAATTCAAGTATTTGTTCTTGATTCACAGAATGGGATTTATTTTAACTGACAACCTCTGGAAGAACGCACAAAAATCCACCCTGGCTCAGGCATGGCTGAGTTCTCTAAAAGCCAAGCTCATTTGATGTCTCTCCATGAAAATACCATGCATTAGAGAAAACAAAAGCAATCAAAGAAACCCAGAGCCTACAGAGGCTCTGAAAAGCTGATCCCAACAGGTCAGAAAAGATTGAGGATACAAATGAAAGACCAGTTCAGCTGGTTAAAAGAAGCCTTTGACTGGGTTCTACAACCATGGAGGCAGACAAGCTCCCAGAACCTCAGATATCACCAGCACTGTTCATGTATATAGAAATTACTAGCTTCTGTGAAGGGCAGAATAGGTCTTCAAAAATTTCATGACATTTTGTCACACTATTATCACACTATTCTGTGTACAGTAGTTGGGAAGCATTATGACAGTTAACGCTGTATCTTTTGGCTTTTTTCTCCTGCGTCATCTCTCTGGTTCTCA
>JAOXNO010000020.1:39370262-39396887 GCA_028565335.1 Limnodromus scolopaceus | reverse complement strand
CAAAGACTTACAGACAGTATGTCATCTAGTTCACTCTAATGTCATCTAATTTCTAAATGGAAAAGTGACAACAATTTCAATATTTCCTTTTGAAAATCATTCCACATTATAAAGCTATGATTATCGGGAAAATGTTCTTGATTTGTAGGTAGCCTACGCTGTCCCCTTAGATAAATTAGCCAATAGATCTAGTCAGAATATGGTCAGATTTCTGTTTCTTGGTTTTATTTCATAACACATAAGAGAAGTTCTAAGCTTTGAAACTTCCTTATCTCTGAAGGTCCTTCATATTTCTATCCGGAACCAGTACTGTGTAGAATTAACAATGGAAGAATATAATTTCTTGGTGATCTGAAATTTCAAGCCAAAGAGAAGCATTGCCATCTGCATTCTGAATTCCACATGAAGGATTTTGGCCATATAGTCCCACACACCATGAATTTACATCTCTAGCCAATTTCCATACCATGCTCAGGGTGCTTTTTGAGCAGGCCAAATGCTTTTGTAATCCAGCTAAAATTTTTGACAAACTGGATAGATGGCTACTGTGAATAAGCCAGCTTGTCTGCAACTGGCTTTATAACTTGTTGAAAGAACACTAACCACAGTGAAGGAGGGCAAATCCAAAGGCCCCAAAATCTTTTACAAACCTATGTAAGCATTTAAAGTTCACAAGCCTTAAGGCAATTTCACCCATCTTACTGAAGTCAGTGGGGTTGTTACTGAGGTCCTCTTCTGCAGTAAGCACCCAAGGCAGTGATGCAGTTCATCATTTCCAAAAGTCACCAGGTACTGCCCCTGGTGTGGGGCCAATTCTGATGCAGTTCTCTGTATACTCGCTCCTGCTAATGGGAGCCCCACTTTCCTAAATACTTTAAATTACACAAGTGAGGTTATGAAGATAATTTTTCAGACAAAGGGTCTGTGGGACCTCTTCTACTATCCCTATTTTCTTCTAAGTTTGAATAGAAAGATAATGATGCAAAAGAGCCCCCAAACACTTGTTTGCCTTGTATTTCAGGGAATATTCACAAAAACTAGGGGGTTGAAAGAAGCTTTTTCTGCAAAGTCTGGAGAGTCATGCTGTCCTTTCTTCTCCCAAAGGAAAAGGCTACCCTAGGACACGAAGACCAAATTACCCACTTGGTCTGCAGATAATTAAAATTAAACATTGCATTCTCAAAACCACCTGTGGGTCTCTAAGAAACATGTTTACTTCATTAGCTTAATAACTTTTCTGAACGGAATAGTAAAAACTTTCTATGTATTCTAGGTTATCATTTCAAAGTATTTTTGATTAACTATCAACCTCTGTTCTGAAAGTTCAGTGTGGAGCTTAACTCACCTACCCCGGTAGTGTGGTCTCCTCTCGGCCCGGTATAAGAAGTGGGAGTTGGACCCCTCCTCCTGTGCCAACTCCCACGACCTCTCTTCTTCTGAGTAAACACACACTCATCTGTTTCAAAAGTACACTCTCCGGGACTGGGCGGCACTAGATCTATAATTAATGAGAGGACACTGTTTAAAACTGCAAATATATGCCAGGCACATACATGGAGAGATTACACAAGCAATGTATTGCATTCACTCACCTGCTGAAATCACTTACATCTACCTAGCAATACTTAGAGTAACCACAGGAGCTTCAAAATGATGTAAGAAATTTTATGTCACTTTCTTGACAGCTCTGGGGAAATCTGTGCTCTAGTCTGGCTCACTAACATGTACAAATATTCTCTAAAACATCTCAGACAGTTTATTGTCTCATCACAGCTCTTACTCCGCAATGGGCTTTACCAGTGTAATTTTCTTCACTACTGTGAAGACCCCAAGACTGCTTCTCACTACCGTGGCACCCAAGCCGTTTAATGAGCTCCAGCATGCAAAATATGCATATTAAATGAGTCTTGTGAAAGACTGGAGTTTCTGTGATCTGAAATCAAAAGCCACATTTAGCTCTCTTGTGTTCCCTTCACACCAGATTCTAATACCACATACAACAGACCACAGACCTGCGATTACTGGAGTATTTTCATTATTTCAGTTCTATTAGATGATGCAGAAGACAGAAAGTTGACAATTCAAGTGCTGGCATGGAAGCCTTTGTCAGCTCTTCTGCTATAATCTGAATTTGTGATTCGGGAGTAGACACTGAGTTGCTTTCACATTTTGGAAAGGAGAAAGCATTGATGCCTCACATACTCTGGGGCATTTTTCGGGCATTTTTTTGCAGCCATCAGTGACAAGTCCCCGTACAACTACACACACAAATACCAGCTACGCACCTTTGGTTCCTTTTCAAATTACTCAGGAACAAAGTAAGGCAAAACGACAACTGTCAGAAATGTTTCAGAAAAATACCATCTTGTTTTATACATGTGACATCTGTCTGTTCTGTAATGGTTAGCTGCCTGGATGCATGAAATACAATCAAAAGAGGTCATTAAAAAGTTCTTATTAGGGGGAGTATAAATGGCACGGTAGATCAGCTTCATCAACATTTCAAAGGCACAGCTTTATTCCGAAGAAGAATGGGATTATAGATTGTGACTGCCTCATGAGAATGGTTTCCAAATCAGGATACAATCATTGCATTGTTAAACCTCAAAAAGCCCCAGAAGAGGGAGTCTGGGTGAGTTCAGGGAGGTTAGCATGTCCATGTCAGAGGGTAAAGCCTTGCTCAAAAACATTCAGTTCCTCCCACTACAGGAGGGAGAGTTGGACTCATCTGTCTTCATTAGAAAACTGCAGTTCAGATAAGGGAGTGTGTCTTGGCCTTGCACAAATATACTTCTGGACTAAAAAGAATAATGCTGTGTTTTGAAAATAGTGCTTTTGGGTCCATTCCTAAAAGCCATTTGAAAACTACTTTCCCCTCAGTGGGACCACTGTTTTTTTTTTTTAAAATTGTAATGCCCCAAAAGGAATGCTCACCTATGTACAACTGAACTGGAGTCAGTGAAATTAATTAGGAGTTAGCTGGTCTCCCTGTAAACAAAAACTGGTCCTCGCTATACGTATGCTACTGCAAAAATAGGATTTATGCAATACTTATTGGAAAAAGAAAAGAGAAGAAACCACAGTGGGATGAAGGCAGCTGTAGGATAGGCTTGGAAAATTAAGTTATGTAATAAACTCTTACTAAAAAGGATAGCAGCTGTTGGACAACAAGTATACATGGCCTTACCAGCAGCCTGGCAGCTTCCCAGGCTCAATGATACATCATCCAGTGCCACAAGTCCACAGTCCCAGAAGCTTTTACACCAGCTGACAAAGACAACCTGCAATGCATGAAAGAAGTTTCAGGTATCTAACGAAAGTTGGCACTGTTAAGAGTCTTAAATTTTAGATTTCTCCAAATGCACTAATAAGTTTGACATCAAATACTAAAACTGCCAAATGACTTCAATATCAAATCCAGTGGGGTTTAAATGTATGTTTTCATTCAATAGAAAGTGTTTTCTCACTTCTATAGGCAAATAGGGATATGTATCCCTGTATGTAGTTTCCATTTTATTAAGAGAATGTGTATTTTTTTTGTGTATGAGACAACATGACTCATTGCGGCTGTTGTGTTTTTTTCCTCCACAAAAACAGACATGAACAGTTCAAACGTCCTCAGCTATCTTATCCTTAGAACCAGGACATTTTATCCATGGAAAAATAAATTTGAAAGAGTAATGCAGGGGGATGGCCAAGAGAAACAATCATGGCAAAAAACCAAAGAACAGTAAGAGACAAGATGAAACTACTGCATAAAATGGGATTATACGGAAATGATACAAGGACATGATATCATAGAGCAGGAGGGTAGAAATGCTAAGCATCATTCACAGTGTCCATCTGGGTTTGTGAAGATTAAGAATAGTGTCCAAGATGTTTTATTTGACTACACATTAATTCTGCCATGGAAAATACAAGTCACTCATGAGAGGACAAAACAAAACATAAGGAAATCTAAGATTCCCAGCTGCTCTTCTCTCAAGGTTGACACAGATCTGTTTGAACTACAGAAATCACAATAAGGTTTATTTTGTGAAAATACTGCTGGCAGATTTCATTGCACACCATCTGTCTGACCATTGGGGTTATGACTATAATTTGGGAGGAGCTTTTCAAAACAATTCCTTTGTGATGAGGTCTGAGCAAGTGACTGGAGGCGGATGAGTGTCACTTCTAACAGTTTAATATTCTGGGACAGCTGTAAACACCTCATTACATATTTGAGGTTAAGTGCTGACTGACAGCTTCATGTGGGTGCAAAAAGGTTGTTAAAAGGGGTTCATGCATTATCCAATATGTCCTCTTTTAACAGGCCCGATAACACCTTCAATGTGGTCATTATACTGAATTTTGCTAGATTGCTTTGTACTATTTATTTATCCATCTGCTTATAAAACATCCTGGGACATAACTCCACTTTAACCTTTGAAGAATGTATGAGTTATGCTGCCCAGGATGGAGCAATTTTCAAAACCATTTTCCATTCAGTGCTACCAATCCTGGTAATAGTGATAATCTGCCTTGTAAACTGTTACTGGTGTGGTCATGAGGAGTTCCCCTGCACAGCATGCACAACTGCTCAGTGGACAGTGGCCTAAAACTGGCCTTTTTCTTTTTTTTTTTTTCTTTCTTTTTTTTTTTTTTCCTGTAGAGCTGCTCTCCTAGCCTTATGGTTTAACAGATCAAAAATTGTTTCCTATTTTGTAAGTTTGTTCTCAAGAAACAGGCACTATCTATTAAAAAATGGTAGCATCGCTTGGAATAAAGAATACAATAAATACTGACGTTGGGTGGACGTCATTCACCAGACTTTTAATGAATGCATTCTGGTGAACATTTGTAATAAACTAAAGACATATTATAGTCCTAAACACAAGAATCTTCAGAAAACCACACATGAAAGGGTGAAGTCAGTCCTCATTTGTGAAACAACATTTCCACACTGTGGAATCATGTTGTAAGTGATGTTTTCCTATTGACATCATTGGGAGCAGGATCAAGTTCTTTATTCTTAAATTGCAATAACTTGTTCCAGACAAGGTATGTAATTACCCATTGGATCCTGCCAAAAGCCCTCCATTTCAAAAGCACCGCAACAATAACTGTTGGTGTCCCCAAGGCCATTGAACCAGTAGCCTTTGTATAATCACAGGATTGATCTGCTTCAGTGACACTTGTAAACTTGTTCAGCTTTGTCATCTGTAGCTTCAGTGTTACTAATTCCCCACTTGCTTTGTGTGGTGTTGAGTGACACGCTGCCACGAGCAGGCTTTATAGTTGCACTGCAGTGGGGTGAGGGAGCTTGTGCTTGGGAATGTGGAGTTTCTGCTATTAGCCATAGCAAATGTACTAAATTTGTTCATTGTTCCCTCAGCTTATTTTGTTGTTATATTCTTGGCATAGTTTTAAGCAATGGAGTAGAACATACTTTTATTCACAGGTCAAATTTATTCACTCTTCTTTTATCCTAAATGTCCTTTTTTTTTTGTCATAAAGGGATATCTTTGACTACTTGAACTTTACCTACCAAAATTGTATCAATTTGGATTTACTTAGGTACTCATTTTCACCCTATGTCAGATCACTGAATCCTTTTTACAGTCTCAATAGGACTAATCCCACAATGCTTTACATTTGTTCTTGTTTTGAATGAAAATATTTCCTAGGTTAATTCGTCCAAGAGAAATTTTTATGACATTATCTCATGCCTTGGAGAAGAGAATAGGGGGATCTTTGGTGATCGGCTCATGCTTTCCTCACAAAACATGACAGACGAACAACATACCAGTTGTTTCAAACTAGGTAACAAATCTTCCTGGACTTGCATGCTATCTTGGAGGCTAAATTAAAAACATCAAATGCAGGCAGTTGTTGCCTGTGTTACTGAAAAAATAAAACATATTTCCCTCTCATGTCTCTTTTTGTTCCAATACCAGGCCACAACCAGAGCATTAGTTTCCTTACAAATCATTGCCCAGATTTCTGGAAGCTGCTTTGGTTTATTTTCCAGTGCTCAATCAATGTTCCTGCTCTGCAGCCTCAAAGTATCAATAATTGGTTTTTAGCATTTATCCTGGATTATATCAGTAATGAGCAATGCCAGATGAGAACAGCTGTTAGGGCTACCGGGGTTTCACTTCTCCCATGATGTGTTGTTGGCATGTGCTGCAGACACTGAGCAGGGCAGAAGGGACTTATCCTTAGCACTCTGCATCTCTACATGTAGATGTGAGTTAAACCATATCCATATGAAGTTTACCTGCTTTTGGAGGAGAAGAATAAGTAGGGCATACATCCGGGTAGCTCCATCAAGAAGTGTAAGGAAGGACTAATGTGGAAGCTGGTAAAAGGGGGTTTGGAGGGAGCTGGACTAAGAACAGGAGAAAATGGGAGAAGATGTCCCCAGATCCCTATGGGTTCCCATGCATTTCCTTTCCTACTTGTTTAGCCCCCAAAATACAGTTCTTGCTCAATTAAAGAGCCAGACCACCCAAACAAAAGAAAAACTCTAACAGCAGCCAAATCTGGTGACTTAAAAGCAAGCTATGCCTCTGCAAGCAAATTAATCTACCTGGTTCCATCCTAGTGAATATTCCTAGGTTTAAACTACATCCCATGTATCAGTGTAGACACAAAACTCAGTCTGTCACTTAGATACGTACTTAGGTTCAATTTCTTATAGGAGAAAGGCAGCTACAGTGGAGTCTGAGGAGGGTTTTTGTCAGAAGCAACTGTTGTTTTGATACAGTGACACAAAACTCAGTATTACGAAATCCAAAAATAATTCAAGCACCAGAAACGAAAGTGTGACGTGACACAAAGAAGCAGTCAGGATGTTGTCACATAACAGGGAGCCTGACTTTTCAGCCAGTTACATTAATACAGAGCCACATAAGCGTGTAAGCCAGGGACCCATCACAGGCACAGAGAATGGGAGAACCATTCTCATTGTCCCACAGCTGTTCAATACAAAAATTACCAGGTTAGTGCATATTACTTTTAACAAGTTTAATTAAACTAGATTTTAAATGGCTGTTTTTTCTTTGGCTTAAACAGTCAGAAATTCATTTATCAAGAATGCAAGCTATTAAACCAAAATTAGAATGTTTGTAAGCCTCTCTCATTTAAAATGGCACTCTCCAGTGAAGTTCAATTTCTTGTTATGTAAATACAGTGAGCTTCTGTGGTAAAAGTAATGGGATTATGAAAGCTTCTACATAAATAATTGGATAACATTGGTAATAAACTCATAACATTTGAACAAATATTTTTGAAAACTCTTCCTGTCCAAGGGCAAATGCGTTGCAGAATCAAACAATAGAAGAGAAATATAAAGCTAACAGAACAACCTAGGGCCACAGGCTGTTAATGCTACATCTAACACTACATTGGCAAGTTTGCCGACAACACCAAGCTGTGTGGCACAGTTGACATGCTAGAGGGAAGGGAGGCCATTCAGAAGGACCTGGACAGTCTCAAGAGATGGGCCCATGGAAGCTTCATGGAGCTAAACAAGGCCAAGTGCAAGGTCCTGCACCTGGATCATGGCAATCCCTGGCACAAAATACAGGCTGGGTACAGAATGGATTGAGAGAAGCCCTGAGGAGAAGGACTTGGGGGTGCTGGTGGACGACAAATTCTACATGAGCTGGCAATGTGTGCTGGCAGCCTAGAAGGCCAACTGCATCCAGGGCTGCATCAAAAGAAGCACGGCCAGTGGGTCGATGGAGGTGATTCTGTTCCTCTACTCCTTTCTGGTGAGACCCCACCTGGAGTACTGTGTCCAGCCCTGGAGTCCTCAACACAGGAAGGACATGGACATGTTGGAACAGGTACGGCGGAGGGCCACAAAGATGATCAGAGCGCTAGAGGACTTCTCCTATGAGAACAGGATGAGAGAGGTGGGGTTGTTCAGCCTTCAGAAGAGAAGACTATGGGGAGACCTTATAACAGTCTTCCAGTGCTTGAAGGGGGCTACAGAAGAGATGGGGAGGGACTCTTTATCAGGAAATGTACTGATAGGACAAGGAGGGATGGTTTTAAATTGAAAGAAGGTAGATTTAGATTAGATCTTAGGAAGAAATTCTTTACTATGAGGGTGGTGAGACACAGGAACAGGTTTCCCAGGGAAGTTGTGGATGGCCCATCCCTGGAAGTGTTCAAGACCAGGCTGGATGGGGCTTTGAGCAACCTGGTCTAGTGGGAGGTGTCCCCCTGCCCATGGCAGGGGGGTTGGAACTCAATGATCTCTAAGGTCCCTTCCAGCTCTAAACATTCTATGATTATATGATAATGGATGTCCAGGGAAAACAGTACAAGAAACAAATAAACCATAGAGCTATTTGTGCCATTTTATTATGTTCAGCCCCCAGAAAGTTGAAGAACTTGCTGAACTGGAGGTCACACCTGTACCACTGTGTTTATGGTCACTGTGAGGACTATTTTCCATGAATTTTCCTAATCTCTTTTTAAATGCATGTATACTATTGGCCTCCGCGGCATCCTGCTGCAAACAATTGCAGTGTTTAGTCATTCCTGGAAAAGTTCTCCCTTTTGTTTATTTTAAAACACGTAAATATATTGAAGTGCAACAGTCAGTCACTTGATTTTGCTTTCTCACAACTGTAACTAAAATTAGTTATAGAGGATGGGTGAAAACAAACAGATGAACTCAAGGAAAGAGAGTGAAGGGAAAAAAAACATCAGAGAGGAAGAAAAGTAGACTGAAAGAATGAAAACCCAAGTAATGCTTCCACAGCTACTGTGATGGAAGTAGGGTGGGCTGTTACGATGATAGCTACCTTTCTGAAGATTTGTTTTTGAACTCCAAGGGAGGTATTCAAGCACTAGGTGACATTCCGAAAACTTGCATGAATGGAAAACATGTTTACTTTTGAAAAACTGAGCTTCAGTATGGTGAACCAAATCTAGCAGAAATCAATAGAACTGATGTAAGTAGATCCCATTGCACTCAAACCTTCACTTGCACCTAAGCATTTGGACTTTGTTATGAAGTTGCATAAAAGAAATATCTTGCCATGGCGGTGTATGCACACAAACACACACAAAACATTAAAATGCAGATTCTTGCTCCACGGTGCATGTGAGCATCTCCAGGTTATATATGACATATGTGAATTTTAATTTCAGTTAGGTCTGACATTTTCCTGCCATGTATTGTCCTGGAAAATCACATTCAATCAGATCACATTCAATTCAGTACATTCAATCAGATCAAAAGAATCTACATATTTCAGACTCGGATTTTTATGCTGCCCTTTAAAAGGTTTATACAACAAACAATGAAGGTTTTCATTTATTTTAATAAGTGTTGGGATTATTTTTTCTTCTCACATTTATTCCCTGGGCACTATACAGTATAAGATCAATACTGTATGTGTATAGGATCATAGGTACTTACACTAAATAAGAGACAGTGCCTCAAGTACAAATTGAGAAATAAGGATTTAAAATTTCCTGCCTTCCCGCTAGCATTATATAGCATATTTATTTGCAGTATGTACACATGTATACATATATTTATATATATATATAAACATCTATGACTTGCTTAGCTGGATCATACGCACCTAACCTTTTCAACATGGTAGTTTTAAAGTGTCATATTAAAGACTGTTGGCCAGCTTCACATTTCCTGCTCACAGAACTCAAGCAAACAATCCCTGCCAGACTGCAGTTAGCTAACTTAAAAAGAACTTGCAAAAACCATTACACAAACCAAAAGATGAAAATCTGAGCCTTTTTATTTTCCTGATGCAAACAAATACGTTATCAAAATTAAAACATATCAGATAGATTTTATATTGTTTTCAAAGCCTTGCAAGTGGTATTGATAGTAGAAGAAAGATGAAGGACATAGGTTATGCTGTATTTTAGAACAATTGTTTTCTGGCTGCAAAATCATTATGACCTTCAGGACTTCCTGGCCAAAGCAGCGTTAACGACTGCCTCACTGTCTTTACTGGCCATTAGGGAAATGCCAGGAGACTATTTACTGTTTCCACAGGCACTGACCCAATCTACAAGTCACACCCAGTAACCAAGAACTTCATCAGCCAAACTACTGTGCATGCCTACCACTTCTTAACATCCAAGTCTAGACATGATGCATTTCAGAAAACAATGTGATAGGCACACTGGCCACCACATCCCTATCAGAGGAAAGGCAGCAGCCCTATCTTATTTTGAGACCACCTCACTCCACTTAAAGACTGTATTTCACTTGCTTATAACATTGCCAAGATGCAATGATTTCAGCTCAGACTTTCCATGCTGGGTCCTCGTTTCAGGCTTGTTTTGGAAGACGTAAGCCAAAACAGTTCCATCATTTCCGAGAACATGGCTAGGAAAAAAGGTTTTATTTTGCCCCTATTTAAAAAATTCTTTGAAAAGCTTGGGCACTCCTAGACTTTGGAGTAGCAGCATGAAATGTGTCAGGGTTTGGTCTTTGTGCCAGAACTGTGCTTTCTGTCAAGTCATTAGTTTTTGAAAAACTAAAATTTGCAAGAACTGGGACAAACAGGGCAAACAGACTGGGACATGGACCAGGACTAGAGGGAAAAAAATTAGACTGTCCAGCGCTGAGAAGCCAGGACTAAGATGGGGAATTAGGAGGGGTTTGCTGCCTACAAGGCAGGATAGATACAACAACATGCATCAGTGAGGAGGCAAGAGACGTGAGGACACGTTAGAGGATATAGGACAAGAGAGGTCAAGCTCCAGGGAGTTTGTTTCTCTCATGTTTCTCTATACTGTCTCTCCCTCCAGAGCCTGAAGCGTAATCCCTGACTTGATGGTTCCCACCACTCCTCACTGTCAGGGAAAATGTGCTCCGATGCACCTCCACTGCTGGCCTACGTTGAAAATGGCCATTGAAATGAGTGTTCCTTGCCAGCTATTTCACTAGGTCCCAGGCAGACACATTTTTACAGACAACTAACCTAAGCGTTGACACAATGCCACACAGTGCTCCTTCATTTCCTTCTGTTGGCTTGGAAAAGAAGAAACAAACAAAATAAAGCCTGAAAGGACTGTTCAAAGTATTAAGGTTGAAGAATTGGGCATAAGATTGCAAGGAAAAGCCAGAATCGTGTTCACTGGGCAACTTCATTCAAGCCTGCTTGTGACTATTACAAGCAGCCAACCTGTAACTACACCAGTTTTTCACCATGTCTTCCATGTACTATTTGTCTAAGGAAAACTTTATAAACTGGTGGTCTATGTGCATACACAGCCGTCAGGAAAACCATTAAACTGTTATACAAATTTCAGCACATTACAGCTTGTGCGTGATTTATCATGGACCAGTGGCACCTACTACATTTGCAAGACTGCAACTTAATCCCTATTCTAAACCTAATTTAATCTTCCAAGCTAGGAAAAAGGACAGTGTGAGAGAACAGGTTTAAACCAAGGCTAAGGTAGAGCTTCACACCTCTGCCCAAATACATTGTTATTTGGCTAATGTCTGAATTATGATATTCTGAACACATGCTGAGTTCTTTAAAGCCCAATAAATCTCACTTTTTGTGATAACTGAGGAACGCCTCCTCAACAGAAGTATTTTGCAACTTGTTTCTGTGGGAAAGGCAGATTTCCCACCACAAGACCCAGAGGACCCACTGAAGGTGTTTGACAACTGTCAGAGGACAACAAATCCTCCTGCTGTAGAGCATGGGGTTTCTTCCCTCCTGCAAACCTTCGGGCTCAGAAGCAGCAAGGATATCCCCTTGACTTCTTTATTCTCCTCTGTGCTGCTGTCCCCATCTATTACTGCCTACAGACTGGTAACTACTGGCATGAAAGCTGTAATTCACAAAAAGCTTTCCATCCCAGGCAAGCTTTTCACAAGTGTTTTAGATATACTAATTTCTAGGAAAACATAAAAATAGTTCTTCATAAATTCATACTGGAAAAGACTTTCCATGTAAATGTCAGATGCTAAAAAAACTGCCACCTCCAAGGCTATAAACCATTTTTAACAGTCATGCTCAGCTGTCATCACTACTCATACAGTGTATTACGCTACACAAGCTACTGAGCCTTTTTAGCAGTAATAAAGAAACATGTACAAGTATGTTAGAAGCTTGCCTTTCTAACCAATAACTTTTCATGATTTAAAAAAAAAAAGAGAAAAATAATTTTCTGCAACTATTTTGGGATGATACTATAAGAGACTTTTCTATCATGGACTCACTGGGCAGTAATATTTTTTTTTTTCCGTATAATTTGAATTATTACATTTTATGCACAAAAAATAGGTTCGTAAAAATTCCACAAAAGAAAAACACTAGCCAACAATTAGGACCAACATTTTCACCGTGAATTTCCCTTTTAACACAGTTAGGCAACTTTTCTTTGGTGAACTTTTTCTTTTACAGTGCATCTGCTTTGAAGAAAAACACTTCTTTTTTTTCCCCAAGAAATGTTAAACCCAATAGCTGCTGCAATTTCAAAAACTACCTTGTAGTGGGAAAAATGCTTAAGACATTTGTCTATAATTCAGAAATGCCCGAGTTACATGACAAGCTTTTATTCACATGTTCCCAGTACTATCACACTCTGAAAAAGAGCTGTATTTATCTCAGTGTCATCAGGTAGCAATCCATCTGGTCCTCCTTATATGACTCACAAATAGCGGAAACCCACTACAGAAATCAGGAAAACTGCAGAAGCAGCACCTACACGCATTTGTGTAAAAGTCAGTCTTTGTAAAAAGAGTGGAGGTGAGGAATAACAGCAGCTTGAGGACTTACTCAGGAGGTGATGTGAAATACTTTGTTACTGCTACGAACTTTCTGAGATAACAAAGAGACATCTCCAACCAGATATTGCAAACACTTCAAGTCCATTGCGCTAAATTACACGGTCTTCTGGTTTTGTATTTTAACCCATTGGTTGAGTTTAGGAAAGTGGGATCAGCTCCCCATTTTGAACAGAACTTACCAGTACTGTCTTTTTAGATTAATTAAAATCTGTGATTAAGTACGGTGAGGTGAATCACACAGGAAACAAACAAACAAAAATGAGTAAACGTGGAGCCTGCTGAGAAACCAAGACGCAATCGGTTCTCCTTAAAGCCTCTCAAGTGAAATCTCCACAAATACTGTGACTACAGCTGAGGACACTAGGGCAACACTGCCCCATTCCTAGTATGAAGCTCTTTTATCGGGGCTCCCACGGGAGCCATGCTGCAAAGAGAAGACTCTACTTCCCACTGTACTGCCTGGGGAACTTTGCAGGCATAGCTCACTTAGGATTAATTGCCAGATAACAAAGAACCCTGGAAAGAGAAGGCAAGGAAGATCTCCACCAGAATTTGGCAGATTTGAAGAGCTGGCTCTTACCTTGCAAGGCATAGGCTTTTTGAAGGAGATTTCAGCTTGAGTCCAAACTCCTTTTGGAGAGTCCAAGACAGACCAGATTTTCTCTTGAACGACATGATTCTCCTCAAAGATATAAACAGCAAGAGTACCACTCATTTTGAAAAACCCATATAAGGCATAATAAAAACGCAGACAAAACTGCAGGTTTCCTGGCAGGGTCGGGCCATACAGACGTCCAATGTACTCAGGCTGTGATGTAAACTTTGTGTTCGCCAACAAGTAATAACCTGCAAGACAGTGCAATTAATGAGTATTTCTAATATGCAATTAGCAGAGCTGATTTGCTATTAAAGCAGCTTCCATTACTGCATCAGACTTTGGTTATAAAAACAGTTTCTACTGGCAGGAAACAGATTATCACACTCCGTTTGAAAGGAAATAAGAATTTTTCTAAAAGCATCCCGGCTACTTCAAGCTAAACTAGCACATAGCTAAGCTTCCAGAAATAAGCACTTTGCAATTTTACACTGAAAAATTCTCTGGCCTGCTGGCCTCACTGGAAACCTGGCTGTTTCAAGGGTACTGCTCCGAGACCGAAGAATAGGCACAAGGCCTGTTATTCCCTGCAGCAAGTATAACAAGGTGAGACTTTAGCACATATGATTAAGAACCATGAATACTCTTCACAAAGAGATGTGCGAGTTTCAGAACTTTTTACAGGCCTTTCACTACGTGGCTTCACTACACAACATTTCACAGTTTTCCCTTAAAAATGCCAACAATCCCAAACCTGGAAGAGCTAAGAGCCCACCATTCCTCTACATTAAAAGCAAAACATTAAGCTACTATTATATTTACTTGCATATCTTTGCAGAATCATCCCTTCAGTGAATACAGATGAGTATAGTGAAGGTACTCTGATTTACAGCCCTGTGTGACTATTCAATAGGTCACCTTCCCCCATTACCCGTGGGGAGGCACAGCCAAAGTCACAGCTAGGAAAGAGAGATATACACTGGTTTACGGCAGGGAGTTGCAGTGAGGCAACCTAACCAATGACATTATTTAGCAAAGTCAACAATGATACAACAGATTAGCCTTTATATCCAGTTTGACTCTTCTAACGAAAAGGAGTTTTGATTTACCAAACCCGGTAGTGTGATCTCCTGCTCTATACACATTACGCTTCACTTTCACTCTGCTCCATCCTGGGCCGTCTTTGTGATCCTGGTAAAAATTACACAGATCTTCCTCAAAGTTGCAGCCTGCCTCGGCAGGATTGAAAGGAGTTCCTAAAACACAGATGCATGTGTTCTGTTAGGAAGAGCACAGTGTGATAAACATAGGTACTTGAAAGTGCAAGGATGCCAGAGGATACTCTGCCTCATCTTTCTTTGCATTACAGAAGATAAGTATGTGCAAGGATGTTACATATATACAGTGGAAAGTCCCAGTGATATCAAACTATCAATTTTCTATCGCAACTGGGTGTTATTTTCTTGTATTTTTCCTGGAGCTGGAAGATTTCCTCCTTCACAGCTCCAATAAAATATAAATAAGCTACAGATATTAAGAGAAGATTCCTCCTTCAGGACATAGTGCACAAAGGCACTCAGACCATTTGTTTTCATCCTCCTCCTTAATTCAAAATATATTTGGACAAAATGAATGTGAGCATGCATGTGTGTGTGAGTGGGTGTCATTTTTTAATTTCAGTTTCCAAGGGGATAACTTTATAACATCAACATTTAATACTCTTTTAAAGAGCACTTTATAAAACAACCCTTTTGTAGTCATGTATAATGCCTGTGCGTATGCATGCCATGAATATGTAATCATGTACCACCTTATGGCTGCTGATCTCTGGAGCTATGCCTCACATATTTGATCACTGCAGCAAAGACAGCTGCACCATTTATTGTGAAGTCAATTAAAAGCTAAACTAAGCTCCCCAGCCCTGCTGATGGCCCCCTCTTGACTTGCAATGTGGAATTCATGGGTCAGGATTTGCTTTAGTCTGTAAAAAACCTCCTGGTGAATAGGTGCTTTTAAGTAAAACACTTCTACTTCTTTAAAAGCCTCATCATTCATTCGTACCCGATGCTGGGGGAAGGAGGGGCACAACCCAAAGCCATCATGCAATTTTTGGCTATGTCAGGAGTCAGGACTCTGTGAGTATCCCTCTATGCAGCAGGCACCACCCTTCTGCATGGAGGCTAAGAGGGGCTTCCCAGCAAGGGCAGGGACACAGGCGACCCGCTGCAGGAGATGCAAAATTTTGGCGTAGGAGAGATGACTGTGGTCTCTTCAGCCTCAAATAAGCCAGATCTAAGCACTTCCCGTGTGTCTTTCTCTGCCTACACAGAAAAAGGAGGCAGCCCTGGCCTCCCCCCACTGTTTCCCTAGCCAAAGAAAATGCAGCTGGAGGACTACCAGGTAAATACCACATTAAATATTCATCCTTTGGCGAGCAAGTTTAATACTCTGGTGCCTTTTCCCTCTGTTCAGCTAACGTTGAGACCTTTGTTGACCACAACTTTGTTGACAGAAAAATAAGGAAAAAACTTAATGCTGTTACATACACTGCTATGGCTGACTACAAGGAGAATGACAATCTCTTTGTCATGATGCTTTTTAACATCTCAAAACAATTGAAGATGGAAATAGGAGATAAGCCTGAAGGATTAACCAGCTTTGTGGTAGTTTAACAAAATATAAAGTAAATGATTGGCATTCATTTCTCAAACAGAAAAAAACCAAACCCAATCCTCAAAATCGGAACTAGTAGGCAAAGCTCTAGCTGAACCTATCAAATTTGCCAGCCAGAGTGGATCTGAATGTGGGCGATGATAGTGTGACTAAATCAGGGTTGGGGCAGAAAATACTATAAAAATTTTTCCCATACCTCAACACATATAAGCCATCTGAAAATTAAAATGGAAAACACAGATGAGCACACAGCTCCAATCCATGGCATACTGCAAACATAACTCAGGATATTTCTTGCAAAACAAAGCAAAAACAGAACGGGCATTGAGGAGTTAAGGAAACAACTAGATTTACTCAGCCAAAATAACATGAATTAATAACATATCTGGAATCTACCTCCCATTGATCTTTAAAGTTTCCTTCCAACCCAAGCTATTCTATGATTCTGTACGTATGAGCAGGTAAAGCCAGCAGAGACTCCAAGCAGATAAAAAAGGGCAAAAAGTCTTTTTCCTTCATCACTTCAAAATTTCAGCCAAAAATTCAACCTTGTGACCGAAAGAATGTGGGCTCAGTGGGAAACCACTAATCTACTTTTGCCTATTGCTTAGCACTACAGTAAAACGAAAGCAACCAGCACACAGCTACCTTAAAAGGCTGCGTTCACAAATAACTAAAGTCCTTTGGTCCAAGTGCCTCTACAGCAGAGGTCATGTGGATTCAGCTCACTTCTGCTTCTGTGAAAACCTTATCAAACCCTGACAGACGTGCCGCTCTCTGAGACAAATAATACCTGCTGGAAAAGTGAAGACAGGAAGGCAAGGCTTCTGTTTTGTCTCTCAAGAACACCTCAGGGCACAGGACATGGAAGAAGATATTCCATACACTGGCAACAATGAAAAGCCCAGGATGTTTTCTTGTTCATACCGTCACACCTGAGGAAAACCCCCTCTCTTTCTGCGACAGGCCTGCAAGTGGTAATTTGTTCAAAAGCTGGGGTGATGCAAACCAGCATTCAGTCCAGTGCTCCAGTTGCAGATCCCTGAGGCAAAGTCTTTGGAGAGAAAGCAATAAGGACTGGTTTCTGGATCAAATGAATGGCTCTTAGTGTTTATCTGCTGTTTTGCCGCAGGAGGAAGAGGGGCCCAATAGCCCTGGTCAGTTGAGAAAGTAGCATCTGCACATCTCTACAAAATACTGCAGATACTGACAGACAGTTCAGAGGGCCAAAGCAAAGGGGGAAAACAAGGAAGGCAGATAGCAATAAGGGCTCATACCTGTCTGATTGCTGCAGTAAACCGGAGAGAAAGAAATGTCATCAAGGGCAACGTAACCTCCCTTGGCACTATTGAAAGCAACTTCAAATATTACCTGGGAATGAGAATTGTTTGTTACTTGTCTACCATAGACACAACAATAATTTTGGTATACATCTTCGTATTACAGAATTCTGATCAGATGTCCCAGACAGACTCCAGGCTGCCTCAGACAGCACTGCAGGTGTTGGGACAAATTAAATTTTATCACTTATGAAGGACATAAACCAGAGCCTGACACTGGCACCAGATCTTTT
Organism: Limnodromus scolopaceus; assembly: GCA_028565335.1. Taxonomy (NCBI): domain Eukaryota; kingdom Metazoa; phylum Chordata; class Aves; order Charadriiformes; family Scolopacidae; genus Limnodromus; species Limnodromus scolopaceus. The sequence goes on along the minus strand of JAOXNO010000020.1, from coordinate 39,379,256 downwards.
CCCACTCAAGGTCAAGGAAAAATCAAGGAACATAGGTTTTCTGCTATTTTATGAATCATCAGTTTTAAAGATAGAGTAAGGCTACTCTCATAATACCATACAAAGTCAGTATTCAGGGTCATCAGCCTGTACTGAATATAAATCCCAAGCTGCCTAATTATTACTGTATCTAGAATCTATCTGGACAAAGAACTAAAAACAAACTGTGGATTACTCTGCTGTTACTATATCAAGTTTTACTGTTCTCTCTAAACGTCCTCAGTCACTGAAATCCATGCCGTAGCATCAGCTGGCAGGGAACATTCCCTTTAAAAAAAAATTAGTTAAGAACTAGAAAAGCTATCACTGTGTTTTGTTTACCACAAAAATCAAACAATGTTTGTACTTAGCCATTCCCAAGGGAATGGAGGAAGCGTCTTAAAACTTCTTTTAAGCACCAAAGCTCCAAGTTACAGGAAACATTGAGAAAAGGCCCAAATCACAAGGCAAGCCCAGGGAAAAAACAAGGATATAAGGACAAATGCTTCCAGAGTGAGATCCTGTTCAGTGAAAGCAATGCCTGTGATGTCTGGCCCAGGGTTAGAAGCCAAACTAGGAGAGCTGTGAAAGAATCCAGAGTGATCTCCCTTAGCCAAATGAAATAAAGAAGACGACCCTCTTGAAACAACTGAAGAAATTATACACAAGGTTTAATATTACTTCTATAAAGTGATCTCTAAAATAATGATTGTGTTGGATTAAAAATAAAAACTTCCTGGAGCAGGATAAAGGTCCACCTAGCCCAGTGCCTTGTTTCCAGCATCTTTATAACCATCACTCCGATAATGGAAGGCCACTTCTTGGCCCTTATGCAGTGGACAATGGAAACAACAGATTGCCAGCATCTTTATAACCATCATTCAGATAATGGACGGTCACTGCCGGCTTGGCCTGAGTCGGCACCGATGCCTGATGCAGCCTGGAAGTCGTAGCTGGAAGGTACAGGAATGATCACTTTACCTCCATGGGGTATGGCGCATTGAAGTCAACTTCTGCTAGAGTCCAGTCCGCACTCAGTGCACTGTCTGTTTTCCAGATTTCCTCGTAAAAGCCACTCACGTCTCTCAAGTAAACGGTAAAAACAATACTACTCTCCTGCTTGAGCTGATAGTAAAAAGATAAGCAGCCAGACATTGGGGCCGTGGTCTTTGGTGAGATTAGCTGGGCCACTTCCTGAAAATGTTTGACGTAAACAGAGTCCACATACATGTAGTGACCTGAAAGTATAAAACAAACGCTTTAAAGGACACAAGTCACAAGAAGTATCAGGAGATAGGCAGGGACTAGGCATGCATCTCTGCGACCTGGCCAACAGTGGTTGAATCCTAGGAAAATTTAGTAATTCTAAGAGATTTTTTTTTTTTTCCTTTCCTCCTCTGTACAACTCAAAGTTGTTTAGCTATGATACCACTGGCAGAACAGTCAGCCTCAGTTCTTTCTTAAGCCTTTATTCAAGACCTTTATATTAAAGAAAGTAATAAACTCTCTGACTTTTGGGAGCCATTCATAAATGGAAAAATATGTTACAACTGAGTAAATTCCCTGCCTCCCAACAGTTGAGTATTTAGTCCTTTTCCAAGTACAACTTTTACTGAGGCAATGCAAGTAAATGTACAAGCCATGTACTTCCTCACATGTTTTTCTCAGCAGTTCCTTTATATCAAATGAATTGGCAAATAACCTTTATTCTGCACATTTCACTGCTTGTATAATTCTGCTCAGTCTATCTAGGATTTGGTTTATAAACGTTTTATCATTATTGATTACATTGGGATTTTTGGAAAAGCTGTAAAAAATACTTTTGTGAGAAGTTAATAAACAGAAAATGCATTACAGATGAGTAGACTCTCTCCCCCTCAACAGCCAATATGACCTGCAGGATTTTCAAAGAGTACATCTTCTCAGACTTTGATTTTAGGAGAGAAATCTTGATTTAAACAGGACACATCCATGTGCACGGATACGCTGTGTATCTATAGTATTTCTTCTTCTGCACTCCCAGAAACACAGCATCAAAAAGTATCAGCTGATGAACAGGAAAATGGTTCTTCACAAGTAGAAAACTTAGAAGAGAATGAAGTGCCAAACTGACAAGGTACTTCAGCATGGACACTGCAAACTGTGCCATTAGGTCTATATCTACACCACTACATTAATTAGCTAATAGTGTTCTCAGACTCGGAGATTTCACTTCTCGCTTCACTCCAGTGGAAGGAGGGGAAAGGGCTTGCTTGGCCATGGGTCTCCTCCAGCCTGCCCACTGCCAGGGAACAGATGACGCTTCAGCGATACTTGCCTGAGAAGTTCTGAGCTTCATTTTTGCTCTGCAGTTTTATTGCATTTCACAGCTTAATTATGATCTCCCTGGCTGATGTACCTTCACAGCACAATCCTTGCAAAAAGGTGTCTCTTCTGTGAGTTTTGGCTTCTTGGGGTCTTTTCAGTCGATGGTCGGCAGAGAGGTTTGGTGTGAAAAAGAAACACTGTGGCTACAAGAAAACAGATGCCTCCCAGTTGGCAGCACTTCCTATCACATACAGTACTTTAGTTAATAGGTGAAGCCACTGTCTGCTGTTAAAGATGTGGTAAGTTAATCTTCCATCAAAATTTTATCGGCATTTAGGTGCTGTGGGGTGACACTCCGTACTCAACTCACGCAATTGTGAAATAAACAAAAAGGCACAGCGGCATGAGTTAAGGAAGGAGGACCAACCCCGCTTTTCATGATGTGATTCCTTGCACGGTCACAAGTGTCGTGTTGTCTGAGACGCGCAGTGTGCTGCAGCAGCCAGATCTCCCGACCCTCACCTGCCATGCCACTTTGTCCAACACCATACCAAAGGCCAAGATATCCCCCCAACCCTTCTCTACGACCACGTAAAACTTTTCCCTCCCAACAAGGTGGCCAGCACAAGCGTACCATACAGGGCAAATGCTGAAAATCCTTTAAGTCCTTACAGTCCAACGGACCGTATTAACAGCACCGTATTTGACAGAAAGGAAAAGAACTCCTGAACTGTGCAATTTAACGCAAGATTCTCCAAATGTGCTTCAATTCCTTTAGCTTTCTTACTCAACTTTCCCAATAGCCACTGGAAAGAAAACCCCGGCCAGATGTACAGAACAAGAACGGTACAAGACTGTAGAACTTATTGTGGCCCATACTTTTAGAATCCACAGAGACTAATTTTCCCCCTCTGTGCAAAATTTTATCCTTATTTTGAGTAATTCTGAAGCCTAGCAACAACCTTCTTATAAAGCTTACGGGAAATTTTGTGTCAACTTCTGGAAATTCCCCTCATCTTTTTCTAATCCCATTTTCTTTCACGAAAGCCATTCTTACCCCACCCAATGCCAGGAGAAGAGGAAAAAATCCACACAATAATTTGCAGTATAAGAGTCAGATGCGGATCACAGGCTCAATTTTTCCCCTATACTTCTGTTTTACATTTGTTGCTTACCCAGTTCACTGTCAAGTGTGTGGTCTTTGGGCAGGATAGACTGAGAATTGCGAATGTTCCCTCCACCAACGAACCAGTTGACGTTGGGGTTCCAGCGGTTCACGAAGCCACAAAGATGATTTTCTTCAAAGTCACATTCTGCAATTGCAGACATCACCAGCTCAGTGCACACATTTCCATTACAGAAACTGGAAGAGAGGCTATTGCTAAGCACTGACCTCATTTTACACACAGCAGTGCAGATAGCACCTATATTTATAAAACATTTAAGATCTTACAATAAATGGACGCAAATGTAGCCACAATTTTTAATCAGCTTTTGATAAAATTATCATTTTCATCCTATTCGGCCCCATCTGTCTTTTCATTATTTGGCAATATAGGACTGCTGTAACTTAGAATCAAATAAAATAGATTTAAAATATACCACCTCACAGTATGAATTAGTCAGAGCAGAACTTCCACTTGTACATCAGAGATGGCTAGAAGCAAAGCAGGACTTCTACTTCGTAGTGGTAATGAGACGGCTTTGTTTCCTTCACAGAGCCAAAGAATTGTGACAATTCAGTTGGACCCCACCAGAAATGCAAAGGTCTCCCAGCATCCTAGTCACTGAAATTTTTTAACTTCATCAGCAGTTTTTGGCAAATGACATGAGGAAACAGCAGTAAGTGTAAATATGAACAGAGTTTTGACTCTGCAGCCAGCGAAATGCCACTGTAAGAATGCATGAGCAGGCAGACAGCAGAAATAATGCCACAGCTGTTATGTCTAATATTTGCAGCAGTCTAGTTTTAAATATAACACTTGTTCCTGCGTGAAGAATATATAGCTTCAGAATGAATTTTTGTATGTGAAATGTCTATATATATATCACAGAGATGGGTAAATAAAAGTACATACTAGTGTGTGCAACCTTAGCTTAAAAAATATCTATATCAAATATGGCAGTCCACGCCTCAGTAAGGAAAAAGCCATTGTCTTTTTTCTAAACCCAGACCTTTAATTCAGTTTTAAAGCTGCAAACAGGGCATTTTTTTCTATGCAGAGAATATGGGAGCTGTATCAGCTGTATCAGCTGTATCAGAATATGAGCAGACAGTACTTACCAATACAATATCCAGGAGTTATTTTAATTTCAAAAACTGCTATACTGGCGGATTTATCTTGTCCCATTTCACCTTCCAGTACAATCTACACAATACAAACCAAACTGTAAATTTTAGGTGTTCAGTATTTCCATTATCACATTTAAACAGGATGAACAGGACAAAAGATGAAATATACGTGGGGGACTCCTTATGCTTATAGCCAAGCGAGGTGCTTTTGCTGGAAAAGCTTTGCAGAGTGCATTAAAGATGGAGTCAATGCCCTTCCTCAAGGGCAGAAGGAATGCTGAAGGACAATGAGACAAAGCCAAAAAATCCCACACTTCACGTAAGAGTATGGGACTCCAGATTCCTGCTGCGGCTATAGAGGAGGTTATTGTGTGATGTGATGGGTTTTGCGTAGAAATAATCTCCTCTCAGCTTCTGACTCCTCCCAGAAGGGCCCAGAGGACAGGAACAAGTGAGCGCAGTTGCAGACCCAAGACGTGGGAGGTTCCATATCTGGTACAGGATGCCAGCAGCTCCTCAGGGCTGCCACGAGGTGAGGCATCACCAAGCTGCAGGGCTCAGCTGGCCATGCTTTCCCACACATCCGCTGGGAAAGAGCAATGCCTGCCTGGCTCAAGCCACCTCTGCTCACTGATTTTAGGGACAGAGGGGTGAGCTGATTCAAAAGCTGCCAGCTCTAGAGGTGCAAGCCAAGAATAGAGCAGAAGCACTTGTAAAGCAGCCCGTACATCCCAACGCACGCACCAGAAAGCCTGTGGCATCTTCTAAAATTGGGCTTACCTTGTACTTCTTCGTGCTGTTCACTAAATCTAAGCTAGCTATGAGCCAGCTATCTGAAGGCTCCTTGGCTGACCACAGCAACCGATCAAAGCTCTCTCCTTCCTGCCTCAGGTACAGGTTGAGCCTGGCGGGATCAGGCGAAGCCTTTGAGGTCATTGCTATCTGGTAAATCAGTCTGATACAGCTCCACTCCTCAGAGTACAGCTCAGGGCTGGATAGCACTGCTTTCTCACCCTCATAAGACGTATCCACAGAAATATAATGTCCTGGGAACAGACACACATCAGAATAATAAATGTCAGAGGCTTTGCTTTTGCATCCCTGGACAAAAGTACTTCTTTACAAAGGAATGGTTGTTCTGAGACTAGGTCAGGAGATTGAGACCACCACTCATTTGATAAGCAAGTCATTTAGCCTTTTGATATCCCACTGTACCCACAAAAACACCACTTCACGTGTCTCACAACACTTTTAATCACAATTTTAAAATTATTGGAAAACTTCAGAGAAAGATGCTTTATCAGTATGAGGCAGATTATTAAGTATTGAGCTCCAGAACTGATAGCTGTAGACAGACAATTTGACTGACAGGGTAGTTTACACAGGCAGGAATATGCTGCAGGAATATTTAGTTGTTTTACAGATCAAAACTTTATAACTTCATTTTTATAATTTAGATTTTAAAACAAAAAATAAAAAAACGCATTGCAGCCAAAAACACTTCTAAAGCCTTTCTTGCTTCAAAGAAGAAAACTAGAAAGACACTCTTAAGTATTAAAACTAACATGTACAAATCCGCTGATTCCAAAATGTGCTAAATGTAAAGCTTCATTTAAACATACCGGCAGCCTCAATGGGATTATTTCAAAATTACTCTCTGGATGGATATTTTAGGGCCTAAAACATAACCTTCTCTGTAAAAACAAAAGAAAGGATGCGATGACAAGCTAAAAATGCACAAGGAGGCCAAAAAAATGCCAAAGAAACAACATGCAGCAGAAGGAGGCGACTGAATTAATCACAGTGAAACAAAAGCCTGGTCCTGGAGACTAACACATGAAAACCAAGATCAGGACACTGAAATGGGATACAGGAGTCACAGAAACCTGGAATGCAATGCCAGAAACAAGTGAAAGAGAAATAAATAAATTTAAAAAACCCACCAACAAAACAAGCTAGGACATCTGTGTCTGCAACATTATCCCATAGATGATCTGGAAAATGATTCTCCTAATCTAGTGGCAATGTGTATCAGAAAAATCCCATTCTTGATACTAATTCTCAGCAGCCAGGCTGCAAACAAGAGCCGTAAAAGCTGCCAAGCACTGTGTTGAGTCAGTCCTCTACCCAGCAGCACATCACACTATCCCCTTTAGAGTCTCCACAGCATGTATTTCTTCCTCTTTAATCTGATTTCACTTGACCACACAGCTTGTCTCAGTTTCCACACACACGTAAGCATTTCCTTAACCATCAGCAGCTGGACTGATGTTAAAGATACTGCTTACCTTTGAGGCACACCCCTCTCCCCCAAAACCTGCCTGAACTTTCCAACTTTACCAAGCCTCCCTGGGGCGGCTTCCTAGGAGCTCCCCTATTGCCTTTTCAAAAGTATGCTCTCCAATGTGAAAAAAAATCATCCACACAGACAGTCAGTGCCCATCCCCCTCCCCCCCTCCAAGGCAAACAGCAGGTACAGATCTGGTCTACAAGGTCCATAAAGTCCTCTCCCATACAACCCCAGGAATATGCCAGGAGTCGGCACCAGCTCTGACACCACCTGAATCCTCGGGCAGTGCATGTTACAGCATCCCCCTGCATCTGCTCCCTCTCTCACCTTGCAGACACTGTGCACAGCAACCCATTTGCACTGCACATTTTTGTCTAACAGATGTAAGATAAATCATTGCTACTTAAGGTGCAGATGCAGCCCTAAGCAGTATAAGGGGCTGTGTAAATACAGAAAAGCTGCATTTTCTTTCCCTTTTTAGGGAATGGAATTTTTTTTTTTGCCTCTTACCATAATTTCTCATTGTATCTACTGTGTCTGGTTTTAGTCTCTTGGAGGAATATACGATATAACTGGTTAAGTACAGTTACTTGTTACTGCAGCAGCATATAAAACAAAAATAAATACAGGAATAAATATTTAAAAATAGGCACCTAATGTGACTGCCAAATACTTAATCTGCCACTATGTAAAATGTGAGCACATAAAACATCCACTTGTATACGGTTACCTAGTTAGTTCATTAGAGTTAGCACTGTTATGGTTTGAGGAAAAACCCATAACAATTTATTGTCGTTTAGACAATTATTCTATCATCCGATGACTCCTCCCCACCTGGAAAGGGGGATTGGGGAACACAAAGAAACACAAGGGTTGAAATATAAAGAGATTTCATAGGGTAAGACTAAATAATTAACAATAATACCAAAGAACCAGCATTAATACCGACAGTAATGTAAGATCTACAAGAATTATACTTAGCCAGTTCTATCAGGAGGAAGCTGTGCACTCCCAGCAGGGACAGCAAATGTCGGACACTGCGAGTGCTACGGCTTCGGGAGGAAGGGAAGGCCTCAGGGGTCCGGCACCAAGGCAAGGAGTTCTCTGGACCGCCGCCATCAAGGGAGAGAGAGCTACACAGCAAAATTTTCTAATTTATATTGACTGTGACGTTCATGGTATGAAATAACCCTGTTGGCCAGCCTGGGTCAAATGCCCAGGCCTCGCTCCTCCTCGTCCCTGCACCTGGCGAGGCTCGAAAACACCGTGACCTTGGATCCCACACAGCATAGCTGGCTATAAAGTAAATATTTTCATTAATTCAGACACCGGAGTCTTCTAAAAGTGCAGTTTCCCCCAGCATGAGAAGAAAAGTTAGTTCCTGTGTCGCTCAACCCAGAACAAGCACACATAGCATTTATTCACTGGCATGTGCTAGTCCAAGGTATGTGTGCTTCTCCACAACCATGGAGGAGAGAGGGAAATCACCAACGCTCCATCAGAAGTCAAATGCTTCTCACACATTTGTTTTTAATTGATATAAGTGGCAATATCCAGTTCAGACTGTGTTTTAAGGCTAGTCTGAATTTGGATCATTTTGCTTAAAAAGAAACCTACAATTCAGAATCCAATGCCTGGTAATTTGAGTTTAGATGTCAGCCCTATATTTGTCTGCACTTCATGAGAAACCCCATAGGAAGCAGAGCCTTCTTATAGTATTCATCTTTTTTTTTCTCCAGAAATAAATTAGTGTCGACATAGGAAAACACATTCACATGAAGACCTCAAATTACCAGCTATGAGACTTAAATGGCTACCTGGCTTTAAGACTTAATTACAAGTAGACTAAGGTTCTTCTACAAAAACAGTAATTTAAAAGAGAAAAAAAACCTCCTAGAGTTTCCAGTCAGGATGATTATATTACTATAAACTTGACTCTAGGTTCTCTGTTTTCTGTACACTTGCTCTCACTTGGTTTGATTCCCCACTGATATGAATCATGGGGAATATGACAGAACAAGAGGGAATGGCTTCAAGCTCCAACAGGGTAGGTTTAGACTGAACATTAGGAAAGAATTTTTCACCG